>OZ005601.1:6572500-7772500 GCA_963930655.1 Myrica gale
AGTCAAGTTAAAAACTTCAGTCTCCATTAAGGGTGATGAAATTATCCGCCGGAAACCGGAAATTCCGGTTCCGGTTCCAGTTCCGGCATATTCCGGAACCGGAACCGGAATTTCCGGCGGAAATGCCGGAATTTTCCGGTTCCGGTTTTTTTTATAAAAAAAAAATCAGGGCTCAAACGGTGCCGTTTGAGCCCTTGTTAAAAAAAAAAAATTGACCTTGCGTGACCTGGGTCAAAACGACCCAGGTCACGCAAATGTCCAGTCCAGCAAACGGTGCCTAGGGTTTTTTCTCTCAGCCTCAGCCGAACGAAATTTTCATCTCTCTCGGCACTCCCTCTCTCTCGCTCACCTCAGTGACCACAGATCTCTCAGAGTACTATAGTAACCTCACAGATCTCTCGGTTTGTGACTGGGTAAAAGCCAAACGGTTTGCTCTTTCGAGCAGTCTAACATCGCAATCGAGCTGCTTCCCAGGTCAGATTTTAATGAAAGCAAAATTGTTGGTCTTTTGGTTCTTGTTATATGTTTTGTATGGGAGATTTGTGAGGTTTGCAATATGGAACTATTTTTGGGTGTACACAGCTAAGAATTTAGGTCCATATTTGTTTTGTTGTTGTGAAATTGCTCTCGTATTGGTGCCAGAGCCCTCCTTTTGAAACAGTGAATGAGCACTTTGATGGCTACCTTGTTTTATACTCTCTCCTTTTAATTTTAGTTTGCCTTAATTCTGTGTTCTTGAAGAGCTGTCAAAGCTAATTAGTCTTTTCATCGTCGTAGTTATGTTTTTCATTTCTTGTTAGCATATTTTTATCTCCATTCCAGCCTTTCTTTATCCCTACTTAGATGGTGCTTTCGTTGCTCGAACCCTGACCAGTGACCAATCTCAAGAAGTCTGTCATTTTTAGTGTTATTATGTAATTTGTTATTGGTGTCCTTGTGTTTCTGGATTCGAAGTCCTGCTTCAAAACACTTTTTTTGGACTAACCTTGGGATTTATTTTGGTAGTTTTGTTCACTTCCTTCTTTATTATAGCTGGTGAAAATATAACATACTTTTCTATTTAAAAGTCTAATCACTGTAACAGAATATCATGACACAAATTACACCAATTTAGGAAGAGTTGGATTAAATACACTTTCAATCCCTTAGGACTAATGTTCCATGTTGAGCATTTACATTTATTTTACTATCATACACAGAGTCCAACTCAGCTCTGACAGTATAGTTAGCATTAGCAAAACTTATGTGCATAATAACAAACAAACAGAAACCTTTCAAATTTGAGGACAACAAATGAACTGTGTTCATTGCATGTACAACTTATATTGTTTGTTAAAGGTTACTACCTAAATGATGAAGTCAATATTTCTATCATGTAGAAACACAACAAGTGCAGGTTTTAGTACTTTACCAAGTGCAGGTCTTTTGGTGTGTTAGTTGTATTGTTCTGATTTTTACATCAGTAGAATCAGAAAATTTCTTTCTAACTGCAGCTACTAATCAAGTTTAACTGCAGGTTTTAGTACTTTACCAACCTGGAAATTGTGTTGAGAGTTCCCTCGAGGACTTAAACTTGTGTAATAGGATGGATTCAGCATCATTGAAGTGCTTGCTACATAACTTAGCCTCGACCAAAAAAAAAGAAGGAAAAAATAGAAGTGCTTGTGACATGCTTAATTGCATTGTTTATGTCAAGGTAGGAAATTCAGTGCTTAGGATTTCTGGACTTTTCGTTTGCTTCTGAGGTAGATTTGATCGGAGATTTTGCTTTGAACTTTGGAGGAAAAAAGTTGTGGCTTTTAACTGACCATATATACTTCTGTCAATTTTATTGTGTATTAGTAAATAACAGAGTTTAACTGACACTGGCTGTTTAATTGATATGTGGAATTGTCATTTTCCTTGATCTGTCTTGCTTTAAGTGGCTGCAATTAATATTGGGCTTACTATTTATAATGACTGGACGTCACTTAGTGCTCAAAGAAGGGGGAATAGGGGCTTCCACAAGGCCTAATTGGAATCTATACTGTTCTGGTATTGAATATCATATGTGGATAGTTATATAATGTTTGATTGGAATGTTTACTATGCAGCTTACTACTAAATATATATTCTACAAAGCTTTCATCTATAGGTTATTATGTTCATCTCCTGGGGTTGGGTGGGAGCAGAGGGGTTTTGACAAATGATTTTGTTGTAGATTCTGTTGTTTGGTGTTGCTGATGGAAGTATTTCTTTCTCAGGGCCAAGGGGTAGTATCTGTGAAGGGCTTTATTTTGAAGGAGAGTAGGATGTCATGTATACAATATTGCAGATGCTTGTTTCCATTGGTCTCCAATCTGCAATTTTGTGGTGGGCACCGGTCCAAATTACTCTTACATGTAGATTAATAAGTTGCAGATTTTGTAGTATCTTTGTTTGAATTAGTGTTGCATGTAGTTGACTCACTGTAGCCACTTCCAAATGGGCTGGAGTTATGTTTTTGTTCAGGTATGAGATTAATTGGTTGCAGATTTTTCAATTAACTCTAGCTTCGTTTAGACATGATTGTATTTATATATTTTGGAAAAAATAATTAAAGAGACATTTGTTCAGGAAAAAAAACAGCCAAATTTTGGCTTTGGGCTTTTAAAAAAAGTTGGGCCTATGTCGAAAATGGGCCTTCAGGCCCAGATATGGAACCGGAATTTCCGGTTCCGTTTCCGGAAAATTCCGGTTCCATTCCGGTGAGTACCGGAACCGGAACCGGAATTACCCATTCTGGTTCCATCCGGTTCCGTACTCACCCTTAGTCTCCATGGTTATTTTGATAGTGATTGGGCTGGATATGTTGATGATATGAGAAGTACCTCAGGTTACTATTTTAGCTTTGGTTCTGGAATTTTTTCATAGTGTTCTAAGAAGCAAGAAGTCATAGCTCAACCCACAGCAGAAGCAGAATATGTAGCTGCTGCTGCTACAGTGAATCAAGCTCTTTAGATCAGGAAACTCATGACAAAATTGCATATGGAACAACAAGAAGGCATACAAATATTTGTGGACAACCAAGCTGCAATTTCAATTGCTAATAATCCAGTATTCCATGGCAAAACAAATCTCTTCAAGATAAAGTTTTATCTTCTAAGAGAGGTACAAAGGGAAGGAGAAGTGCAGCTGATCTACTGCAAAACAGAAAATCAAAGTGATGACATCCTTAAAACATCCTAACAAAGGCACTTCTAAAGATTAGATATGAATTCTTGAGGCAAAAGCTTGGTGTATGCAGCTCCAGAGTCAAGGAGGAGTGTTGACTGGCATGACTCATGAAGCTGAATCAGTTTTATTTGTTGCTACTCTTTAGGATTAGGACCATTCTTCATGCTATTTTTTAGGCACTTAGCCGTTATGCTCAACATGTTGCACATTTTTCTGCAATTCGGTTTTCATTATGCTGTATAAGTAGATAGTTTGTTACTCAATAAAATAGCATCTTCTGCAGTCTCTAAATTAGCTTCTCTCATCCTTAGTCTTTAATTTCCTAAATGTCTAACAAAATCTGAATATCCTAAACGGACAAACACAGCAGGACTTAACTTTATCGAATAGAAACCCAAATTTGCAATTTTTTTCTTTCTGTTTCCCGTGATTTAAAGTAATGGTCATGAAAAATCCACCAACGGAGAACCCATTATGAAAAACTAACCCAACATGGCAGGAGAACATTGCCAACTGATGGAGGCAGTGGTCCTGGACATGCCATACGCAACAACAAATCTGCACTTTTTGTATTTGAACAGAAGACATATGACTCACATTTTCAGTATATCTTCTCATGTTTTCCCATACTTTCCTCAGAAACTAAACAGAGTTCATAGTAAACATGACGAACTGCAAAAATATGAAAATTCAAATCATAATCGAGAAAAAGTACCTGACTTTGAGGAGTGGCTCGGAATTTGAGAGAGCCTTGAAGCTGTGTGGTTTAATTTTGTTGGAGGATATAGAGAAGAGAGAACAGAGAAGTGAGAAGAACGAGATAAAGAATGTATTTTACACTTGCTAATATTATAATCATCGTGATTTTTAAAATAATATACACAGAGCGAACCGGTGGATGACCACGGGTGAGATAAGATATCCGAAGTCGCCATGCTCATGGCCTCTCTCCTCTCTCTCTGCTCTGTCTCTCTGTTTGTGTTCTGAAAGCAGCACCAGAGATGAGCGAAATATTGATTAAAATCTTGTTTCAATTTTTTGTTTTTTTGTTTTTGTAAGTAACATGGAATCAGTCCGCCAAGTACGCTCCCTATATACGTTGCGTTTTAGGTGTTAAAATTTTAAAGTATTAAAAATAATGAATAAAAATAATTCAAATAATTTTTTTATATTTGAAATAATAATAATAATTAAATAAAAAAAACTTATTTTATAATTATTTTATTAAAACTAAAATTTTACAAATAAACACAGCCACAGCAGAGTTATCACAACGAACAATATGCGGCGGAAGATCATCTGCCAGGAGATCAGCCCGTCGAACATTCTGGACACATTTCGAAAAAAAAATGAAAGTACTAAAATACCACACAAAGAGAGTCCAAAAACATGAGTCGTACGGTTGAAAAGACAAGCGTTTAAGAATTTTACTGTTCATTTATATTATAAATTTAAAAGTTTAAGAACTTCTACAATTTTTCTATTGTTAAAACACCTTATCATATTTACAAACTTTTAATTTATTCCTATTTGTCCAAAATGGATTCTATAAAAACTAAATTAAGTTCTCTTTATTTTGGATACTATCGTCATTTAAATTTAATTTGATAGAAAAATTTAAGGGAATTAACAATATAATCACTAAGTTTTATTTTTTTACTTTATGACCACTGAGTACATACCTATGTGATGATTGAGTTCTTCCATTTATATTCAGTTAATCTATTTAACGAAAACTCATGTCACGTCATCCTTTAAACACATTAGCACCAACTAATATAAGAACATGTTCGTTTGCAAAAATATTATAGAATACAATAGGATTCAACATCTAAAATCTCAAAATTTCATATACAAACATCAATATTTTTTACACAATCTTCAATAATTTTTCACACAAACTTCAAGTTTGAATTTAGGTGAAAAAGTATAGAGAGAAAATATTTGCACCAAAGATGAAGACGACGATGGTTTCTCCCCCGAAAATGACATGAGAATTAAAAGTTTTTCGATCAAACTATGGTTGTGGATTTGTTGTTAAAAATCCGGTATGGCGGCCATACACTAAATCGAGTCCAAAGGACTAGAACCAGTTATCTATGCCCCTTAGAGTGCAAGCTATTACCGTTCACATACCCACATGCACCTCTCCCCCTTAATTGCTATTAAGAGAGAGAAATTGTTAGAGAAAGATTTCATCCAAAGGTGAAAGGTATTTTGTTGGTTTCACAATTTTCCACTGAGTGGGTCCAAGCAGGTCTGCGTCTTTTTTGGTCCAAGAATGGGTTTTGACAGATCCACAATTGGAAATATTAAAGGATGACCATTTTATGGAAAGATGAATCCTCTCTAATAATTCTAAAAACTATGATGACGTTTTCTCCAATGGCTGAAGGAGATTTGATTTCTGTTTCCATTTGAGTTTGGTGTATATTTCTATTGATGGAGAAAAGAAAAAATTTCAATTCACACGTCGTGTTGCTCCAAGGATGGTTTTGTTTTTATTGAGATTTTATGCAGACTCTCCTCTATAATCACCTATGAATCTATTGTATTTAGGTCATTCGGTTGTATTTAGTTACTCATAGATTTTTAGAATATTATTGCACATGTAGTGTTTGTTAGAATGCTCGAGAGAAATGAGCAGGTTCGTTAGACATTCTTGTATAAGGAGTACATTTTGTAATATTCATTGCAAGGAGATATACACGTATCCAGTTAGGAACTACATAATAGATGAGTATAATAGATTTCAGCTTCAAAGAGATGGTAGCACATGACCTCAACTCAAGTTCAAGAGTTTGAACAATGAAGTGAATACTTATAATAATAATAATAATAATAATAATAATAATAATAATAAAATATGGTAGCATATGGCCTCAACTCAAGTTCAAGAGTTTGAACAATGAAGCGAATAGCTTGAGTTTAGAATTCAGTCTTGTTTATATCATCGTCAATAGAAACGAGTGATTCATTCTCCTATTGTTTGTTGGTTGAATCTCATCTTTCTAATTTTTTTTTCTTTCTGTGCATCTCTCTCAGTTAGTGCCCATAGTTGGTCTTTAATTCCACTTATAATTAGCTTATACGATTATAAATTTTGTTTCAAGTGAAAACAATTGGAGTCAACGAGAGCTTTGTTTCATGTGGCAAATGCAATGTAATTATGGTCTCTCATAATAATATTTTGATAAAGCAGGGTGTTATCCAAAAGTTCCATTCTATGCTCAAATATATGGCTAAGACTACATGTTCCCACACCTCTATACTGCTTGAATGCATGACCAACAGGTGAGCAAGCAAGAATAACTAACATAGTGCTTAGAAAAAAAAATTAACATGGTCACTCAGCCCATGATTATCGAGCATTCGACCAAGCACCTGATGTGCGTTACACATTCATACTTTTACTGAGGCCATTTTGTTGTGGAATGTGCCTTTCAGTACAAGAATAACAACAAACAATCATTTACATAAACAAATACTCTTTGAAAACTGACATGGTGACTCAACCCATGATTATTGAGCATTCGACCAAGCACCTGATGTGCGTTCCAAATTCAGAATTTGACTGAGGCCATTATGTTATGGAATGTGTCTCTCAATGAATAGCTCCCTGCTTGACACTTTCGTCTCTCATAAAGTAAAAGGGTACAAGTATTGATGTCCTTTGATGGGTTGCTTTTGGGAGGGATTTCTCAGGAGGATGAGAATATGACTCTCATAGGTTATAAAAGATGCTGGAGGAGTATCAAGTATTGCTTGGAGGGTTTAGCATCGGAAATTTCTTCCCTCTCATGGAATTTATACACAGTTTAACAGGTATGAAATCTATACTTCAGGATACTTTTCGTCGATTTGACCAACTTTTTGACCAGTTGCTGAGTGAACATCGCAACGCTTAACTCGACGTTGTACTGCTCGACGGTACTGATTCCACCGCAGATGTCATCGACGATCCAGAAATGGAAGGCGAATCAGTATTAGGTGCGAGTTTGAGAAGATGGTGCGTGATTTGAGAAGAAAAGTCTTTTGAAGGCATACAATATGCTATTTTGCAGACATTAAACGGTGCATTTTTCATTTTTTGAGTGAGTTGGCTGCTGATTCACAATAGTTGGTGCTGACGTGTTTAAAAGATGATATGTCATGGGTTTCCGTTAAATAGATTGACGGAATATGGACATAAAAACCCCAATCGTCACACAAGTATGGACTTAGTGACCATAAAGTATGAACTCAAGTATGAACTCATGGGTTTCCGTTAAATAGATTGACGGAATATAGACATAAAGACCCAATCGTCACACATGTATGAACTCAGTGACCATAAGTAAAAAAATAAAACCTAGTGATAAAATCGTCAGCCTGATATAAACTTAGTGACCATAAGTAAAAAAATAAAACCTAGTGATAAAATCGCCAGCCTGATATAAACTTAGTGACCATAAAAATTTATCAAAATGAATAAAGTCAACCCCTCCCCCGACAATCCAAACTAAAATGTTTTTTTTTTTTTGGAAACTCCAAAAGGCATTTTTCATAACAAAAGCACTTGACAGAGAAAAAGTTGTTGTAAACGCATCAATAAAGAATATGCAGCCGAGAAATAAGTTGCTTTAAGGGAAAGATAGTCAAGAGAAGTAGAGAATGGAAGACAATTACAACAAAGGGTAGTTTATTGAATTGAGGCTTTGGTTGCCATGGTTACATTAATTCAGCTACTTGCTAGCGGTCCTGCATACTTTACAACCTTAACAACAAACTAATTCTTGGTTACAGCTCAACCCGTGCTATTTAATCCGAACAAAATTGACAACGTGGTACACTTCATTTCAGCCTAAGAGGGCTCTTGCCTCTTGGGTCAAGCCTGACAAAAAACGGCTTTAAAGGACCCAACCCAAGGCCTCAGAGGCTAAAACAGAGGTTCAAAAAATTGGCGTGAATGATATGAATGGAGATGAGGATTAAGACTAGACATCATGTAGAACATCGTGGCATGGCAAATCCAGATGACACTTCCATCTCGAAGGTATACGTAGCTGTTAGCAGTCCCTTGCAGGAAAGATCCAACAGCCGTTTTATCTTCAAAATACTGTCTCAAACAGTTTTGGAGAAGAGATCCAATAGCCATTTTATCCCCAGAATAGTGTCTCAAGCAGTTTTGGAGAAGCCAAAGCGGCCACAGATTTAAACTGCTACACCAGAAATTTCATTAAAGAACTTCAGGAACTTCCAAAGATATGTATAACTGACCCCTAAAGATCAGGGAATGATACTCAAGTGCTCAAAATGCAAGTCCAAAGGAACTACAATAAAGCAATCATGATATATTCTACGCCTATTGTGTTCTATTTGATACCTTCTGTTGCCTGTACTTCATGCGTATAGAGACCAAAGGACAACCATGGGTGTTCAACTGTAAATCTCGTATGGCAACAACTGTGGTTTTCAAACGTGATGCTTTGTAAGAGGTATAGTGCTCGAGAGTTGGATTCTGCCAGATGCACAAATGAAGTAAGTTCTCCAGTGCATAATTTTTTTTTGGGGTAAAGGTAAGTTCTCCAGTGCATAATTTACTGTAAAGGAAAGTAAAAAAATAAAGAAAGGAGAAACTGCGAACCCATGGGTGACTTGACTGATCTAACGTCCATCTGGCAAGAAATACAGCTGATGCGGCTATGACAGAAGGAAGGAAATTCAAGAAGCCGTAGTCAATGAGTGTTAGCTCAGCTAGATAGTTGGCCAAGTACTCCATCTCAAGACTAGGGGTCTGCAAACTTTTCAATTAGATACGTCAAAGGTCAGGTTTTACTGCTCTAAAAGTCGAAATCCAAGGTGCATTGCATGCTCCAATCCCAGCTAAGCAATGACTTAAATGAACCACATTACCCTGAAAGATGCCTGTGCTGCTCGAAGAAATCTCCTGGAAAACATGAATTTGCGCATTAGGAAGTTGAAAATACAACTGGAACTATTATCATGTCAACCTCAGGAAAGATGAGGAACCTGAGAAAAGTTTTTGCAGTGGGTGCAAATAGTCGAAAGCCAAAATGCTTCAATATTCGGATCTCCATTTCCAGTACCTGCCAATACTCTATTCAGGAGCGCAACAAAGACGAGTTTGGCAGGTAATAAAGGGAAAGTCTTTACGAATATCTTAAAATGATTAGAAAAGTCCATCTTAAATTTGAGTTTTTAGAGCGACTCCCTTCCAACACATCATTTTACTCAAGGGAGGTAATTTTTATAACCTGTAAGTAAATGATACCAAGCATCCCATCACTGATACATATTCCACATACCTAAGAGTACAGTAGAGTTTCAATCAGAGTTTACTATTATTTCCACTTTATGGAATCCAACTTCTAATGTGTCACAAGAATTATATTATTAACGAAAAACAAAAAGCTATACATATGACAGGTGAGAAGTTTGATACTGATTTTAAGTTCAAACCAAAATGGAACTCATAATCTATTTTCCCTTTTTCTCCCCTTCATTCCTCCTTCCTTCACCCATAGTGGCAAAATTCAAGCCTTGCAGCATATCAGCATCATGAGAATAATTGTCTTCAAACCATGAGCTGGAAATCACTTACATAGGGATGAAATACTAATCACCGGGGGAGAAAAGAAAACCAGAGGACACCCTGAACTTAATTTGTTGGGAACTATTACTGGTAGTGTTGCAAACCTATCTCTAGACATATTTGAATATACAGACGAATGATCTCTGGATGGTAGACTAACTATTGTGTAGTTGTCAGCATGCATTGAACGTTCAGATCATCTATGAGTTGTTCTCGTCATTGTCTGATTTAATGGGTAAAGCAATCTATGAGCCATAAGAAGAATTAGGACATACCTCCTCTCTGGTATATGCATTGTCTGTAATGAAGCAGAAGTCTTCCACACGTGGTGAACAAATTTCTTCATACTTCCTTTAAACCACATTCATTAGATACCATGAGCTGAAACTGTCATTTTAATGCACTGGAATTTGGAAGTTTAAAATCATTGCAAACCAATATTGATTGACCATATAATACCACCTTATACACAATTTTCCTTTTCTAGATATCTTGTTAGTCAGCCTCATAAACATAATTCAAACTATTAACACTACCACCACCACCACCCCCTCCCCCCGGCCGGCGGCCGCAGCTGGGGGCAGAGGATTTTCCTCTCTTATGCCCAGTCAAAACGTCACATGTCAAAATATCATGAGATTGAGAAAAAGACATCCATTTATTTCATATGTCTAATGAATATATAAAAGGAAGAAGAAGCAGCAATCCTATTATAGTTTCAGATTCTAGCCTACAATTTTGAATATGAGTGATCATGCAGTTAACTCTATTATAGATGGAGCTTACGAGGCAATTAGCATGCAAGTGATGCCAACAAGTTGAAGTCTTTGTCTTTCAGTGTAATTTTGAGTCAGAAAGCAGTCAATCAGATATACTGTGAGGTAAAGTGTATCTGGCACCAACTTATAGTCCTCAGATACCTGAAACCAATTTTTAGTCACACGGCATATAAATCAGGAACAGGTAATATATCTAGTTAGTCAAACTGAAGCAGACTCTTGAGGAAAACTTATTTGTCAGTTCTATATATTATTCTACACAAATTAAATTGTGCAGGAGGGATGTTAAGAACATTATAAAAACAATATCGACGACAACTGTAGCTGCAGCAAGATCAACAAAATGGACAATTTTTTTTTCTTTCAGAAACAGCCTGACTTCGCACCAATCTCTGACACAACAAAATGAGACGCAGTGAAGTCTAGACCAAATTTCCCATTCTATTTGATGTATTGATGTGGTTAATTAACACAAGAATCATAAAGGTTGAAAAGTATTAGTATTAAGACATAATCTGTGGTGATAACCCAAAAAATGAAAGATCATTTTCACTACAATGTCCTAATTCAAGGAGAGAGATAATAAAAGAGTGACTTAGACATCTTAGCCAAATAACTAAAAATTACATGGTGATGGCAGGCTGATGTAATTATGTAACTTTGTTTTGACATGAAACTGTATAGAAACATTTGGATCTGATGAAGCAAGGCGAAGAATGCTCCAAATAGCCATCAAAATATCAGTGGCATATGGTTGCGGCTTTCTAGATGTAACCACACAAATAGACATACTAACAGGCAACCTAAATTATTAAAAAAAAAAAAGAATTTGGCAAAAAGGTCCTTGGGTTTATACCCCTTTGGAAAATGGGTCATTCACTTTCAAATTTCAAAATTTTAGTCCTTGGGTTTTCGATGTTTGACGAAATGGTCCTTCCGTCAGTTTGCCGTCCATATACTTAAGAGGTCAACCGCTATAAATCCGTCAGTCGAGCGCTTAAGCATATGGACGGCAGACTGACGGAAGGACCATTTCGTCAAACATCGAAAACCCAAGGACTAAAATTTTGAAAGTGAATGACTCATTTGTCAAATGGGTATAAACCCAAGGACTATTTTGTCAAATTCCCAAAAAAAAAGTAGATAGGAATCAGTGGATAATGCAAATTTGGGTCTTGATTTTTACATTTTTCAATAATAATGATGACATTCAAGATGGCCATGAGGCAAAGGGACCATAAAACATAAACTAGAGAAGTCATCATCAATAAAAGTCAACTCTTGATGGCTTCTACCCAGGGAACCCTTCTATGCCACAGCCTACACCTGAGTTTAAGATCTCTAAGTCATCACCAATAGCTGCAGAAACTGCAGCCTAGAGATGTGAAGTAAACAACAGAATGTGTATTCAGGCCAAATTAAACAATTGAGTCAGGTAACGACACAATGCTAACCTCTACAAGCCAATCAACCAGAATTCCCCTCATGCTTTGAGTAATATCTCGCTGTATTGTTTCCATGAAGCTAGGATATGGTCTCCGGTCCAGCTACAGAAACAAACGACTAGACCATAAGTAAACACCAGGGCTACTCTTCATCATCTGGCCAACCATGAAAATGAGCGGAAATCTTTATAGTAGATGTATATTGAGCTGCATTACCTACTTTTAATTTGAGGTATGTAATGATATTGTCCTAGCTTTAGGAAGTCATACATTTGCATTTTATATTTCCCTTCAGGTTAATTGTAAATATCTATCCAAAGCACAATGTCATTTGCAAAGTCCATCCTAGCTAAAAAGTATTGCAATTAACAATGTCACCTAGTATCAATTTGCAATATCCACCTGCCATTGAAATTAATGCAAAATTCAAAAAGACTAGAGGATCTGACAGGGTGAATCAGCTCAACATAATATCCACTAATATGTTAATTTTGATAAAGTAAGGAAAGACACCACCCAAACTACCTATTAAATTTGTTTATTTTATTTCAATATCAGTCTTGAATTAGAGCGTAAATTGTAAATATTATAGGTTTAAGTGGATATTAGGCATAGTCCTATAGTTCAAGGTGGATAGCTATGATAAACCCTTTGTTTTTATTTTCTTCCTTATTTGAAGATAATTGCTACCTAACCACATTAATGACGTATAAAACAGGCATGGATCAAAAAGGCCATCTGCACATCATACCAACTAGGAAAAAAGTATCAACAACACAGACCTCAGCAACACGTAAATTGCTATAAATATCAGGAGCATAGACACTGCATATTTGAGGCTCTTTGTACTCTGCGTCAATGTCAACTATATCCGGATTGCTTGATATCACATCCCCAGAAAGGCCACCTTTTACAGACGCGACCATTCAAAAAAATGTCAACATTGCAGCAGACAGCTATATATGAAAACATGAATATCACTTTTAACTATCCCCTCGGGAGTTGATGATTCCTGTAATTCATTCAGACATGATCCCAAACCCATATACACCAAGTCTATTAAATATAATTAATAGCTATGAGAAAACCAAACCCACTGAAAATAAAATTGCTGGCACTATAACTTGAGACATATCTAGTATACCGAAAGAATAAGCTTGCAAGCAACACTAATAAATCGTCCTAGCAGACCCTACAATGATCACATTTAACAAAATTTTCCTACCAAGTATTTCGACCGTAGTATGAATGATAAAGATTACAAGATAATAAGTAATGATATGCCAAAATGCAAAAAATTAGAAGAAAGGTTCATAAGTTTCTTCTCATCAAATCACGTTTATAACCCAATTCTAGTCCTACTTATAGATTAGATTAATCTGGATATGATTTATTTTCCTTCAACTGTAGTGTTATCTCAGAAGAGTCTACACTTGCTTTGAGACCTTGGAATGAGAGAAAAACATCTATTACCATAAAATTCCATGAATGTAGGAAGTTTACCTATAAACTTTGAGGATTTCTACTTGGTCAGGCTCTAAGTTTTGATTTGAATTGTTCTCACCATATATATGGCCTGTATTTTTTAGGTCTGCTTTTTGATTGGCTGCTCCTATTTACTAAGTCCAAATTACCTACTGAAGTAAACAAATGAAACAGATATTGACTT
This sequence comes from Myrica gale, assembly GCA_963930655.1. Taxonomy (NCBI): domain Eukaryota; kingdom Viridiplantae; phylum Streptophyta; class Magnoliopsida; order Fagales; family Myricaceae; genus Myrica; species Myrica gale. Next base: position 6,586,184 of record OZ005601.1, read on the forward strand.
GTGAAATCAGCTCAGGTTAAGCCTTAACAGCTTATTTAGTACTTTGAGCTCACCATTTAGAACCAAGTGCTCGGTGCAGACTGCAGTTCCCAGTCAATATCATGAGTTTCACATATACTTCATCCTAGCGCTATTTTCTTCATTATGCTAGTGGAGTTTATGTATAGGTCTCACTTTAAAACAGAAATACATAAATCTACAAGACTTCCACCTCCATGGATCTCTTCTTGCATTCAGTCAAAGTTTTTATGTTGTTAATAATTTGTATATATGTAATGGCTATCATGGATGGACATAGGAAATTGGAAGAGGCAACAAACCTTTCTGTGGAGGACTTTGAGTTTGTGAAGACGCTCCTCTCTGCCATTGAAGTTGATGATCATCTATGGCAAACTCCCTTACAGAACTTAAGTGAAGAGGAACCTTTTGTTCTACAAGAATCACACTTGTAACTTCTTCTGATTTAGGTTCTATTCTCACTCTTTCTTGAAGAATCTTTGTTTTCAAACCGGCTTGAAACTCTGGGACTTCTAGAACAACTGATGGCGCCAATTTGCAAACCTTTTTCTGACCTTTTTTGGTCAGCTTGTTGTTCTTAGTCTGATATTCAGGGCACAAAAGGAAGCAAGACTCAGATTCTTGAGTAAATTAGAGCTTTCAGCAAAAGCATCAACCTACACGCTAAATCTATCAGCATGTTCTACATTTTCAAATGAAAGGACTGTTTGAAGAGATTATGAAGCCAATACCATCTCTTGGGGGGTGAAACTATCTGAATTCCATTAACATTTGAGCAGAAAACTCAGCAATTTATCATAATTGTGTACTTATTCATCGGAAAATTGGCAAGAAAATGACAACAGAGCAACAACGATTGGATATTCACCTGAATTATAGTAGCATTGAAGCAGTTCCTACATGAGGATTTGCAGCAAATATTGGTGACATCCTTCAACACAGCCCTCCTCTTGTGCTGAAGACATGCATCATTAGGAGCATGGTTGCTGTTCTCGTCCAAGTCTGGAGTTTTCTGAGTTCCTCGGAAAGTTCGCTTCTGGTTTTGTTGAAAAGGAGCTTTCAAAGGCAGTAAGGCAGCTGCTCCTGTGCATGTTAATGGGGCAGTCTCACTGACCTTAGCAGGAACCAGATTTTCTTTCCTCATTTTTAGAACCTCGGAGAAGAACAGCACAAAGGAATCATAAGAACAGAACCTGCAACAAAATGAATAAATAAATCCACTGCAAGCATGACTTATGCGGAAGAAACAGCTTGAGAAACGCGAACTTCTATTCATGCTATCATTACCAAGATTAGTGAGTAGAATATGTCCAATTAGGAATGGGAGCAATCCTGAGAAGAAGATATTTGGAATGTGTTCTGGATAATTCTTCAGAGAAGAACCATTTCTAGTCCTTACTCATGGTAGCAAATCCATCAAGCGTTAGCAAGTTCCTGATTGATGTTCCCTTACACTCGCATCATGCATTTTAATATTCATAATTCTCTGTGTTATAATTCACAAGCCATAAGAAGCCAATTTCCTTGTTAAACTGAACAGGTTATCAATTTGTGGATTCTTCACGGTATTGAACATAAACAAGCTCTGGTTACACGGAAGATCTAGTAGGGAATTAACAAAGATCTATATTGATTTTGTCAAAAAAACTCCTAGAATCCGTACGAAGTCCGGTGGGATTAACTCCCATCAACTATTGTGACTGGTTTGAATTGCGTAGCTGAAATAAGACATACACCTTGTCGATAACAGTAAGACTCCTAGATAAGAGGGGCCAAGCACGGGAACCTGTTTTCACTACAACCATGTCTAAGGCCCTGTATCCCTCTATTGCCACTGATTTGAATTGAGAATCTGAAATAAGACATACACCTTCTCAACAGTGTGACTCCTAGATAAGAGGGGCCAAGCACAAGAACCTGTTTTAATCTAAGGCCCTGTATCCCTTTCACTACATCATGTCTGTTATGTTTACTTTGAATAATTTGATTGCATCTTAATGTTATCTCTCATCTCGAATCATACACCAAAATCTTTCTTCTTTCAAGATAGTTCAATTTCCAATTGCTTATAAAAAAAAAAAGATAGTTCAATTTCCAATCAAACAGCTTTCACACAATCAGAAAAACGTAGCATGTAAACCAATAATAGCTTCATGCAGCTTCACACAAAACAAAGAATACATATCATGCAACATGCAACCTCAACCAAAACAGTATTCAATCAATCTTACCGCAGAATAGGGACCAATTTATGAGAAGTGCAACAAAATCTTAGGCACATAATGGAAATGGTGGCAAGAAACTGTGATGCTAATTTGTTGTTGGCGTATTCAATCTTACCGCAGAATTGGGACACCAATCTATGAGAAGTGCAACAAAATCTGAGCACATAATGGAAATGGTAGCAATAAACTGTGATGCTTGATTTTGTTGTTGGTAGATATGCATGAAGTGAAAATTTTGAAAAATGAAGCTTGGAAACAGAGCATAGAACAACCAATATCAAATGGATGCAAAATAATCCGGCTTCTTTGTCTGCATCCAAGAAAAGCACGAAGGTTAGGAAACTCAGAACGCAATCTCATGAGTCCCAATTTTTCAACATTTACCATTTCTGGAGCTGAAATATGAAAAAGAACAGAGAAGAAAAATACTGCCGCCTTGTTTTCTTCTGTTTCCAAAATATCTAACAATAAAATGGTGTGATCTGTGGAAAACATAAAATTCAACTCCTTTAAGCCCATTGTTGCATTAGCTCTGCTAAAGGAAACTTTTCTGTTCTTGGGCCCCAATAATTTGAAAACACAAAAGTTAAATCCAAGCGTCAAAAACTTCAAAAATCCTTTCTTTTCCCTGTTTTCTCAACCATACAAAGCACCCCCGCCCCAGAATTGAATTTCAATCATCTGAGAAACGACAAAACGTAGTAAAGCCTAGTCGATCTCTGTTAAGAATAAAATAAAAGAGAATAAAAATTTAGACTAAGAGAGAGAGAAGTGAGACACAAGATTTAAGTGGTTCGGTTCATAGACCTACATCCACTGTGGGAAGGCCCAAATGGGCAGATGTGTGTACTCACTGGTGTAAGGATGAGATTACAGAAAGACTTTATTTATAAGTCTTTGATTGCAATAGCCCACATTGCTTTAGCAATGTGGGACTAACTCTAATACTCCCCCGCAAACGCAAGGTGGATACACGTTGAGGTTGGACTAGAAAAAGAAATTCCCCATAAGAAAAAATGGCGCCGGAGGATGGCCGAAGAAGGGCAGACAGTCGCCGGAAGTTGGCCGGAATCTGACCGGAGAGGCCGACAATCGCCTGAAGATGGCCGGAGAGGGTCGCCGGAATGGGGAAGACGCTGGAAGGTCGTCGGAGGAATGCCGGACGGGGCGCCGGAAGGCCCGAGAGAAGACGCCGGAGGAATGCTGGACGGGGCGTCGGAAGGCCCGAGAGAAGAAGCCGGAAGATCGCCGGAGGAATGCCGGACGGGGCGCCGGAAGGCCCGAGTGAATAACTAAAATAGGCCGGACTGGACTAGGCCTAAACTAGGCCAAGCTAAGCCAACAAGAGTGCTGACCAGCCTGAGCCAAAATGTGCCACAGGATCGAAATGCCTCTGATACCATGTTAAGAATAAAATAAAAGAGAATAAAAATTTAGACTAAGAGAGAGAGAGAAGTGAGACACAAGATTTAAGTGGTTCGGTTCATAGACCTACATCCACTGTGGGAAGGCCCAAATGAGCAGATGTGTGTACTCACTGGTGTAAGGATGAGATTACAGAAAGACTTTATTTATAAGCCTTTGATTGCAATAGCCCACATTGCTTTAGCAATGTGGGACTAACTCTAATAATCTCTAACGAATCAAACCATAAATCACGAAACTGAGAAGGAAAAAACCACAAAAGAACACAAACACAAAAATTCAGAACATAAAAGGAAAAAAAAGGGAAAAGATCCAGCGGAAAACGTAAATTCAACTCATTGAAGTCATTTTTTGTGCCTTAGCTTCGCAAAAGTGGAAATTCTCTGTTTCTTGGGTCCCCGGTATTCCAAAAGCCAAATTAAATCCGAGCTCAAAACGTTTAAAATAATTTATTTTCACACGTTTATTCACCAACCAAACAGAGCATCCGCACCCCAGAGCTTGAAGTACCGGGGAAAATACAGCAAAGCCACTGAACAGTAGTCGATCTCTGACCACCTCAACCAAAAGTACAAAATCTAAAGAAACCCAGTAAAACATATACATTCATGTGCGTCTACTCTTCTAGATAAAGATTTATCCGTGCATTAACCTGAATCTACCTTATAAGCTCCTACGAGAGAACAAAAACGAAAGATCCGGGAGAAGGTGAGGGAGGGACCGGCAGTAAGAGTGAGCGGGCTGTTCTTGGAGTTCAAATTCTACGAGGAAAAGAATAAAGAAAATAAGAAGTAAACGAATTAGTTGCAGTACGGTCTACCTTATAAGCTCCTTTTGACTGTTCACAGTATACCTGGAATTTTTGGGTCATTTATAGGAATTGTTTCCCGGCTTTCTCCCCCAGTATTTGTTTATAAACTTTTTTCAACGGGTCAGTGACTGTTGGATTTTTCTCATATATTTGACGTTGCTGGGTGCTAAAATTCTGGAATGTTTAAATTTTTTGTTTCTCGTACAGTAGTATATGAAAAGGTCGAGAAAGATAATTGAATTAAAAAAGTGAAGAGAAAAATAATTAAATAAAATTTTTATATTTATTATAATAATAAATAATAATTATTAGTTTATATTTATTATAATTAAATTCATTATTTTTAAAAAAAAAATTTAGTCACTTAAAATTAGCCATTAGTAAATTAAATTACAAAGCTCAAATTATTTTCAAAAACTCACTGAATTAAAACAAACAAAATTTCAGTTTGGACTTAATAAATTGTCACTAAACTTAACTTTTAGGTTGAATTTATAAAATTTTGGCCCTTAATAAATTAGGTTACCAAACTATACTTTATTAGGATTTTTGTGTCACAAGTGTGATTATATTTTATTATTTTATTTTATTCGCTTGTAGTCAGTTTTTGAATTCATTCTGTTAATATTTGTTTGTTTTCAGAAAAATTTAAGGAGCATTTCTAGGATCAAGCTTCATGTCAGCAGGCAGGAATACATGAGAATAAAGTTTTTTTTTAAAAAAAAAACTAAAAACTTTGAATGTTAAGGAGTTTTGTTTAATTATATGTTTTTGAAACAAATGTTTTTTTTTATTAATGGAATGAATCTCTCTTTCTTTTAAGGGGAAAATACTTTTTTTCACTCACAAACTACCATAGGTCTTACACTTTGCACCCTAAACTACCAATTTTGATACATTGCACCCTCCATTTGACAATAATACCATTAATAGAGTAATGAATTGACAATAATATTTTTAATATATGCAAAATGGGTCAAGGGTATTATCGTCATTTTATTCTAAAAATTTGACATAGGGTGCAAAGTGTCAAAAATTGATAGTTAAAGGGTGCAATGTATCAAAATTGGTTGTTTAGGGTGCAAAGTGTAAAACTTATGGTAGTTTGTGGGTGAAAAATGTATTTTTCCTTTCTTTTAATTATTTATTTTAATTCTGAAAGAAAAATTTCATTGCTTGAGTCTAGGGTTTGACGCAAGTGTTGCGTATTTATCATCTTTCCGCGGGAGCATGGAAAGGACCAGAGCATAGTTTTCTACCAATGCGACAAAGTTAAATCATGTTTTGTTTTTTTAAAGGGATTTTCATGTCTCTGTCTTGGTATGATGGTTAATTAATTATACGAGTCCTTTGCTTTATGACTATATATAAAATGCAATGCAGCTCAGTTATTGGCTTGATATCGGCGGTTTTTTATCTCCTAGTTTTGCTCTATCTTCCTCAAAAGCTGTTCGAGTTTGTAAGTAGTTAGAAATTTGGGAAAAAGTTGTAAATTCAAAATCTTTTATGTACGTTAGGCTCAATATTATATTCTTTAATTTTTTAATTCCTAAATATTTTCTGCTTATTGTTTCAAAAGTATCTTTCTGAAAATCGTCAACATAGGAAATATCGAAAGAAACAACCTGCCATGACCAAACCATTCTTTTAGCACCATATATATATACACACGTACGCATGCATGCACCACCCGAGGCATGCACCACCCGACTACCGAAATGCAAGTACGAGTTTTCAGACTAAATTACAATTAAATAATTAAATTTTAAAATAATATTTCATTATTTTAAGATGTCAAAATAAATTCTAAATTAAAATTACAATTAAATAACTAAATTTTATAACAAAATAAATACTGTTAAAATAAATTCTAAATTAAATTTCTTAAAATGAAATCGGATTCCGGTACCACAAATAGTAGAAAACTGATACCCGAAGCAAAAATTCCGGTTTCCGGAATAAATGTCCACCCCTTACCAACAAGAAGCTTGGAATGCAAGGAGGGAAATTATTGTCATAATTAACACGTAATCACCAACATGCATGATAGCAGCTGATATGGAACCCACGTGAAAGGAATTAATATTATTATAATCCCATGCATATGCGTTACTCAGGTGCCCTCTAATCAATCCCGTTGAAGACTTTGAACTTGATGTCAAGAACTGTAAACAAGTGACTGTAAAAATAACTGCAACTTCATTTCCAACTAGACAAAGCTTGGGCTGAGGTTCAGAGCACCGGCCCTTTAGAAATTTTTGGGCGTTCTAACTTTTTTTTTTCTCTTTTAATTACCTCATTCGGGATTAATTAAGGAGTTTTTTTTTCTTCCAAATCCTTTAAGGAATATTATCGTTGGGAAATGACTATTGCTACTTGTGTGGATTCATTACTAAATTAGTTGAAGCTTAAAGAACTAGTGGACGAGACTATTGTACGTGGAAGTTCTGTTGCTTGATCTTCTCACATAATAAGGGTTAATTTATGATAGTTGACATATAACAGACATGCAAGCAGAAGGTCGTAGAGTTAATTATATGTTCCTTGTATATTTTATTTGGATTTTTTTTTAGTTTGTATACAGAGCAAGTAGATTTTAATTATTTAGAGATGCAACTAGTGAGTGTTTTTAGCAAAGGGGATGGATTGCCTCCGAAGGCAAGTCCATATGGATGATCGAATGGACTGCTGGAAACCATCCATTCGGTCATCTAATGGTCAGGAGCCCGGACAGTCCCTGTTCGGGCAGGTGTGGGTCCCGGGCGGGACCCACATTCCCTTACTCCTGACTATTGGATAACCGAGCCGTCCATTCGGTCATCCGGATGGACTTGCCTTCGGAGGCAATCCATCCTCTTTAGCAAATACTAGCATCACTACAGCCAAGAAAAAAGAGGAAAATTTCATATGAGCATATTCTATATATTCTAGCAACTTTGACTTCACCATGCAAAAGCAAGATCTTTACAATATGAATTATTTAGGGAAAAAAATGGTTTATAGGCTTCACGAGTGAATCTAATTTTGGCAATTTCACCGACTATCTCCATCCTTCCAATACGTTGTACTACTCTATTCCTCCGGACAATTAGATCCCCTATGGGAGGAATCAGGAGTCTTACGAGATGAGGAATATGCCATATCAAAATTCGAGTCACTTTACAGCAATGCTAGCTCCAGAAATAAAAAAGGAGTGGATTGGGTTGTTGTCTTTACACTTTCGTTAAAACCAGCCTAGACTTTGACCCGCATAAGGGCAGCCCTCGATGCTCTGAAAGAAGATGATATACGATGGAGAGGAAAGTAGATTTTTTTTTTTTCTGAGCAGAGGAAAGAAGATTTAAAAGCAAAAGGGACGCGCTTAGAGAAAAACGAGAGAGCAAAGGGAAGTCGAAGAGAGAAGGAGCGCCGAAGGTAACGATAGAAGTGGGTAATGAGAAAATAAAAATAAGGTTGCTTTTTGTTTGGAAAGTGGAAAGCGTTGGCTGGGTCAGGACGGTGGAAGTTTTGACAAAGGAGGAGTTGAAAATATTTAGCATTGGAGGAGTTTTTTTTTGTTTTGAAAATTAGCGATATGTTGGTTAGGTTTATACCATAGTGACGAATTTATTATTATATTTTTTTAACTATATGGTCACTCAATTTATATTCACGTGATGATTTGGTTATATGGTCAAACTTTCGTCAATCCATTAAACAAAATGTACTGCCACGTCAAATTTTTAACACGTCGGTGTCACACGTCAGCCAGATTAACCACATCAGATCATCATTAAATAAAAACGTTGCATACTGTCATAAGAAAAATTGACAAAATAGTCACTATTTTTATTTTTATTTTTTACTTTTTTTTTGCCACTGAGTCCATACCAGTGTGACGATAGGGTCATTTCATTCATATTCCATCACTATATCTAAAAAATAATAGAAAAATTATAAAAAATATTATTTTATAGACTAAAATATTGACTCGGAAACAAAAGTGACTCCAGCTTCCATTTACTCTCATACTGTAAATCCATTGGCATTAGTTTTGTCCCTAATTTAATAATATATTTTCACTTCATGACAATTTATATTCTTTTTTTTATAAGCAATGAAAATTTATATTCACTTGCTTAAAAAGAAATTATATTATCATGTGTTAGTTGTTGCAAGTGGATCAACAAAGGTAGCATAACTGATGAGTTAATCTGTAGATCATAACCCACTAAACAGAAAATTAGGGGGCGTTTTGTTTGCTGAAATTTTGGGGGAATATTCCCAAAATTTTACAAATCATTTGGATATTGATATTTTATCGGGGTTTGTGAAATTTTTGAAATGTGTGTATAAATATTATAAATTTTGGAGTGTGTTTGGTTTGGTCGAAATTTTGATACCCTGAAATATTGGGCAAAAAAATGCCCCCTTAATTAGGCTTCGAGGTATAGAAAAGATGATAAGAGATAAGACAACTGACTATATTTAGAATCTCCTCTCTTTCAAGTATTGTGTTGAAGGAAATCATGATATATATTATTTTTTTCTTTATTTTTTAGCTCTTGTCACATCGACTCAGGGCTCCGCCAATATCGTAGTGGGTTATAATAAATATTTTTTGGGCTAATATTGATAGAGTTTTGCTTGAATATGGATGGTCTTTGATGCCTCATAAACATGAGTCAATGCAGAAAATTTCACTTCTAAATTGTTATCTTTTTATTAAATGATATATACACTTACTTCACTTTAATTATGAGAATGTTGACACTCTTTATTTTCAATTTCAGATATTATTTTTGTCGCATTTCACTTAACAACTATTTTTTTGTCAATTTAATCGAAAAGTAATTTTTTTACATGTAAAATGATAATTTTTATCTCATGGTTAATTTGTATGACGTGTTTTGGTGATGTGTTTAAGGTTGACGTGACATTGGATTCTGTTAAATAGATTGACAGAATATGGATGAAAGGACCAAATCGTCACACAGGTATGAACTCAGTGACCATAATGTAAAAAAGTGAAACCACCTAATGACTAAATAGCCAGAGTGGTATAAACCTAGTGATCATATTGTCAATTTTATTTTAATTTACAGGACTAAACACAACATTTTGCTTAAGAATTCTGGTTGACGTGTTAATCTTGCTAACATATGGTACTGATGTGGCAGAGCATTTCGTGAAATGGATTGATGGTAGTTTTACGACAAAACCAAATCATCACGAGGGTATAAACTGAATCATTATATAGTAAAAAAAATTAGTGACTAAATCTTAAGGTTATATGACTTGTTTGAGCCCCAATTATTTGGGTTTAATAATAAAAAAATAATTACATAATTTATTATTATTATAATATTTATTAAAAAAATTATCTCTTCACTTTTTCACCAACTCACGTAATATATCTTTACTTTATAATATTTCTCAAACCTCAATACCCAAAATTTCCACACTCAAACATCCCCATAAACTTAGTGATTATATTATTTAGTTTTTATTTTTTGTTTGATCGGCAATGGAGGAGTTGTTTTTTCTAATTCGACAATGGTTGAGTTGAATCTCAATGAATTTGCTGCCAGCAGACCGCAGAAACCAGAAGACAGAAACCAGACGAGACGACAGCGGGAGACTTGGCAACTGGCAAGGGCACTGACAGAGCATAAAAGGTTTGAGCTTAGGTTGTGTTTGAGAAGTAAAATTTTAGTGTAGTAAAAATGTTAGGTATTGAGTTTAGTGAAAAAATTAAGATAAATGTAATTTTTTATATTTTTTGTAGTGAAAAGTAATGATTTGATGTTGAGAGATAGATTATATTGTAATATTTTATTGTGTTAAAATTTTAAAATGTGTAAAATTTTATAAAACAAATTGAGCCTACAAAATAGAATCTAGTTTTGCGCAGAACTCTTTTCCGCTTTCTGTTGTGTTTTTTTTTGCTCTACCGTTTCTGCGTTTAGCTTATTGATTTTGCTTGTTCTCTTACATTGTGATAATTCTATCTGGGTGTCTTCATCTGTCGCGTAGACGGGCAACTTAGTGATGCCGAAATTTGTTTTGTTTGTTGGAGTTTTTTCCCCCCACAGTAAATAACTTAGTTTCTTCCTTTAATTTAGAGTTCTCTATCGTTATACTTCATGTTAGATGACAAAATCTCTTGGTTTCATTGTGATTTGTCCATCAGAATCAAGATGTAGGATCTGAGGTTTCTTTGTAGACCTTTAAGTTTTAAAAACCGATTTAGGTAATTAGGTCCCTTGCCAAAGATTTGCATCTTAAGTTGTGTTTGTTTCGGCGTAAAAGGAGGAAAATAAGAAAATATTTGCAGCTGAAAATATTTACAAGAAAACAAAACAAGTTTTAGTGTTTGCTAATTCCTTGAAAATAAACATATAGTGTTTGATTGTCACCTGAAAATTTAAAGAATGGAGCCTTTGATAATTTAAATGGATAATTAGAGGAAGTATCTGTCTAGATCCTTCTAATATGATTGTTATTCTGAATCTAGAGGTATATCAAAAGTAAACAAACTCACAAAATATTCTTTAAATTTTCAGGTGACAATCAAACACTATATGTTTATTTTCAAGGAATTAGCAAACACTAAAACTTGTTTTGTTTTCTCGTAGGAACTAATTAATAGTGTCTTTTAATATAATATTCTAATATGCTTAAATATGTTAAAAAATAGCTCAGTATGAATGTAGGATTATCAGAAATCGCTACCGCTAAGGACCGGTTTTTGCCCTTAACAGTGTAGATATAGGTGATATTTTTTTAAAAACCGGCATATCCAGTGTATGTGCCGATTTTGGACAAAATAGACACCTACACCAAGATTAAATAGCTCTAAATATAACTTTAAACTCACCTAAAAATTCTTAAAATTAGTAATGAAACAATTTTCAACGCCCACATCAAAATTAGTAATGAAACAATTTTCAACGCCCACATCACCAGGATTTTTCCTTTTCTTCCTCAAAAACCGCAGGGCGTTTCGAAAAGGATTCTCGATGCCTCCTCACTCACGTGGCCCAGCTCCACTTCTTATCAATCGCAGGAATTGACTTCACAGGTATCAATTCATCCTGAAGGGCATTCCTTGAAAATTTGAAATCTTGGGAAGTCTGTTTAAGTATTGCCTCAGTCACTTCCTAGATTCTAGCTTTCCTGTTTCTGACGGTACTCTGTCCTTCTCCTTCTAATCCCCATTAAAAATGAATAAAAAATGTAAAAAAATCCAAGCGTATTTTTTCGAGATTCCTGGGAACTCCCCGGGGGGCCGTTCTTTGTCTTTTCTTTCGGGAAGAGATTCCTTATCCAGCGAAATGTCCCTAAAAACAGGGTGGATTTATGCGAGCGTGAGTTAAACATACGCACAAAGTCACAGTACCAGTCTACCAGAACTTGCAAAAGAATAAAAGAAAAGGAAAAGACAAAAAGCTGTGTTTTTTTGGCTTATCTTTTTGACTTCATCTACAAGGAGCCACATCATAATAGATAATTGTGGTTGTTGCTGGAGACGTGCAGAACTTGATCTTTGTAGCTGAGAAAGCTGACTACACTGTCGCTCTAATTTATCAGAAAGCTTCAAAATTTCGAGGCTTGCGGCCTTTTGGTTAGGCGGTCGTCATCTTTTAGCTCAGAAAATTAGTTTCTTTATTAATTACAATCTTGGTAACGTTTAGAATTTGGCTTTGGGGCTTTTAGGTAGGCGGGTCGTATAAAAACGGAGCATTCGCGTTAATTTGGAGCTCATTTAGATAGTTGCGGCTGGTTGCTGTACGAAGAGGGGAAAATGGGTTCTTACGGAAAGCTTGCGAGGAGAGCTTTGGAAACTGATATGCCGGTCATGGTTCAGGTATTTAGGATAGAATCCCAAGTGGGTTCTGTCTTCGCTTTAAATCGATGTTTTCCGGTTCAACTTGCATCTGGATCCGTGCATTGTGTCTGTTGCGGAAAAAGCTATGTTATTGGTGGTGAAGTTCGTGGGGGTTTGGATTTTGCAGATACAGGAACTGGTCCGGGGAGCTAAAAATGCCGTGTCTTTGGCCCAGGTTTTATTTCTAATTCCAATGTCTTTGTTATTGTAAGTTGGTTTATAAATAAGGTTTTGCTGTTATCATGGAGGTATTGAGAAATCAGAGGAAAAGCTGTCTCTTGTAGTGTTCCAATTTAAAAATGTTAACTATATTTGTTTGGTGTTGGTTTTTATGAGTATTGAGGAATCGCGAATTAGGTAATTTTTGTTTGTCTTTGAATTTGTGCGTGTTTGGTGCATGTTTTGAAAGTGAAGTTCCATGTTTTGGAAGTGGAGAATGCAAAGGTCAAGGATCCAATTTTATTTTTGGGCAATGCATATTGGTAAACTGTTTTCCAATTTGATTTACAAAGATTTACTCTTTCCGAGACTTCACAGCTGGTGTTGGTTTTTTCTGACTCAACTTTTTATCTTTTAAGTACATAATGGAAGAAAAAAGAATATTGCTCGCTTGTTACAACCCCAGATTTTACAGTCCCCCCTGCTTTGATCTATGTAAAGAAACAGCTCTTAAAATATAGTTTTTAGCTAATGATAAGAAAAATGTTGTAGTGGAGGAGGGAAAGCACCAGTGGTAGCACCAGTACCGGCATAGCCTTTTTTTTTTTTCAATAAAGAAAGGGCTGGTACCGGGGATGTTTTGTTAATAGGAAGAAGAAAGTGTTTATAGCCGTAGCGATATAAACACCGAGCCGCAGGAATATGTACATCCGGAATACGAGAATTTCCACCTCGTCGAAGATCTAGTGGTGCTACCGGAAGACTTAAATGAATAGCCATCGCTGTTAAGATCAACCGAGATCCAATAATAATTTGCGCGTAGCTTACTTTTTTCCTTGAAGGTCAACTAAACTATTAAAGCTGACGTGAACCAGGATAAGGTTTGGAAAATGTTGAAAAGCTGTAAAAGCAGTTCCCAAAAACATGTAGAGAAATGCTTCTTTTTCTTTCCTTCTGGGAGAAAGAAGGCACGAACTGATGTGAAGTCCGTTTCCCGGAACCCAACGTTGACATTTTTTCAGAACTTGACAGAAAATAGCCGCAAAATCATCAGTGCTGTTTCAAGGCTCTTTGGCTTTGTCTTGATGGCTAAACTTGAGCTATTGGGGGTGGGGGGACTCTTTAATATTTTAAGAATATTCGTACCATTAGTTTCTTTTCTGTTCAAGCTAATATCATAAATTTAGAGCTGGAAGTTTTTGGTGGTTCTGCCCCTCAATTTCATTCTCGGTGACGTGCTATGTTTCTGGTTGAAATATGCGCTAGGGTGTAGTTTATTGGCAGCCACCCAAACGAGCACTGGATAAGGTAAAAGAACTGGTGTGGGAACCTTCAATTAGTCGTTATGGAGCAGACGAAGGTCTCCCTGAACTCAGGGACGCACTGATAGAAAAGGTATCCATCTTAAACACTTGAGACTTCTATGTTTCAGCCGACTTTCTCTCTTCTTATCCAAATGATGCTACCCAATTTATTGGAAATGAAATTGTTTATATCTGTGCCCAGAGGCATCTCTACCACCCTTTCAATGGGTCACGTGTTGGCATCTCGCACTTTTGGAATTTGTTTTCTGTATCAAGAATAGGATACTGACCAGTGGACTATCCATCTTAATATTGAAATTTGATTGTTTTCTCTTCATTTTTCAGCTGCGTAAAGAAAATAAGCTGCAAAAATCCTCAGTTATGGTTACTGCAGGTGCCAATCAGGTAGTCCAGAATCCTTTTTATAATTTCTTTTCTCACACTCGCATAGAAGGTGTATCAGAAAGGGAAAATTAGCTGGGTTGTGGAGTACTCCAAAGTTAAGTTGAGAGCCAGTAATGTGTCATTTTCTTGATCAATGAGTTTCTTAAACTCTTTTTAACGTTTATGCTCTACTTTTGAGTAGATCGCAATTTTATTTGCACATATGGCTTTTAAATTTGCAGTTAATTTCATGTTCTCTGCCAGATATTTAATGCTGTTTTAGTACTCTGCTGAGGGGATAAGGGGAAAGGGGTCCGCCGATGGAACCCAATGTTCATTTGTGCATAAATACAGGCCTTCTACTGGTTCCTTGTGGTTACTAGTTTCATTTTTTTCCCCTTCAGTATGTTAGGTGCTCCTCTCGATATCGCAAGAATTGCTGGTAATCTTTAGGTGATTGACTACATCCAGTTTTGCAATCAAATAGTGAGTGGTTAGTGAAAAGTCTTCTACATACTGTAGAAGATGGATAGCGTAATTGTATTTCCCCTTCAAAGATTCAAGTTAAGAAGTCTTTTTCAACAAAACATGTGTGCATTTTCATCCTGAATGTTGTATTGAAAATGTTCTGATGAAATACGGAACTTCAGATGCGTTGAAAGTAATGGTCTTTATGCCTTCAGCATGGTTTTGCACTTTTTTTTACCTAGTTTGGCATTCGAATCAATATATCAGTAACAAGTTGAGTTACTCATTTCATTGGCTTGAATAGAGTAATGCAATTTTCAACAGTCCAATAGTACTCTTTTCATGAAATCTGAAGCAATTCTACCATTATAATGCAGGCATTTGTAAATCTTGTTCTGACATTGTGTGATGCTGGGGATTCTGTAGTTATGTTTGCACCATACTACTTCAATGCCTATATGTCATTCCAGATGACTGGCATCACGAATATACTGGTGGGTCCTGGTAACCCCAAGACACTTTATCCAGATGCAGGTGAGAAGCTCAATGACATGCTCACTTTACCCAATAGAACTGCAACTTTTGACATTGCTCTTTCTCTTGATGATTGTGCTTTGGATGGAGTTGAATACTAGTGATGTGCAGCAGTTAGTAAAACTTTTTTTTTTTGATAAGTGCAGCAGTTAGTAAAACTAGATACATATTGTCCCTTCTGGGCTATTGCCATTGTCTTAAAATGTCATTTTGAAGCTGTTATAGCAGCGTTTTCCTCATAGGAATGCTGGCTAAGCTAATGTTTGTTCCATTTGTATCATTCATTAATTGTTTAATTTTAATACTTCTATGCATTCTGGGAATTACATGCAACATACAGAATAGTATTGATTGATGTGTACCTAACATAAGGAATGTACAATACAGTTTTTCCCTCAATCACATCTTTGATTAGGTTATTTGTATTGTTTTGTTGATCTTCAGACTGGTTAGAAAGAACATTGTTGGAAACTAAACCAGCCCCAAAGCTTGTTACTATTGTTAATCCTGGCAACCCAACTGGGACTTACATTCCAGAGCCCCTTCTTAAGGTCTCTCTCTCTCTCTCTCTCTCTCTCTCTCTCTCTCTGTGTGTGTGTGTGTGTGTCTTCTTTTATGTGCACGCACACACCCTCACAGTTATATCAATATAAATACATGCACAAGTGTCCTTCATGCATCTGCCTGTGTCCTTTTCAGACCAATATGGCAATGAATAGAATTGATCAATTCTTGAGAACACACTGCTTCTCTTACATTTGGTTTCTACTGAATCTTCTATGTGCTTTCTATGTTTTTATGTAGAGGATTTCAGATCTCTGCAGGGATGCTGGATCTTGGCTCGTTGTAGACAATACATACGAGTAAGTTTGTTTGTTTTTTTTCTAAAGGAGTTGGCTATAATAACAATTCTCATTCCAATCACTTTTCTCCTCGAGTTCTTCATACTTTTTTTTTTTTGGGGGGGGGGGGGGGGTTGGATGGATGGGTGTGGGGTTAACTCCTAAAACTTATTTTAGGAGATGGCAATGTATGGATGATATATTTGTGAAATAATTTGGTCTCATTGGATATATGAAAGGAGGTTTTGAGCTAGGATATTTGCAAGCAATGGTTTATTGATGTTTTGAACTTTCATGACATATATGTTTCCTAACATTTGCATGCATAGTACAAATATCTATTTGTATGGGTGTGCCAGTAACTGTTTTTCTTTTTCTTTTTTAATGATATTAAGAAAACCGGAAATTTTGAATATTTTTTTTAAATGTTGAACTTAAAACGAAATGACTTCCTGGGTTATTGTTCAACGAGAAGCATGGCACTGAAAGAATGATATGATGCTTGCCAATGTTTTCCGTATATTTGTATAAAGTTTTGCACTATAACCGATGCTAAGCCTTGCGTAAATGAACAATATAATTTGTTCCATAAATCGGTGCCTAGTTGTAAGAAATTTTAAATATTTTGGCTCTTATGGTGGGTGAATGGAGAGAAATGACAAGAAATCATTACTCTGTTTGTATCAATTGTACTTATATATGTAGCCGGAGATAAAGAAGATATTTAAAGGCCAAGTGGTTTTCCTAAAATTTATGTCCTTTCATTGTATACATCATGGTTTGAGTGCACCTATCCTAGACTAATGCAAGGATAGGTTATATACCATATGTGCCCATGGGGTTCATCTAACATCACAGAGGATAAGTGATGTAAGGAGAGTCACAGTGAAGTCATTGTAAGGTGTTTAGTCTGGTAACTCTATTTGGTTTCTTTTCAAAGATAGTTAGCCAATTATAGTGGTCTTGTGGACTCGTTTGATCTAGTTTACATTGTAATTGTTCTTCCAAATGTTCACTCATGGCGCAAGTTTGGATGTCATCTCAGATACTTCATGTATGACGGTCTAAAACACTCATGTCTGGAGGGAAATCATGTTGTTAACATATTTTCCTTCTCGAAAGCCTACGGCATGATGGGATGGCGGGTTGGATATGTGAGTAATGCTTTGTTATCTTGTTTTCATTGTTTGATTTTGTATCACCATATGGAATAAGTATGAACTCCTTTTCAGAAGCTTTGAATGGAACATTAGCTTGCTCAGAGCAAACTCAGAAGTATTAAGACTCAAGTATTGAACACAATTCGTCAATGCATCTCTCTTGATAATCGGTGGTTATCACGTTTAGTTCCTAGAATTCAATTTATTTTAAAATCTGTCAACAATCTTCAACTGGATTTGGTTATCCTCTCTGGCAACATGTTCTTACTGTTCGGACAAAAAACTGTTGATTATTCCTTCTTGTGAGATCGCCTACATGATCACATGTTTCAGATTACCTATGACTGGCCACCTTAGGTTTTAAATGGTGTTTCTTTCATATTTCTTCTGTGTTGTGGTTATGCTAATTTGGGTACAATTTTACCCTGGATTGTTGTAGTGAAAAGTCCACACCACTAGTCTGACCTAAACACTCTGAATGCATACATACAGATAGCATACCCCTCAGAAGTAGAGGGTTTTGCAGCTCAACTCCTCAAAGTTCAAGACAACATTCCCATCTGTGCTTCAATAATTTCACAACATCTGGCACTTTACTCCTTAGAATTGGGGCCAGAGTGGGTCACTGAGCGAGTAAAAGGTCTGGTGAAGAACAGAGAGATTGTTTTAGAAGCACTATCTCCCCTTGGAGAAGACGTTGTGAAAGGAGGAGAAGGTGCTATATACCTGTGGGCGAAGCTACCGGACAAGTATGTTGATGACTTCAAAGTTGTTCGCTGGCTTGCTCATAGGCATGGGGTGGTGGTGATCCCGGGAAGTGCATGTGGGTGTCCAGGGAATGTTAGGATCTCCTTTGGGGGCTTGATAGAGAGTGATTGTAAAGCTGCTGCAGAGAGGCTGAGCAGAGGGTTAGAAGAATTGGTAAGAGATGGAATGGAGTAACCCAAAATTTCTAAGGTTAATTTAAAACCTTGAATTTGGGAGTACATTTACATTTGAATAATTTGGAGCCTCCATGAAATTAAAGCAGTAATCCTGGTTGTTATGTATATTGAAAAAGTTGTTCCCAAAGACATGCTTTTACTTCCATACAATGATGTTTGATAGATTCGAAATGTTTCCAAGTTTCACATGTTTTCTTTTCCTTTGACCAGTAATTTTTGAAGTTTATGATTCAAGAGTTGAGAATTATCATCACAACAGACTGTCAAATTCCACAAAATACAACTAAGGCGAAGTAGAGATATATAATGCTATGGTCGTGCAGACATTTATGTTTCTCAACATGAGTTTCGATTGGTCGATGGCAAGAATGATCAAGGACTTGGATGAGAAGACTTCTGCTTTCTGGTATGAGATTATAGATAGAAGGTAAGATCCTTGGTTTAAAATAAAAAAAATCCTCTGCTTTTGTAAATTACCTAATTACCAACATAAAAAAAATTAACTCGCATAAAAAAAGGAAAAGAAAAGAACTCTTTTTTTATCCCTAACTGGGCCTTTTCTTAAGACAGGAGTGGGGCATACCAAATTTCTCAAACTAACAAGGGAAATTCTGCCCAAAAAAAGAAAGGGGCTTTAGCATGAAAGGGACATTTTTTTCTTCTTCTAAACATGGAAGGGACACACTTATTTTAGGGCCAAACTGAAATCGTCAAGTCAGTTTATGACATGGGCCTTACGTTACCAACATAAGACAGTAGGGCTGCACAGAACTGGATTGCAGACCAGATCGGATTTGTGGTCCTAGTGGTCTAAGGCTGCGTTTGTCACTAAAATTTTACCCAAAATTTTATCTCTCTCCTAATAAAATACTCTAATATAATCTCTCTCTCTTCCATCAAAAAATATAAAAAATTACAAAAACTATAAAATATTACTTCTCTCTTCACTTTTTCACTAAACCCAATACCAACACTAAACCCAATACCAAAAATTTTAACACACAAACCCACCCTAAATGCGATTCGGTGCAGACCGCATTTGAAAAACCGGTTTTATCCGGTCCGGTTCAGGCCATTCGGGATCCTGTCTGGACCAGACCTCATTTATTAATTTAAATAACAAATATATATTTTTTAATTTTTTAATACAAACTTTAAACTTAAAAAATAAAAATCATAAGTCAAAATTATGTATTTTGACGTCCTCCCTAATTCCTTGAGTCCATTCCGGCCTTCCCCTTCGAAATTAAGTCCTCAATTTCTCTTGATTAATAAAAAACCAAAAAAACCTAGGAAAAAAAAACTTAAGAAAAAAAACTGGTCACTTATAACTCGGTTTAAGTGGTCCAGACCGGACCGCTTTAAACCGGACCAGACCAATTATAATTCGGTCTGATTTTTTATTTTAGGTACAACCGAAAATCCGATTCCACGTCAAAAAATCGAACTGAATTTTTAATTGTGCGAAGATACTCATTCTTAGACACAAACAAAACTCTAAACGGCCTAATCCGAAAAGAAGCCTGCCCTGCCCAAACGCCCCAACTTTCGGGGAAGACATGAAATCGTAAAAAGATGAAGGACAATGCCGTCAATTTGCACCTCCTATCCTCTCCGTTCCTCGCCGTTTAAACGTCACCGTCGAGCCCACTGCTGCATCAAAACCAGACTCAGCTGAAAAATCTAAAAAGAAAGGAGAAGGGGAAACAAAATAAAACCGGGGAGAGAGTTATCAAGAGGGAAACTTTCAGACAGCGAGCTATCATCTTCTTTCCTCTTTGATAGGAAATTGTAATATTTCGGATTTGGTTAGAGACATATAATGGGAGGGGTTTCCATGGCGGGCTTGCAGGAACACTTGAAATTGGCTAGGGAGTACGCTCTGGAAGGAGTCTACGACACCTCCATTATCTTCTTCGACGGCGCCATTGCTCAGATCAACAAGTGATTTATTACTTTCTCTTTTTAGGATTCTGTCATTTGCCAAGTTTCGGTTTGGTTTTGTTTTGTTATCTTGGAAATTTCTTGGAGAATGTTTGGAAATGCTAGTGTAACCGTGTAAGGGTTTCATTATGCTTTTTTTTTTTTTTTGCTTTTGGATTAGTTTTTGATTGTCGTGATTTGGTTCTTTCCTGGTGGAAAAATGCACCGATGGGAAATTTCCATAATTCTGTTTGTTAGGATGGATAATTTTAGTAGTAGAGGAAGGAAAATTCTAGAGCGGAGGGAGATTTTTGGTCCAGTGTAATGGACGAAATATGTGCTCGAGGAAAATAGAGGAGTAAAACTTCTGAAGCCCGAAATGATGATTATAAAACAATTGTAGAAAAAGAGACCGTAATTAATTTTTTGACATCGAGTTCAACATCACCCCCTCTCCCCCGGGGGAAGATCTTAACAGTATGTTTGGTTGAGTATGACAATTTAAAACTTAGGATACTGGGTTTGCTTTAGTGAGGAGTTAAGTTGAGACCGTACTTTCCGAATATATGGTGTACATATACATTGGGAATCTGGAAACAAAGTCGTTTAGTTACTGAAACAGGTAAAAATTGGCTTAGCTGGGGTTTTCTTCGCTTTGTTGAATAGGGCACTGCATAGAACACAGTTGTTTTGCGTTATTCATCTCTTAATTAATCTGCTTGGCAATTTTATTGAGTGGAAAAGACATCACATATTTTTCCCTGCCTTCAATGTCAACAACTGAGTAGCATATACATGGAGTTAATAGAAAACCTTGTTAACATATGATTACTGTGGTTGTCAATCACACTATGTTGAAAATTGTGTCATGTGGGATAATAGAACATTGGAGAGTGATCTAATGGTATTCTGGTTTGTGCTTAAGTTCATTGAGTCTTTTGAATTTTCTGTTCTGGTTCCAGGCACCTAAACACCCTTGATGACCCTTTAATTCGCTCAAAATGGATCAATGTCAAGAAAGCCCTTTCTGAGGAAACGGAAGTCGTAAAGCAATTAGATGCAGAGAGAAAAGCATTCAAGGAAAGTGCCTCGGGCCGACGCACTTCTTCTCCACCAATAAATGCTAAATCTTCATTTGTTTTTCACCCATTGGATGAGTATCCTACTTCCTCAGGTGGTGCAATGGATGATCCTGATGTATGGCGGCCACCTAGTCGGGATACTTCAAGTAGAAGATCAGCAAGGGCTGGTCAAGGGGGGATGAGGAAGTCACCACAAGATGGCGCATGGGCTCGCGGTTCAACTAGAACCAATACAACTGGCCGGCCCGCAAAGGCTGGTGGTTCAAGCAGGGTAAACTCTGGTGTTCGAGCCTCAACTACGGGAAAGAAAGGCACTGTTTCTGGAAAATCTAGCAAGGGAGATTCGACGGTAAGTTGTCGATAGGTCGGTGGAGTTTTATCTCCAAAAGTTGGGAGCTTACAGTCACATAATTGGCTTATTCAGTATTTTTTGGATAAAAAATGCTGCTCCAAAATATTTTCTTTTATGTTTAGAAATTACATTTGTTTGTTCTTCCTTTTTGGGTCCAAAGGGTTTTTGAATCCTTTGTTTCAGCATCTATAGTATCCTAGTTTCAGATTGAATTTAATTCCAAGAAGCAATTTTTCCTAGTATGACTAGTTCTATCAGATTGAGGTTGTCTATATTCTGCTGAATTACAAGTGTGTGGCAATACTAGAATGGTGATGCTGAAGATGGGAAGTCAAAGAGGGCACAATATGAGGGTCCTGATCCAGACTTGGCTGCAATGCTTGAAAGAGATGTGCTGGAAACCAGTCCTGGAGTGAGATGGGATGATGTTGCAGGATTGAGTGAAGCAAAAAGACTACTAGAGGAAGCTGTTGTGCTTCCCCTGTGGATGCCTGAATATTTCCAGGTACTATTGACTGGTTAAAGCTGGGTTTGCATGAAAGTCAATTGCATCAGCTTTTCAAATATGTGCTCAGAAGCAGATTTCTTCAAGCTTTAATGAGTATAAAGCACATATCAATGTAACAGAAATGTTGGAACTTGCCACCTAAATTGATTCTCACCTTTCAGTTAGTGCTTTTACTAATTTGATAACACCCGCTGCATCTCCTTTAGTTGAATGATTTTCACTCCTGCAATGCAATGTACTTTTTGGAGGCATAGATCCTTGGTGGGTTTAAGCTCTTATGGCTTCTTTACTTGTAGGGAATTAGGAGACCCTGGAAAGGTGTCCTCATGTTTGGTCCTCCTGGAACTGGGAAGACACTGCTAGCTAAGGCTGTTGCTACCGAGTGTGGCACCACATTTTTTAATGTTTCCTCTGCTACATTAGCTTCGAAATGGCGTGGTGAGAGCGAGCGAATGGTGCGATGCTTGTTTGATCTTGCCAGATCTTATGCGCCAAGTACGATTTTCATTGATGAGATTGATTCTCTTTGCAATTCCCGAGGGTAAGCCTTTCACTATTTGTGGATGTTTGAAAAACCAATAAACCTATGGTTAGCTTCTCTCTGTATAAGATGTCACTGTAGGTTTTTTTCCCCTGTAATCAGTTTTCATATTTGTTATCCTATCGTCTTGTTAGGGTACTGCTCATAGTTTTTGTACATTTGTGGATAAATTCGTGTGATATTTATACCCTGTTGTTTTCAACCTTGTCAACTAAAGGTTTAAATATCCATATACTGATGCTTGAGCAAGTTAACACTCTCTCTCTCTTGTCCCCCCCTCTCTCCCCTTTTCCGTTCTCGTGTGGATTTATTCGCTGTATGCATGTGGAACCTGGAACCGTATTCATGAATATGTTCTTTCTGGACTGAAAGGTATTGATGGAAGTACTTTTGGCAAGTGTTTGATGTTTCTATTGGACCCAAATTCAAATAATTTCTTTCCTTCAGGGCATCAGGAGAGCATGAATCATCAAGAAGGGTGAAGTCTGAACTTCTAGTTCAGGTGGATGGTGTGAACAATAGTTCCACGAGTGAAGATGGCACGCGTAAAATTGTGATGGTTTTGGCTGCTACTAACTTTCCGTGGGACATAGATGAAGCATTGAGGTTGGTTCCTTATTTGTTGTATTTATGTACGAGTTTTCCTTCCCTAACAAGTTGTCAACTATGACAACGATGTTTTGAAGACAGGGCTGGGTCTTTGTCTAGTTTGGGGGGTTCTATGTTGCATGCCCTTTTTCTGTGGGCTAATTTGGTTTTGGGTTATCCTTTTATAGGTCTTTTGGATTTTCTTAGTTTCTTAGCTTGTATGCTTTAGTTTTTGTCAGTATAGTCTCTTGTACTGTCATTTCTCTTTTTCTTTAATAAGATTGGCGTACTTATAGAAAAAAAGATTTTAAATGTTTTATTTGGATTTGTAGGGTTTCTTTTGTGGGAACTAATTTGGTGGTAATTTAATGCAGGAGGCGGCTGGAAAAGCGTATTTATATTCCCCTTCCAAATTTTGAGAGCCGTAAGGAGCTTATCCGGATCAATTTGAAGACTGTAGAGGTGAATCAGTTTATACGAATGTGTTTATCTGGCCATGTACTGGATTAAGATGTTATATGATCTTCGATTTATCTTCGTTGTTGTGCCATATTTGATATTAAATTTCTTTTTGGGTTATCTGAGTTATTTGGTTAATTTCAGATATAAGGTCATTTCTCTCCTGTATTAACAACATACCTATTACTCTCAATTTACATATTGAAGGGTTTCTTTTGACTTGCGGTTCAGGAAAATGAGCACTAAAGAAGATTAATCTATGGCATGTGAAGATTGATTCCTTGAACCTAAGTGATACGTAGTAATGATGTAATTTTTACTACCTAGAGTGCTACTGCTGTAAATGGATTCAGAGACCATCACTTGGAGATTACACATTGTCAACTCTTAGCTTTCATCACACAGCATACGAGTATAAAGAATTTATAAAGTACTTATCAAAAAATAAAGATTTTATAAAGCAAAGAGAACTTCATTTTTCAATGCTTTGTTTTGATATTTGCGACAATGCCTTTTCACATATCAGCTACTGCTTCTACACTTGAAAGCGTCTACTGTTAGTTTTACAGTAACTATTACACTCTTACTTGAAAGATCGTTCTGTTCGTCTGAAAGAATTGTTTCTTTGCTGACGTTTGGTTGATTCGATATCTTAGGAGCATGTGTCAAGGACCATAATACTCTATTCTGGATTAATCTTTAGTTCACTTTTGGACACACATGTATAATTAAAACCTATATTTTTTCAGTAAAAGTATGGTTACTTGCTGGGAGATAATGATCTGTTCTTGGTAGCTTGGTTGGTCTTCTTGCTTGTGCCCTAACGGCCGTGCATTTCTGTTTCTCTTATGGCCTGATGAAGTTGTCATAGCTGAGAATTGTATGCATGGGTCATAATCTTTTCTTCGAAGCATCAATTTTATTCATGTATTTTCTGCAATTCCTTGAAATCTTTACGCACATTTTCTGATTGTTTGTATTATGATGTGCCAGGTGGCCCCTGATGTAGATATTGATGATGTGGCTCGCCGAACAGATGGGTACAGTGGAGATGATCTGACAAACGTTTGCCGGGATGCTTCCTTGAATGGCATGAGGCGTAAGATAGCTGGAAAGACTCGTGATGAGATTAAGAACATGCCCAAGGATGAGATTTCGAAGGATCCTGTTGCCATGTGCGACTTTGAAGAAGCCTTGGTGAAGGTACAACGGAGTGTTTCTGCGGCAGATATAGAAAAACATGAGAAGTGGTTTGCAGAATTTGGGTCAGCATAGAGCAGAAGAAGCCATATTGAAGACAATCGATTGTTTTCCTAACCAGTAAGTTTGCTTGGGGATTTGTCTTCTAATTGTTTCGTGATGTTCCAAATGTTTCTCCAGCAACCGATTAACTGTAATCCCAAGTGCTGGAAAGTTATCGTATTGTTGTGTTATTTTGTATCTGTAACCAGTCAAAATGTAATATGAGCATGATTGCAAAACCCTTGTCCCACTTTTTTTTTTTCCCTCCATCGCTTGGCCCGCCCCCATCTAACTTTATTAGTTCCACATAAAGAGCCTGGGCGGACATCCCATCACCCACCAAAGAATTATTTTATTGGTGCTTTTCCGAGACGTCGGGCCACTTGGCAAGAGTGCTTTCCCTTTTAGTGGTTATTGGCCCTGCAAAAAATAAAGCTGGTGATGGGCTTGAGGTATGTCCAAGGTTTCATTTTATCTTTTTTTTTTCTTTCTCCAACGACTAAAAAATTCACGAGATTGGGCATTGTTTAAAAAAAGAGAAGGAAGTTGGAAAAGCTTTTAATGTCTATTGCATGAACTGAATTTATGCTGTAGGTGGCCCGAGCCCGGAACGTACGGGTCATAAATTTAGCAAAGAATTCAGCTGGAAGTTGCAGAATTACCCAACAAAAATAAAAAAAATTCCCAACTACCTCCAAAAACGGATGCAAAATACAAGAAAAAAAAAAGAGACGAAAAAGTCACTTCCAGGTGAGCTTATCATTAATTGTTAAACTTTTCTATAACTGGACTTAAACTTCCAGTACCAACCACGCAGTCCTTCCGTCCGTAGTTCCAGGTTCCATCCTTCATCATGGAGAGCTTCTGTTTGAAAATTTTCGCTTTCATTTCTTTCCATCTACTTCTCGTCCATTGCAATCTGACAGACAGTTCCACACAGACTCAGTTGATATCGAACTCTTTATCAGGTGACAATCCCCATTCCATTTGATTTGATTAAACTCCTAATTTGGTTTATGTTACTGAATCAAAACGTACGGGGTTGCCATTGGGTTGTGATTGGCGTGGTTATAGTGATGCTGATTTTGTGGTTTGTGGCTAGACGTTGCGTGTGCGCTTAGATACTGTGGGCAAGGAACATGCAAGGCCTCTTCTTCACTGTTTGGATTCGACTGTGAGTGTCATCCTGGTTGGAAGAAAATTCAGATCGGTCCTCTGGCTTTCCCCTCTTGCGTTGTTCCTAACTGTGAATCTCTCTCTCTATCTCTGCAAGAACACGTAAATTTCAATCATGTAGGCCAATAAGTGTATATATGCTAGCTCCTGTATGTTTGGGTGCATGCATGTGGTCTCTATGTGTAGTCTCAGTCGGCATTAAGAAATGGACATGCTCGACAAATGCCCAGGTTGATTTGTTTCTTAGCTGTCACCAACAAATATATCGACGAGCTCCACGCAAGTATACAATTTCAGACTAATTCTTCAAAAATTGAAAATTTGAAAAAAAAAAGTTCATATTCGAAATGCTTGATCAGTACCCAGTAGATAATTAAGACTAATTAATTAGGGTTGTTGGTGATGAAATTGTAGGCACGGTAGATTTCCAGTGTAGCAAGGGATCCCGGCTAGCACCGCCTCCACCACCAGCTCTTCCTCTCCCACCCGCTCTAAATCTCTCTAACCGTACGTACTCTCATTAACCATAGCATCATCTTGCTGCCTGTTAAGAAGTGATGCCAATTGCGTACGTGCACTGCGAACTTTTATGTAATTTGCTTTTGAATTTATTTGTTACAGCATGTACCCTTGTTTGGTGCGGCGAGAGAACGTGCTTGGCCAATGGAACCGGATACACATGCCAATGCTATGAAGGCTCAGAGAATTTGTTCAATTTAACAGGCGCAGCTTGTTTCAGGCGGTGTAAGCTGGTTATCAGAAGTACTGCTCGAAAATTTAATAACATGTTGAAATTGATCAATGCAAATTCGAATCTTTTGCCAGGCAACCTGGGAGCAGATTGTAATGGCCTTAGGTTCGGCTCACCTCTATCTCTATCGCCTTCTTCTTCTTCTTCTTCTAGCTCGTCAGGAACTGACATATCGTATGGAGGTGAAGTACTATTGCTCTATTTTCTGATTGAATATTAAACTTGAAAACTGCGTCATATATATCTTAAACAAATTAAGACAATTTTTTTTTGGCAAAATCTATGTTGCTCTTCTCCACGTAATGAATTTTGCAGTGGGATAAGGACAGGCCCATCCCGCATGGGCTCAAGCCCCGGCCCTTCTCTCCCGGTTCGATGTGATGATTTCTTATTTTACATTTTGGGCTGGAGTTCAAGTCCCCGAGAGGAGAAGTGGCGGTTTCTTGAAACTTGCTCGCTCACTTTCCTTCCTACTGAAAATTATACGTACTAGTATGCTTCGCTAACTCATGACCAATATGTTCCCGTCATGACAGGATCCAGCGAAGCACCAAAATGCTTGAGGAGTCAGCTCCCTGCAATAACCACAATATGGTCAGCACTAATCTTTGTGATTTGGATTTAAGCGCCGGGGGGCGGAGGCCAGACGATGAACACAATGGCGATAGTGATAAGAAGATTTTCAAAGATGGAATGACGATAAGAGGTTCTTAGGCGAAATAATAGCTAAAACCCAACTCTATAGCTAGGCAGTTCTCGACAAAAATTCGGTACTACTCCACGTTTTGTCTTGTTTCGGATGTTTTCTAGTTTCATGACACTCTCTGGGTAGCAAACATTCTCTATAATTGTATGGTGTACATGTCCTCGAAAATTTTGGGTAAGTAGAGAGTCTAGGTAGAAATTAAGGAACACAAATCTCGATGGATTAACATGTTAATATTAATATTGATCAGTACATATAATGGTGAGTACCGGAACGAATGAACCAAAAAATCCATTATGGAATGGAAAATTCCAGTTCCATTAGTGAGCCTAAAGGCTCAGATTTTACTTTGGCCCAAAATGCTTTTAGGCGAAAAATGGGCTGTATTCGTCAACCTGCTGACGGGTGGCCCTCTCCTTGCATTCCGCTCCAGGAGTGACCATGCTAGGCTTGAGGAGTATACCCTTGAACAGGACATTGTTCTCGGCAAGGCAGAAGAAAACCTCAGCCCACACCTTCTGGGCAACTTCAAAAGTCCTGTCGATGCCGTGCTCGCCATCAAGCAGGATTTATGGCTCTACAATCGGGACCAACCCATTGTCCTACGAGATCAATAGAATTCATTGGCATATGATAGCATTTCTATTGCTATAAGAGGAAAAAGCAACCAAAAGGATTTTCTTAAATGCTATCTACATCTGCTTCTTTCACTGCCAGGGCAGATGGGCCATTGGGAATGCTCACAATAATGTGCCTAATCGAGCAAAGTGATATATGTCACATTTCATTTGTCATTTATGTATGAGAGCATATTTCAAAAATAGGGGCTCAAATCAAACCATTTGGCGAAACGAGCCCCTTGCTGGTAGTAAGTAGCTATGCGAGAAGCAAGGCCATAAAGACCTTGGCTCCACTACTCATTGTTGGAACCGACCAGGGGTACCAAACCCTGTTGTTCTCATCATCCAAAACTCAATTGATGGCAGCAACCTGTTACCAGAGAGCGAGAGAGAGAAAGAGGGAAGGACAAAGGCCGGAGGGTGGGGGGTTGGCCGGCTATGAGTCTGTCACATTTTGAAGAAGAAGAAGAAGAGAGACTGAAAGTCTTTGTCTCGCGTGACCTCGGTTGTTAAGACCCAGGTCACCTTTTTTTTTAACCATCCTGGATTATTTTTTAAAAAAAATACAAGAACCAGAAAATTCTGGCAATTTCTGGTTTTGTATTCGGTTATGAAAATTCGCATATTTGGGATCCGATTCCAGCACCGGAATAGGCCAAAATCGGTGTCGGAATCCTAATACCGGAACCGAATAAAATTCGCACCCTTAGGTACATATTGCTCGAGTACTATGAAGTAAAAACTAGATCCGACCCAATATCCAATGTCACCTTACTTTCGAAAATGGTTGAACTTGGTTCTTCAAATATTTGGCCACACTACAAAAAAATAGGTATTTAGAAGTTTATGAATTATCATATTAACGAAAGAAAAGATCGTGCTAAACACGGGGGATTGAATCTATCATCTATGTTCTTGTCTGACTTGGGTTTATGAATTATCATATTAACGAAAGAGTATACAATTTACATCAATTTATTACTCGAAAAAAATATTTATTAATTCTATCTCGTAGATTTGTTCTTTAGATATGAAGTGGTGTCTCTGTTATTTATAAGATGATTGATTCTTTAAAAGCTATAATAGCAGGCTTTAGACAGAGAGGGCCAACGCAAATCGATAATATAACTAGCTAGAGTCCTAATTAGCTGCAGTATTAAGGCAAAGCTTATGGTGCAAGTGAGATCAGCTGGCCGGAAGCAGCATTTCCTGGGGTCGGTGGGAGGCAGTGTCATTAAAACACTTTGATTGAAAATGATTGAGATAAAGAACAGAAAGATAATTAATATGTGGGCCACATATTGCCCCCGGCCTTGCATGGTTATAATTTTAGACTTGAAATTCTTCCACAACTTGCTTGTGTGAAAAATCATATAGAAGACTTTAGGTAAAAAAAAATAATTCAGACTCTTTTGAAGGAAATTTGAGTAACTTTCAGTGTTGTTTGTTTGTCAAAATTTTGGGTCATATTACCGAAATTTTAGGAATCTTTATTTTATTGAGATTTATTGAGATTTGTGAAAAGTATTTTGTATGTGTAAAAGTTAAAAATTTTGGATTATGTTTGACTTGCTCGAATTGTTGAGACTCCAAATTGTTGGCTAAACAAACATACCTTCAAGTCATGTAAAAAGAAAGGAAGAAAGGCAACGAGAATGTCAAACGTCAGGGTACCGCGAGGAGGCGGCGGAGTTTTCCCCTGCCGCGTTCAAGAATGATATATACCGTACAAGAGTTAATGATATATATACTGTATTAATACTTAACTTTAGGAACTTCATGGGTACTGCTAAACTAACATTTCAACGAAATACCTTCAGTAGAAGAACAACAAAACTAATCCCCTTTAGCGTGCTAATGAATCTATATATATTTTTTGGGCCACGAGGAAAATCTTGTGGTTCGTTGGGATACGGAGTGGTACCGACCTAATGTATAAGCAACTCCAGATAGGTTAGTGTAGGAACCCATGATCATCCACAGCTTCTGATCACTTAAGTGATCGGTTTAATCATGAAGATAATCAAATTCAATACACAATACGCTAAAATCATACAATTTCAAGTGTCTGTTAGCTCTTCCAACTAGGTTAATTATCAAGAGAGGTAAATGACACTCTGTACTTACAAGAAGAGCAAGTCTTAAATCATACACAGGTAACATACACTACAGACAGTACTGCATGTACGTTTGGCAGTAAAACCTATGGATTTCCCAATAATTTAGGCAAGCACATTATTCTGCAAAGCAAATACTCCACGGTCATGGCTCAGAAAAAGAATACTGCACGTTCACGTGCCGACAATTTCATCCGTATATTAATTAAATAGCGCCGAATTTTCTCTTCTTTTTTTTTTGCAGCAAAATCAAAGGTGTTTATATTTTATGTATATATATGTCCCTGTTATTTCAACCCGTTGCACAATAATATAGCATATTTGAGATAAAATTTTGACATTTTATGTTTTTTAAGTGTTAGAAAGTCTTAAATCATACCCAGGTAACATACACTACAGACAGTACTGCATGTACCGATGTACGTTTTGGCAGTAAAACCTGCGGATTTCCCAATAATTTAGGCAAGCACATTATTCTGCAAAGCAAATACTCCACGGTCATGGCTCAGAAAAAGAATACTGCATGCACGTTCGTGTGCCGACAATTTCATCGATCCGTATATTTAAATAGCGCCGAATTTTCTCCTTTTTTGCAGCAAAATCAAAGGTGTTTATATTTTATGTATATATATGTCCCCGTTACTTCAACCCGTTGCACAATAATATAGCATATTTGAGATATGAACGTGCCGACGATTTCATCCGTATATATAAATAGCGCCGAATTTTCTCTTTTTGCAGCAAAATCAAAGGTGTTTATATTTTGTGTATATATATGTCCCCGTTACTTCAACCCGTTGCACAATAATATAGCATATTTGAGATAAAATTCTGACATTTTATGTTTTTTAAATGTTAGTCTTGTCTGGGGATGAACATCGCCGTGATTGGACCGTTGTCAACATTAGCTTCGTACGTATACAAATCTACTGCCGAATTATCATGCGAAGACAAGATAATTAAGCAAATATCAGGACCTGGCCTTTAGGCTGTGATATTTCTGAACTTCTAGCTTTGTGATCAGGTTTCCGAATTCCGAGAATCTAGATACCATGGCCTTGCAGTTTTAAATAACTTGTTGCCCTTTCAGCACTCCCATGTAATAGCAGAACAATAAAAAAACATGAACAACTGCAGTAGCACGCATACAGGTAGAACTTATATACAAAAAGATCAATTTAAGCTACCGTATAACTTCGGATAGATCATAATTCATATTTTTACATCTTTTCTTTTTAGACATCTTGTGATTAATCTATATTAAATTTTAAGAAAACTTCACTTTCTCCCCAAAATTATAGTAATAATGTCATCTAAGTGTCTAAACTATACCAATTTCGTCACATTGCACATAAAATTATCACAATTCTTTAGTTTTCACCTTTTACCAAATCCTACAGTTGAAATTAAAGAAGAATGGGTTATGCGTGTGGTACAATCTTGACGGTTAGATCCTATCAGATGATGTATATATATTAATGAATATGATGATCAGTTTGAGAGCAGTTTGAGAGCGCAATGTGACGAAAGTATTTGTTTGAAATTTTAAATGACATTGGCCTGATAATTTAAGGATAAAAAGTGAAGATTCCCTCTAGATTTTAGTTTTTACCCAATCTTTTCAAAAACATATATAAGTGCTGTCTTATGAATTTTTATAGAGTTTATATATATTCATTAATGTCTTTAAGAAAAATACTTTGATGCTGCACGATTATATATATATTTGCTGCTAATAAGATCTTAATTAGTTTTTTTAGGCAAAGCAGGCCAAGTCTAGCTCATGGACTTACTCAACTTCTCATGATTATTTTGAACGATTGTTTAAAGCTATGAGAACCATTGTTTCTTAAACAATTGGGGTTAGACTTTTGATGCTTTTGATCATTGTGGCCCGGTCCGGTCTTGATTGTGTAATCCGATCCGGTCCAGACCTTTTAAAAACTGGTCTGGACTGGACCAGATTTATTAATATAAATATAAAAAATTATATATATATATATATATATTTTTTTTTAATGCAAATTACAAACTTAAAAAGTTCAATTTTAACCTAAACTAAAACTTTGTGCTTTGACATGTCCTTCTCCCTTCGAAATTAACCTAAAAAAAAAATGAAAGAATGAGTGGTCCGGTTCGACCCTTTCATATAAGTACAACTGGAAATCCGGTCTGACCCGATTCCGGTTAAAAAACCGGACCGAATTTCCGGTTGTGCAGCCCTACTTCGAAGCATCGATTTTATTCATGTATGTTTTGCAATTCCTTGAAATATTTACGCACATTTTCTAATTGTTTGTATTATGATGTGCCAGGTGACCCTTGATGTAGATATTGATGATGTGGCTCGCCGAACAGATAGGTACACTGGACTGATAAATGTTTGCCAGGATGCTTCCTTGTATGGCATGAGGCGTAAGATAGCTGGAAAGACTCGTGATGAGATTAAGAATATTAATGTTATTGACAAATTCCGTTTCAAATTTGAATTGTAAAGACAAGGTTTGATTAAATATTTAAGATGTCTCATAAAAAGATTAGGATTAAAAAGTGTTTGAATTATGAAAATTATAATTGAAAAGTATTTGAATAACGAATATAAGGATAAAAGGCGTTCGAATTTCGAAAGAGGAGTTCAAATTCGTGAAGTCATTTGAATTACGAAGATTATAATTGAAAATCATTTGAATCATGAAGATAAGGATAAACGACGTTCAAATTTTGAAAGAAGAGTTCAAATTCGCGAAGTGTGAGCCGTTCCAAAAATCTCTCAAGTTTATCTCAGGAATTTGAACTTCGCCTGATCTTGGCTTGAGCAAAATTTCCCAGATTTGAATTTCCTTATCTTTTTCTATTTAAACCACGAGAAAAATGTCCAAGTTTTTTACCCAAGTTATTTCATCTTTATTTGGCGTCTCATGCTTGAGAGAAAAATCCTTTGATACCTTTGCACCTGAAGTGTTTATATTTTCTATCTCCTACATCAATTATCTCAATCACTATTGAAACCAACCTCCAGTGAAAAGCTTTCAGAGAGCTTAAGGATATTGGTGACCGGAGTTACAAGTGTTGAAGAACTAGGGCGTTCTTGAAGAGATTTACATGAACGTCAGAAGACTGAGGGTTAATCGCAAGAGAGCCGGTCTAAGTTGGATTACATAGATTGTTACTTCGGGTGGTCAGAGTCAAGCAATTGGATGTTTCCCGTGTTTGAGTCACCTGTGTAAGGTTTAACTTCTAGTGAATTTTTGGTGGCTGCTAGCCCAGAGTGATTTTTTTTCCTTTGATAAGGTTTTCCACTTTGTCATCAAATTTGTTGTCTTGGCATGTGATAGAGTTATTATTGGGTTCATTAAAATTTTTCCTTAAACTACCACACGATTCTCAAATATCCTCACAAACTTTAACTCATTGTAACTCACCCCTACAAACTATACTTCTCATTGGATTTCATCTCCCAACTTGCTAAAGTTTTTATATCGAACGATTTCCGTTCCACTTGAACAACACGTGATCTTCTCCTTAGTTGAAAAGATAAATTTATCTTCATTTGAGTCATCTTTAGCCTTCTACAGTGTTTGTAGCAATTCGTAGAGCAAAAAATAATAATATGTGGTTAGCTGATTTTTTTTTAAAAAAAGATGATTCATTTAGAATCGAGTTGATCAAATTTGTATTTTCAAGTAAAGAGAAAGTCACGTGTCGTTCACGTGGGACAAAAACCGTTCGATATAACAACTTCAACAAGTTGGGAGATGAATCATAACGAGAAGTATAGTTTGTGGGGGTGAGTTGCAACGAATCAAAGTTTGTGTGGGTATTTGAGAATTGAGTGATAGTTTGTGGGGAGAAATTGTAACTGACCCCTTTATTATTTTATTATTGATTTTTTTCTATGATATTTGTTTTAATATTCCGTTGCATATTTGTTGATTGTTAAATACTTTTTAGATCTAGATGAGCCTCTTTTAGGACTTGTTCTAAAATAGAAAAAAAAGTATCAACACCTATTCACCTCCACTAGGTGTTAATAGAGTTTAAAATAGATTTTTCAAAGAACATGCCTAAGGATGAGATTTGAAGGACTCTGTTGCCATGTGCGACTTCGAAGAAGCCTTGGTGGAGGTAGAACGTAGTGTTTCTGCAGCAGATATAAAAAGCATGAGAAATGGTTTGCAGATTTATTTTTTCGCTGAATAAACCATAATATTAGAAGAGCAGAAAGCTAAGGAAATTGTTGCATAACACAAAACTGGATATGCTCGGATAAGACATCAAGAAAGAACAAACCCACCCCACCCCTAGAGGCCGCCCAAAGGGCAAGCTTGTGGGCTAACAGATTGCACCGCCTAGGCACCCAGGCCACCCTCCAATCCTGAAAACCAGCGAGACTAACATGAATAACATCCACCTGTGATGAGATGGCCCAGCAGACCGAGAGATCGCTGGACAACACATCCCTGCTTAGCAACAAAGAATTAGTCTAAAAATAGCTCGAGGCCAATACCTAAACAGCGCCAAAGAAACTGCTTCTGCCAATTCGCAAACCTTACCAATTAGGGGGTCAATAGCAGCTAAACGTTCCATGTAAATACAGGGAACTGCTAGAGTCTCGAACCGAGATAGCTGTGTAAGACCCATTTAACCGAATCGAAACATCCGAGTTAATCTTCATCCACCCCTCAGCAGGTGGACACCACCGTAAGCCTTTCAAAGAACCAGCCGAAGCCCACGTTGCCATATGCTTACCATATCTCCTGCCAATATGCAACACCAAACTTCTAGAGTCAACCTACACCCCATTATGAACAACCATATTCCGAGCATGCCATAATACATCCATGACAATAGATGCGATCGGAGCAAATGCATCTAGATCACAACTCTTCATATTCAAAATCCTGCTAGCATTCAAAAATAGCTTCAATTTCTGCAGCAGAAGACAAAGGTAGCAAATCCAAACGAACAACCCACTTCGACTCCCTCCACGCCAAGCTATCCACAGGGCATCAAAGTAGGGGATGCATAGTGTCCTCA
The DNA here is from genome assembly GCA_963930655.1 of Myrica gale. Classification (NCBI taxonomy): domain Eukaryota; kingdom Viridiplantae; phylum Streptophyta; class Magnoliopsida; order Fagales; family Myricaceae; genus Myrica; species Myrica gale. The sequence goes on from OZ005601.1 coordinate 6,621,430, forward strand.
GGATCTTGCCTGCATAGAGGACAGCTGAAGGTGCTCTTGGTTATATTATTCTCTGGCAAGAATACGACCAAGAGCCTATAGTCACGACCAAGAGCACCTTTAGTCTTCAATGCACCAGCTGCAACCTTCAATCTATCTTGAATATGCAGCTTCCACAATCTGTTCCAAGTCTTACCATTCAGCTTGAGCTCTCTTTAATTGTTTAATCTTAATGAGGGATTTAACCGAGAACGGCCCCGAGGGCTCTTTAGTCCAAGTCCACTGATCCACCCTATCATCACGTGGAAAAGGAAGCCTCAGAATATCCGAAATAGACTCAGCCGAAAACAATTCCTGTAGCAGAGGCTGAGTCCATTGCCTGGACTTTGATATTCACTTGTTCACCATAAAGGGGTAGCAAGCAAAACCCTTGCCTCAGATGTTGACTAGCTATTTCCAAATAATAGAGGCACCTCCAGGGGGCTGGATAGAAAGCATCGGGTTCACCACCTTATATTTATATTTTGCAAGCTGCACCCATAAGAAATTTGAGGACCTGAGAAACTGCCACCCCAATTTAGCTAAAAGTGCCAAATTGGTCTCATGCATCTTCTGCAAGCCGAGACTCCCCACCTCCTTAGGCAAACAAATAGAAGTCCACGCTTTTGGCATAAACTCCCCACTAAAAGTCTTTGAGAAGATGATCGATCTCATTGCACCAACCCTTTAGAAGAAGAAAAGTCGACATACTATAGAGTGGCATGACAGTAGCCATAGTTCGAATGAGTGTTGTGCATCCAGCTTAGGAATACGCCCGCATTTTCTGTCAAGTTTCATCCAAAAACCAATTGGCAATAAGAAGAGGTGGTCCAACAAGTATATAAAGCACAAGATTAAATGATCTCTAATCAATATGAGACTCAAACACTTTCTCTCATGTGCAGGTCGAATAAACATGGTCCATGCACGTGGACAACAATGGAGAATACAAATAAGTGGGTCAAACCCAGAAATAGTTGGCTCCGATACCATGTCAAGTTTCAATCCAAAACCAATTGGCTATGAGAAGAGGTGACCCAACAGATATATAAAATACAAGATTAAATGATCCTTAATCAATATGAGACTCTAACATTTTCCACCCCGCCACATTTGAAAGCACCTTTGCCTTGACATCATCAAAAGCTCTTTTTTTTAACGCCTCACAAAGAGAGGCAAACCCACGTACTTACAATTCAACGACATCTTCTTCACTTGGAGAACACTGTTCCACTCCAAACACACCACTGGATTGGTGTTTCTACTACTAAAAAGAGCAGATTTTCCCTGGTTCACCTTTTGGCCGGACCACCCCCATAAGTACTGATGCAGGGGGATCCGACCCAGATGATGCAGAGCTGTCAGATTGCTCATTGATGAAACTAAATTACTTGGAGCGGGAGGATCAGCGCAAAATTGGCAAGAAATCGTGATTTAGCCTAATTAGGGCAGTTTTCGTGCACGTGTCGGTATTTTGGCCATAACTTTGGCTACATGTGTCCGATTCGCGCCCGTGACCCCAATTCGGAAAGCTCTTTTTGGCGCTCACGTCATAGCCACCCAGCTACGCTCGGTTCACCTCGTTTCGAGCTCCAAATCCACTGATTTCCTTTTCAAATCTCTAATTTTAGTTGATTTTTGCTATTTATGGTAATTTCCTTTTTGTCGATTAGGAAATAATTCTGAACCCGATTTGGGCCAGATTTTTGGCAATCACTTTATTTCTTTCCGTATTTCGTTTTGGTAAGACTTTTAGGGTTTTGCTATTTTTGGCAAAATTCCATCAAGGGTCGAATTTCAGCTATTTTAACCCGGCTTGTGAGTTGTTTTGATTCATTCCTGATTATTGCGAATTTTATTGAATCCAGAGTGTTTCTGAATTCTTTGGGTCGAAATTCTCTCTTTCCGTCGAAATTCTCTCTTTCCTTTCTCGCAAATTGTCTTTTTTTTAGCCTACAGAATAATCTTTATTCTGTCTGGCGTCAAGTACCCAACACCTCAATAATCGCACGAGCCTCCCTAATATTAACTATACAGAAAACCATAAGATCGTCTGCGAAGAGGTGTGAAATGATAGGAGCTGCTCGGGCCACTTTCACCCCATGGATAACCTGCTGGTCTTCGGTCCGAATCAAAAGCCTCATAAAACCTTAGCACCCAAAATGAAAAGGAAAGGGGACAAAAGGTCCCCATGCCTCAAAGCCCGAGTCAGCATAAAAAATCAGTGAGGAGAACCATTTAACAAGATCGAGAATGATACTATTGTGATACATTGAGCGATCCACCCGACCCACTTCTCATTAAAACCGAAGCACCCAAGAACTCTCAAAATAAAATCTCACTCCATGCAATCATAAACCTTCTCCATGTCAAGTTTCATTGCCATCCAACCTCTCCTACCTCGCTTAGCTTTTAGCGAATGAAGAATTTCTTGACCAATGATCGCGTTCTCCTGAATAGTGCGTCCCTGGATGAAGCTGCTTGGAAAGATGAAATCAATCTAGGGAGGACAAGTTTCAGCTGATTCGTCAAAATTTTCAAAATCACCTTGTACACCACATTGCAAAGGCTATTAGGGCGAAACTGTTCAATCTTGGCCAAATGATTCACATTTGGTATTAGAACAATAAAGCTATGGTTCAATTGTTTTAACAAGTAACCATGACCAAAGATGTGCTGGACCATAGCAACCAACTCATTTTCCACCGTTTGCCAAAAGATTTGAAAGAACATAGCTGATAACCTTTCTGGACCAGAGGCCTTCAGTGCTGTCAGTTGGTCAAGAGCTGATTTAATCTCCTCCTTGCTAGGAATCCCGCAAAGCCCATCATTGGGTTGTGATTGGCGTGGTTATAGTGATGCTGATTTTGTGGTTGTGGCTAGACGTTGCGTGTGCGCTTAGAAACTGTGGGAAAGGAACATGCAAGGCCTCTTCTTCACTGTTTGGATTCGACTGTGAGTGTCATCCTGGTTGGAAGAAAATTCAGATCGGTCCTCTGGCTTTCCCCTCTTGCGTTGTTCCTAACTGTGAGTCTCTCTCTATCGCTGCAAGAACACGTAAATTTCAATCATGTAGGCCAATAAGCGTATGCTTGCTCATGTATGTTTGGGTGCATGCATGTGATCTCTATGTGTAGTCTCTGTCGGCATTAAGAAATGGACATGCTCGACAAATGCCCAGGTTGATTTGCTTCTTAGCAGTCACCAACACATATATGGACGAGCTCCTTTCTGGATTTCTATGGCTTGGAAGGCCCCACGCCATGTATACAAATTCAGACTAATTCGTAAAAATTGAAAAATTGAAATGTTCGCCGCCGCCTTCTTCTTGATCTTCTTCGAGCTCGTCAGGAACTGACATATCGTATGGAGGTGAAGTACTATTGCTCTTTTTGCTGATTGAATATTAAACTTGAAAGCTGCTTCATATATACTGCCATATCTTAAACAAATTAAGACAATAATTTTTTTTTTGGCAAAATCTATGTTGCTCTTCTCCACGTAATGAATTTTGCAGGTGGAATCGGGACAGGCCCATCGCGCATGGGCTCAAGCCCCGGCCCTTCTCTCCCGCTTCGATGTGATGATTTCTCATTTTACATTTGGCGGTTTCTTGAAACTTGCTCGCTCACTTTCCTTCCTACTGAAAATTATACGTACTAGTATGCTTCGCTAACCGGCCATGACCAATATGTTCCCGTCATGAGTACAGAATCCAGCGAAGCACCAAATTGCTTGAGGAGTCAGCTCCCGGCAATAACCACAATATGGTCAGCATGCACTAATCTTTGTGATTTGGATTTAAGTGGGTGGGGGGGTGGGGGCAAAGGAGGCCAAGACGATGAAGTACTACACAATGGCGATAGTGATGATAAGAAGATTTTCAAAGATGGAATAATGATAAGAGGTTCTTAGGCGAAATAGCTAAAACCCAACTCCACGCTTTATCTTGTTTCGGATGTTTTCTAGTTTCATGACACTCTGGGTAGCAAACATTCTCTATAATTGTACGGTGTACATGTCCTTGAAAATTTTGGGTAACTAGAGAGTCAAGGTAGAATTAAGGAACATAAATCCCGATGGATTAACATGTTAATATAAATATTGATCTGTACATATTGCTCGAGTACTATGAAGTAAAAACTAGATCCGACCCAATATCCAATGTCACCTTACTTTCGAAAATGATCGAACTTGGTTCTTCAAATATTTGGCCAGTACTTTGTAATTGAAAATAGCGCGAGCGGATAGGCCTTGTAGCTTTCAAGTTCTTTTTCAACTCCTCACTTTATGACTCAATCACACTGAATTTTGATACAGAATATTGTCAACACATAATACTACAGTAATCAATTTTGGCAAAAAATATTGTCCCTTAAAAAATTAGACAGATAATGTTGAACAACCGTGTTAAGCAATGGTACAATAATAACTTTGGCGAAAATAGATATCAGAAGCTTAATAAGGGCCTGGTCTAGTATTGTTTGCCTATAAATTAGTCACCAGAAACTTAATTTGCTAGGGGTCTTTCATCTGTCTATTGCTTGGAGCTTCCCCTTTGCTAGCGGCTACTCATCTTTTAACCCAGAAGGACACGCTGTACTTTTAGGAGGACACTGACATGTTAATAGCCTAGCTAGGTTGAAGTTTGGCATGGAGGTACAAACCTAACCCTAGAACTGACAAGGAAAATATCCTAAAATAGCAGCGAGCAAAGATTACGGGGAATAGTAAATAGCTAGTTGAAATCATATGCTGCTTTACAAGTATAGGACAAGCCATGTGGAAGATTTCTATTGCCCTGGATCCATGAATCATGGGAGCAGTTTCAAATGTCTTGTCTGCTTTGTCTTTATTCTTTCTAGTTTCTACTGTCTCATATTCGATCTGGTTCCTTTATATATTGATCTTCAACGCTGAAGAGCCATATAGATAGTTTTCTTTTTATTGATCAGTTTGTTGCCTTCTTTGACGGAATTCATACTTCGTTTTCTTTTATATTGGAATTAATGGATCGATAAGTACATTTTATGTAACGCCCTTACCCAAAAGTCCATACGGATAGAATACCGCTTGAAAATATCATCCCAAAAAAGAAACTCATAAAAATCTTTATTCCATTTTCAATAATCTAAATGAATCCCAACAGTTTAGCCAAAACACTAAAAAAATAAATCATTAAATACTTCTCTTAACAAGAGTCTTAATAAAATTTTTTCCAAATAAACAATAAAACTACTAAAGTCTCCGAAATAAAACAATTATTACTAAAGTTTCTAGGTGACTCTTTATTCAAATATTCTGCATCTTGCACCTAATCTCACAAACTATAACTCGAGATCTTCTATTACTCGCTGTCACCAACCTCTAAATCTGAAAGATAAGAAATAAGTGGTGAGCTACAACTAGCTCAGTAAGTAGCAAGTCAATGAGAGTAGAGAAAAAACAATTTTATCACAATAACCGAAATTTAGAAAAAAATACTGTGAGTCATACTACAATCAAAATATAAGTTGAAATAAAATTATCCAAGGTCACGCGACAAGGGAAATCACTAACGGTCACACAGACCTCTAAGCCATACAGATCTCCAGGCCACAAAGACCTCAAAATACCACGAGGGTGTCAAATTGGCCACAAGGACCACAATATATATTGGCCACACATGCCACAAAGATACATTGGCCACACAGACCACAGAGATACATTGGCCACACATACCACATAGATATATTACCAGCACATGGATAAATTTTTCAAGTATGCTCACAAAATAAATATATTCCAACAACCCAATATTTCAAAAAATTTCATGAAATCTAAATCATTTCATCTTTATAAAAAATTTGTACATTTTCCCCATTTAATGAATCAAAACCATATAAAAATAGTGCACGTTTTAAAAATCTATTTCACCAATGACAAGAGATTTAATCTCGCACAAAGACATATTTTCAAAACAATTTCATCTCACAGAATAATTAAATATTTCGTGCACTTAGATTTCACAAAAGATTAGAGAAATAAAATCCCATTAAAAAGCCACGTACCTCGACGCTTAACCGAAGCTTAAGATTTCATAAAGAATTGCTTAAGAGTCAATCAACACCTAGAATCCATTTGAAAATCAGTCAACTCTTCATCTTAATCCTCACACATCTCCAATGTAAATTTAATAATAAAATTTCAGCAACAACCACACCTGAATTTCAATAGCTCTATAAGAATACGCTATTCCACAATCGCGAAATTTCTCAAAATCACCTTTAATTACCCTACAAAAAAAACTAATCTGAGAAATCTAGAAATCTTAGATCTAAAACTTCATCAAAGATAGAAACTTGGAGAAAAACTCACCCAAATGCGCAGACAAAATCGAAGAAAAATCGCCTAATACGTGAAGAACGGCTCTCCAACGTCGTCTACAAAACGACATAACCCAAATCAATCCAAAGAAATACCTCTATAAACCAAGATTAAAACAAACCTACTTCCAAAAATCACCAAACTCCTGCAAATCGTGTCTCCAAAGGTAAGAGAAAGAGAGTTTTGTGGTAGAGAGAGAGAGAGCTTCAAATGAGAGAAAACTCCAATATTGGACGGAAATTTTTGCAAATAACATAGATTCATACTTAAAGATCTCTAAATAGGTTTTAAAATGGCGAAAATCTATTCAAAAATCGTTTAAAATTTGAAGAGAAATCAAATTCGAAATATTTAAACGTTCGGCATTGAAAACTGAACGTTTTTCATTCAATTTCAAATGGGCGCCGCGGAAGGGATAATGACTTATCCCTCTGCACCGTTTCAATTTTTTACTTTTCAAATTTTATTTTATTTTATTTATTTATTATTTTTAAACGATAGTGTGTATTACAATTTAAGCATCCCAACAAGCTGAAGTAGTTGACATAAACTTATAACCATATATTACAAGTACTTCGATTACTTGAAAACAAATTCGAGACTAATTAATACACTCTTATACCCATTTGAGGTGATCGGGAACGTGGGCATGGTGGAGTGGAGAGGGCTGTAATAAATTGAGAAGATTTACCCCTTGGTCATCTAATTAGCATTTGCTTTCTGTTAAGGTTGATTTTTCAGCATTATGAACGTTTCACAATTGAAGTTGCATAGGTGAAAATTAAAGCAAGATGTAAGATACGGCCGGCCGCCTTGTAAATCAGCATACATCTATATGACTCAAAAATGATCCCGTAAAGCAGCTGATAGCTTTTCCATCCATTAGAAAAAGGTAGGAAGCCCAGTGCTAATGTACTGGAAGATTAAGATGATCTCAAACTGGAAGAAGTACAAAAGCAGTAACCGATATCATGTGTGCTGCTTCCCCAACTAGACTACAAGGCACATGTCACCGAAATTAGATTTCTCGTCCTATGTTAACCGAAAGTGAGAGTCCCACATTGCTTAGCAATGTGGGGAGTAGGAAAATATTGGCTTATAAATATAAGCCCTTTGTAACCTTTTATTTTCATAAATGAGATGTAAATAAATCCAATTGGGTTTTCCCATTGGGTGTCTCATTTATCTAAAGTTAAATTTTTTTTTTATTTCTAACATGGTATCGGAGCCAGGTTTTCGGTTTAGTCCGGTTACCTCTTGGCGACCATCCGGCTTAGTACCGGTTTTCTCCCGGCTTAGTACCGGCAAATTTTTCAGCATAGTACCGGCTTTTTCCCGGCTTAGTACCGGCGACCATCCGGCTTAGTACCGGCTTTCTCTCGGCTCAGTATCGGCTTCCTCCCGGAATAGTACCGGCGACTTCCCGGCTCAGTACCGGCTTCTTCCCGGCTTAGTACCGGCAACTTTCCCGGCTCAGTATCGGGGCAACCATCCGGCTCAGTATCGGCTTTCTCCCGGCTCAGTACCGGCATCCTCCCGGCGCAGTACCGGCGACTTCCCGGCGCAGTACCGGCAATCTTTGTAATTATTTTTCTGTAATCATTTTTTTTTCTTGTAATTATTTTTGTAACTTCAAACTCAAGGTTTGTCGGTTTGTCCACCTTGAGTTTGCGGGGGAGTGTTGAAAGTGAGAGTCCCACATTGCTTAGCAATGTGGGGAGTAGGAAAATATTGGCTTATAAATATAAGCCCTTTGTAACCTTTTATTTTCATAAATGAGATGTAAATAAATCCAATTGGGTTTTCCCATTGGGTGTCTCATTTATCTAAAGTTAAATTTTTTTTATTTCTAACAGACTACAAGGCACATGTCACCGAAATTAGATTTCTCGTCCTATGTTATATGGATCATTAAAGCTAGCTGTTTAAAATGACTTGCTTTTCTGCAATTGTTGTTCTTTCTATCGTCTACCTTGGTTCCAAAAATTCTCCCTTCATCAATCATAACCGGAATCGACGAATACGATTACAAAAATTGATCAAATAAGAGAACGAGAGGTGAACACATACAGAAAGGAAGAGAAAGTTAAGAGGGGTGGAAATGAAAAGGGACGGACAATTGCTTTCCTTCTTGTGTTTGTGTTTTTTTGGAAGCAGTGTAGATTTTTTTGGGATTGATGAAAAATGTGTTAAAAGTTATTGGAATTTGTAAAAAGTTATTGAGATTGGTAAAAATGTATTGGAATTGATGAAAAAGTGAGTGATTTTTTTTTTTTGAAAACGTTTTGAGATATAAACCAAACATAGCCGATCATGTCTCGAGTCATGGAAATTACACGATATCATGTGATTTTTTTGTTCTCTTGGGCCCTTAAGATCGTGCTAAACATGTAGGATTGAATCTATGTTCATGTCTGAAGGGTTTATGAATTATCATATTAACGAAAGAGTTTACAATTTGCATCAGTTTATTACTCGGAAAAAATATTAATTCTATCTAGCTCGTAGATTAGTCCTAATTTAGATATGAATTAGTGGCGCCTTTGATTATTTAGAAGATGATTGATTCTTTAAAAGCTATAATAGCATGCTTAATTTAGACAGAGAGGGCAAACGCACATCGACAATATAACTAGCTAGAATCCTAATTAATTAGCTAGCTGCAGTAAGGCAAAGCTTTTGGTGAAAGTGAGAGCTGGCCGGAAGTACGTAGTATTCCTGGGGCCGGTGGGAGGTAGTGTCATTAAACACTTTGATTATAAATGATTGAGATAAATAACAGAAAGATTAATCTGTGGGACACTTTAAGTAGGGTCAATGCTTAACTGAGAAGATTGCCCCCGCCTTGCGTGGTCTAATTTTAGACTTGAAATTCTTCCACAACTTGCTTGAGTGAAAAAGATATCATATATATATATAGAAGACCTTTTGGTACAAAAATAAGACTTTTTTTTTTAATGAAATTTGAGTAACTTTCAAGTGTAAAAAAAGAGGAAAAAAAGTCAACGAGAATGTCAAAGAGAGCACCAGGGGGGGGGGGGCAAAAAACTTTTCCCAAGCATTCAAGAGGAATATATATCGGAAAAGAGTTAATGATATACTGTAATACTCAACTTCAGGAACTTCGGTAGTACGTACTAAGGCAACATTTCAATTACTACGTACCTTCAGTAGAAGAACAGGCAAGCTAGTCCCGGCCCTCAAGTGTGCAGTGGTAATGAATCTATATATTTTTTTCGGCTGTGATGAAAACCTTGTTGGGTGGGTCTATACCCATCTAAGTGTTAGGTGGTCTTGGACCTTCTCAACCTCAAAAGCTACGTCTAGAGGTGAGACTTTCCCTCACACTTATAAAGTGATCACCAACCCATTCCACAACCAATGTGGGACAAACCCCAACAATCTCTCCCTCACACATCGGACCCTGGGTTGAGTCAAGACAACTCGTTTCTCCCATGGACTATTGGGTCTGAGACTTGTTGGTAAATCTGGGCTCCGATACCAGTGTTAGCTAGGTGGTTTTGGGCCTTCTCAACCATAAAAGCTAGCTCTAGAGGTGAGACTTTCCCTCACACTTGTAAACTTACCACCAACCCCTTCCACAACCGATGTGGGACAAACCCCAACACTAAGCTATAAGCAAATTCCAGAGAGACTACTGCAAGAACCCATCATCCACGGCTTCTTACTTAAATGATCGGTTTAATCTTGATCAAGAGAATCAAATTCAAAACCATATGCCCAAATCATACAATTGCAAGTGTCGGTAGCTGAGCTTATCACTTGGTTATAAATTATCAAGAGTGGTAAATGACTCTCTATACTTACAACAAGAACGTCAAGTCTTAATTAAATCATACACAGATAACATATATACACTATAGAGACAGTGTTTGGCAGTAAAAGCTGCATGCCGTTTTCCCCCAATTTAGGAAATCATATAATTCTGGAAAACAAATAGCTAGCGCCGTGCCGACGATTTCATCCTTAAATAGCGCCGAAATTTTTCTTTTGCAACGGGTTGAAATAGCGGGGATCCCATGTATATATATAATGTAAACACCTTTGATTTTGCTGCATTTTAGTTTTTAAATGTTTGTACTCTTCTCTAGGGATGAACACCGCCGTGATTGGACCGTTGTCAACATTAGCTATGTATGTACAACTCTACTGCCGAAATTATCATGCGAAGACAAGATAAAAGCTAGGAATCGAAATATCAGGACGACCTGATCTGGGCTTGCGATATTTCTGAACGTCTAGCTTTGTGATCAGGTTTCCGAGAATATCTAGATATATATACCATGACGGTACCCTTGCAAGTTTTAAATAACAGGCCAGAGTGCTGATGATAAGTACTTGGCCGTAATTAACAAATTAGCAGTCAAGCAGGTAATAGCAGGTGTAAAAAACAAAAATTAACATCTGCAGTAGCACGCATACAGGTAGGACTTGTATACAAAAAAGATCGACTTAAGTTGCCGTAACTAATTAGGACAGATAACTTATATGATTACATCTTTTCTTTTTGGACATATTGTAATTCTATATGTATTCAATTTTAAGAAAATTTCACTTTTGGCCCAAACTATATAGTGATAATGTCATTTAAGGGTCTAAATTACTACTTTCGTCGTATTGCAGAATTATCAAAATTTGTCAGTTTTTACCTTTTAGCTAGATTTTAATGTTGAAATAAGAGAAAAATTGGGTTGTGTGTATAATCCTAACGGTTAATTAGATCCTATTATATGATGCATATTGATAAATATTAATAGTTCGAAGCCATCACAATGTGTCGAAGATAGTAATTTGTGCTTTTAAATGACATTGGTCCAATAATTTAGGGATGAAAAGTGAAGTTTTTCTCTAGATTTTAGTCTTTACTTACCCCCATTTTTCAAAACATAAGTGCTGTCTTAGAATTTGTATAGCGTTTATATATATGCATTGTCTTTAAGAAATATACTTGATGCTGCACGATAATATTTGCTGCTAATTTGATCTTAATTAACCTCATGGACTTACTCAACTTCTCATGATTATTTTGATCGATTGTTTAAAGCTATAATGAGAACCATTTCTTAAACAATTGAAGTTAGACTTTTGATGCTTTTGATCATTAATTGTTAATTAATTTAGAAGATTAACAAATGTTTATGTGGTTAACGTACATATATATGTCACGGTGATTCTTTTTATCTTCTAAAAATGGAAAATTGACCTTGACTTGCTTCAAGTTGTGGATTTTCGAGTTATATATGATTCCACTGCTTGACAAAATTAACCAAAAGGTCAGAACAACTTAAAGAAGAACAATGAGCTTCGTAGTGTTACTGAAGACTGAGGAAGATGACGCGTCTGATATGTTAAAAATACTGCACTTCATAATAAAATATATTGTGGATAAGAGAAATGGCCACCCAACTTTGCAAATTTTTATTTTTAATTCGTTCCTTTTTCAAACGTTAAACACGACTTACTGTACCCGAAGAATAAAGAAATACCTCCACCAATTATGATTGTTCGAGTGCTTTTATGAAAAAAAAATCACACTACTCTTAATCGGCCACTTTTGAATGAGTTTCTAGATGTTCTATGTACAATCTGATGATTAGTTTTTTGATCTTATATATCTCATTAAAAGATGGATAAGAATCTTCTAAATTTTTAAGGAAAGTTTAGACTGAAATGTGTTAGATCCTAATTAACTAAAAAAAATAGTTCAAATTTTGGAAAACATGCAGAATATATACATACAGGCCGGGTTTAAAATATAATAAAATTTTAACAATATATAGTTTTTTCTTCGAAATCTGAAAGATATCGATTCAGGCTGTGGCCTTGTATTAGATTCGGTTCTTTTATAGGGTTTTGTTGTCTAAGAATATCATCATATTCGGTAATTAACTATCCAATATCGTCGTATTCCTTTATCTGATAATATCAAATAATTATGAAAATTATAAAATCCCTAGTGTGGCATGTGGACCACGTTATGTATCTACTAGATCGACCTATCTCTTCTGTGGGGTACTTGTGGATATTTGTTTCGCTGCTGCTTCACGTGATTGGCTAAGAGTATGAAAAAGAAGCAAATCCCAAGTGCACTAAACTATTCACCACAGAGCATGGCATAATGAGTCCAAAATCTCCAACTTCAAAATTATTCTTCAGATTTTCTTTTGTCTTCGTGGATCCGGACAGAGCCCTCTTAGAGCTACTATTTCTTCAATCAATTTGATGAAAATATATAGAATTAGGGAGGCCCTTTTAACCGGTCATACAATGATCACAGATCTTGATCTTACAAAGACCACATAAAGATGAAGGGTGGAATCAACACACATAAGCCTGGGGTGCTGCAGCCTGCAGGTAGGTACGTTTTCTGATTTTAGTTTCAAATCAGGTGCCTAAGAGAGGGTCCATTAATTCAACGAGGACCAGCTAGCTATGTGCAGCTCCTGCTAGAGCTCTAGTACATGCAGCATGATGGTTCAGTGCTGTGTCTTGTTTGATTGGAGTACTCCAGCAGTACAATATATATGAAAAAGCATCAAATCCATTGAGATGTTGGAGATTTCTCATATGTACCGCATTAGCGGTACAAGTTTGCTGCCGCGCGCGGTTGCAAAAGGTGTCTGGCAGTATTGTGAACTTTGCGGGACAAGGCTTTTACCATTAATTGTTGACCCACAAATGAGCCTAGGTCATGCATAAATTTTGGCGTCTAATGGAAACTATCGCTTTCGTTAAAGTACTCTTCGATGAATATTGGTAATTTCCACAGTTTCAGATTAATTATATAGCTAGGTTCACGAGCAACCATGTATTGCTAGGTGAAAAACCCCCCAGCCGGCAACTTTGGGAAGCAGCTGGTTTGTATTGAGATTACATAGTCGGCTTAGAGTTCTTCCCAGTATACCATAGGCAACCCTTCAAAGAAAACACACAGAACGTTGCATATAAAGCTTTTTAATAGTACCTCAGTAAACTAGCTAGCCGTATTTATAGCGTAGAGGTGAGGACTTTCAATAGTTTTTAACTGACATGCATATGCATCTAGGAGAGAATAAGAGAACACAGGTACGTACTAGGTAGAGCTACTGTTCTTTTTTCTTGAAGCAAGTATAATATTGTCTATTGCACTGGTTGATGATTTCTGCGACAGCTTTAGTTTTTTTTTTTTTTGAAAAAAGGGGGGGAAAGGGGGGTTTCTGCGACAGCAGTACTGAAACATTATCCCACGACATTTTTTAATCCCAGAAACTTTTGAACACTGTTGCCAATAAAATTTGGTTCGTTGAAGCAAATGTCAGCATCGAAGATATTGTTAGGGAACAGCGTACGCATTTTATCAACTAAAATGATGCCCTCCAATATGGTTGAACCCGCAAGAGTCTTGCTTTTAGCATGCAGTAAAATCATTAATTGTTTGTTCAGGTAGAAAGTTAAAACAGTGGGATATATATTCCATTTTTGGATATATATATCCACCACGTTCAATACTTTTGAGTATTCACGAATAAAAGGAAAAAGGGGATACATAATCATATACGCAGTTATAAAAGGCATGTAGATCTGTGCCTACAGAAAATGATACAAAACAAAATACATATATATATGCATAGGAAAGTGAAATGTTTGAGAATTGTGAAATCCCTCCGTTTCCTCCTACGACAAAAACAAACCCTATTTTCGGTTAACAAGATTTTTTATTTCATTTCAATAGTCAAGTCCATTTTAAATTAATTTGCAAAATTAAATTTTAATGATCTGGCAAATAGCAATTTTGTTTGTGGTAAGGGTAAAATTGCTGAACAGATGACAATATTGAACAATATATAGGTCAACTGGATTTTAACAGTGCATGCAGCTGATAAAACTTCACCCCAAATCATTGTTTGTGGTAAGGGTAACGGTTCTTTAATAGCCCGACCTTCCCATGTTTGTGCCACATGAACCACATATGCATGCAACTTGACGATTAGGGATGTGTCCCAGCGTCCTGATCACGAGCCAATGTCCCATGTACGAGGGCCAATACATATCTCACTAGGGATCATTGGGGGCATGAATAATACCTATGACGTAAAAACCTTGTTTTGGTTAAGGGGTGTGACCGGGGGAACCACACAAAAGAAGAAAAGGTGAGCAAACAAGACGACAGATTCGAGCATTCTAACTTCTTGTACTGTGGATAAAATGGAGAAATTGTATGAGACAGTGCAGTGCTTTTAGTAACACCCCTAAAAATGTTGAAGTGGGAAAGGATGGTGGCTTTTTGGTAGCCCACGTGAGCCATATATATATATATATATATATATGTATGGGACAAAAGGAAACAAATCGAACCGTAAAATACCAAAGTAAACTTTATTACTTTTCTTGGAAATGACCAAACATACAAAGGGAAAAAGCGTTAGAGCACTCAGCCCACTTTAAATTCTTAATTCATCGTGGGGGCCAAATTTGCCATTGAAAGTTATGTCGCTAATTTGTTTTTTCTAATTCCTTCGTGACGAGGGGACGTAAGGAACGCCCCCAACAAGATGCAGACTGCCCAGCGCCCAACAATACCTCCGGCCGCCGGCCCCCAACCGGAAAAACCAGAAGTTTCAAGCTAATTAATTAAGTTTCAACAATTTCAAAAGGGCAAGTGGGGAAATTTACCTTGATATTCTTTACTTTTAACTCAAGTTTGGCATTGTCCTGTATAGTATAGAGATATTAGGGCCCAAAGTAAAGGTGGGTATTGTCCTATGCTTCAGAGAGATTAGGACCAAGATGGCAGGGGGTGCTGATTTAGATGTTTTTCTACTTGAGGACAAGACAGAGGCACATGGAGAGGAGGAGGGCCCTCCCCTTAATTTCACGGAACACCTTTAATTGGTTTTGAGAGGTAGAGATCGAGGCCTCTCCTTGGTTCAGTTATATTGTTTGTAGAGGACAAGATGGTCCATTTCCCATTTTGTTCTTTCCCTTGTCCAATGCAACACACTTGCTACCCTTTTATTTCTTGTCCCCTTCTATCAACGCTCCCCAACACCACTCAACCCTCCTAAGAAACTACCACTCCCTCGAGCACACTAATCTAAACCTACCTTGTCAAACTCAAACCCCACCCGACCCCCCCGGGATGATCAGTACCCAAGCACAATCTCGCTCTCTATATAAACTCACTAGCTACACCCATCATGGTTATCATCTCAACTTCCTAGCTATATGTCATGATCCTAAGCGTTCGAGTACTATTCCCTCCACTACAACTTGATTCTAGCTAGCATTTGAAGTTCAGTTCCACCCATTTCTTCCATACACAAATATTCCTATATTCTCTCTCTCTCTCTCTCTCTCCCTTTATCTCCTAACAATTCACCAATCTCTTTCTCTTCCCTCTCGCTACAGTACCGCACACAACAAAACTTTCACTATGCCTTCAAGACTTTCAGATGCCTTCAGAGCGCATCCTGTCCACCTATACCACAAACACCTGGACTTTAACTCGCTACAAGAATTACCTGACTCACACGCATGGGCACCGCTAGACGAGTACCCTACCGGTGGAGAATCATTTAGCTCAGAGACCGTGCCAGTTATCGATCTTACCGACCCAAATGCCCTTGCACTAATAGGCCATGCATGCAAAACTTGGGGTGTCTTCCAAGTTACGAACCATGGCATCCCGAGCAAAATTCTAGATGACATTGAGAGCACTGGTAGGAGCCTTTTCTCTCTACCGGTTCAGCAAAAGCTTAAAGCCGCTCGTTCTCCCGATGGTGTCTCCGGCTATGGCCTGGCTCGGATCTCTTCCTTTTTCCCGAAGCTCATGTGGTCCGAGGGCTTTACTATTTTAGGCTCGCCACTCGAACAATTTCGCCAACTTTGGCCTCAAGATTACGGCAAATTCAGGTACGATCATACAATATGCTCATGCACGTGTAAAAGCGCATTCTCGTTGGCTTTTCATGCTCAAATTTTTGTGCGGGAGAAAGTACTAAAGCTACACATAAAGCCCATTTGCTTTTTTTAATGCAATTAGCAAAGATAACAATGAGAGCTACGCAGGCCCCACAAGAGATATTTGGGGTGGGGGTATCTGGAAGACAAAATCCAATTGCTACTGTTCACTTAGTTTGATATCCATGATGCTAGCATCTTTCCTACCACACGTACTATATTCTGAAATTTATTTATTTTTTTCTTTTCCCCCCTAAGTAGCTTTTGTTTTCCTTTGCAGTGACATAGTCGGAGAATACGATAAAGAGATGAAAAAGCTTGCAGGGAAGCTTATGTGGCTAATGCTAGGATCACTGGGCATATCCAAGGAAGATATCAAATGGGCTGGCCCAAAAGGGGAATTCAAAGAGGCATCCGCTGCCTTTCAACTGAATTCCTACCCGGCTTGTCCGGACCCAGAACGAGCCATGGGTCTAGCAGCGCATACGGACTCCACCTTGCTCACGATTCTCTACCAAAACAACACCAGCGGTTTGCAAGTCCTCCGAGAGGGAACGCGGTGGATCACGGTTCCACCGGTTCCGGGTGCCCTGGTGGTCAACGTGGGGGATCTCCTCCACATGTTATCAAACGGGTTGTACCCGAGTGTCATGCACCGGGCGGTTGTGAACAGGACCCACCATCGTTTGTCCATTGCTTACCTCTATGGGCCACCCGCAAATGTCCAAATAGCACCTCTCTCGAACCTGTTAGGACCCAGTCACCCCCCACTCTACAGACCAGTGACTTGGAACGAGTACCTTGGCACCAAGGCAAAGCATTTCAACAAGGCCCTTTCATCGGTCCGGCTTCGCGCCCCTCTCAATGGATTGCTTGACGTAGATCACAGTAGGGTACAAGTTGGCTAGCTAGAAATCAGATATTATTTCTTCTTTTTTAATTTAATCCAACCTAATATAATTCCATTTTTGTCTTTCCTGTTATTTTATTTGGGTAGTCTCATTTGTCGAGGACTGTGTGGGGTTAAGTTTCCCCACTCTAAGGGAAGATTGGTGGTTGACAGAAAAGTAATGGGAAGGTTTAGCTAAATTGGCATTGAATAAAGACCCCAGCTTGAGGATAAGCTAAAACAAATCGCATACAAGGATGCATCCAAGACAAAAAAAAAAAAAACATACAAGGATGCAGACAAAATAGCGTTTGGTGTCTCTTGTCTCTGTCTTGAAAGAGATAATAGGGAAATTTTCCGAATTTTAATATTCAAGTAAATTAGGACACATGAGCCGACATTATTCGTCCTGGATATGAACTGGACGATCCCACCTCCAAATGATTTTTCTTTCTCCCAAAAAAAAAGAAAGGGTTAAATACACTTTGTCCTTTTTATCTTTAAAGTCATTTACACTTTACACCATGTTAGAAATAAAAAATGTTTACTTTAGATAAATGAGACACCCAATTATGGAAAAACTCAATTGAATTTATTACATCTCATTTATGAAATTAAAAGATTACAAGGGTGGCTTATTTATAAGCCAAAATCTTCCAACACCCCAATGTGGGACTACACTACATTTCAACACTCCCCCGCAAACTCAAGGTGGACAAACCGACAAACCTTGAGTTTGAAATTACAAAAATAATTACAGGAAAAAAAATAATAACAAAGGTTGCCGGTACTGAGCCGGGAAGTCGCCTGTACTACGCCGGGAAGATGCCGGTACTGAGCCGGGAAGTTGCTGGTAATGAGCTGGGAGAAATCCGGTACTGAGCCGGGAAAGTTGCCGGTACTAAGCCGGATGGTCGCCGGTACTGAGCCGGGAAATTTTTACGGTACTAAGCCGGGAAAGTTGCCGGTACTAAACCGGGAGAAAGCTGGTACTAAGCCGGATGGTCGCCAGGAGGTAGTCGGACTAAAGCCAAAAACCTTGCTCTGATACCATGTTAGAAATAAAAAAAAATTACTTTAGGTAAATAAGACACCCAATTATGGAAAAACCCAATTGAATTTATTACATCTCATTTATGAAATTAAAATATTACAAGGGTGGCTTATTTATAAGCCAAAATCTTCCAACACCCCAATGTGGGACTACACCACATTTCAACACTCCCCCGCAAACTCAAGGTGGACAAACCGACAAACCTTGAGTTTGAAATTACAAAAATAATTACAGGAAAAATAATAATAACAAAGGTTGCCGGTACTGAGCCGGGAAGTCGCCAGTACTACGCCAGGAGGATGCCGGTACTGAGCCGGGAAAATTTCCGGTACTAAGCAGGATGGTCGCCGGTACTGAGCTGGGAAAGTTGCCTGTACTAAGCCAGGAAAGTTGCCGGTACTAAGCCGGGAGAAAGCCGGTACTAAGCCGGGAGAAAGCCGGTACTAAGCCAGGAGGTAGCCGGACTAAAGCCGAAAACCTTGCTCTGATACCATGTTAGAAATAAAAAAAAATTTACTTTAGATAAATGAGACACCCAATTATGAAAAAACCCAATTGAATTTATTACATCTCATTTATGAAATTAAAAGATTACAAGGGTGGCTTATTTATAAGCCAATGTGGGACTACACCACATTTCAACACACCCGATTTATTATTTTTGAGGCATTGGACCCATAAAGTTACAAATTTTTTCAATTTGGACTCCGTACCCAAATTGCCCGTCAATTTAGACGGATTTCATCAAAATATTTACATATTTCCCTATAATCTTTGGGGGTATTTACACATTGTCCCTTTATCTTTGGGAGTATTTACACATCACACCCTATGTTTTGACGGAATCCGTATAAATTGACGGACAACTTGGGTACGAGATCCAAATTGAAAAATGTGTAAATTAAGGGGTCGAATATCTAAAATATAATACATCGGGTGCAAAGTGTAAATGAATCCAAAAATAAGGGGAATAAGGTGTATTTAACCCAAAATGAAAATAAGAAAAGAACACATCTGAGCATAATCTCCTCAAATGGTTCTTTCATACAGATGAAGTTTTTGGAATGATATTCCTTATTGATCAGATATGGATAGTTGAAAACCATAATAAGTTAGACGAGAAAATGAGTCCATGATTAATGTTCCAAGAATGTGACAACACACTCCAGTTCGAGATAGAAGTGGCTAAACATTTAAAAGAGTTGAAGCTTGATAGAAATGGCTAACCATTTTTGGCTCCTGAGACTTGGGGGGTTTCGATTGGGTTGGTAAACTCCAAGCTGATTCAGTTTGTCCAAACCACAAGGATTTGTTTGCGCATGGAAGGATTCAAAACTGAGAGCTCAAGGGGAGCACAGTCCTCACTATTTTTTTACTCTTTTGAGTGTTCTAACTTTTTCTCTGACCACTATCATTAAGTCTTTAAAATTCTTCCGTTAATACCTGCTCTACTCTGAGAATTGCCACCATGAGTGATCACTGCTCGATGTCAAGATGGAGATCAGAGGCCATCCGCATACGCTGCAGATGATCAGTTTCCTCTAAAAATCTCTACTTTAAAAATAAATAAATAACGAAATTATAAGAGATGTAGAACAGAAAATTCATTTCAAAAGTTCTATAACTTAGCTTAAGTGATTATTCATTGTTTTATTCCTAATATGAACTTTCAAAATAATTAGTAATTTAAATTAAATGGTTGTCACCAATTAGTTCTACCATTCTTGTATTGTTATTGTTTTTTGTTTTTTTGCCTTGAGCAAGACATTGGCATTTCCAAGGACCAAACCCTCGGGCCCCTGACTGGAATCCATCATAGGTTCATCAATAAACTATGAGGCCATGATTGGTGCATTGATTTGATATACAATGTAAAGACACGTTTGTCAGTCATGTCGATGCTTTTTAAAAATTGTGTCCAGATTGCTGAAGACGATGTTGTCTCTGCAACCACGTGCACCTTGACATTTGCTGGCCTAACCCTGAGAGTACAGCCTAGCTATCTTTATCATAGAGATAAGGCAGTTTTTACCTTTTCCACTTTCACCTTCCTCGTGATCAAAGCCAAAAAAAACTTCCTATCCTCATGCCCTACTCTTACTGCACCATTCACATGAGCCTGCAGCCAATGAATGACAAGCAGAGGCGAAAACGAAGGGGTAGCGACCCTGGGCGGTCGCTACCTCTCACGCCACAATTTTTTTTTCATTACTTTATTATTTTTTTAAAAAAAAATTAAGTTGGTCTGGGCCCGATACCCCTGAAGCTCAGGCTCAGACCAACTATACATATGTTTTACACATAAAGTCTGGGCCCGATACCCCTGACTCAGAAAACTGCAATAACATCGTCTGACATTTTTTATCGGTCCACACAGCAGAAATGAGCTAAACTGGCACCATCAGTCCTCACACCTCTCACTCTCTCATTTTTTGCTTTTTTCCCTTATTTTTGCATATTATATTAAAAAAAAACTTAAAAGCTTCTATTGTAACTTTTTGCAAAAAAAAATATTGTTCAATTATTTGGATAGTACGGTTGCAGGTTGTTCCCGCGACCCACTTTTTTTCTTCCCTGGGTATACCCTCGCTGGGTGTCTGTGAAAGTCTCGATGTCTGATCATAAGAGCCAGGTGTTGTTTCCTCTATTCAGAGGTAAAATATTATGTGGATTTAGATATCCACTATGTATGGACGTTAACTTAGTCAAAGAATGAAAGAAAAAAAAACGAAGAAAAAGTTGATTGCCAAAATATCATGAGGCAGATGAGTATTTTGCACTTCTAGGTAGACAAATGTGTCATTGCATGGAGCAAAGGGAAGCACTAATTTTAGAACTTCAGCAATTGTTTGTTTTTATATTTTGACAACTGTTGTACTGTTTTGCTTTTGTGGAATTGGCTGCCATCTATTTTTCACTGTTTATTTGAATCTCCACATGTGTTTATGAACAGGAGACTTCACTTTGCATCTCCACATGGCTTTTAGTAACTGGAATATAATATATTGATACATTCATTTTATTTTATTTTATTTAGATAATGGATAAGTTTGTCACAAGAGAACGAAGCCGTTTTGTAACATTTTCAAAATATGTAAAATCGTAGGATGCAATTGTCACCTCTCAGTCGCAGTACATAGCACGGTACATGTATTGTAATATTTTTAATGCTTTTAGTCTTTAATTTTTGATATTGTAATTGTAAGACAATTTTTAGCATTATAAAGGAAACATTTTTTTTATCATTTCGTCTTTAGAATTCGACCCCCCTGAATTTTGGTCCTGGTTCCGCCACTGATGACAAGATTATTCATTTTTTCTGGGCATATGTTACAAACATTTTCCCATACTAACTAGCTAAGGTAGAACCCGATTTGTTTATCTGCAAATTGGCTTATGCTGCACAAAATGCTTAACTTAAGGATACCCCATCTGTTCTATTTTAACAAGGAACAATAGTAGTACAACTTCTTCATGAGTTGTTACCGTGATTTATGAAGATTATATTAGCAGTTAGAGCAGGGCCGCTCAACATTTTTTGGGCCTTAGACAAGTCATAAAAATGAAGTCTTTTATTTTTTTAAAATTAATAATTTATAAAATTAAACCATAAAGTTGGTTCTTTGTCTTTTAGATGCAAAATTACTCACTAAACTTTTGTATTCAAGTTTACCCAATAAATTACTTTTAATAGATACAATTGATAAACAACTTAATCTATCTTGAGACATAATTGTTAATAAATAACTTTTTAATATCTTTAGTTTTGAAAAGCTTCTTTTTGCAGATGCAACTTAACAGATATTATAAATGGTATTCTAAATGTAATAAAAAATTGGAAAACAATCTAGTTATTTTATTAGATTAAGTATTTTAAGTGGAATATTAATTTTTGTTTTTGTAACTTCTTTTAAAATTTTTAATTCTAAAAATAAATTGATCTTTTATTATATTAATTATGCATTGATATGTCACTGTACTTTTAAAAAAATATGAATTTAGAATTTAATTGTTTGAGAACTTAATTATCAATAAAGTAGAGACAATTGTGGTTCTAGGCTTTAATAGCAAATAATTTATTGTGATTGATGCTATTATTTTGAAAAGAGACTTTATTACTAGTTTCTAGTATGTATTTTTTATTTTCAATTTTAATTTTATAAACTAAATCTTAAATATTCTTATTCTGTAGACCTTTCATTAAGTTTTATCTGAAAAATGTTAGGCTTTTTTTTTTCTTCCTCTTAATTTTAATTTTGCTATAATATAGGACTTCCATAATTAAAGAATGTTAATTCTACTACAATATAAGACCTTCATAATAAGGTATCTTCCTAATTAGGGGGCCTTACTGATTGCCTCATTTGTCTACCCCTCCCAGCCTCCCCTGACTTAAAGTCAATATAGCAGTATTAGAATTCCAATTTAAACTTTCTAATATAGTATAGGCATGAACAATTATGTGTTGATAACCACTAGTGCTCTGCTAAATCTTGACATTTTAGCTAGTAATTTATACCTTAATCAGAAAGAAATGTAGTACGCGAATGCAGCCGCCTATTGAGCTTAATATTTTGATCCACAATAAAAAGGGGCTGAAATAAAGGATATATCTAGTTACATGATACGCAGGAATGCGACATGTTTGATATATATGTTGAGAAGGAAGGTATAACACTTCACCAGTTGAAAAGAAGATTGGAGAATATCTTTTCTGATCCGTCTCTTCTCTTAAATAAATGGAGATAAATTCGATCTATAACATATCACTAGTTTTGACTACCTAGATGATATGGATGATTGCTACAATTTGCTCATTGGCCCCATCATGGGCATGAATCATGATCGAGGTACATCAAGATCAATTTATGACTTCACAGTTTTGTTCTTTCCTCGTCTTTGTTTTGTTTTTGTGTGGTGTGTTTCTTCTCGATATATCGCAGGCTTGACAAGAATTACTAGCCTCACTTCAGAACATAGGACAACCACAACCCAAGTATCGGCTTATCTAGTGACTTGTGAAGCAGAGATATATTGTCCTTCTAATGTGATAAAGTTTGGTGTCGTGTTCCAATATCTGCCAAAGTTTGCAGCTCCAAATCTTGCTTGAATGGACTTCTTTTTCTAATAATTATTGTTATCTAATAATGCAAAGATACACGTCACTGTGCATGATCTTCGTCTCTGGGTGGCATTAATATGTTGCAGGATGTTTGTCAAATATCAGAATCAAGCTCCTTTGATTCACGAAATATCGGACTCAATCTCGATCAAATCATATAAAAGCTAGGACGTTCAAGTATATATGATTCTATGAATGAGATGTTTCACACGAACTAATTTGATCACAATCAATGTAGTATATATCCTGATTATAATCATAGGTTCTCCACATTTCCCCATCACTTTGACATCAAGTCTAACCTTTTTTTTCTTTTTGTTAATGTTATTGACAAATTCCATTTCAATTTTGAGTTGTAATTTGAATCAATTAGATAAGGTCTTGTTTAAGTGTTCAAGAAGTCTTCTAAAAGAATTAGGATTGAAAAACATTCGAATCAAGAAGATAAAGATGAAGTACATTCGAATTATGAAAGTGGAGTTCAAATTCGTGAAGTTTTATCCGATCCTAAAATTTCTCAAGTATATCCGGAATAGGCTCTTCGCCTGCTATGCGCTCGAGCGAGATTAATAATTTTCTTTACAGAGAATTTCGCCCAAGCTTCGCCCTATCTTGGCTCGAGCTAAAGTGACAATTTTCTTTACAGAGAGTTTCGCCCAAGCTTCGCCCTATCATGGCTTGAGCGAAATTAACAATTTTCTTTACAGAGAGTTTCGCCCTAGCTTAGCTCGAGCGAAATACTCTGTTTTTCAAATTATCTTATCTTTATCTATTTAAACCATGAGACCTCGTCTAAGTTGTTTACCCAAGTTATTTTTCTCTCTTCCTTGACGTCTTATGCTAGAGAGAAATATTCTTTGAGACCTTTGCATCATAAGATTTTATATTTTCTCTCTCCTACATCAATCACCTAAATCACCATTGAAACCGACATCTTGTGAGAAGCCTTTAGAGAGCTTAAGGAGATTTGCAGCCGGAGTTACAGGTGTTGAAGAGATTTACAAGAAGAACCTCAGAAGGCTGAGGGTTAACCGCAAGGGAACGAGTCTAGGTTGGATTACCTAGATTATTACTTCGGGGTTGTCAAAGTCAAGCAACTGGATGTTGCCCGTGTCTGAGTCAACGGTGTAAGGTTTTTTCTTCTTAGTGAATTTTTGGTGGCTGCTAGCCCGAAGTGATTTTTTTCCTTTGATAAAGTTTTCCACTTCGTCATCAAATCTATTGTCTTGACGTGTGATTGATTTTTACTTCATACATGATATTTGTTAATCATTGAATACTTGCAGATCTAGGCAAGACTAATTTAGAACTTTTTTTAAATTTGTCTATTTATTGAAAAAGAAAGTAGCAACACCTATTCATCCCCCTCTAGGTGTTGTTCTTTAAGGTCTAAACCTTGTTTTTCACTTTTCTTTTCTTTTCCTGGGGGACATCAGATCCAACTGGCATTTTAAGGTAAAAGTATTTTTAGTGTGGGTATCATTTTAGTGTCTGATCCAACTTTAGCAAGTCCTTCAAGATCTTCCAACTTGGCAGTTGCTCTATTCACTTCAACGAATCGAATCCCCCTACAGTCCACTAAGTACTGACTACCATGAAATTAAACATCAAAACAGTGGATTCCTTAGGTCAGTGTCTTTTCAAATGATTGAGGTACGTATCTTTTTCAACTCAACTCCAAACACCCTACCGTCAATGATCTTGACCCATATACCACTCTAAGTCTCCAGCGTAAAAGCTCATCACTGCATATACTAGTCCAAAGTATATGTTTGCTGCTTATCGATCATCTTTCGTTTATCTAGGAATTAACCCTTGTCTTTTTGTTCTTTCAATTTTTCTTCTCTCCCTTTGGCTTTGAACCCTTTTAGTGGATACCTCTGGCAAGAAGCTGGTTTCAATTGTAGCCAGTTATAATTTGCTTTCTCCATCACTAAACTTAACCTCGAGCATGGTATGATATATTTACATTGTCTCTTCAATCTAAAAGACACATAATGTGTAATACCCCGTCCCGAAAAAAGGTGTAAGCGAGTAATTCAAATTTTAAACGAAGAGATAGAGCTTAATCCAATGTTTGATTTTTGGATAGATGTTGAATCGTACTTTTGAATTTAAAGGTGCTAATATTGAGATGTGATCTATATTTGAATTTAAAGGTTTAAATAGAGATTTGTTATTGGGTTTGAATTTAAAGGTTAAGATATGAATAAAGATTATTCTTATATTTGAATTTGAAAAATATGGATAAGGATCTTATATTTGAATTTAAAAGTGATGGATACAAATATGTTTGAATTTTAAAAGTTGAAAATTTTGAGGTTAATAAATGGTCGCATAGAATGTTTATTAGAAACCAAAATTTGTATTGAGGTGATGCTACTAATTTCTGAGAGATTGTTCGGCAATTATTAGAGAAATTTTAAGGATTGGTTAAGTGTTTGAGATAAGTGGTTCTTCAATGGAATTTTTAAAACATGTATCGTATTTTTATATGGTTTTGATGTATTATTTGGGGAACTAAACAAATTTTGGGTAAAATGAGATTGTCGAGATTTTGTGAAACACAATTGAAATATTTATAACTTGTTTTGGTGAGCATACTGTGAAAATTGTCCTTACGCTGGTGATATATCTATGTGGTCTTTGTGGCCAATATATCTTAGTGGTCTGTGTGACCAATTTGATCTTCTCGTGGTATTTGGAGATCTTTGTTGCCTGGAGGTTGTGACTTGATATTTGGTGGTCTTTGTGGCCTAGAAGTCTGTGTGGCCTGATATTTGAAGGTCTTTGTGGTCTAGAGGTCTGTGTGGCCTGATATTTGAAGGTCTTTGTGGCCTGGAGGTCTGTGTGACCATTGGTGATTTCCTTATATTGCGTGGCCTTGGATATTTTTGTTACAAACTTGTATTTTTTTGTTTTTGTATGACTCATGGTGTTTTATTTTGGATTTCGGTTATTGTGATAAAATTGTCTTTTCCCCAACCCTCATTGACTTACTACATACTGAACTAGTCGTAGCTCACCCTTTATTATCATATTTTTCAGAGTTGACAGAATTAGAGAAGTTCGAGGAGTTTCAGATAGATTTGTGTTTCGAAGGCGTGTTTTATAAGAATACTTTTGGAGATGAATGTTGAGAAATTCGATATTGTATTATTTTGGGAGATCTTCATCAATATTGAAAATATCAGATATGCTAATGTAAATTTTAGGGCTCGGATTGATATTTTTTTGGTTTTTTACGGTTTATGAATATTTTGCTGAGGTTGTACAAAATTAGTTTTAAAATATTGGGGCATAGATAAATGATTATCCATGGTGAAAAAGTCTTATTTTATACAAAAATCTATATGTGTAGAGTTTAGGCCTGAGGTGTTACAACATGTCATATTTGGACTCTAAAAGTTTGTCGTACAACTTCAGTTGATTTTTGTTTTTTGGAAGAAAAAAAATATGAGAAATCTTTGCATCAAATTACCAGCATTCTCATCATCCGTCTTTCTTAGAGTAAACTGTAGCAGGCCATTACCCATCACAATAGATATGATCCAAGTCCTTCAGATCAATATTGTTGTTCAAGAGAAGTGTTAATGGATTACTGATCTGAGTCAGACATTTCTTATTGTACTTCGTGGTAGGGGTGATCAGAACCGGACCGCAAAATCGGACCGGTTTTGCAATCTTCAAAAGTTAAATTCGGTTCAGATTTCATAAACCGGATAATGCTGTCCGGTTCTGAATTTTTAAAAATGCGGTTGGGACTGGACAACATTTCAATTTTTTTTAAAAAAAATTAAAAATATATACAGCCCCGTAAACCTACTGCACAGAAGATACACCGTAAAATTTTTAAAAAATATTTTTTTATTAAAAAAATAAATTCGATCGGAACCACTTAAATAATCCGATCCTTTAATACAAGAGAACCAGAAACGCCGGCGTGCCTTTTCCTTTTCTTTCTTTGAAGAATCTTGAGGACAGAAGAAGGACCGTGCACTGAATTTGATAAGGGATAGAGCAAGTGACGTGTTCCTTTCATAAACCAGCAGTGCCTTTTGATATGAAGTGACTGAAATCAACTTTCATGTGAAACTTCCTGATTTCTATTTCTTCTTTTCCACGCTCTGATCCAAACGTCCACGTTTTCAGTGATTTGTTTCGCCAGTCTCCAATCCAGATTAAGGCCCATAAACTTTTAGCAAGTCTCACGGCACATCCATCCACAGGACTACAGGAGTGCAAGGCTGTACCAACGTCGGTGAGCAAAAAGTCTCCAGGCGTCAGTTTGGATCAAAATTATGAGTTAAAGCGAAAATCTGAAATTAGATTGTGAAAAAGATAACAAAGGAAAATGTGGCGGAAATAATTCGTGTGCGTGCGGGCCTTGTACAATGCACAAAAGCTAGCTTTCTCTATATGGAGTTCTTCAGTTATTCCAATGTGAAGGTAAAAAAACGTATATGGCCTCTGTATGAGCAGTATTCAGAATATTTTGGTTTGTGATTTGGGCAGCAACTCTCAATCATATCAGAAGCAACTGTGCATAACGTGTGCCTGCATATTGATTTTACAAGCATCCCCACAGCGACAAGCCTAGAAAGAAGATATATACTTCAAATTTACTTGATATGACAGCTTATGAAAGAACCGAATATTAACTAGTGATAGAAACAGAGAAAAGTAAAGAAGACTGGAAACATAGACTGCAAGGAGATCTATGGTCAAGAAGATTCGTTTACAAAAAACAAAACCTGTGCTCGGGGACAACTCTAACCTATAGCCTATTGGCTCCTCCTCAGGACGTTAATAGCCGTCGATCGACAACTCTTGAGACCGCAATATCCACCCCCCACGCAAAGGTTTTATTCGCACACCTTTTTGGTCTGATTGCTGGGGGAAGAAATGTAACATTATTGTAGGTGATGCTAAATCCACGGGCTTCCATCACGCCAAAGAAATTGCCGTGTCCCCAGTCATTATGGCAGTGAAAATGGCTATTCCACTATTTAACAGTGACAAGCTAGAAGATTTTCAGTGCGTTTGTTTTATAAAAAAATTATTTTTATCAAGGACCGCGTTGGAGTTGAAGGTAGAAAAGTCAAATTGGCAGAAAATACCCAAACTCAATGCCTGCAGAAAAGTCAATTAAAGTAACCTGGTAAGATATGCTTGAGGGGTGTCGGGGGCCCTTAGGTTTCAAGGTTCTTGGCTGGTTTCACTTGATCTTTTCAGGTTTGAGATTATAAAATGGAGCTCCGGTCCTGATTGATAGCTGATTGATAGCTGAGCTTCCTGATTGATAGCTGATATTAACCTCGCTTTCCGGACTTGTAATTCCGTTCAAGCATTTGAAACCCCAAAACTAGGGGCCTCCAATGAATAGGCATACGTTCACAATCACAGGGCTTCCATCTTGTTATATAGCTAGATTTCCTAAAAGACATATGGTGTTAGTTATGATAAATGTCTTGCTTCGCTTTTACTAAATTCAGTTTTTTTTTCCAACAAATTTTACCAGTTCCAGTTTTTTTTTCAAAACAACAAATCCTTTATTAATCAACGAAACTAACAAACTCAATGAGGATCAAGAAAATCCAAAAGAATATAAGCAAACACCAAATTTATAGCAGCCCATTTGGCCAAGTAATCAGCATTCTGATTAGCTTGAGGTGAAATTTTTTAAAAACTCCACGATGGTCTTTGAATTGCCATCTCTCTAATGACTTCCACCGGAAAACTAGCTTCTCCTTTAACACATACCAAAGGGTCCTTAATACCTGATATAACATTAAGAGAATCGCTCTCAACCATCGCAATCAACAACCCTCTAACTACCATCCTAATTGCCAGGACTTACGCCAATAATAGTGACATTCTAGGAAATATTCCCACACGAGCCCATACAACAACCCCTTGATGATTATAACAAATACAAGCCAATGTCACAAAAGATGACTTAACAACAGCATCTGTATTGATTTTAAACACCTTATCAGGCGGAGCCTTCCAAATCATGTGCTCTTGGTAATCCTTAGCTCTCTAGGCCACCAAATACTGATAATAACATCTCTTGATACGATGAAGCAATAGAATAGGATCAACAGGGCAAACCATATCATATCCATTGTTACTACCACATAGACCACATAAGCATGTTCATCACAAGAACTAATCTCCATCTTTTTCCTTGAATTAATAACAACATAAATCCAATGGACAATAGATGATAAATTCATCATCTCCATATCCAAAGGCCAAGGTGCCTGATGTCGGATACATTGAACAATCGAGCAAAATAGAAACACATGTTCCACTGTTTCCATAGCACCTTCACATAATGGACAAAAAGAAAATTATGTCAAAACATTTGGAATAATACGAGCAAGATGATTATGAGTAGGAAGAACATTTCATACAATTCTCCATAGGAAATGCTTTATACGATTTGGAACCTTAAGTCTCCAAAACAACTTCCATTCTTCACGAGATAAAATTGCTATAGGTGGAACACCTTCCTTTGTAATCTCCAAGTACATACTTTTAACTGAAAAACTCTTATCAGAAGACAACATCCATTGAGTAGATTCTTGTTCAATATCTTGAGAAGGACAAATCCGAAGAATTAAATTTGCACTATTATCATCAAAAATCAACCTTATAAGCTCCTCATTCCAAACTGAACATTCATCATTCCATAAATCTCGAACCTTCAAATCCATATCTTCATGAATCTCCAACCCTCTAGGTTTGAGATTTTCTAACTCCGAAATCCATGGATCCCTCCAACAACGCTAATTTATGAATTTCTCATAATCTGGAAACAAATCCCCTTCTCCAACAAAGGCAAAGTCCTTTGAATCCCCTGTCATAACCATGAACATACCCCAGTAGTTCTCTCAGTATTTTGCCCGAAGTACTCTCACCCACAACTTACATCTCTGACTACACAACTGCCAACCCAGCTTCGAAATTAAAGCATAGTTATACAATCTAAAACTCAATCCACCATTTTCTTTTGTCCAACACAAAGAAGACCATGCTCGTTAAACAAAATTTATGTTTTTCTCCTGCGAAAATCCCCACCAAAACTTCCTTATCACAACATCTAACTCAAGACAATATCTATTGGGTAGTAAGATGCATGTTTGACATAAAATAGGTATGTAATGCTGAAACTACTGATTTAATCAAACAAGCCCTTCCAACTTGAGATAACAATTTTTACTTCCATCCAGTTATCCTTTTCAACATCTTTGCTTTTAACTCCAAATGAGTTTTTCGTTTAAACTACTTCTTCGCTCCGTATCTATCAACAAAGGTGCATGATCAGATGACGTAATTGGTAAATTCTTCACTACTACTCATGGAAATAAACCTCTTCATTCTACATTTACAATTCCCCAATCCAATTTCTCCCATATATTAGCAACCCCTTGCGACAATTAGTCCATGTATATGGCAGTCCCATTGATCCTAAATAAATCAATCCTAATTTATCCATGATAGAGCGCAAATCTCCCACTGATGATGATGCAAATGAACGTCATCCCTGCTTATCCTCTGGAGATATAATAGAATTAACGTCACATGTACAAAGCCAGGGTACCTCAAAATTACCAGTTCCAATTGTACAAGCAGAAATAATGCATAAGGTATGGGCCGTAAGATTATCTAACCTATGTTCCCGAAGTGCAGCTCTGGATATTCTTTATGAAGTTTTAAAGCCCACTACACTCTACGCCGAGTCAGGTCCTGATCTTTTGCTGAGCTTTTATAGTGAGGGAAAAGGCTCAAATATAAGACGACCCAAAAGGCTACATGCCAAACAGACGAAAGAACTGAGCACTTTTGAAAAAAAAATTGTTCCATGTATTTATCCATGCTTGGAGACAACGTGTAACCCACAGATTAACAGCTTTCATCATCCGTGAATAAACGCTGTTGGGTAGAACTCTTCAAACTTCAGAGTCGTTGCCAACAACTAAAGCGAACCCTGATAAAAACTAATTCATGGGGACAGATTTGAAAAAGGAGAATCAGAAATGTTTTTTTTTCCTTTAGAATAAAGCTTCAAAGAGCCTCCAGGAATTTTTTTCTCTTATACGATTTTCGAACAGCAAGATGCGTGAAAGGCTTCCTTGCCCCTTGACCAAGACTTCACTGCATTTATGATGTATCGGCCAATTTGAATTCACCAGTCCAAGCTGATATTCTTGGAGAGGTACAGGTTGTCAATGTACTCTATTACTGTATCCGCAGCACTGATATACCTTCTCATTTTCTTCTCTGCTGACGAATCAGTTTCCTTGAGCTTGACCAGAAGTTTTTCCCTCGCTGGAAGAGTACACATTCCAGCGGCAACCGCTGTCCTGACTGACCACCGGTGGTACGGTGCCCAAACTTGCCGATAAGCTCTTGAAGCTGCTTCCTTTAAAGAGTGTTCTTCAGTTGACACGAATTGTTCAAATAAAACTCTGATGAGGTCAAGGCCCTGTCTAACTCGTCGTAAATTACGGGAATGACTTCCTTGTGTCTTTACTCTCTTGTTTGCAACATCGACATTGATTATATCTTGTAAAGTGTTGTACGTCTTTGATCCTTCCTCAAGATCACGTATCTTTGAGAGATACTCCGACTCGGCGAACTTGAAAGCGAGACCAAGGCATCCAAAAAGGACGGAGACCAAAGAGCAGGCCTCGCAGAAGGTGTCCAAGCGGAGCTGCTGAACTTCCTTCCTTGATTTCAAGAGCTTGGCCATCTCCTCGAAGGCCTCAACCACGGCCGAGAGTGGTGTCATTGTAGCGTCCTTCAAATTTTTCCCTTCCATCTCCTTTGATCGTTTTTGGAGCCAGTCCTTGAAGGCCTATGGCCCTATATAGTGGTGTTGACATTTGACTCTGATTCATTTCCATCTCATGAAAACCAGTACAGATACCGCCATGTTTGAACGAATCTGGTGATTTCTGACTACTTGAAACTGTTAAATTCTCGTTGAAAAGAGACAGAGGGGATCAGATTTGGTTATTTGGTCCCACGCGCAAGAATTTCCTTATTGGAAAGACGCGCAAGGTGTTTTTGTGAGGAAAGTGCGCTGGTTTTAAGGCTCGCTACGGATGAGCTATGCCTAAGACCCAACCGTAGGTTTGCGTAAACAGAGAGAGAGGGACTGAGCACTTCAATTTGGGAATGGCAGCAAAGTAAAGGAATTTTTGCGATATTTGCTCCAAAACTTCCAAAATGGATACCCGCAAGGAAAGGCGCTATCCCATTTTGCATAATGGTTTGATAAATCTGAAGCCCTTAATTTGTCTCTGCAAAAATGTCCCCTTCTTTGGGTGAGGCTTGCAATTGATGTTGTCCAAACATTTGCTTCATTTCTAGTTTTCCCCTATGTCGGTCGGAGATATTCACGTGTTATGATTTATTGGTATTTTATTGATCAAATTAAGTCTGATAATGTGAAGGTATGTATAGTACTTGCAACACACATAAATTGTAAGAGATGAGGAGGTACGGAGGCCCATTAGATACAGAGCAATTTATTGAAATAAGGTGGAAAAAGCATTAGACGATATAACTACACGTGGCCCAATTTCTCACACGCCACAGTAAGTCCTCAAAGCAGACTCGGCTTTCTGACCGGCCTCGGTATAGTAGAACGCGAGGAACTGAACATGATCAAAGGGCTTGAAGAGCAGAGGGTGCTCCTCATCAACTAGCTCCTCTGGGGCTTCTATTCTGTAGCCTGCTTTGGGGATCGAGAACAATCCGGCCGAGTACCTTGCCTTGTTTCCGGTCATCATGACACGGTGAAGAGGAGAGTGCAGCCTACCATTTGTCCACGCCTGCAAAATCAATACTCCTAGTTAAGTTGCATGGATCAAGATAAGCTAACAAAGAAACCAATGACTCTGCAATCCCTTTTTTCATGTTACTATCAGATGAAGTATCTACTATATATGGGGCAGATCTATAATATATAATACAAGTATATATAGTTTGTCTTCAAGTACTGTGAATTTTGTATCTTGTATTATGTAGGAATTAGAAACTTACGAGTAGAGAGTCTCCAATCATGACAACGAAAGAGTCAGGGGAAGGTGTGAAATTGATCCATTCGCCATCTTGAGTCTTTATCTCTAACCCTTCAACTTCATTTTGATACAATATGGTCACTATGTTTTTATCTGTGTGCGCTGTTAGCCCAAGCTTGGTGTCAGTCGTTTGAGGCCCTTTATATTTCATCACACGAAGAAGGTAGTTGGTCGATCCCATGTGTTCGTCCAAGTATTTCTCGACACCCAAGCTCTCCAAAACCATCCTCCTGATCATTCGATCCAACTCCGATACTTGCTCCGAGAATGACTGTATGGTATTGCTGCTCAAAAGACAGATTGTTCGTTTTCTCAGACAAAAGAACAGAAAAAAAAACCAAAAACAGAGGAAACGAAATGAACATTAATTTATAAGTCCCCCTTAGGCAAAACAATGTTAAATAATGCTTTGAGCTAGTGCGCTAGCTCCAGCATGCCCTGCCTTATATATCCATCGGAAACAAACTAAAAAATACGGTTCCTTGACACCTGAAAGAAGTCGGTAGCATAGTTACTCTGTCATTAACCCGAGAGAATAGGAAGTATACCAAAAACTTTGTTTCCCTTCGGGCCAGAAGATGTTTGCCACGTTCTCAACTTTCTCGGGGATGTTGGCATCATCAATGCCCATGCTCTCGTATAGTGGCACCATAGGGTATTGCCCGACGTAGCCATGGTATGGCTTCTTGGAAACGTTACGCAGCTTTGTCTGTAAAGGGAGCTCAAAAAGCTCGTCAATTGCACCCAAGAGCGCCTTTCGAAGCTCTAACTGAACTTTGCTGAACAAAGCCTCGAAGCAACCATACTCTTCGAGTGCTTGCCGGACTTGGGCTCTCAACGAGTCCCAGTCAGGAGTGCCTGGTTTTAGATCAGGGTTAGAGAAATCTATGACTGGAAGTCTGAGAGGGGAATCGGAGCCCATAATTCTCTTTTACTCTCTGCTAAATATGGAAGATGCTTCTTTTTGTAGCTTAATTTTTGAGCTTTTGGGTGCTTTGGCCTATTAATTTATAGAGTTTGAGGGATGCTTAATAAGTGGGGTAATGCATATAAAAAGTGGCCAATAGATAGGTCGCAAGATAAGTTTGACAGATATTACGTGTACTTACATCAAAGAAGAAATATAATAGTCGCGCGCGCTTCACATGCAGCTTGGGTCAAACTCTTTTTTTTTTTCAGCTGTTGAATTATCACGAGAAGTTTACTAGTGCTGTCCACCAAAACGGTCGGATTGGCCTATCCGAATCGATTTTTGACAAATTGAGCCGAGACTGGTATACTCTGATTCGGTTCCGAGTTACCTATGTGGAAAATCGAAACTAGACCGGAGTACTATACCACTCCAAATCGGTCCAAAATAGTATGACTCAAACCCAAAACCGGCCCAAAATTACATGGCTCAACTCAAAATTGACCTAAAATGACATGACCCAAACCGAACCAAACCGGATCGACCAATGGACAGCCCTCGAGAACCATGCATGCACCAAAAATGTTTGTATCGCGACTCACTAGGACCACTAAGCCCTAAATAATCAGAAGATTATAAAATATTTCAAATGTCGTACAATAATTACTATATAATATATTTGTAGTTCTTTCCTTATACCCTACTCTTTTTTTTTTCTGGAAAATTTCCTTATACCCTACTCAAAGTGCTACTAAAGCAAATTACGTTTTTTGTTCCCTCTATCTGGCTATTAATGTTCCAACTTCATTCGTCCACGAGGAGTGCTTTATTTTTATTGATCTGGCCGGTACTCCTAAATTGTGTTCGTCTATGTGTAAACGCAATGTAAAACATTTCGGTTCCTTGGATCTCACCGAAATCATAATTAATATATCAAAACACTAAATCAGAACTACTGACGTTACTGCCCCCAAGAAAGAGTTGCTGTTAATTTTCAGTTTTTTACTTAATTAGTGATCTCTCCATAATAATTATAAATGGTTAAATATGAATTAACATATGAAAATTAGTGGTGCTTATTTAGTTGCTGAAATTTCCATTTGTTTTAACTCGGATTAAATTCATAAAAATATATATTTCTTGGCGAAAATCTGAGAGAAAGAAATAAGTCATCATTTAACTGATCAAGTATCCTAATTATTTTGTTTTGGACAATTTTGCTTCAAACCGCGTAGGCTCCTCATGGATGACAATCACATTTTTGGTTTTTCTAACCTAATACAAGATAATCGACAACGGGTCATCGCCTGTGGAAGTTTAGGATAAGAACCAAGGACAAAATATCATGTCTTCGCTAATTTTTTTCAGCTATTATTTAAATTATCACGAAAACCATGCATGCACCAATAATGCTTATATCAGGACCACTAAGCCCTAAATAATCAGAAGATAACAAATATTTCAAATGTCGTACAATAATTACAATATAATATATTTGGGGTTCCTCCCGTCTCAATAGGAAGTAATTACCTGGTCAAAGTGCTACTAAAGGGAACTACGTTTGGTTGTCCTACCCTCTACAATCTACCCGCCCCCCGGGAAGAGTTCGTAGTATCAAAGGAACCAAAGTGCAGATTATTCAATGGAAGTATGATTTATGGGTAAAATTATTTTTGGTTGTCGAGTTTTACATTGATTCCAAAACAGGTCCTTGAGTTTCAATACTCTTTTAACTTTTGATGCTTGAGTTTGTGCTCCAAAAAAAATAAAGCCATTCCATCTATATATGTGTCCTAATTGGCTAATTCATTTTGTTAACGTCCAAATTGCCGGCCGGCAGATCGACAAAAGATATAGTCAGTCCATGAGGACTAATTAAGTACCTCATTTTTTTTCTTTACAAACTCAAGAGTTAAAAGTTGGAGTTTGAAACTTAATGACTAATTATTTTTAAATCTGTGTAAAACTTAAGGACAAAAAATGATTTATCAGATGAATAATTATCAGCATAAACTTCATGTGAAAGATGTTTGCTCCCGAGATAAGGTGGGAAACAAAAAATACACCCATATGACAAGTGAAAAAAATAAAAGAAATAGAATGAAATTTAATTTCTACTTTTCCAAATTTTGAAACAACACGTGTTTCTTGAAAAATGCTCCTTCGATTTTTAAACTATTACTTCATTTGCAATTTCTTTTTTATAATTTCGTACTCGATTCTTAATTTCAATACATTGCATCTGCAAACTAGTAAGAGATAAACATGTATATCCCCAATTAACATCTTACTCTTAAAATTGATAAAAAAATCTCATGATGCAATTTCAACTGCCAAAACGACATCCATGCACATAATTAGTCAGATCAAATCCTAACCAAGAGTAACTGATCAGTCAGCAAGCCATAAATGGTTTCCATGGAATCCGAGCTAATTACTGCACTCAATGCTCTCTAATCTTCTTCAACAGTAAGATTTTTTCCTTGCATACTTGTGTATATACTTTCTTTAAAATCGGAGGGGAAGGGAGCTACTTCCATAGTTGAGTACCCCCTTGTCATCTGCATATATTATCTGTTTATCATTTCCAAACAGATTTAGCACACATGTTATGGAGTTAAGGTGTATTGTAATCATTTGACCGGAATAGTATGTGATGATTCTGCGATAGAAATTACAAGAGTTTTTTACGAGATATGTCAATTAGCCGGGAAACCCACAGTACTCTTTCAATTATGTATGAATATAACTATAGAACTTTGGGACCTTTTGATCTTCAATAACTCTTTCAATTAGCCGGGAAACCCAATGATCATTTGATGGCCAATGAGCTTGGTTTCAGTTAATTAGTGCGAGACCTGAGAACACTTATGTCAGGCTGGCTACACTCACCTAATTAGCCTAGTGGAGATCGATGAAAACTTTGAAGCCTCAGATACAGTGCACATAACATTAACGAGGCCGGTTATTGTGTGAGTGTGTAAGTGGACGAGTGAGATTAGAAGTTGAGAAATCTAATGGCTGAAAAAATGTCACGTCATTTAATGAAACCGGGTCGGTTTCTCGGGTCGGATTCGTGGGTCGGATTCATTAAATGACGTGACATTTTTTCAGCCATTAGATTTCTCAACTTCTAATCTCATCCGTCCACTCACACACTCACACAATAACTTTTGCCCAACATTAATACGTTACATTAGGATTGGATTATTGAGAGGACCGATCCCAATTGCAAACATTATTCATAACGCCGATCATCGATTAATATTAAGAAATTTGTATTGCCAGGGATAAAACGAGGACTCCCAAGTACACAATATTAAGAAATTTGCAGTCCAATTACCGTGTAAGAAAAGCAGTTACAAACCTTCATGGCATTGTTATTAGAACATACAGATATTGAACAAACCCATAAACTTATCATACAGAACATTACACGAGAGGTTTTATTTAGATCAGAAAGGGTATAGCGTCAAACGCCACAGTAGGCTTTGATGGGGCACTTGGACTTATATCCCTCATCTGTGCGGAAGAAATGCAGTAATCCAATATGATCAAAGGGCTTGTACCGCAAGGGATGTTCGTCATCAACAAGCTCCTTGGGTACTTCCACAATCCCACTGCTGAATGAAAATTGTGCCAGGGAGTATCTTGCTTCATTCCCACGCATGATGACTCGGTGGGTGGGAGACAGAACCCTGTCATTGCTCCATGCCTGCTCCACCCAAGCCAGGCATCTCTTAAAAATGGATTAATGAATAATTGCTTTTATATACTTCATTGAAAGGGATGTTGAAATTACCCCCCAAAAAAGAAGGGATATTAGAGTTTACCAACAGGAAAGTATGACGAATATGAACTAAAAAAAGAAGAAGAAGAAATCAAATTGGATACTATTTACCCACCATTAGTGCATCGCCTGCAATTACGACAAAAGATGAAGGTGTCAACTCGACATTAATCCACTCGCCGTTCTTAGTTTCAACCTCCAAACCATTAACTTGATTTTGGTGAAGAATGGTCGTGAAGCTCTTGTCAGTATGAGTGACAAAAGCAAGATTAGGCTCATTCCCCTGGGGAACTCTGTTTTTCAAGACTCGAAGAAGGTAAGTGATCGACCCTATATAAGAGTCATAGTGCTGCTCTACGCCATAGCTTTCATGTATCATTCTCGCCACCATTTGGTCTAGTTCCGCTAATTGCTTTGAGTATGAATGCATACATGAACTAAATAAGAAGCACGAGTGAGAAAAAAGTGAAAAGAAAAAGAGCACAGGACAAGAATTATATAAAGGTAAATCACAGAAAATTAATTCAAATGGTACCAGAAACCATCGTTTCCATTAGGCCACATTAGATTGGTGAAACTCTGAGTTCCCTCTAGGGCTGTTGCATTGTCAATGCCCATGCTTTCATGGAGAGGGAGTTTTGGAATCTGTCCAACATAACCGTTCAAGGGCTTCTCATATTTGTTTTTCATTTTGGTTTCTGTGGGGAGATCAAACAGCTGTTCTAAGGCACCAAAGACTTCTTTGCGAAGTTCTGAGGGAACTCTGTCGTACACTAGAACAAAACAGCCATAGTCTTCGAGTGCTAGTTGAAATTCCTTGCGTGTTGAAAGCCAAGAGCTTGTACCGGGTTTTAAATTATCGCTGGAGAAATCTAGAACAGGAAGCTTAGGCTGCAACTCAGTACCCATGACCCTAGCAAGCTAGCTTTCGTTCAGGCAGCAAGTTAAAAGAAAACAATAACTTGGCTTGTTTTTATACAGAGATCTTAGCTCGAATAGATGTGGGAGCAAACAGCTCTGTATAATTGCATTTATATTATTATATTCATTGCGACGTAGGCATGGAAGTTTTCGAATTTAAAAGACGCCTTTGAGTCAGCTTTGTTTGCTCCAGGGATGCCAGTTGCCACGTTTGACCATCTCATGACATTTCACATAAATTTTATCAAAATTTTATCAAAATTTTATCAAAATTTTAACATCTTTACTTTTTCATTCTCTCTCCTTACTTTTTCTCTTACTTTTTCACTTTTTTACTTACTTTTTCATTCTCTCTCCTTACTTTTTTTCTAACTTTTTCACTTTTTCATTATCTCTCTTCAACCTTTTTACCAACTCCTACAATTTTACTAAAATTTTAACATCACAAACACTTAGAGCTGGCCTGACCGCCACAATAGATAAAACTTTTTAGATATGTCGTCGCAATAATAGCTATGACCACACAGAACATTCACAACATTTGCGATCCAAATTATGTGTACACAATCAACGAAATTGGTGAAGAGACACCTGTTAACAACGAGTCACTAAAGTGAAAAGGTGTCTCAAGATCTATAAATAGACAACCTCATTTACATAATTTAGTATAATAAAAATTTCACCCAAACTCTTTCTCTTTTTCTAAGCAATATACACTTATACAAAGAAGATAGGTAATAGTCGCGCGCGCTACACATGCATTTTGGGTGCTTTGGCCAATTAATTTATATACTTTGATTAATAAGTGGGGTGATGCTATAAAAACTGGCCAATAGAGCGCAATTAGATAAGTTTTACAGATATTACGTGTACTATACATTAAAGAAGATAGGTAATAGTCGCGCGCGCTACACATGCAACTTGGGTCAAACAATGTATTTTTTGTTTTGTTTAGCTGTTGTTTAAAATTATCACGAGACGTCGAGAACCATGCATGCACCAAAAATGCTTACATCATGACTCATGAGGACCACTGAGCCCTAAATAATAAGAAGATAACAAATATTTCAAACGTCGTACAATAATTACAATATAATATATTTGGAGTTATTTCCGTCTCAATAGGAAGTTTACCAATTACCCTACCCAAAGTGCTACTAAATAAAACTACGTTTTTTTCTCTCCTCTATCTAACTAATTAAGCCCCCCAATCGAAAAAAGTTGGATTCGGCATTACCTTAACCATGTTGATTGAGAGAATTAGGAAGAGTATCAAAGGTTATTTTTCGAATGAAAAAGTATACTTTGGAAACGAACAAACTTGTTCGACAAAAATTGTACTTATTCATGACGAAGAGGCACGACACTTAATGGCCTTCAAAAGGTGTCTCAACATCTATAAATAGACATCTTCATTTTCATAATTTTGTATAATGAAAAATGCACTCAAACTCTCTCTTTTTTCTAAGCATTTTACACTTCTACAAATATCTTTCTTTCTTACATTATCAGATTATGTTTAGAAGAAGCGGGAATTCTAATTTCTTGGCTACAACAGTATAAATTGAGGATGTTTTGATCTAACTTTATTAGTGTAAAACGTCGTTAAACAACAGATTAGAAATCTGGGTTTCATTGTATCTTGAAGGCAAACTTGTTTGAACTCAAGTGCACCCCATTATACATGTTACAAAGGACTACTGGTGGGGAAAAATAGTCTTAATTAAGGAAAGCGACTCAGAAACCTGACTTGAAGCAATTTTTTTGTTTAGTTTGTTTATCTATCACAAATCTTCTCTATCTCTCATCTTTTTTACCAACAATAACTTTTGCTGTAATTTTCTGTCCAGTCTTTTCACAGTTTCATGCTTAATTCAGAATTATTGGTCCCGGCCGGCCCGTTTAGAAGTGAAGTCTGGTACTCTTCCTCATACATTATTGATATTGCTAAATATTGCATGCAAGGGATTGAAAGACACATATCTTTTGAGTAGTATAGATGTTCATCGTAGCAAAATGACTTTCTTCTAAGTTTGTCCTCTCCAGATATATGTCTATTCATCCTTCAAAATTAAACACATTATCTGTCAATTTTTTATGGGACATTTTAGTCCCTTACAATTGGATACACGTCACAATTTAGAAATTTAGCAAAGTGGGCAGCTTGGACGTTAGTCATAGTTGGTTTTAGTTTTTTTATATATATATATTTTCAACCATATCCGGATTTGTGACATGTTTCCTTTTTAATGCAATGAGGTATTATCAAGCGGGAAAAAAAAAAGATGCACGTCAGATAAGTAGACTAGAAAAATCTCTATTCTTTCATTTACATGTGATCCGTGAAATCATCTTGATGCGCTGTAGAGAGAGAAAAAAAAAAGAATTCAATTTAAAGAATATGATTAAGTATGTTGTATTATTATCACTATAAAACTCCACTGATTAATTCCCACAAATGTCTCAGTACTCTACGACGTCTTGCCTCACGTACATGAGACCAAGATTGTTGTTATATAAGACTCATCGATGGACATTGTTTGTACGACATTTCTTAAAGTAATAAAGCAAGCTGGAGAAGCAACCAAGTGTGGTGGGGTAAAAAATAATTAAAAGTGCATACATATAATTATATTTGTTAGATGCTCATCGATATTAATGCTCCATATATATCCAGAAATATAAAGTCCATGGAAAGGGACAAATCATATGCATGGTATCTTGCTCTAATTGGGTTTTTTCGTGGATCGATCGATCCCTTATTGTCTTTTTCCACAATTGGGTGGTTGTAATTATGCGAGTCTCCAAATTGGCTTTTTCTACCATGCTAAGACCTAAAAGATCTCAATGCACCCATCAGAGGAAGAAAATAAATGAAATAAGTAAAACGGAAGGAATGAAGATATAACATCATAAGTACGTCGCATGACATGCATGCACCGACAAAAATCTTTCATTTTCACTATATATATGTAATATCCAGTTGTGGACATGATCATATAGATACAGATTCTGTATTACAGAAGATTAAAAGACAGAGGACACGACAATAAACTTTGTTATTGTCAGCACGGCATGCATGCAGGAGTGGTCCTGTAACATGCATATATAAACGTCTTCGTTTTGTGTTTTTTAATGGCCAGTACTCCTACTTTTTGTAACGGGTCAAAGATTGATTCTTATTGGGTAGCTAATTAGGAACTCAACTTAAAATTTTAATTCTATTATTGGACTCAATTATGTTATATTAAGTATACACTGTGACTTCTTTCTAATGTGAAACAATAACCTCTCACATGTATATATTCAATAATTAATATTGTTATCCTTTAACAAGTGTATATTCAATAATTCTTATATAAAATAAAAAATGCTAAAGCGGGGATATAACTTCAATTTGATTTACAAGATCATCTGATGAGATCGTTTATAAAATATAAGACATAACAAGAAAAGAGATACGGCGAGAACATGAAATCTTCCTATAGCGGTATATATAGTCCATATGTCACGCAGACAGGCCACCTACCCTAACCTTTTTAAAATCTTCAAATCTATCTGCTAGCTACCATTTTAGAACAATTTGCGAGATTTTCCTATATATATCATTATAATTGCTAGTAGATGACCAATCAAGATTTGCATATTGTGGTTGTTTGCTTCTTGATTGAGTATAATTTATATTTTTTAATGATCTGAGGTCATCTTGAATATAATCATATTGTCGTGACATTCTTAGCACCCATACTATTGCATTAAGGCAAGTGATGGTGTGATTAAATCTAATTGTGCAATGAGTGGCTAATCGGTTTGGGCTAGCTGGTCCATCTCAGCCCAAACTCAATAACCCTTTGATGGGCTAGAGAAGACCTCGCATATTTTGGTTTTGTTCGACCGGGCAAAATGTCAAAAGTAGAACCTCAATGTCGAGTTGTCTGGGTGGACGGTCCTGGGCCCAGTGAAGATAGTCCGTTTGCAGACTTGGAGACTAAAGTACACACATTAGCCTTTACTCACATTTGTCATGGTGTTTTCTGCACGAAAAAACATACTTTTCCAACAGTACTTAGCAGGCAAATAAGCTTCTGTTATTAAGCATGTGGTTGATCTTATCGAGAACAAAAGGCTACACAATCCAAATGATTTTCTATGGCGCCTTTTGAAAATTGAGAATCTTAATGGAAATGGCGAAGATGAATGCAAAAAGCAAGGCGAACCGCAAAGAAAAATGTGGCGGAAAATTGAAACTAAAGTAATCTCTTTAAAACTGCTATACTGGTGAATAGGGTGTCCGATTTTTCTTCTTTATCAAAAACAATATATAGCAAAGAAAAATGTGGCGGAAAATAATTCGTGTCGGTAAGGCCTTATACAATGTACAAAAGCTTGCTCCATATGTACGTAGTTCTTCAGTTATTGCAATGTGAAGGTAAAAAACGTATATGGCCTCTGTATGACCAGTATTCAGAGTTACTTGACATGACAGCTTATGAAAGAACCGAATATTAACTAGTGATATATAGAAACAGAGAAAAGTAAAGAAGACTGGAAACATATAGACTGCTAGGAGAGCTATGGTCAAGGAGATTCGTTTAAAACAAACAAAACCTATGCTTCGGGGAAAAACAACAAATCTAACCTATAGGTTAAGAGCAGTCGATCCACAACCTTATATAATAAATATAAAAAAATTCATTTAAATCATCTCTCTATTTATTTTTTTACCAATCTCAATACCCTAAAATTTTATCCTCTAAATTTTTAACACTCAAACACAATTTTAGTTCCTGCCTAGCTCACAAGAGACTTGCATGGTACGTATCTAAATTCAGCAACT
The DNA here is from genome assembly GCA_963930655.1 of Myrica gale. Lineage (NCBI taxonomy): Eukaryota > Viridiplantae > Streptophyta > Magnoliopsida > Fagales > Myricaceae > Myrica > Myrica gale. The sequence goes on from OZ005601.1 coordinate 6,665,394, forward strand.
TCCTTAGACGTTGTGACTTTACTTGGAAGAAGATTCTTGTGGCTGTAAACGTGGCATACAGTTAAATATATGACATTGTCCAGTGAGCTAATCCAGTTTTGGTAATAGAAGCTGAACTGCTTCTTAAATGATATAACAATGCTTAGTCCTTTGGATCATGGAGTTTTCTAACAACTTATAGATTAGGGACTTAAAGATGGAGAGCCTAACCCGTTAATGTTTGAACATCTTGAGAAAGCAGAAATTGGTTCAAAACTAGACATGAGAGATTTAAGAATCTTTAAGAAACAGCAAAGCCCTAGTATTCTATAAAAATGTAGACTCATTCGGTAAGTCTATATTTCTGATGCATTAAATTTATTGATGTATGCTCTCCGTTCATTAACATTTTATTTTTATAGTTTATATTTATTTTTTTGCTGATTATATTTTATTTTTGGCAGGTTATTATGCCTGGATATCATAGCCACTTTTGAACTAACCACTTCGTGTACAACTTACAAGAACTAGACAGAAATCTGTCATTCTCTTTTTAGTATAATTTAGTTTATTTGGGAAAAATGTAATTATGCATACAAAATGTAATTATGTAATTTTTTCCCCCTTTGATGATCATGATGAAATGATATGTTTAAAAACCTTGTTATGAAACTGCTGCAATAGAGAAACAAAACAGCCCAATTTTGGGCCAAAGTCAAAATTGACCCTTCATGCCTAGATATGAAACCAAAATTTCCGTATATGTTTCCAGAAATTCCGATTCTATTCCAGTAAATTATGGAATGGAACTTAAATGAAAATTTCTATTCAAGTGAGTACCGGAACCGGAATGACTCATTCCGGTTTCATCTGATCTAGAACTTGTTATATAGATAGAGTATTTGTTATATTTTTTTAAAAAAAGGTATTGGAGTTTGTGTAAAAAAATATTAGAGATTATGTAAAAAAATATTGGTACTTGTGTATGAATTTTTGAGATTTTAAATGTTCGTTTTATATATTTGTTGAATTTTATTATAATTTTTTTTAAAAAAATTACAATCCAACGGTACCCATAGTCAGGGAAAAAGCTCAAATGTAAGACGAAAGAACTGAGCACTTTTTTAAAAAAAAAACAAAATTGTTCCGTGTATTTATCCATGCTTGGCGACACGTGTAACCCACAGATCAACAGCTTTCATAATTCGTGAATAAACGCGGTTGGGTAGAACTCTTCAAACTTCAGAGTGCTTGCCAAAAACTAAAGCAAAACCTGATATAGGAGAATCAGAAAATGTTTTTTTTTTCTTTTTCTTTAGAAGAAAGCTTGAAAGAGGCTCCAGGAATCTTTTTCTCTTATACGATCTTCGAACAGCAAGATGCATGAAAGGCTTCCTTGCCCCTTGACCAAGAGTTCACTGAATTTATGATGTATCGGCCAATTTGAAGTCACCAGTCCAAGCTGATATTCTTGGAGAGGTACAGGTTGTCAATGTACTCTATTACTGTATCCGCAGCACTGATATACCTTCTCATTTTCTTCTCTGCTGAAGAATCAGTTTCCTTCAGCTTGGCCAGAAGTTTTTCCCTGGCTGGAAGAGTACACATTCCAGCGGCAACCGTTGTCCTGACTGACCACCGGTGGTACGGTGCCCAAACTTGCCGATAAGCTCTTGAAGCTGCTTCCTTTAAAGAGTATTCTTCAGTTGACACGAATTGTTCAAATAAAACTCTGATGAGGTCAAGGCCCTGTCTAACTCGTCGTAAATTACGGGAATGGCTTCCTTGTGTCTTTACTCTCTTGTTTGCAACATCGACATTGATTATATCTTGTAAAGTGTTGTACGTCTTTGATCCTTCCTCAAGATCACGTATCTTTGAGAGATACTCCGACTCGGCGAACTTGAAAGCGAGACCGAGGCATCCAAAAAGGATGGAGACCAAAGAGCAGGCCTCGCAGAAGGTGTCCAAGCGGAGCTGCTGATCTTCCTTCCTCGATTTCAAGAGCTTGGCCATCTCCTCGAAGGCCTCAACCACGGCCGAGAGTGGTGTCATTGTAGCGTCCTTCAGATTTTCCCCTTCCATCTCTTTTGATCGTTTTGGGAGCCAGTCCTTAAAGGCCTATATAGTGGTGTTGACATTTGACTCTGATTCATTTCCATCTCACGAAAACCAATACAGTTACCGTCATGTTTGAACTAATCTGGCGATTTCTTAATACTTAGTAAGTTGAAACTGTTAAATTCTCGTTGAAAAGAGACAGAGTGGATCAGAGTTGGTTATTTGGTCCCACGCGCAAGAATTTCCTTATTGGAAAGACGCGCAAGATGTATTTTTGAGGAACGTGAGCTGGTTCGAAGGCTTGCTGCAGATGCGCTGTGCCTAAGACCCAACCGTTCTAGATTTGCGAAAATCGAGAGAGGTAGCAATTCGGTGAGAGACAATGAGAGAGAGGTCTGGGTCCGGGTCTTGCGAGGATACTGGTCGCTTCAATTTGGGAATGGCAGGCGGCAGCAAAGTAAAGGAATTTTTTCGATATTTGCTCCAAAACTTCCAAAATGCGTTGTCGCGAGTGAGGGACCAGTGTGAACGGCTGAGGTGGCATCCACTTCGTGTGGTTGATTGAAACTGAATTCGGACTTGGCTATCTGTTCAGTAAGTCTTACATTTATCGTTATCTCAGATAGTGATTCTTTCAGTTTTATCTTGATGCTATGGACTATCTTGTTTATGAGACTTTGGCTTTAGCAGAAACTATGTTATTAGAGAGACGACAGAATTGGCTTCAAGTGAATTTTGAGTGTGATTCCTTGATTCTATGCAAGGAGGTGCTTTCTTCAGATAGGATTAGCTATTAGGCAATTGCGTCTACAGTTGAGCTAATCCCGAAAGACCTTGCTGAGTTTAAGGATTGGAAAATTGCTTGGTTTTTGCGTAATTTTAATCGTTTAGCCCATTTACTAGCTAAGTGGGCAGCTCGTTTTGGTAATGTTGGGTTTATTTCAGTTTTTAGTATTTCCGAGCATATCGGAACTTGTTATATGCTTAGCAACTTTATTTTTCCTTAATGTGATCAGTTATTCTTAGCAAAAAAAAATACCCGCAAGCAAAGGCGCAATCCCTTTTTGCATAATGATTCGAGAAATCTGAAGCCCTTAATTTGTCTCTGCAAAAATGTTCTCTTCATTGGGTGAGACTTGCAATTGATGTTGTCCAAACATTTGCTTCATTTCTAATTTTCCCTTCTGTTGGAGATATTCACGAATCACGTGTAATGATTTATTGGTATTTTATTGATCCAGTCTGATAATGTGAAGGAATTGTACAGTACTTGCAACACACATATATTGAAAGAGATATGAAGGTACAGAGGCCCATTAGATACAGAGCAATTTATTGAAAGAGATACGGAGCAAAAGCATTAGACGATATAACTACACATGGCCCAATTACTCACACGCCACAATAAGTCCTCAAAGCAGACTCGGCTTTCTGACCGGCCTCGGTATAGAAGAACGCGAGGTACTGAAAAGGATCAAAGGGCTTAAAGAGCAAAGGGTGCTGCTCATCAACTAGCTCTTCTGGGGCTTCGATTATGTAGCCTGCTTTGGGGATCGAGAACAATCCGGCCGGGTACCTTGCCTTGTTTCCGGTCATCATGACACGGTGAAGTGAAGAGTGCAGCCTACCATTTGTCCACGCCTGCAAAATCAATACTCCTAGTTGAGTTGCATGGATCAAACTAAGCAACCAATGACTCTGCAGTCCCTTTTTTTCATGCTACGGTCAGATGAAGTATCTACTATCTATATGGGGTAGATCTATAATTTATAATACAACTATGGGTGTGTTTGCAACATAAAATTTTACACCCACTAAAATTTTAACATAATAAAATATTACAATTTAATCTATCTCTCCTCCATCAAATCATAACTTTTCACTACAAAAAATATTAAAAATTACCTTTTTCTTCACTTTTTTACTAAACACAATACCTAAAATTTTAACAACACTAAAATTTTACAAAACAAACCCACCATATATATAGTTTGTCTTCTAAGTAGTCGGTTACTATGCTGAGGAGTTAACCTGCCGAGCATACTAGTGGACGGTGAAGATAAATTTTTCATGATCTATTGGCTGTAATCGGGACATGTCACTTAATAAATTTGACCCGCCCGTCCGGTTTTGACCCGACTTCTTCCGACCCGGGTTGAGGTGCTGACCCGCGAACTCACCCAGCAAAAAATTCACTTCTTCTTCTTCTTCGCAATCTCAAACCTTCTTCGCACAAACCCACTGTACCACAGCACAGCTGCCCAGCCTCCCGTCGCCTGAGTTTGAGCTACGATTGGCGGTTTACTTTTTGCTTTTCAGCAACAAACTCTCGATCTGAGTTTGACTGCGATTGCTTCGTATTTGATTGGGTTCAGTGTGAAAGTCTCGGTATTTGTTAGATTGTCCGAATATATCAGTTTTATTGCTGAAATTGAGTTAGAGTGTGGTGGATATTAGCTGATCTAGTGGTGTAGTGGCAGTTGCATTTTTCCGTGGTTATGGAGATTAGATCTACAAGTAGTGAACGCATACCCGTCCATTTTTGCACTTCGGTGAAATATAGCCTCTCATTCGATCATCAATTTCCCACGATCGATGTGTTTCCTTTTGTTTGTGACAGTTTTAGTAGTACAGTAACTTCTTGATCATCGTGATCGAATTCATTCTCAACTTATATCTTCTTTTGCTATCTGTTGAGTTTTTTTATTTTTCAACTTGAATTTCGCATGGAAACGACCTTTCGATTCTTGTGTCCAATATGGAGTAACTAAGAGGATTAGATCAACCTTCTTATTAATTGTGTAGCTTTTGACTCGAAATCTAGGAGTTTCATGGAAAGGAGGATAAGAAAAGTGTTTCTTAATAGTTTAAGTCCTTTGTTCGTGAACTGAAAGGAGGATTATTATTCTTATTTTCTCTTGTTTTTCTTTCTCTCTTGGAAACTAATAATTGCATCTTACAATGGTCGTTGGAATATTTCAAGCTTTGTGTTACTTTTTCTGTTTGCGGGCCAATCTGAAATGCCATTGGAAAGGTTGATTGGTCAAATGTGTCACCGTGTTTTTTTGCTGGAAAAAGCAAACGTTTCCAACGGTTAGCAGGCAAATAAGCTCCTGTTATTACGCATTTGTGGTTGATCTTACAGAGTGCAAAAGGCTACAGTACACAATCCAAACGAATTCCTATCGCTTTTGGAAATTGAGAATCTTAATGGAAATGGCGAAGATGAATGCAAAGAGCAGGGCGAACCCAACGACTGCAGCCGCAACCACACCCACAAAATCATGTTTGTAACCAAAGTAATCTCTTAAAAACTGCTCAACTGTTTCCCCTGTTTCAAGCTTGTCTTTCATTTCGCCAAACTGTGTTGCAGCGATTCCGTACAACGTCCACGATAATGGACAACCCCAATAGTACCATCTCCACCACACTGGCATCCTCTGTAATTGACAATATAAAAAAAAGTTAATGAAATAACTTCAGTCACCGGACCAGACTAAGAGATCAAGAAATTAAAAGAATGGATTATGGAGGAAAAGCCAAACTTACAGTTCGTGGGATCACATATCCGGAAAAGAGGCTCCATATCCCAAAGAAAAAGGTGGAAGTAATGAAAGCAATGAGGTAATTTGGCGTCAAGCCCACAAGCATCATGCCATAGAAGGTGAAGTACAATAATGTGAAGAACATGAAGAATAGATACCAAAAGAACTTGGTCGCACTCCTTTCAAATCCCACCATTGCATAAAATATGACACCGTATACAACAGCTTGTGACAAGATATATGGGAGCTCAACTGTAACCTATACATGATGAAAGACCAACCTTTTTGGGTAAGTGATGAAAGACAAATTGCAGGAAGGAAACATTTTAAAATGTATCGGCATTAATCCGTGAAGGTTTTAGCATATGTAAAATACTTACATGTGCTAAGGCATATGGCAAGGCTGAATACATTCCAGCAGCTCTTTCTCTGTAAAAGACTGTTCTTTCAATTGCTACTACTGGCAGCACACCATTTGTATTTTGGAGGCCCAGGAAGAGAACGGCAGCATACAACGAACCAAGTGAATTAAGCAGATCTTGTAGCTTTGTCCTGCAATTGAAAGGTTGAGAGTTTGTCAATATCCAGATACAAAAGAGTAAGATAGCTAGAATAGCTTTTGCTTTTTAACAAGTTTTCTTGATCCAACTCACTTTTTGGAGCCAAGGTCCCAAAACATTGTCCCAAGGATCAAGGCTATGACGACTGTGCTGAGAAATCTTAAGGCAGTGTATGGTGGATTGCGCCAGTAGGACCAACGTTGTTTACTTAAGCAAGCAATGCATTGCGTTGAAAATGATCTTGCGAATTTGGTTGAAAAATGGAGGTCCTTGGAACCAGGGACAGGTTCGCTCATTTCTTGAATCAGTTCTTTGTTTCTTCTGCAATATATGCCAAGTAGTCTCTCTAAGCTGTCATGACAAGGCTAAGAAAGCGATTTTGATGGCCTAGCTGGGATTAATTTCTCTATAATTCTCTCATGTATTTCATAATAAAACCAACCTGTACAGTTCGGAGTTTTTGTACAATTCAGCAAAATCAACCCCCAACGCACTTTCTTGGGCCGGCGTGGTAACTTCTAACATCCAAGTTGCTGGATTGTAACCATCTTTGATCTTGTTAACTCCTTCGATTCCCTGGATGAAACTCGACGATTTCTTAGAACATACAACACTTTCTACTATCTGAGATCAAATATCCAATATATGTTCTTACCACCTCGTACCTCAAAATACTTGATCAGAAGACAAGACTGGGAGCCCAGTGGTCCCACGTATATTGCTTCTCCTCCTCGCTTCAATAGAAATAGCTGCAATCCCATGTTGAACGTGTTAAATATAGAAGACTCTCTGTAAATTCGAGTTGTACTTTTAATGTATAAATAATTATCACCTCATCAAAAGCTTCAAAAATGTCAATGCTAGGCTGATGGATGGTGCAGACAACTGTTCTACCAGTGTCCACAGTGTTCCTAACTGTTCTCATAACAATCGCAGCAGCTCTTGCGTCTAACCCTGTAGTTGGCTCATCCATAAATATTATAGAGGGGTTTGCTACAAGCTCCACCGCAATGGTTAACCTCTTGCGCTGTTCAGTGGAAAGACCGTTCACCCCCGGTAATCCAACTAGTGCTTGCCTCAATGTGTTCAATTCTACCAACTCCATGACATCCTCAATGAACATCTGCAATCAATAATTGTCAAAATTAAGAAATTGTCATGGCTGGTGAAACATTTAAGTAAATTTTGGTTTTTTCAACCTCTCTTTCGTATCAGATTGTTTAGAAGTTAGACAAGCTGAATTCAAACTTTGAAGTATCATCTGTTATTTTATTTTATTTTGTAGGTTTTATGATGCTCATCTTTAGCGACATCCTGCATAAGTACTGCAAACCAGATTCCCAAAAACAATGGATAAGATCAGTACAAGAATGCAGGCTTTAATGAGCGCAAAAGGACTCAGTAACAATTTCCTGAACTTGTTGTAGCAGCTGAACCATGGGAAGACAATTGCAAGTGTGAAATAATTCAATTAGTCCAATTAGGATTGTCTCACTCCCACAAAGCAATACAGCCATATGGAGATCAATGAATCAAGTCTAATTATTGTAGGTTTTCACATGAACTGGTTCAGATAGGAACCTTTCTGGTCTCAGTATTGACTCCACGGGGTAGACGGAGCCAAGCTGAGAAGAGCAAGGACTCATAAACAGTAACATGAGGAGAGTGGATGTCATTTTGCTCACAATATCCGGAAATTCGAGCAAATGTTTCTTGCTTTTTTGGGTAGCCAGAAATTTTGATATTTCCCTCAACATAACCTCCAGTTTTCCTGCCGGCTAGGACATCCATCAAAGTGGTTTTACCAGCACCACTAACACCCATGAGAGCCGTGAGAACACCCGGCCTAAAAGCACCACTTACGACCTTCAGAAGCACTAGTTTATCCTCATTGACACCTTGGTGCTTCATTTCCTGCATGTTCAATTCAATCGATTAGGTATCTTATGCATTCAGTTGAGGGCTGAGACGAGGAGCTTCCAGAATTCCAAGTACTTTAGCTCAGAGGTTACCTGTGGCATGTCAACCGAGTATACAATGTTATCAAAAGTGAGAGAGTGTGGTTCAAATGGGAGAACCATTCGCTTTTGAGCGGAGTTCATAGCCTCATTGCTTCTTGTAGATGAAGAGCTCCTAATTTCTGCTTCATCACCTACGTGTCAGTGAAATTTATTTGGCTTCAATAAAGATATTGTGATGCGTCTCTCTCTCACAGAGACGAATGGTTCAGTTTCTCACCTGCGTCGGCGTTGTGGCTAGAGCTATTTCCAGTTCCATCAACATGCTCACTGCTTTGAGAATCTTCGTATTTACAGGACTGAGGCTTGTTAATATCTGCACAATTTTTCATCCAATTTTACAACGCAAGCTTTCACGTTAAAGGTCCTAATTGAAGTGAAGATAATGGTTACCCACCGTTGAGATACGTAAGAGCCAGAGTATAAAGGAAGTTGAATAGTAATGTGAATCCGGTCAGTGCCCCAACTGAGATCCAATACCAGTAAGCGTGAGGAAAGAACCCTCGAGAATTCAAAATTGCGATACCCAGTGGTTCCTCCAAATACGGGTCAACCTGTAACGTCAAAGTAAGATTAGAATCGACTTGTTTGATTAATAGACAAAAGCACAAATGCTCAAGAAGTTACATGTCCCCAATTTTTCCCGAGGAACTCGTTCACCGCTACTGCATTCTGACCGTACATCAAAGGTGAAATCCAGTAACCCCATTTCCACCATTTTTTAAAATTTTCTGCAGCAAAAAACAAAGAGAAAAACAGGGCATTGGACGAAGAAACGAAAGTAACATTCTTGAAAGTTTAGTTATAAGAAAGTGCCGACGCTTGTTGCCGGTTTATGGTTGCTGATGTTGCTGAAGTCTGCTATCTGGTGCTTGCTAACTTCTCAGGGTGGTTTTTATTTGAATCCATGGAGAATATTGTGCTGCTTGTTTCTATTATGGTTTCTGAGCTATATACTCTTGTGTGTTCTGAGCTATGTACCGGGGGGGGGGGGGGATTTCTCCGTCCTTGTACAGGTTATATAATCAATACGATCTACTCACTCTACTTACCGAAACAGAGAATAGAAGTTCCGACGTTTTAAAAATGACGATGATATATATCTTCATCTATTGTACCTCGTGACAAGACAAAGCCTCCACTAGTAAAGAGCACCAGCAGCACAAATGAGCCCAACGTGTTTGTTTCCAATAATCAAGTCCCTCCCTAGTGCCGCGATACATCGGAATAATGCAGAAGCCACTTGGTTAAGAACCACAAGCAGGAGGTATTGTTTAAACAATCTGCAGAAAGTACATTTCACCCAGATATCATGTTAAGCTGAGATAGGATGAACAAGAATTTCTGTTCGAACGTAAAAGACTTTTTTCCAATCACCTTTTCACATCTGGATCATATCCAACGACATAGTAGCTCATGAATACCCAAATGCCAACTTCGACGAAGGTAACGGGGATCTTGAGGATCCATGTAGGAAGAGCATATGCCCATGCAGGAAAGAAGAGGAAGTCCCTTTGCTTGTTAAAGACAGGAAGCTTCAGAACTGTCAAGCCCATCTCTGACATTCCATTAAACATTATAACAAGCACAGTGTAAAACAGAGAACCCACGTAAACTTCCCCGTCCATTAGTGTATCTCGGTGCATTTCGGTCCGTAAAAAGAGCGTCATCGAAAGGAAGGCCATTACTGTAAGCTAATAGCCGAAGAAACCCATAAATATATAAGCGCAAGGATACAATCTTTGAAAAAGAAAGAAAGAAAGAAAAAAAAAACTCAAATTCAAAATGATTACCCACTTGGATGAGCTTGAACATGTAGACAAATGAGTTCCTCTTCATCAGCAAGAATTCTCTTGAGAAGCAGGCTTTCAATAGTTCGTTCTTTCTTAAACCATATTTTTCGGTTGGTAGAATTGAGTGGTTGCTACCCTTGTCAAATGGAGTTGCAAGCTCTTCTCCTAGTTGCTTTCCCGCTTGGAATGACTGGAATGCATCAGCGAATTCCTTTACAGTGATGAATCTGTAGGACTCATCTTCATGTGCCCAATATTGCTTCTGATCTTTTCTTGATGTTACCTTCCACGAATTGATTGTTCATACAAGTGAAACATTAGACATTAAGAGGCCCATCTTGCAATAGAAACATAAGTTATTTCCAATATAATTGAAAAATTGGACGAAAAGGTAAATTGCTCTTACTTCTTGTAGAAAGTCAGCTTCACCTTTTCTCTCGGGACATTTGAACCCCATTGATGCAAAAAACTCCAGTGCTTGTTCACGGGGACCCTGGAACACAATCTGTCCATCAGAAAGGAGAATAATGTCATCGAAAAGTTCATGTGTGTCTGGTGCTGGCTGGAGTAGTGAGAGGACAGCAGCTCCATTTAGAGTGTGGATGTACTGCTTAAGTGAGTTCACAATCTGAAAAGTTGTCGAGCTGTCCAAACCATTAGATATCTCATCCATGAGCAGCACCTTTGCTGGTCCAACCAGCATCTCACCTATAATATCAGTATTAGATACTTTCACACAATGAATTAAGTAGAGCAAAAAGTTCTTTAGATTGGGAAATTGCTTTGTTTACCTGTCGTGACACGCTTCCTTTGTCCTCCAGAGATACCCCTTAACATTTCATCCCCTACCAAGGTGTCTGCACAAATTTCCAGCCCCAAAATCTGCAAGTAGAAGGCAATAAAGTAGATTGAGGGATCTTTGTGGCTGGTACTTGTGATTATTCAATAACCGATTGATACCTTTAAGAAGTAATCTGTGATGACATTTGTCTTCAAGCCTTCTATTGATGCCGCCTGAGATATTTTGGTCTCAACATAAATGTCAGAGGAAATAATGACTCAAGTAAAAGACCATAAGATGAAATAATCCCAGCTGCACTGGCTTTGATATGGGACAGTATGGGGATCAGAACTTAAGAAACTCTCATCTTGATTATTATCCTCGCATGAAAGAGTACTTAAAAGATCTTAGAAAAGAGTAAATTTAATGCGGTATCTCTCAAAAGTTATGTTAATTCACAATACTTTTTTCTCACCTTCATGAAGACATCAATGTCAGGATCAGGCTTAATTTGCGCTTCTTTCTCTCTTCTTAACAACTCTGCTAACCACTCTGTAGATTGTCCAATATTACACAGTTAAACTACGTGGACAACATGCTGCATCTATGTATTGGAAAACAAGAAGGCGATGACTATATTTATCAACCATGGCGAGGTCCAACCCCTTGGCATCTTGCTGAAAAGGCCAAGGTCTCTCTTACAGTCATTTCTGGCATATGGAGATCATGTTGACTAATATAGGCTGCTGTTCTCTGGGGCACAAACTCATTCATGCCGTAACCGTTGTAAGTCACCCTCCCAGAGAACTACACCAAAAATAAGAATAGGTCTTTTACCTAAAAATAAAACTGAAAACTAAAACACGGAGCAAGAATTATGATTACTTGCGCAAAAGAACCAAAGCTGTATGTTAAAATGTCTTCACCTTGAGATCTGGATCAAGCTTCCCGGCCAAAGCCAACAGGAGAGTCGTCTTTCCAGAACTTGGAGGCCCTAAAAGCAATGTCATTCTGCAAATGCAAATCAAATCAGGAGAATTGAAAGCAAAATAAATCCACAATTTTATGTTACGGATCCAATGAAATTGACTTCCGGCCATGCCTTATGACCTGCTAGGCCTAATGATTCCGCTAACATCATGAAGGATGGACAAGTTCTTCTTTCTACTTGAAAGTATATGGAGAGAAGTCAAGAGGCCCTTTAGAAACAAAGGAGAAAGGGAATGGTTAGAATATCTAAGCAAAGGTCAGTGAACACAGTAGATGCAGATGATTACCTCCACTATATTAATACAATATTTGAAGAAAGAAGGTAAAGCTCTGCTTCCTACATAAGCATTTGCCTCAACTTGTAAATGCTCAAATCTAACTTCAAGTGGGGGAATCTCAATTCCAACTCTGAGAGATATCAGACAAGGAGAAAAACCAACGTTAGAGAATGAAGAAAAACTTGCATGAAAAGCTCTACTCTTTTACCTATCAATGCGTTCCTTGAGCTTCAACAGAAACTCTTCATTATCCACCTCAGCGTCTCTGACCAATCTCTCGACCAGATTTTTCCTTTGTTGAATCCCAAGTTCGTGCACAGCGATTTCATTGGCCTTACCGCTAGACGTAGTCAGTAAACCTCTCCTTAAACGTGCGTAGGTGGGAAGTCTCTCGAGTGCAGCCCATTTTAGAGCTGACTCATCATCTTCTCGTCAAAAGGATGTTGAGAAAACTTCCACACCAGTGTCCCTCCTTATGGAAGAACTACCCCCTTCATGAAGATCATTCCTCTCCATCACAGAACCGAAAGAAAAAGAAAAAAAAAAGGGAGGCTCCGCAAACAATGAAAACTAAAACGTACAGCACCCTGGAATATTTCCACTAACGTACGTTAAGAAGTTTAAAAGACTGAAGCTGAAATAAGCCTTCCTTTTACTTAACAAGAGACGCCCCAAGCTCTATCCGCCCCATTTATATACTTTATCACACATGTGATATGAAGACCATTAGTATTCTTCTTTAGTCAATTTTTTTCAGCAGGAAAGACGTGCGGTTTTGGGGAAAATAGATCCCTGGTCCAATCCCTCCCTAAAGGGAGGGATGCACCCCTTGAACCAAGGCTCAAACGTGGCATGCATGAAGGCCATTACTTAGGGAGTCACATAAAGTACTAACAAAACTGTCGGTCTATAACTTCTGTTATATGCAAAACTACCCATCCGGTGTGTTTGGAGAAAGAAGAAGCCCCCCATTTACTCTATTGATGGAATGCTCAAGAAATTTTAGACGGACTCTCTCCATGTGGACCCTTGAAATGATTGTCGAACAAATGCTGTATTTAATTGTTAGAAGGCGATGGTGGGAAGAAAACGTCTGTCATTTCGCAAATATCTGAATCATTTAAAAAAGATCTATAAAACGATTGAACCCAACAACTGAACATAACCGATCTTAGGTAAAACTGTTTGTATTCAAGACAGCATTTGTTGTTACGGATTTTCAATACTTCTTTAAGGAAAAGTATGTGTTTACATGGAAATGCATCATCTACACAGGGTAGCAGAGTCAATAAAGAAAAGGTTTGTCTTAAAGAGTGCGCGATTTGACATCTTGACACAAACCTAACCATCTCATATTAATAGGGCTGGACAACCGAAAGGTTTTTAGACCGAATTTTCAGTTGTTCTTAAATAAAAGATCGGACCCGGATCACTTACCGTTTTCTTTTTCCTAAATATGGTTTGCATAATATTTTTAACGTCCTAGAGACTCGAGACTTATCATTCAAAGGGAGAAGGGACTCAAGAATAGATCATTTAGAATTAGCGCTTGGTCATAGAACTCAAAACACAGTTTTTAGGTAAAAGTTTTAAGTTTGTAAAAAAAATTATTATTTATATTAATAAATCCGGTCCGGTCCGGTCCGGTCCAGATTGTTTCGCAAAAGGCCTGGAACCGACCGGACCAGATTTGTACCACTAAGACCACAAATCCTGTCTGGTCCAATCTGCGGTCCAGTTTTGTTCAGCCTTATCTCATATATCTTGGGAATAAAGTTAAATAGCTTCTTAATTATCAGGGCTAAATTATCACGTCAGTACCTGGAGTTTAACCTATTCCTAGATTGGTCCCTAAGGTAATTTTTATCCTTCCGGTAACCCTGTGATTTCTAACGTTTCCCAGATTAGTCATGTCGTCAGATAGGCCAACAGAATTTGCATACGTGGCTGGCGACAACCACGTTAGATCTAATAAATACCCACACGTGTTAAAATATGTCATATCAATTTAAGAAATAAAATAAAATAAAGTGGATCCCGCATCCAACATGACATTCAACGTTGGATTAAAAAAGTCATGTCATGTGATTTTTAGTTATCCCTTCCTCCAACTCCATCCAGACCAAAATAGCCCTAAAAACAAATCTTCAAATCTGCACAGCCCTAAGGAAGAAATTCATGAATGAATCTGTTCGAAGCTGAAGAACCCTAAGTCCTTTGCGAGGAACATAACCACTACAAGCATACACTAAAACACATCACACAGAATAAAGCAATTTAAAAACCCAACACCCGTCTCTCTCCCCTCCCCTCCCCCTCCTTCCCTCTCCCTCTCCAAGTCCCAAATAGAACGACTGCCCAACCCACCACCCCAAAGAACATCAACTGTCTTCTAAGAGCTTTTCCTTCAGGGCTCTTTATATACTGAGTCACTAAGGGACAGGAATAAAAATGTCTTTGAAAGATGATGACCCTACTTTGAGCTTACGGTTTACAAAATAACCCACAAATATTCCCATTAACATCACCCTCGAATCAGCTTCAATTAGTAGGTGTAAAAAGGCAGAAAATGCCTTTGATTTCTATCATCTGGGCTAAAAACTTATTCGAAAACCGCGTAAGATAATCTATTTTGTATCTCAATAGGGTTCTTGCTCTTCTACTTCTTTGGTCCCTTGGAGACTGTAAAAGGGAGAAAGAGAGACAAAGATAGACTGATTGAGTTTTGCTTTAAGTGAGAATTCGAGTGAATAGGACTGGAAAAGGTGTAATTTATTGAGAGAAAGGAAGAGGGAATCTTTCTCTTATGGCATGCCTGAGGAAGAAGAAGAAGTTCATCAAAGTCCTCCCAATAGACAATTCTGCCCTTTTCTTTGCCCACCCCCACCAACCCATTTGAAGATCACTATCAAAAACTAAATCTTTTGTTGCTGATTTTCTCCCCAAGGAAATGAAAAGCTTATGTGTCCTTCTTCGGCTTCTTAATGTGTTCTTGGTCGCCTTCCCAGTTCCTTGCGACCGGGTTTTTGCCCCTTGCCGTCAAAGACTTTAGGTCTTTCCTTTTGCTCGGGCATCCAGTCACATATTATACGCTCTATTAGTTTACAATTTTTTTAAAATGAGATGACATTTTTTAAGACGTGTTAGGTAGTTATTGGATTTGACGTGGTTGTCGTAGCGACGTATGCAAATTTCATTGGCTTATTTGACGGTAGGACTAATCTAGGAAACGTTAGAAAACACAGGGTTACTAGTAGGACAAAAATTACCTTAGAGATCAATCTGGGAATACGTTAAATCTCAAGGACTAGCGGAGTAATTTAGCCTAATTATCAATTTAGAATATTAATGTAGAATAAGTAGCCGACTTTGAGTGTTCTCCAACTACATCACAACAAAACCTCACGTAACCTTTGAAAACTCAAAACCCATCTTTGTCCAATTTTTTGGGGAAACATCACTTTGAGTCCTCTAACTATCAATTCAATTTCAAATATAGGTTTAAATTATCACATTTGACACATTTAGCTCGCGAACTATCAAATTTCATCAATTTGCACCCCGAAAAAAGATCTAACGATCAAACTCATGCCACGTGTGTTGTGAATGAGCCACATGACATAATTTTGACCCTCAAATTTTATTTCAGGGCGCAATTTATTAAATGTAGAAATTAAATATTCAATATGTCAAGATTGATAGTTTAGACCTCTATTTGAAATTGAAGTAGTTTATATTTCTATTTAAAATTGCATCGGTAATTACAAAACCCGACTGACTTTTCTCCCAATTTTTTCGTACCAAACTCGTCTTCAAATTGTGCACGAGTAATTGATCCTATATGCAAATTGTTAAAATTTTCGATTATTGTGCTTCGTACCCATTGGTAATGAAGCATGCAGCTTATTGCTTGGAGTACATGTGTTCCAGAGACATTTTGAACTGTGGTACTGTCTATCTTGAATGATCAAAAGCACTTTTGTAATTCGTCTACTTTAGCCATTTATGATTTAGGGTTTCCAATTTTATTTCATGATTAATTTCTTATTTGTCATGATTAATTTAAATTTTCAATTTAGCCATTTATGATTTAGGGTTTCAAAATTTATTTAATGATTAATTTCTCTATTGTTAGCAGACATGAAGATGGTGAATGTGATTAGAGTTTGATGATTGAATTGTGAAAGTCATTAGGGCTTGAAATTGAATTGTGAAAATTAAGTAAACTGATGATATGTGATTAGGGGCCAGACCCAAGTAGTTCAAGCGTTTGTTCAGATCCCTTGTGGAATGTAGTCTGTAGAATTACTTCCAATTAACATCACTGCTTTCACTATCTATTCTTAAACTTTGAATCTGCTGAATCCACATTATTTCATTGGCTTTACGAGCAGGAAACTAACTCTAATCTACAATCACATACATGCATTGAAGCATTTGATATAAATTATCAACTGTGTGTGGCTATGTACATTTATATCTACAATCCCATACATGCATTTTGTGCATAGAAATGCTTGCGTCTGCAAACACTCACGTTCTTGCAAAATGCATTTTGTTGCTAGTATATTTCCTGTTTTTAAGTTGATGATCATAATAGAGTTTCAGAGTGTCTTTCTTTAGATTCTTATACACATTGTGATCTGCCAATTTGATACCAAAGTCTTCATTATAAAATATGTGATATCTTGTTGTTTAGATTGACATGAGAAATAGGTTTGAAGACAACCACTAGGAACTTAGAGACTTCAGTGCAAACCTCAGTCCTTAATTTTCGATAATTTAACTCTTAAGACATTTTGCATTATGTAGGATTTTTTTTCATTTCGTCTTAAGAGTTCGCCCCTCCTCATATTGTGTCCTGGATCCGCCACTGTATAATATATACCAACCCTAGAGGCTAGAGCAACTATATCGTGGTAGAATTTGTCATTCTGAAATCCTAGGTGTGGCTGACCTATTTTATAAGCTTTAAATGAGGGTTATCTAAACAGGATATTGCGTTTAACTTCAGTTTCTTCACTGGTCTATTTTCATCTCTTTTTCTTCATATAAATTTCCCAAATAACCCAATCTGGGAATTTCTGAAATTTCATTTTCGGTCATTTTGGATGGGAAAAAAATTTACATTGGAAGTAGTGTATATTTTTTTAGCGTTTGTAAAAAATGTGTGAAAAGTTGTTAAAATTTGTGAAAAAATGTTCTTTCATCCAAACAGAGACTAAATTTCAAGAACATAAAAATTTGCACGTAAGAAGATATTTTGCTTATTTTCAGTTAATAAAAGGAAGAGATAAATGAGTACTAGTAAACTTAGGGCCAAAGGAAATCCCTGATATATATGTCCTTAGACTATATTTTGCTTATTTTCCAAACCTGATGCTACGTACAATCTTGGCAGAGCTAACCCCAACTATATGTCCTTGGCCTATAATGAGGAAATCCATGTGCAATAAAGCCTTTAGATGCCAATGGAACTAGTGCCGAAAAGTAGATTGCTATAAACCTAAAGAGAGTCTGCTTGGATCCGCCAAAAGTAGAATACAAATTAGCTAACTTTAAAGCCAAAAGAGAGAGAGAGATTTCGAAAACCTAGAGCCTCTCTTCTCTAACCTCTCTGCAGCCCCCTCATCTAGCGCCTCCAGGAGGAAGGTGGGAGATTCAGCTCCCACCTTCCTTCGGCCCTCTTCTCCTCTTTCCTCACTCTCTTTTCCTTTTTGAGGCTCTTTCTCCCTGGTTCGACTGGCTGGAACTTTTTCTTTTGGGTTTCATTTCACGTGGCACACAAGCGGCTGACAACAGTCTCTGACAATCGTTGGCTGACACGCGCCCCATGGCCGATCTCAGACAACCTTGATCTACGCAAAGACCATCTTCTGGCGTGATGAATACGGCTCGTGTAGACTCACACGCCTCTCACGGTGCGCATGGATCTCACGCGCCGAGTCTTCTGGTCGACACTGTCGATTCCTCCGCCTCCCATGACGTGCTACTCTCCCCAGGACTGATCTATGTGGCTCCTGCTCTCCCCCCTTGGTCGTGGACCTCCTCCAACCGCCACCATGCGTCGTTCCTACCACCAACAGCTCTTGTTCAGATCTGGCCATTGTTTTCTTGTATTTGTCTGCTGCTTATGTCAGCTCACCACCCGTTTGGGCTTATCCGCCCTTATGGGCTTACCTGTCGTGTGGTTGTCTGTGTGTAGTTTTTACAACTGGTATTTGCATTTGAATTATTTTAAGGGAGCAGGATTGGCGCTACGTCCGTCTTTCCCTCAGCGGCAGTCGTCATTGTCTTGTGCAGTGATTGTTACTTTTTATGGGTTTTTACGCCCATCTCTTGCGGGTCTCCTCGTTTCCACTGAGGACCTTGAGTCCTTGTTTATGGGCTACGACCCCCTAGACTTGTTGCTGACCCTTTGGGTCCTTTCTGTTGTAAGTTTTCAGCTGTAATTTTCTATACTTTGAATAAAATGTGTCTTGATTAAAAAGAGAGAGAGAGAGAGAGAGAGACTAAAAGTTGCTTGTTAATTGTCAAAGTAGTTGTGGCTATCCAAGAAGCCTGTTAAGTACTTTCTTCTATGGCAGCATGGGCACCACCTTATATGTTGACAATGGCATTGAATTAAGCCAAAATTAACCACCTCCATAACTCACATACCTTGTGCTTGCTTCTAGAAGTCTACTTTAGCTGACAAGAGTCAAGACCTCTCATTGTAGCTAGCAAGGAAAGGAAATAGACTGTGTTTGGTGTGGTTTTGAAAACGTTCTCTGTATAATGATTAAGAAAAAAAATTGAGATATATTTTTTTTTTAGATGTTTGTGTGAATGGTGAGGTCTACTTTAATGCACCGGGCCCAAACTCCAAACAGAAAGATTTTCGTATAAAATAAGGCTTTTTCGCCATGGATAATCATTTATCTAGGCCCCAATATTTTAAAACTAATTTGTACAACCTCAGCAAAATATTCATAAACCGTAAAAAGACCCAAAAATATCAATCCGAGCACCAAAATTTACATTAGAATATCTGATATTTTCAATATCGTTGAAGATCTCCCAAAATAATACAATATCGAATTCCCCAATATTAATCTTCAAAAGTACTCTTGCAAAACACGCCTTTGAAACACAAATCTATCTGAAGCTCCTAGAACTTCTCTAATTCTGTCAACTCTGAAAAATACAAGAATAAGGGGTGAGCTACGACTAGCTCAGTAAGTAGTAAGTCAATGGGAGTTAGAGGAAAAGACAATTTTATAACAATAACTGAAATCCAAAATAAAACATAGTGAGCCATACCGAATCTAAAATACAAGTTTGTAACAAAAATATTCAAGGCTGCGCAATATAGGGAAATCACCAATGGTCACACAGACTTCCAGACCACAAAGACCTCCAAATACCAGGCCACACAGACCTCCAAATATTAGGCCACACGGACCTCTAGGCCACAAATACCTCCAAATACCATGAGGGGTATCAAATTGGTCACACAGACCACAAGGATAATTGGTCACAAAGACCATAGAGATATATTATCAGCGCAAGGATAATTTTCATAGTATGGTCACCAAAACAAGTTATAAATATTTCAATTGAGTTTTAAGAAAATCTCAACAATCTCAATTTACCCAAAACTTGTTCAGTTCCCCAAATAATACATAAAAAACATATAAAATACGATGCACGTTCAAAATCTCATTGAAGAACCACTTACCTCGAACTCTTAATCAATCCTTAAAGCTTCTCAAATAATTGCCGAACAATCTCTCGGAAACTAGTAGCACAACCTCAATCCAAATTTTGGTCTCTAATAAACATTTTCTGCAACTATTTATAAATCTCAATCTCTTCAACTTTTAAAATTTAAACATATCTCTATCCATCACTTTTAAATTCAAATATAAGATCCTTATTCATATCTTTCAAATTCAAATATAAGAATAATATTTATTCATATCTTAACCTTTAAAATCAAACTCAAGATCAAATTGATCACAACACCTTTAAATTCAAAAATATGATTCAACCTCTATCCAAAAATCAAACATAGGATAAAGTCATATCTCTTCGTTTAAAATTTGAATTACTCACTTACACCTTTTTCGGGACGAGATATTACAATCCCCCTCCTTAAAATAAATTTCTTCCCCGAAATTTGAGGCACCTTCCACAAAGAATAAATCCATTAACAAATCAAATCACAAACCATTCACGCTTCTGCTACGCACTCTGATCATACAAAATCAACGCACAATTTTTTTTCACTAACATAATTCAAGCCTAAAACTTAAACTCATAAAATATCCAAGTCTAAACTAAGATCAACATCAGTATCCTGAAAACAAGCTCATATCTTTAGCTCTTATCCGTAATAGAATGATCAAGATTTAAATCTCTTCCAAATTTAAAGCTATAATCCGACTTCAATCAAAATCCTTCTGAAAATCAATAGAGTTACCACATATTACAACCTATGCTCGGACTTCAATCAAAATCTTCCTAAGAGTCTACAGAATAACAAACCTATGCTCTGATACCATCTGTAACTCCTCAGGTCTAAACTCCAAATGGAATAGATTTCTATATAAAATAAGTTTTTTTCACCATGGATAATCATTTATCTAGGCCCCAATATTTGAAAACTAATTTTATACAACCTTAGTAAAATATTCATACACCATAAAAAGCCCAAAAATATTAATCTTAGCCCTAAAATTTACATTAGCATATCTGATATTTCCAATATCGATGAAGATCTCCCAAAATAATACAATATCGAATTCCCCAATATTAATCTTCAAAAGTACTCTTGCAAAACACGTCTTCGAAACACAAATCTATCTAAATCTCCACGAACTTCTCTAATTCTGTCAACTCTGAAAAATATG
Source organism: Myrica gale (assembly GCA_963930655.1). Taxonomy (NCBI): domain Eukaryota; kingdom Viridiplantae; phylum Streptophyta; class Magnoliopsida; order Fagales; family Myricaceae; genus Myrica; species Myrica gale. Next base: position 6,686,293 of record OZ005601.1, read on the forward strand.
AGAATAAGGGGTGAGCTACGACTAGCTCAGTAAGTAGTAAGTCAATGGGGTTGAGAGAAAGACAATTTTATCACAATAACCGAAATTCAAAATAAAACATTGTGAGTCATACCAAAACAAAATACAGGTATGCTCACCAAAAGAAGTTATAAATATTTCAATTGAGTTTCACGAAAATCTCAACAATCTCATTTTACCCAAAATTTGTTCAGTTCCCCAAATAATACATCAAAATCATATAAAATACGGTGCACGTTCAAAATCTCATTGAAGAACCACTTACCTGAAACTCTTAATCTATCCTTAAAACTTCTCAAATAATTGCCGAACAATCTCTCGGAAACTAGTAGCACAACCTCAATCCAAATTTTGGTCTCTAATAAACATTCTCTGCAACTATTTATAAATCTCAATCTCTTCATCTTTTAAAATTTAAACATATTTCTATCCATCACTTTTAATTTCAAATATAAGATCCTTATTCATATCTTTCAAATTCAAATATAAGAATAATCTTTATCCATATTTTAACCTTTAAATTCAAAAATACGATTCAACCTCTATCCAAATATCAAACATAGGATTAAGCCATATCTCTTCGTTTAAAATTCGAATTACTCACTTACACCTTTTTCGGGACGAGATATTATATCTACTGAAATATTGTTAGGAAAGAGAAAGATTTTTAAATTTATTCTCTTGGAGAATGTGAGAGTGAAAATGTATGTTTGGATGAAGATTTTTGTGAGAAGAGTTTTTATGGCTTTTTGTAAAAAAAAATTAGTTTTTATGTTGTTTTTCATAGAAATTAAGACCAATGATTATATAGAAAATTTTGAAATGTTTTGTGTGAAAAAATCATGTTTGGAATGAAAAATATTTTTAAAATAAACAATTAAAAAACATTAACTAAACATGGCCTACATTCCCGGGATGTAGAGCGCATAAGGGTGAGTACTGGAACGGATGGAACCGGAATAGCCCATTCCGGTTCCAGTATTTACCGGAACCCTTATTTTCATTCCGGATATGGAACTTGGAAATTCCGGCCAAAGAGAAAAGCAGGAATATCAAAAAACACAATGCAAACACTTAAAAAAATACAACATCAACTACTCTTAAAACATCGTTGAACCTCCGGAACAACAAGTGAATGAAAAACTATGTTTTGCAAACAAAAAGTAAGGATTCAGAAGAATATTATACGGAAATCCAGATCCACGTATATCCCTCAATCCCACCATGGAAGCTTTCTTCTTTCAAAGCCCAAGCTCCAAATTCTCACCGAACTCGTCATCATTGGATGAATTTTCGAGGGATGAGCTCTAAATCCCAACATAATCAACTCCCTTCCGACCTCACGAATGACTCGGCCGACGTAATGCTTGCAGAGGAAGTTCAACAATCGAAGCCCTAAATCCCAATAAAAGCCCTAGCCCCTAGATCCTGAATCTGCCAATCAAATCCCTAAAGTATCAAACCCTAAAACTCTAGTTCAAAGAGAGATAAGCCATCATGCTAAGGTTTAGACAAAAATAACTATACCTTTAAGTGAGAGAGAGAGAGAGAGAGAGAGAGAGAGGACCACTCATGGTTGGAAATGGCGGTTGGACGGTGAGAGAGAGAGCGAGGGAGACATGGTCGGCGTAGCACGGAGGAGGAAGGGAGAGACTAGAGAGAAAGGAGAAGGGTGGGGGAGGAGGGGTTTGTCGAGTGACTTGGCTTTTGGTGTTTAATTTGAGATTTTGGATGTTCATTTTACAAATTTTGTTGAATACATTGTATTCTTGAATATTTTTACAAGCAAACATGTTTGAAGGAATTCGCATGTGTGGCCCAAGGAATTTACTTTTCAATTCCAAGCAAGATTTACCAATCCACTTTATTATGGAAACAAAATCCGTATTACCATTGGATTAGTCCAGAAACTGAGTTTTTATAATCCTTGACTGAAAGATTCTTGAGAATGATCTTTCCTTCGATTCTTGGTGATACTGAAATCAGCGAGTAAGGGACTTGATTCTTGGCAACAAGTAGCTTTTTCTCCACAGATATACTGCATATATTCTGCAGCAGTGCAGAAGCTTTAAATGTGTTGACTCAACAGTCGCTAGAGATGACAAGCCTCATTTATGGGGATGGTTTCAGTTGTTTGACATTAATCAATTCCATGGAGAATGGAAAAAAAATACCACTGTAGAGGAGATGGTAACAAATGATGTAGGTTGTGTTTGTTACAAAAATTTTCACCCTCTCACAATAAAATATTACAATATAATCTCTCTTCCATCAAAACATAATTTTTCACTACAAAAATATAAATAATTACCTCTCTTCACTTTTTCACTAAACTCAATATCATCACTAAATCCAATACAAAAAAATTTACAACACAAACCCACCTGTAGCTGGATGATTCTTGTTAAATGCAGGAAAGATAGAGAACAGAGCACTGATGTGGTGCACAGTACAAAAGAATCTTCTACCATTGTTGTATTATCACTAATGAAGTGCCAGTGGATACAAAGATATAAAGCAACTACAAAGAACTTTACAATTTTCGTTATTTTCGTTCTAATCTACTGGACATCCTATTCAAGAAATCAACAACCAATTTCTATCGCTTTTGGAAATTGAACAATTTAATGGACACAGCAAATATAGATGCAAAGAGTAATGTAAACCCAACAACGACAACTGCGACCACTCCCAAGAAGTCATGTTTGAAACCGAAGTACTCCCTTACAAAATCTTCCACTGTTTCACCAGTGTCGAGCAAGTCCTTGTTATCTCCAAACTGGGATGCGACCAGCCCATACAGAGTCCAAGCTAATGGACATACCCAAGAGTACCATCTCCACCAAATAGGGATCCTCTGTTGTCGACCAGGTAGAAAAATAAAGAATAAGGAAATACGAAATAGTTAGTCATCGCTAATACAAATCCAAGGAACAAAAAAGAGATGTCATCGAAAGAGTCGAAGGTAGAAAAACTTACAGGTCGTGGAACTATGAATCCTGAAAAGAGATTCCATATTGCATAAAACGCGGAGGAAATTATGGAAGATATGTGGTGGTTTGGAGTCACAGCAACCGTCATCATGCCATAGAAGGTGAAGTACAAAAGCGAGAAATACATGAAAAACAGATACCAGAAGAATTTAGCTGCTGTCCATTCAAACCCAATCATTGCGTATACTAGGACGCCATAGACAGCAGCTTGTGTGAAAACATATGGGAGCTCAATCAGAACCTGCAAGAAAATATGAAGTTTACTTAACATAAGTGAAGAGTTCAGTAGAGAGTAAATTACTGAGAAGTTAATGTTTTTGCCAATGGATTTAAGAGAACAAATGGGAAAATAATAGCCTTACAAAGAGTGCAAACCTGTGCAAAGGCATATGGCAAGGCTGAATACATCCCCGCTGCTCTCTCTCTATAGAAGACTGTTCGTTCAACAGCAACCACTGGTTGAACTGAATTAGCGTTTTTCACACCAATGAAAAGAACAGAAGCGTACATAGAGCCCATTGCATTGAATACGTCTTGTTGCTTTGTCCTGTTATCATCAATTTTAAATGTTAATTCAAAAGCTCCAAGCCATTGCAAGAATTTGAACCTTTTTATCTTGCCTAGTTCTGCGGTTTTGACTTACGTTTTTGAGCCGAGGTTCCAGAACATTGTCCCAAACATCAGGGAGATGATAGTTGTGAAGAGAAATCTCACAGCAGTATATAGTGGGTTGCGCCAATATGACCAGTGCTGTTTCCATAAGCAAGCCATGAATTGGGTGAAATATGACTGAGAGTATTGAGTAGGGAAATAAAGGTCCTTTGATCCTGGAACAGGGCTGCTCAAATCTTTGATAAGTGTTTTGTTTCTCCTGAAACATGTCATTCTTCAGTACAAGTTTGACAAAAACGAAAATCCTGCAGAACTACTAAAGAGGATATTAAGTCATTTCAATTGCATAGACAAAGGAAGTTTTCTGGTCATGGTTTATAATTAGACCTACCTGTAGAGCTCTGAATTTCTGTAGACATTAGCAAAATCAATTCCCAGAGCTGTTTCATGTGCTAAAGAAGTAACTTCCAACATCCAAGTTGCTGGATTTTGATCATTTGTAATTGTACTGACTCCTTCTATTCCCTTCATGAAAACAGAGGTAAAGGTGTTAGCAAACTTTTCAGAAAGATGCAAAAATATAGTGTGCAATTTCGACTACAGATATTTCCTTAAGAGTCTGTTACAAGATACCTCAAAGTACTTGATTAGATGGCGAGAATGGCTACCCAACGGCCCTACGTATATCTCCTGACCCCCGTGCTTCATTAGGAATAGCTGCAATTTCATTTTAAATGTCATACTCCTATATAGAAGATAAGACAGAAGTTTCAAATTTTGGATTTAGTAGTATTCCTCACCTCATCAAAAGCTTCAAATATGTCAATGCTTGGCTGATGGATGGTGCACACAACAGTCCTTCCAGTGTCTACAGTGTTCCTCACTGTTCTCATAACAATAGCAGCTGCTCTAGCATCCAGCCCAGAAGTTGGTTCATCCATGAAAATTATGGAGGGGTTGGCAACTAGCTCTACTGCAATGGTTAGCCTCTTGCGTTGCTCAGTTGAGAGACCATTCACACCAGGCAACCCAACTAACGCATGCCTCAAAGGTTTCAGTTCCACAAGCTCCATGACTTCTTCAATAAACATCTGCAACCATTGTTTGTTTTCCAATGTCAGCATTACTGGTTCTAGATAAACATTGGAGCAGCTTGGAGGCGACTCAAGTTTACATTCCGAGCTCATTAACTGGTAAGCAAAGCTCTAGGGTTACACCAGTACATAAGGAAGTAAAATCAGCATTCACAATAGTGCTCAGATACGGTAACAAATTTTCTGTGGTCTGAATTAAAAGACTTTTCATTATCAAATTGCGATTAGCTCTTTGACGAGGTTTCATAAACTCACAAGTCTACTCGCCATATATGTCTTGGCACCCAAGCCAAGAGTTAAGAAGGTCATAATTGAGGAATATGTTGATCTATCTAGAAAGAGAATTGCTAGACACCAAGTGAGGCCAGCCCTCAAGCCAAAGCTAAATCTGACTAGAGGTTGGACTAATTTGCTAATGGCTTAGCCTTGTGCCATCTGTGAATTGCAACTGAAGAAATAGGAGAAACTCAAAGCCTGAAACAATTTCTAGTTTAGATACCAACCTTCCGTGTTTGAGAATCAACTTCAGGGGACAGACGGAGCCACGCAGAATAGAGCAAGGACTCGTAAACAGTAACATGGGGAGAGTGGATATCGTTTTGCTCACAGTATCCAGAAATTCGAGCAAACGTTTCTTGCTTCTTTGGATACCCAGATATCGTGATCTTCCCTTCAATATATCCACCAGTTTTTCTACCAGCCAGTACATCCATCAGAGTTGTTTTACCGGCACCACTGACACCCATCAGAGCTGTAAGAACTCCTGGCCTGAAAGCACCACTCACACCCTTCAGGAGCACCAATTTATCCTCACCAATACCCTGATTCTTCATTTCCTGCAAGGTTGTTTTATACAAATACGTTTCATTCTTCTGTCTGAGGGCATAAACGTTGAAGTTGAAACAAGAAGCACTTTCATTTACAAAGCACTTGTATAATGTGCTAGAAGTTACCTGTGGCATGTCAACAGAGTACTTAATTTCATCAAAGGTAATGGAATGTTGGTCAAATGGTAGAACCATGCCTCTTTTCCTGTTCTGACTGACATCGACAGCAGCCTCTATACTGACAACAGACGAGCGCCTAGAGGAAACACTGCGCATGCTAATATCATCTCCATTCTCTGCAAGTCAACAAAATGGATTGTCTTTAAGAGAAACTAAAAGTGAAAATCATAAAACACAAGAAGACAGGCGCATACACACGCACACACGAACAGACTGTACGGGGTAGATCACCTATGTTGGTTCGCTGACTTGAGCTATTTCCTCTATGTGGTGATTGAATGGCTTTTCGAGATCTGTCATCATGCTCATTGCTTTGAGTTTCTTCTAATTTAAGAGCCTGTGGCTTTCCCATTGCTGCACAATTGTCCATACCATATTACTGCATGTACCTATCACTTTTGTAGGCATCAAAGTTGGTAATTTCAGGATACTCACGATTGAGATAGGTGAGAGCCAGAGTGAAGACAGCATTGAAAAGCAGTACATATCCAATCAATGCCCCTACTCCTATCCAATACCAATAGGCTTGTTGGAAGAATCCACGTGACTCCAACACTTCAACTCCCAGTGATTCTGTCGAGTTTTGTGGGACCTTTAACAGAAAAAGAGATTCAAATGTCAGACTATTATTGAGAAACAACAAAAGAAAAGTGTAGAGTGCCCAAGTCCAGAAATTACGTGTCTCCATCTCTCCCCAAGGAACTCGTTAACTACTATTGCATTCTGCCCATACATCAAAGGTGATATCCAGTAACCCCATTTCCACCACTTCTTTATGTTCTCTGTGGCGGCAACAATGAAGGAAGAACTATTACTTAATCTGCAGCCTAATAAGGATAGAGAGGTAACTTTTCATGAGTATTATAAACTTCGTATATTATACCTCTTGACAGTACAAAGCCCCCCAAAGCGAAAAGCGTGACAAGTGCAAATGATCCAAATGTGTTGGAAACAATCAGGTTCCCCCTACCAATTGCCCCAATAAAGCGGAATAATGCCGAAGCCATCTGATTAACAAGTAAGAGCAGAAGGTACTGCCTAAAAAACCTGCAATATTTGAATTAACAAACCTGTCATTTGGAGGGGAAAAAAGAAAGAAAACCCTATCATATCTGTACAAGCTAGGAATAGAAGTATTGAGATTTTATCTTTCATCTTCAGCATTTACCTTCCAGCACTTGGATCAAATCCGATGACATAGTAGGTGATAAATACCCATACAGCAACTTCTACAAACGACACAGGGATCTTGATGATCCATCCAGGGAGAGAATATGCCCATGCAGGATAGAATAGGAGTTTCCTTTGCTTGAAAAAAACTGGAAGTTTTGCAACAGTCATGGAAATCTCAGCTGAACCATTAAACATGATCACAACAACACTATAGAACAGAGCACCAGTGTAGATTCCCCCATCAGTCACTGTATTGCGGTGCATCTCGGTCCGTAAGAAAATTGTCATAGCAATCAGTGCCATTATTGCAAGCTAAAAGCACGAAAAATGTGAAATCAGATCACACAAATGTATAATGGAATTTGATGTCAAAAGATGAAACTAAGTTATAATAAAGCTAAACTTACTTGGGTGAGTTTGAAGATGTACACAAATGAATTCCTTTTCATAAGCAAGAATTCTCTTGACAAGCAAGCTTTCAACAGCTCCTCCTTTCCAACTCCGTATTTTCTAGTTGTCAAAGCAGCTGGGTGGCTCGTAGCCTTGTCATATGGAGTTGCAAGTTCTTCGGTAAGCTTCTGTCCCACATGGAATGATTGGAATGCCTCAGCAAATTCCTTGACTGTAACAAACTTGTAAGGCATATCTTTACGTGCCCAATACTGCTCCTGATCTTTCCTTGATGTCACCTATGACAAATTGGATGCACATGAACTCAAATATGAGATTCTACATGTAATCCTCATCTTTCAGAAGAAAATTATAACTATTCGCATATGAGAAAATTTGAAGGTTTATTTGCAATTACTTCTTGCAGGAAGTCGGCCACTCCTTTCCTCTCAGGACATTTGAAGCCCACAAATTCAAAAAAGTCAAGCACTTGGTCACGGGGACCCTGATAGGCGATCTGGCCATCGGAGAGGAGTATAATGTCGTCAAAAAGATTATATGTCTCTGGTGCCGGCTGGAGGAGTGAGACTATAACAGTTCCATGGAGAATGTGAACATATTGTTTGATTGAATTCACAATCTGAAAAGTTGTCGAGCTATCCAAACCAGTAGATATTTCATCCATGAATAGCACCTTAGATGGTCCGACCAACATCTCACCTATGATTTGGTAACAGCAGATTACTAATCCTGTTGTACAAAGACTATAGATTTTCGTACTCTGAAATAAGAAGTTGATTTACCAGTTGTAACACGCTTCCTTTGTCCTCCAGATATGCCCCGTATCATTTGACTCCCTACCAAGGTTTCTGCACAGACTTCCAATCCCAAAACCTGGAAAGTGGATTTGATGGCACATGAAGTGAGGTAAACTATCTTGGTACTTCCTCTGTTCTTTTTATAATTTATGACAATATGCTGTGATGTTACCTTTAGATAATAATCTGTCACCACGCTCGCCTCCTCACCTTCTGTCGCTACTGCCTAGATTGACAATCCCCATTTAAACAAGTTACAAAACTAACGATAAAAAGAAGTATGTGTCTGATTTGAACCTAACAGTCTTATATATGATGTAATGCAAGTTGACTTATATCTTGACATCGGAATATCTCCGTAACTTTTTGGAGGGCGGGGAAGAGACAATATGAAGGGAAAATTTGTAAGACAGACAGACAGATTCCCCTGTATCAGAAATGGCTTTTTAAACGAAAAATCCTACAGCGGCAGATCGGGAAGAAGTTGCTTATTCCGGGGAAGCTTTAAAAAATAGAGATAAATACCAAGCATTAAGATGTGTTAGCTTCTAAACTCTCCAAAATCTAACAAGTGACAGCAAATTCCTTCGTACCTTCATGTAGATGTCAATATCAGGATCAGGCTTTATATTTGCTTCTTTCTCTCTTCTTACTAGCTCTGTTATCATCTCTGCATTGACAAAAACGATATAAAGAAAGTCAGGCTCAGCTGAGTTACATTTATTATCGGATTACGACGTCCGGAGTACAATGAACAATTAGATATAAAAGAAGAAAACGGAAACAGCCCATAAACTAACCATAACGTGATCCGACTCCTTGACATCTAGCAGAGAAGGCCAAGGTCTCCCTCACTGTCATTTCCGCAATATGGAGGTCATGCTGACTGACATAGGCAGCAGTTCTTTGGGGCACAAACTCGGTCATTTTATGGCCATTGTAAGTCACATCCCCAGAAAACTGGACAGAATTTTCTCCTCATATTAGATACAAAACCAAAACTACAATATTCAATGCCAAAAGTTGGAAGACTTCCGCGATTTTCTGTACCTGTAGGTCGGGATCAAGGTCTCCGGCCAAAGCCAACAAAAGTGTCGTCTTTCCGGAACTTGGAGGACCCAAAAGTAGTGTCATCCTACGTGAAACACAGAACCCATGTTAGAAATCAAACAATAAGAAATCATTCTGATTATTGGATCAAGTATTGCCTTCTCACCTGCCAGGCCTGATGACTCCACTAACATCTTGAAGGATGGAAAACTGTTTCTTTCTACTTGGAAGAATATGGAGATAATTCAAGAGACCCTTTACAATCAAAAGAGAAATCATTGTTTCACAGGATCGATATTGGTGCAATAAGAAAAAGTAGTTTACGCTCCAAAAAAAGAAAGGTAAAGTAGTTTAAAAAATTTACACGGTGTTACCTCTAGTATGTTAACAGAGAAATTGAAGAATGTAGGCAGAGCTCTGCTTCCAACCTGAGCTTCTGCCTCAATATTTAAATTCTGGAACCGAACTTCAATTTTCGGAATAGCAATTCCAACTCTGAGGAAATTAAAATTGAGGAAAAAAAACCATCACTGAAAATCGATATTGGACGTATACGTCAAAACAAATCAAGAGGGAAACACAACTGTATAAGGAGACCGACAAAACCAAAGTAAATTGCCTACCTATCGAAACGGCTCTTGAGCTTCAACAAGAACTTCTCATTATCCTCTTCGGGAACCTTCACCAACCTTTCAATTAAGCCCTTCCTTTCCTTAAGTCCAAGATTATGAATATCGATTTCATTGGCCTCGCCTTGTGGCGAAGTCAGTAAACCTTTCTTCAGACGGTTGTAAGTAGGAAGCCTCTGCAATGCTGCCCATTTGAGAGCTTCTTCGTCGTCTTCTTCTCCTGAAGACCTTGAGAAAACTTCCATGCCATTGTTTCTCCATATCGACGAACTGCTTAGTCGAAAGCTACTTCCGGCTGAATAGATATCACCCGTCTCCATGATCGTATTACAGGTAAAACCTTTTCTTGGAAATTTACGTGAACAAGAGGCCGATGTTTTAAGCTCTAAAGCGAGCTCTAAACAAGAAAATAAAGATATCTGTAATCAGTTACGGATCTCTCTGTGTCGAACGACTGTTTGTTTCTTGTTGTTCAGAATGGTAGGGTGATAGTGAGCTTGTGTGCGGATTTATAGAGGCCTCGAAATGCCGGTTTGGGTGGCTTTTGAAGCGCCAACGTTGAATGGTATTTATTTTATCATACGGAAAATAGAAAATGAAAGAAAACCTCTTAAGATTTTCACCTTGGGCTCCAAATACCTATTAATTTCAAATTTAATGTTTAATCACATTTATCACATTAAAAAAAATTAAAGTGCTATTCAATTGGAATATTAAAACATGTTTTGGGATTAAAAGAATTATACATGGGATAGGATATTCGAGAGAAATTAGAAGCCCTCTTTGTCCAATTTTATTAATCTCACCCCATCCCACTTATCCAATTTTGGGCAAAAAACAACAGAAGTACACGACTGTTTGACCTCGGAATAATGAAGAGTCGATCTGTTAGTTGGTTAGCCGGGCTACTTAATTGCACGTGTTTTAAAGACGTAGACACTAGGCAATTCTGCGGTAAGGGAATACGTCTGATAGCTAGGATACATCATACCCTCCATACATGTGATCTTTGGGCCTTTACAGCTTTTTATGACGACTGTAGAGTCGTGTCGAAACAAGGATAGATAAAATAAATATTATCATGTAAGGGTATGCTAGCTATCAGAGTTTTTAATTCGAATACCACACGATTGATTAGAAAACGACCATTCCAAATCATAGACAAAGAGACAATGATGTAATTTACACAATTTTTTTAATTAAGTCAGTAACGGGTAGATTTGAGATTACGTAGATCATCCCTTGCTACATAATTTTATTAAAACCCCAATTCATTAATCTTCAATGCAATAATCGCTTCTAATTACATGACCGAATGATCCCATTTTGCACTTCTATAAAGACCTTATTTGACACTTAATTGCACGTGTTTTAAAGACGTACACACTAGGCAATTCTGCGGTAAGGGAATACGTCTGATAGCTAGGATACATTATACCCTCCATACATGTGATCTTTTGGCCTTTACAGCTTTTTATGACGACTGTAGAGTCGTGTCAAAACAAGGATAGATAAAATAAAAATATTAGCATCTAAGGGTATGCTAGCTATCAGAGTTTTAATTCGAATACCACACGATTGATTAGAAAACGACGTACCATTCCAAATTATAGACAAAGAGACAATGATGTAATTTACACAACTTTTTTAATTAAGTCGGTAACGGGTAGATTTGAGATTACGTAGATCATCCCTTGCTAGCTAGCTAGCTAACTGATTTTGACATCGAAATAATTTTATTAAAACCCCAATTCATTAATCTTCAATGCAATCATCGGTTCCAATTAGATGACCGAATGATCCCATTTGCACTTCTATAAAGACCTTATTAATTTGACACTTTTTTTTTCTTTCAAATTATGGATTTAATCTATACTTTTAGAAAATGCATACAAAAAATAATTTTTAAATTAAACATATAATTTTTAGATTATAACAAAACTAATATCGAATTAAAATCCTCTATCAATTCGGATAGAGAATTTTATAGAACGGAATTAAAGGGACAAAAGCGAGGTTAAGAGGGTGTTCGGTTAGTGTGTATTTTGAGTATTTTTTGTGTTTTGAGAATTTTTAGGTGATGTTAACTTTATCGGTATGAGTGTTGTAGTTATTTTTAGGTGATATTAAAAAACATGTTCGGTTTATATATTTTTAAGATTCAAAAAATCCTGAAAATGCAACCAAAACGAACAAGCCCTAAGATTATGGGTTGACATTTATTTTGTTTTATATCCATCCTTTTTTAAGTGTTATGGTATTACAATATATACAATAATACTTGCCCGGAGAAAAGTGATCTTATGGTATAATTTACGTAAACGAATGAAACTACAGATCTTCCCTTGCCTTAAACATTATCGATGAGATCAGCTATGGCTATGCCATCCATCCATCATGCTACCGGGTTACGGCGGAGTCTATGTACCTTTTTGTTTGACAATGGGAGAAAGATCATCAATGACGTTCACCACGTATCTGACAAAAGTGATGATGCGGTGAAGTGAATTTGCCGTCATCGATGACATCACCGTGCAACATATAACACATGCTTATGACGTCACCAAGCAATAGAGAATTAATGTGCGCTGTACGTCTGATAAATATTTTAGATTCGCACTAAAAAGTAAAATGATTAGATTAAATTCGCACTTAGAAAAGTAAAAAATTATTAGATTAGATTCGCACTAATTAGAAAATTAAAAATTTTAAAAATTTTAAATTAAATAGGATAAAATTTTGAGATGTTGACTTTTAGGGGGAGTTTGTGGTGAAAAGATTTAAGGTTATGTTTGTTTGTCAAAATATTGGAGAATATTTTCGAAATTTTGGGAATTTTTTCTTTATTAAGATTTATTGGGGTTTGTGAAAGGTAAAGTGTGGATGTGTAAAAGTTGAAAACGTTGAAGTGTGTTTGTTTTGCTGAAAATTTCATGTCTCAAAATGTTGGGAAAACAAATATATCTTAACAATGTTTGATCTTAAAATGATTTTTATTGAAATCTGTTAAAAAAAAATATAAAAATATAGAAGATTTGATGGAAATTTTAAATGAAAAAATAATAGGATTTGTTAAAAAGTAAGAAGAGATGATATTTAATGTAATTTTTTTAATTAAAAAATATTGAAATTAGTGTGAAAAGGTATTAGAATTTGTAAATATTTGACATAAAAAATTCAACTCTTTACAAATTTTTTAAAAAGTTGAAATTTTTTTCCTAAGATTACACATTTTCCCGCGTGTGGTTTAATTTTGGGTTGGAGTGATGATTATTTTTTGAATAACCACATATTATTAGGCTAGATTGGACTACCTATATATTATATATGTCTTAGTTTGAATTGTAACATGCATTTTGTGCCCGGTGATTCCTTTTTTTTCTTTTCTTTTTTGATCCAATGGTATTGAGTGGATTCATTTGTAGTAAAAACATCATGTATTCAACACATGGAATAATGAAAAAGAGGGACTAGAGAAAGGAATGAATATTTCTTATCTTCATTCATTTTTTAATTGTATCGATCTTTTTCTAAATGGTTGTGGGGTGGATTCATTTGACACAAAAAAAAAAGTTGATTCAACGCGTGGAATAATGAGAAAGAGGGGCCACGGAAATGAATGGAGCCTTGAATCGAAGACCCTTACACTGTTTATTTTAAAATTGTAAATCAATATATTTTATGTATTGTTTTGTAATTATAATATTAGCTACTATGGATTTAATATTTGTTTGTTGTATACATCATTATATCGACACACATACGACATGGAGATTATAGTTACCACAATTGTATGGTCAGAGATGTAAATTCGCACCCTCAAGCAATCATCTTTCTTTTTTTTTCTTTTTTTTTTGGTAATGTAAACTCTAAACTATTAATTTAGTTTTTTTAGTCAAAACAACAAGCTTTTATTAAAATCAAAGAGGTTGGAAAATCTCAAATACATGCTCTAAGGCAAGTGTCAGACCATCCGGAGAGGCGACGGGCCAACGAGCAAAGGGGCCGAACGACCTTATAAACCCAAGTCCAAAAGGACGGGTAGAGACCCATAAAGGGTGAAAAGCCCACGAAGGGCAGCAAGCTTAGACGAATAGCGGAGAAGGAAAGGTGATGGCAGAATATGGTGGTAGGACCAACAGCTGGAGGTGACAAACCGGTCAGAGCGGAAAATGTGGAGGCACGTGTGGGCCCACACGCACCGCCTGGCCGGTAATCGAAGATGACCAAGAGGAACGTCTGGATGACCAGATGCCAACCACCTGGCGCGTGTATACCAGAGAAGATCACTGACCACTAAAAATTCAAGATAAAGGGGCGGACGCTTGAGATCCATGCGCGCGCGTGGGAACACACGCATCGTCTCGTCGCTGGCTGGCCAGTGCAAAAAGATGCTCCAGTCGATGTAGAAGTCGTCCCCGCCATTCGTTGTCTTCAAAAACCTCCAAAAAAGCGTAGATCTAATCACCAAATTCGTCGGAAAAAATCCCCTAAAAGTGACCAGAATGGAAGGTTTATTGAAGGAGCCGGTCACAAAAAGCAAGAGTAGAGGAGAAGGAGTGGATCAGTCGACCAAAGGGGGAACAGTCTAGAGAGAGAGAGGGGCTAGGTTTTTTTCCTAAACTGTTAATTTAGTTGTATTGTATGTTAAACCTATTCAATTTTTGCAATGTTACAATTCAAATTATATAATATTTTTCTATTTTTGTTGGTCGTGATCGGGTCTTAAATTTTAATAGAGAATTCGTATGTCAGACATAATGCCGTAAAAGGGGAATAATTTATTTGTATGGTCACACCCAGGCAAACTAGTCTTAATTTAGTTGGATAGCCTAACAATTGAACTCTCAAACTGTGACTTGTAAGGATGGTATCGGAACAACTGATGGTTTCAGTTTTCGAATCTAAAATTTTAATTTTAATAATGAGGTCTTTTTTGGTAAAATTTTATGTGGGCTAAATGGGTTGAATACTATTTTTAGGTATTTGGAACATGAATTTCGTACTTTTTTCCGTTAAATTGAATTTATGAATTAGAATTTAAGCTCTTTTTATTTTGAGTGTGTTTTATCCATTACGGATTCGATTCCAAATCTAATATTAATAGAACATGGAACCGGAATTTTTTTCCCCTGGCGTGAATGAATTTGGAACTAAAATGCTAAAGTTTATTTGCTATCTTGGAGTTGAAGATTGGGAGTTGGAGTATTTTGAGTAATTGGTGAGGATAATAAGAAACGGATGAGGATTGAATACATCGTGCTTTTGGGCATATTTGAGTCTCAATTAATTGGGCTCAAAATTTTAGGTTTATTATTAAAAAATTCACTACATAATTTTTTATTATTATAATATTTATTAAAAATCTTCTATCTTCACTTTTTCACCAACTCCCATAATATTTATTTATTTTATAATATTTTCCAAACCCCAATACTCAAAATTTTCACCCTCAAACATACCCTTTAAGTGAGGCAAGCAACCTGTTGCGCTGAAAAGTGAGAACGACAATGGGGTTCCTCTTTATGCGTTTCAGCGTATTGGATGAGGCTCCTCTAAAATATTAAAGTATTGCACGAAGAGCAATTAAGAGAGAGAGAGGTGTGAGACTCACACTAATTGTACGAGGTGTTAGTCTCACACCTCTCTCACTCTCTCTCCTAATTGCATCTGTAATTCGGTGTCGGACCTATATCTCTTTTACTCTCTTTCTTAATTATACCTACAATTCGATTACGGAGTTACGAGTGATCTCAAACTCACAACTCTCTCGTTATCTCTCCTAATTACACCTGCGATTCGGACGTGCAAGCACGTCACCCCATCCGGATAAATATATCCAAATGGGATATTATTGGACCACCTGCCGTTATGCTTTCTCCTTTTCTTCCCTTCATTGTAGACTTGTACTTATTTGTTTGGTCTCTGACTAAACGTTACCTTTTCGTCCTTTTGATGTCACGACCAACACAAGAACTTTGTGACAATTCCTTATCAAATCAGAGAGAACTTTATTTGTTTTTTCTTTTCTTTTTCTTAGCAACTTTATTTTATTTGTTTTTTTCAATTTTAAGGGGATGTTCGGTTAAAAAATTTTGTGAGGATTTTTTGTGTTTTGAAAATTTTTATGTTATGTTAATTTTATTGGTATACGTGTTGTAGTTATTTTTATGTGGTGTTAAAAATGATGTTTGGTTGGAGAATTATGAGGATTCAAAAATTCCTGAAGATTTTTTTTAACCGAACTTGTACTAAGTTTATCTGCGTAAAAGAAGCTGACGAACCAGTTGATTAATAATGAAGACTTCGAAGTAAATGTGTTGCGATATTCGCATAATTGTTTTTTAAAAAAAATAACAAAGATGGTTTTAGACATTGGGGTAAGGTACCTTCTACGCCTAAGTTAGCATTTTAGTCTCTTAAATTTTTCTACAATCACTTACATTTCTCCTCCTTGACATTTTGTTTTTATAGTTCTCTCTTCATGTCCTTGCGTTTCCTTTTTTTGAAAAATGTGATCCCTTGTAACATCGTGTCTTAGGGTGTACTCTTCACACGTTTTATAATGGACAATTGCTTTGAATAGCCGAAACATTGAGATTGTAGGGTTGTTGCATGTTATAAGTTGGCTTATAACCACTGACGACACATGTCGCAGTTTCTTCTTCTTTCGGGCTTGGATCGAAAATGTTGTTGTTTTACTTTTCGTGCAAATGAACATTTTCATCCAACCTAAAGATTTGGATTAAATTAATTCAGTTTCGATATTATCAGAAGCAAAAGTCTACCTAAAAGAATTGCTCCCGAGTCAGGACAGTGCATTAATAAATGCTTTAGCGCTCAAGCAATGAAACAAATGCTCGTGAAATTTTCGCTAGAAATAAAATATGTTCCCATTTTTTTTAAAACTTCCCACATAAAATTTGTGGACTCGCTCATTTTCGAAAGTTATTAAATAATAATAGTTTGAAAAATTTAACAGTCCAGCCCACAACGATGAAAGTTTATAATTTTAGTCCTATTGGCACACAATGGGCATTTACCTTTGAGCCCGTTGGATACTGAGGCCAAGGCGTAGTGAGGTCCACTCAAGTTGTCTCATTCTCTCTAATTTAGGCCCATTGGGTAACGATGTACTTCTAGTTATTTTTTCTCAAGAAGAGCGACAAGAAAGAATTACTATTAGAGTCGGTTGCATGGTCCGGGGCCTATTGGGCTTGCAATCACGACATAGAAACTAGCGTCTGATCTAGATAACCTAGAGCTTGTAAGGTAGCATAAAATCTTCCCACAGAAGAGGGAAGCAATTGAGATAAGTAGGTTTTTTTGTGTGAAATCATGGGAAGAAGAAGAGATAACTGAGCACTTGTGAAGTGGAAAACTAGTATTTATGAAAGAATCAACGCGAGATAGTTGTATTATCATCAATAAGCGAGAACCATATGATACACCCCGAGTAATGAAAAGGAAATACAAAGAACACGACAAATGTTGGTTCCAATCTCAAGAGCAGAAAAGAAAACAAGAAAGGAAGAAAGAAAGAATAATAATATTCATTTTTAATCTCATCGACATCCCATGCAAAATAATACAAACAGATCGATATTTGTCTATCGCCTTTGGAAATTGAACGCTTTAGTCGCCCCTGCGAAGACAACTGCAAAGAGTGCAGCCCACCCAACAATGACAACTGCAACTACTGCCAGGAAACCGTGTCTGAATCCGAAATAGCTTCTCACGAACTCTCTCACTGTTTGACCGGTTTCAAGCATGTCATCCTTGTCTCCAAACTGTGATGCAACCAACCCATATAAAGTCCAAGCCACCGGACAGGCCCAAGAGTACCATCTCCACCAAACAGGGATTCTCTATATAGATAGGAAAATTGACATAACATGGGGGTGGAGTTAGTCGTCGGTAGTAGGTGTAGAAGATCAGAAAAAAAGGAGGAAAAACTTACAGGTCTGGGGATGATGAATCCCGAAAAGAGATTCCATATTGCATAAAAGGCGGCCGCGACAATGGAAGCCATGTGGTGGTTTGGAGTGATGGCGACAGTCATCATGCCATAGAAGGTGAAGTACAAAAGTGTGAAGAACATGAAAAATAAGTACCAGAAAAATTTTGCTGCAGTCCATTGGAAATTAATCATGGCGTAAACTAGGAGAGAATAGACTGCCGCTTGCATAAAAATATATGGGATCTCAATTAGAACCTGCACAAAGTATAAAAATTGCGTAAACATTAGGTGAAGTTTCTTTGAAATGAAAAATTGTGGATCTCATTGGGAGAAATCGATGTATTTGAGGCATGAATTCCAGAGAATCAAATAATAAAGTAGCCTGTCAAGTAATTGCCACCTGTGCAAAGGCGTATGCCATGGCCGAATACATCCCGGCTGCTCTTTCTCTATAGAAGACTGTTCGTTCAACAGACACCACCGGCTGCACTGAAGTAGAGTTTTTTACACCGATGAAGAGAACCGCAGCATACATAGAACCCATTGCATTAATTAAATCTACTTGCTTTGACCTGTAATCAAGGACGTTCAGATTCAGTTCATTGCAGGAATGTGCACATTTATGTCTTAGTTCTCTAGTTGTAACTTACAGTTTGCTGCCGAGTCTCCAGAACATTGTCCCGAACATCAGGGCTATGATGGTTGTGAACAAAAACCTTACAGCAGTATATAGCGGGTTACGCCAATATGACCAAGACAGTTTCCAGAAGCAAGCCATGAATTGGGTGTAAAATGGCTGTGCGTATTGATCAGGGAAATAGAGGTCCTGTGACCCGGGAGCAGGGACACTCAGTTCCTTAATAAGTTCCATGTTTCTCCTGTGTATATGCCATTCAAGAGCACAAGTTTTGTCAAAAAATTATTAAAAATAAGAAAACAAAAAAATTGAATCCAACAAAACTACTAAAAACATGTTTTACTAACTTATCATCTATAAGAGTGGAAAAGTACTTTTTGGGTTTTAACATTTCTTGAGTGTTGGAAGTTTAGACGTACTTGCAAATATCTGAATTTCTGTAGAGTTCGGTAAAATCAACTCCCAAAGCTGCTTCTTGCGCCGGAGAGGAAACTTCCAACATCCAAGTTGCTGGATTGTAACCATCTGTAATTTTACTGACTCCTTCTATTGACTTGGTGAAAAGAAAAGCCCAAGATTTAGCGAACCCTTTTCAGAAAGAACTAAGAAATAAAAGAGAATAATGGAAACTAGGTAGATGTCCTTGCAGTCCCTCACAATCATACCTCAAAATACTTAACCAGATGGCAAGACAGGCGACCCAATGGCCCTACATATATCTCCCGACCTCCGCGCTTCAAGAGAAATAGCTGCAATTTCATGTTAACTATGTCAGACCTGTACAAATTAAAAAAGATAACGCGCACGAGAGAGTTTCAGTCATTTTGACTTCATAGTTTTCCTCACCTCATCAAAAGCTTCAAATATGTCAATGCTTGGCTGATGGATAGTGCACACAACTGTTCTTCCAGTGTCAACAGTGTTCCTAACAGTTCTCATAACAATGGCAGCCGCTCTAGCATCTAGCCCAGAAGTTGGTTCGTCCATGAAAATTATGGAGGGGTTCGCAACTAGCTCTACTGCAATTGTCAGCCTCTTCCGTTGCTCGGTTGAAAGACCATTCACACCGGGCAACCCAACTAATGCTTGCCTCAAAGGTTTCAGCTCTACAAGCTCCATAACTTCCTCAACGAACATCTGCAGCCATTTTGAATTTTCAGAAGTCAGAATTACTCGTGCTGGTTGAATATTCAACCTGCTTCCAGTTTTAGATACCAACCTTCCTTTTTTCAGAATCAACATCAGAAGATAGACGGAGCCATGCTGAATAGATCAAAGACTCATAGACCGTAACATGAGGAGAGTGAATGTCGTTTTGCTCACAGTATCCAGAAATTCGAGCAAATGTGTCTTGGTTCTTTGGGTACCCAGAAATTGTGATAGTCCCTTCAATATATCCGCCTGTTTTTCTTCCAGCGAGTACATCCATCAGAGTTGTTTTACCAGCACCACTGACTCCCATCAGAGCTGTTAGAACTCCTGGTCTGAAAGCACCACTCACATGCTGCAGGAGCACCAATTTATCCTCGGTAACACCTTGATCCTTCATTCCCTGCAAGACAAAGTTTGTTTGAACGCATGGGTCTTCGGGCTTTGCTGCATGTGACTTTGAAAGTCGAAACAAGAAGCGACTTGAATTTTTGACAGTTGTGAAATTTGGTACAAGTTACCTGCGGCATGTCAACCGAGTATATAATATCATCAAAGGTAATGGAATGTTGATCAAATGGAAGAACCATTCCTCTTTTCTTGACCTCTGCAGCAGCCTCGCCCCCGCTAATTTCATTTCCACTCTCTGCAGTTCAATAGAACTCAATTGGCTTTAAAACGAACAGCATATAGTGAAAACAAAAGAACACAAGGAGACTAACACACAGACACCACATGCTTCACAAACACATATTTGTGCTAGATAAGTAGATATATCACCTGTGTGGGTTTCGTTACTAGAGCTTTCTCCCCCATGTGGTGTCTGAGTGGGTTTTGCAGTTCTATAATCCTGTCCATTGCTTTCAGATTCATCGAGGATCATAGCCTGTGGCTTCCCCATTGCTGCACAATTGTTATACAGTATCAATATATATAACCCTTCACTTTTCTATCTATCGAAAGACTATAAAGTCGAGATACTCACGATTTAAATAAGCGAGAGCCAGAGTGAAACCAATATTGAAAATTACCACATATCCGACCAATCCCCCAACTCCTATCCAATACCAATTCGCCTGTTTGAAGAATCCACGGGACGACAACGTTTCATGTCCCAGATTGACTGTTGAGTTTGGGAGAAACTTTAACAGAGAAACAGGTTCAAATGTCAGACAGTTATTAAGAAGCAACAAAAGAAAAGGTGAATTTACAGTGGCTAGTTCAAGAAATTACAATCTTCTTCCAACTGTGCCCAGTGAACTCGTTAGCACAAATAGCATTCTGTGCAAACATCATTGGCGATGACCAGTAACCCCATATCCACCAATGCTTCATGGCATCTGTTGGCAGTAAGCAACGAAGAAAGAAGCATTAAGTAAGATGTAGTCCAACAAGGATAAAGAAGCCACTTTTAGTAGTATAATCAACTTGCTATGTCATACTTCTTGCCAGGACAAAGCCACCCAAAGAGGTAAGCGCGATCAGTGAAAATGCCCCGAATGTGCTTGCAACAATCAGGTTCCCCCTTCCAAGTGCCGCAACAAAGCGGTATAAGGCAGAAGACATCTGATTAACAAGTATGAGCAGAAGGGTCTGCTTAAAGAACCTGCAATAAAGTCCATTAGCAAATCATTTTAAGTAATTAATAATCACACAAAGAAACAGAATGAAAGACGTCTTTAAGAGTTCATAATAGAAGTAATTGGAACTTTTTGACTTCATTTACCTTCCAACATTTGGATCATATCCAATGACATAGTATGTGAGGCAGACCCAGATGATAACTTCTACCAACGTCAAAGGTATCTTGATGATCCATGCTGGTATAGCATATGCCCATGGAGGAAAGAATTGGAGATTCCTTTGCTTGTAGAAAACTGGAAGCTTTGAAACTGTCATGGAAATCTCAGCTAAACCAATAAACATGAGAACGATGATAGCATAGAACAAAGAACCAAGGTAGATATTTCCGTTAGCGACTGAATCACGGTGCATCTTTGTCCGCAGGAAAACTGTCATTGCAATCAATGCCATTACTGTAAGCTGAAAAGCACAAAAAAGGAAAAATCGAGTCACATTCCTGTGTAATGAAATTTTGTGTAAAATTAAGAAGCAAAGTTAAAATAAAATCTAAACTTACTTGGCAGATCTTGAAGATGTAGACAAACGAATTCCTCTTCATAAGCAAGACTTCTCTGTCCAAGCAAGCTTTCAAGAGCTCGACCTTGCCAACACCATACATTTTAGTTGTCAAAGCAGCTGGGTGGCTCGTAGATTTGTCATATGGAGTCGAGAGTTCTTCTCTAATCTTTCGTCCCACATGGAATGATTCGAATCCGTCCACAAATTCCTTGACTGTAACAAAATGATAGGGTTCATCCTTACGTGCCCAATACTGCTCCTGATCTTTCTTAGACGTCACCTATGATAAATTGGTTACACATTACTTCAACTATGAGATTATATTTGAAATGCGCATCCCTCTTGTAGATAATGTTTACCAAAATAGCATACGAGACAAACAAAAACCTCTATTTAAACTCACTTCTTGCAGGAAGTCGGCCACCCCTTTTCTGTCAGGACATTTAAAGCCCATAACTTCAAAAAATTCAAGAACATTTTCTCGAGGACCCTGGTAAACCACATGGCCATCAGAGAGGAGAATAATGTCATCAAAAAGATTGTAAGTCTCTGGCGCTGGCTGGAGGAGGGAGACAAGAATAGTTCCATTGAGAATGTGAACATATTGCTTGAGAGAATTCACAATCTGGAAAGTTGTCGAGCTGTCCAAACCCGTAGATATCTCGTCCATCAATAGTACCCTAGATGGTCCAACCAACATCTCACCTGTAATTTGATAATTCCAAGATTATTTATAAAATTGATCAGACATTACACAAATTTGTGCACTTTTGAAAATACGAAACTGATTCACCTGTTGTAACACGCTTTCTTTGTCCTCCAGATACACCCCGTAACATGTCACTCCCTACCAAAGTATCTGCACAGACGTCCAATCCCAAAACCTGCAAAGTGGGTATATTGGGATGATACATGAATTCATTTGAACTATCTTGCTATTTCCTGAAAGTTCTTTCTGCAATTATGTGGTAATGTGCAGCGATATTACCTTTATAATGTAATCCGTCACCACGCTCACCTTCTCACCTTCTGTTCCCGCGGCCTAAATTGAAAATCCGCATAAGCAAGGTAAAAAACTAAAGGAAAAATATTCTGGTTCTCATCTGAACAAAGCTTTCACATAGTGTAAGGGAAATTTGAAAGAGGGAAACAAAGAGAAAGAGAGCGGATTTCCTGTATCAGAAAAACGGTCCAACTACATAATAATTTCCTAACACAAAGAGTGTCAGTAATTTCCCTCATACCTTCATGAAGACGTCCACATCAGGATCAGGCTTGATATTTGCTTCTTTCTCTCTTCTTGCCAGCTCTGCTAACATCTCTGCAATGATGGTGGTGGGATTGCAAAAATATGAAGATTAAATTATACAAATCATCGGAAGGAAAGATATAAAAGCAGCGGAAAAGGATCCTAAACTAACCATAACGTGATCCGACCCCTTGACATCTAGCAGAGAAAGCCAAGGTCTCCCTTACAGTCATCTCTGGAATATGGAGATCAAACTGACTCACATAGGCAGCAGTTCTCTGGGGAACAAACTCGTGCATTTCGTGTCCATTATAAGTCACGTTCCCAGTGAACTGAAAGAGAAATTTCGCTTTCACGTATTAGATACAAGTCCAAAGTGTACAAATGCAATCCAAACAAGTTGAAAAATGTCGTCAGCTCTTATACCATTAGATCCTCATCAAGGTCTCCAGCCAAAGACAACAAGAGAGTGGTCTTTCCGGAACTTGGAGGACCCAAAAGTAGTGTCAGCCTATGTGAAATGCATAAACCATGTTAGAATGGAATATTATAATTTCTAACACTGAAGAGAGATTATTAAAGAGGACAGTATCCATCAGACAATGAGTGTTCAGGCTGCAAATTGGAACGAGCCACGAGGGCTGCTTTCTCTGTTTCTCACCTGCCAGGCTTGACGATTCCACTGACGTCGTTAAGGATAGTCAGATGTTTCTTATGACTCCTTGTAATACGGAGGAAATTCGTGGTAGCCTTTAGAAGACGAAGGAAAAATTAAGTTGTAGGAAAATGGTAAAAGTGAAAATTACAAATACTTGTCTGATATTAACAAATTGTTCACATATGATATTTGCACACGGTTACCTCCACAATGTCAAACATGAAATTGATGAATGAAGGCAGAGCCCTACTTCCAACATGAGCTTCCGCTTCAATATTTAAATGCTCGAAACGGACTTCAATTGTCGGAGTTGTTATTCCAACTCTGAGGAAAAAGAAGAAAAACAGATAAACCATTACTGAAATGCAATAGAAAACACACGCCAAACGTAAGCAAAACATGAAAACAAAGAACAACGAAAGGCGACGAATCTGGAGCAACAGAATTAAGAAAACCTCCATGGATTGGCATTAAAGTTACCTGTCGAGACGCTCCTTGAGTTTCAACAAGAACTTCTCATTATCCTCTTCTGGAACCTTCACCAACCTGTCGACTAATTCCCTCCTTTCCGCATCTCCAAGATTATGTATGTTGATTTCAGTGGGGCCTTCCGGGGAAGTCAGTAAACCTTTCTTCAAACGGTTGTAAGTCGGAAGCTTCTCTAGCGCTGCCCATTTGAGAGCTTCCTCGTCGTCTTCTTCCATTGACGGCTTCGAGAAAGCGTCCATGCCTTGGTTCCTCCATACCGACGTACTTCCTTGTCGAAAGCTAGCAGTGGCTTGTCGAAAGCTTTGAGCGGCTTTGTAAACATCACCGGTTTCCATTTTACGTGAATGAGACCAAGATCTCAGGCTCTAGACGTGAAGCAGCAATTGAGGTTACCAGTTATGGTACCTCTGTGTTTCAACAACTTTCCCCACTAAGGGTGTTCGAGTATGAGGAATGATCGTTCTTGTGGGTATTTATAGACAGGTTGAAGTGCCACGTGGGTGCCTCTTCACCCGCGGCAATTGAATGAACCAAAATAAGTGAAAGACAATCTCTACGAGGTTGTTTCTTTTGTGTTTTCCTTTTTAGCCATACTACACTTTACAGCAGTTACTTTCGTTGGCTCGTTGGTAAGAAATTGGTACGACTAGTGAATATTTAGATGATATTAAAGTTGTATTGGCATGTATACAGAAGTTGTTAAAAAAATTGATGTTTGTAAAAAAGATAATAAAGTGTTGTATTGAAATACGTGTATTTTATGATGCTTGACATGTAAATATAAAAAAAAAATACAAATCCTAAAAAAAATACTCAACCGAACATTCCATAAATCTATTAAGTTACTCCCAACTGTTACAAAGTTTATTGTGTTAATCTTAACTGGTTTTTGTGTTTATGTTTTGAGCGGAATACACTTTTACTGCATTTACGAAGTATATTATGTTAATTTCAAATGATTTGTTTAGTGATTCACTCTTAGAACTTGAGGATTTGCTGCTCCCTCTAATATTTCAACTTCAAAACTTCGCAAATGCTATTAACTCTTTTAGTGTTAACTAGCTTACGACTATTGATCCAATAATTATCAAGTTTGTATAGAACGGAAGGAAAGACTCTACATACTCTAAAATTAATCGAGTTGAGTTTAAATTGACCCGAATACCCGATTATTTCAACAACAAAAAAGTCTATCATGTCAAGAGGGTCAGCATAATTTTCTCAGACCAAATGAGAAATAACAGAAAACCCATGTGTGGTAGAGTTTGCACATAAATATTCTGATATTTCCTCTTTTCCTTTTTCCATTTTTTCTTGTAATTATATTTGATGGTAACTCTCTTTCCCAGTTCACTTATTTAATCACGTCAAAAACAATAAACAAGCACTTGTTTGACTTTTTTTCTGGAAAAAAAAAAACAGTACTGTTTTGTGGACTGAATAAAAAGGCACTGGTACTGCAATTACAGAGTTTCAGTATAGGAAAGAAGCTCCAATATTACAGGCTCGGGAAGGTGAGTTTGGAGCTCTGCGAGCTGGGGGAAGCTTCCTATCAAATTGGAGAAGACGAACCACAAGCTAAGTTCGTGAACCAAAGAACAGTTGTTTATTCTCTCTCTGTGTTTTTTTTTGGATTTTTTTTTGTTTTTCTGAAATAAAGAAAAGTTATTTGAAAAAGACCTTTCCAATAGCACGCGTCTGAAGACGTGGACAGTGAGCGAGGATGTAATTGAACACGGTGGACGGCGGAGCGGGTCATAAGTGTCTTTTCTCCCTTCCTTTGCTCGGCTTCACACTACAGCTCACTATGGATGTCAACAACAGTGTTCGCCAACTTCAAGTTCAGTTGTTAAAATAAGGATATAATATATATATATACGACGTGGCTATTCCGGATACGACACAGAGAGATTTTATTTTATTTTTTGGACTAAAATAATAATAATTACGTTAAATTTCACAAAACTAAAATACGGGGAAGGCATGGGGTTCCCAATAATCAAATTCCCATAAAAAAAATTAGAATACGACACACTACATTAAATAGATTAAAATGAAATCAATCTCCTAACTCACGCATGATTCGTTTAATCTACAAGTGTATCAGTACGAGTGCGACCTGTTTGGATTCATTCAAAAAACAAAATCAAATTTTATTGGCCTTAATATTTGACTTCGGCTAATCTAATTCACGTATTTTCACATATAAAATAATTATAAACCCACATCATAATTTCGAGCACGCATGTCTAGAACTCTAGATGATGCTTTTATATTTATCTTTCGGTAACAACTTAAGGTATTATTTTATGTAAAGTATACTTAAGGATTGCATAATCATCGATGATTGTTTAGAAACAGTTGGTGGCCAAGACAAATGGCTTTCCCGGGAAGATTCGTCCTCCCAAGGCTCTATAAATGGGAAAGTGTTTTAAAAGTACGTATAGAAAACATTAGATTCAAGTGTTCACAGCTGCGCATGCATGTAATGGAAATTTGTTTTCGTTTTCCTCGAGAACTTATTCTCGGAAAACGTTAAGATGATACGATCCCTATCATATATTTTTCTTATTGTTAGGTGATTGAAAAAAAACCACTGAAAACATCATTTTGTCTTTATTGACAGAGAGAGAGATTATTATTTTTTTTTTCCTCTTTTTTTCTCTCTGAAACGTGTTTGGTAAAGTCTGACGAAAAAGAATTTTCTAGAAAATAAAAAGGGAAATTCGGTTTGAACGGATGATTAAAAACAAGTTATTTTTTGTTTCTCGAAAATTACGGGGGATAATATGCGCACGAGGGAGCGTTGGCACACGGTGGGTGTAACGCTCCGGGCTGAAAAGTCTATACGGATAAATTTTTATATAAAATAATGTTTTTTCATTAGGAAGAATCATTTATCTAGTTCCCAATATTTTAAAACTAATATTATACAACCTCATCAAAATATTCATAAACTGTAAAAAGCTCAAAAATATCAGTACGAAACCTAAAATTTACATTAGCATATCCGATCTTCCAATATCGATGAAGATCTCCCAAAAGAATTAATCTCCAAAAGTACTCTTGCATAACACGTTTTCGAAACAAAAATCTATCTAAAGCTCCTCGAACTTCTCTAATTCTGTCAATTCTGAAAAAATATGAAAATAAGGGGTGAGCTACGACTAGCTCAGTAAGTAGTAAGTCAATGGGGGTTGGGAAAAAGACAATTTTATCACAATAACCGAAATCCAATATAAAACATCGTGAGTCATACCGAACCCAAAAATATAAGTTTGTAACAAAAATATTCAGGACCGCGCAATATAGAGAAATCACCAATGGTCACACAGATCTCCAGGCCACACAGAACTCCAAATACCATTAGGGGTATCAAATTGGCCACACATATCACAAAGATATATCACCAGCGCAAGGACAATTTTCACAGTATGCTCACCAAAACAAGTTATAAATACTTCAATTGAGTTTCACAAAATCTCGACGATCTCATTTTACCCAAAATTTGTTCAGTTCCCCAAATAATACATCAAAAACATATAAAATACAGAGCACGTTAAAAATCCTATTGAAGAACCACTTACCTCAAACACTTAACCAATCCTTAAAGTTTTTCCAATAATTGCCGAACAATCTCTCGGAAACTAATAGCATCATCTCAATCCAAATTTTGTTTTCTAATAAACATTCTCTGCGACCATTTATTAATCTCAATCTCTTCAACTTTTAAAATTCAAACATACCTCTATCTATCACTTTTAAATTTAAATATAAGATCCTTATTCATATCTTTCAAATTCAAATATAAGAATATTTTTTATCCATATCTTAACCTTTAAATTTAAACCCAAGATTAAATCTCTATTCAAACTTTTAAATTCAAATATAGATCACATCTTCATATCAGTACCTTTAAATTCAAAAATACGATTCAATCTCTATCCAAAAATCAAACATAGGATTAAGTCATATCTCTTCTTTTAAAATTCAAATTATTCATTTAACACCCGTTTTTCGGACGAGTTACTACAGTGAGACATGGGAGAAATATGGTAGCGTGTTCATGGAATAGCCGCCTAGAAAGAGTGCTTAAGAAAATGTTGGCGTCTTTGTGCCGCAATATGCACCAAATCATTGTGCATTTCGGGGTTTTCATTAGAACCTGCAGGCCAATTTGCCAAACGTGGTTTGATCAGGAATTAGTTGAACCAATTTAATCTTACGTTTCCAAAACCAAAAAAAAAACACAAGGCCTAGATTAATGCTCATGAAATTTTTCATATTAATGTAGTCTTTTTGGCTTCTATAATGTTTTTCCTTTTTGTCTTTTAGTCTTCTAAAGTGGTTTGATTGTCAACTCAAGGATATATAAGATTGTACGTACTTCTTCTAGATTGACAGAGGAGTCATTGTACAAATTTCTCATCTTTGTTAATTAGACCAGCCAGACTGTACATTTGGGAGATAGGAACGTTTATAGTGGAATTTTTTTAGACCTCCGATATTTAGTCTTTAATTGCACACTTGAAAGACATAGATGATATCGCCCATATATGTAATCTCATACAGCGAGGTGCCAAGTAATATCACCAATAAATCATCGATTACATTCCTCCTACATTTGAGGAGTGGTCATGTAATGCAGAAGTGGATGGGCAGTCATCAATATTATCACCAATAAATCTTGAATAATACGAAATCTCAATATAGGTTGGACTCGAAATTGGCATTTCTTTTTTCACTTTTATTCTTTTGGGTAGTGTACTTTTTTAACACCCAATTAGCTGTTGCTTGTATTTATTTTTCGGTAGTCATGTTTCCGCACGTATAATATTATGTACTGCTATAGTTATCGTCTCAATATTTGATAACATAATTCAATTATAAATATATAAATATATAAGAAATGTACCTAAAAATATATTTTAGATATCAGGTTTCAATGTCCTTTTTTTTAATGGAATGACACGTTTACTTATCTTCACAAAAGCTTAAAATAAATATTCATACATACATTATGAAAAATAATGCATATCGGGGAGCTACCAAGGTCGTCAAAAGGTACTATCGGGTTTATAAATATCGCCACTCCCCACTTAACAAAGCTTAGAAGAAGTTAAACACTAGCTAAAGCACCCCCTCAAAAACCCTTCTTGGAAGTTTTCACGCAAGATATATTTTGAGCTCTATGGCTCTGAAACTGCATGCATGAGAAGGCTCAATTGCAAGAATTTCTGAGCTATAGTTCTCTATGTTTTCTTGTTCCTTAAAAGAGCAACGTCGATCGAGTAGGGTTCTAGTGGAGCGACATTGAGCTGATGATTGGATATTCAACCTCACTTCATTTTTGCTCTGTTCTTTCTTTTTCTTGAAGACTTGAGCTGAGCTTGAAGTAGTACTACCAATGACCTACATTTTATATATGTAGAAGTTTGCTCTATCTATATTCTGAATTGGAGTTGAGGTTATTCCCGAGATATTTCAGTACGTAATTTCTTATTTTCTCATACAAAAAAAGAATGATAACGTTGATATTTGATTATTTTCATAATTTCCTACAAAAAAATTGTTAATTTATTATTATTTCGTCAACTTAATTTGTATATATTCGCAATAACTCATTCTGAAAATATTAGGTTACTCATATTTTATAACATAACGTTAAAAAATTTAATTATGAAGATATTTTTTCGGCTTTAAAGTTCTTCAAAGTTCTCTAAAATAATTGAAGATAATAGTACAAAAAACAATTAAAAAATTTAGACTCGTTAAAAATGTTCGATCTTCATGATTTTTGTCCAACTTAAATCTTTTTTTTGGGTATATTGAAAAAAAAAATTAAATCAGGTGTTTATACAAATAAAACACAAGGAATTCGTTTGCTTACAGCTTTTTAAGTATGAGCGAAAAGAAAGTGCGCGCGATAAGCGGATAAGGATGGCCAAAGGGCAAAGAGTGAGAAAACTGAATGGTACTTTCTCGCACCAAAAATCGACAAAGCTATGAAAATCTCTGAATAGTTGCTGGATGGATTTGACAGTCCAGAAGATCTGTGAGTGGTACGGTGGGTAGAGTTCCCACATAGATTTGATAGTTACTGTCGTTTCCAAGTTCTCTTATTAAAAATATATATTTTTTATATTTTTTTCTTAAGTATTTTATTTTATTTTATCTAACCCTTCGAGATTCACATTTCAGTTGCACGTCTTTGAAGACGTGGACAATGCAAAGCTAGTCATAAATGTCTTTTCACATTTACTATTAATGCCATCACATTTTTTTATGGGTCTGGCCTTCACATTTTCTTTATCACAAATTAAAGAGTGGTGCTCTAGGAAATTGGAGAAAAAAGGGGTCTGAGAGTGACAACTTGTGTTGGCTGCTTGTGCTCCGGTGGTCCAAATTCCGGATATAATTACAGGCAGACGAGTTTTATTAGAATATGACAAGATTGTCTAATCCATTGAAAAAGAACAAAATTGATCGCCCACACATGGTTCATCCTAAGTCAACATAGGTACGAGCTGTTTCAATCCATTTAAAAAAAAACAGATGAAAATCTGATTGGCAAGAATGTTTGACTTCAATAATCTAGCTAATTGATATGTTTTAACAGTTAGGATTTTGATTACCCCCCTAAGCCCAATTATTTCTTCCATATTTTAATTCTAATAGCAAACTATATAAATGCATTATCTAATGAAATGTAGACGTATTGCTTCTAAAACCCATCAATGCTTACGGAATCTGCGGACCAACTTGCAATTACTTAATTTTAAGAATAGTTGGTGACTTAGTATAGTTTCTTAGGGGGCAGGTTCATCCTCTAAGACCTAATAGCTGGGGGAAATGTTTTCAACAATGAAAAAATGACCCATTAAACATAATGGATGACTTGAAACAATGCAGCAGCGAGGTGGTATTCTATAATTTGCGTTCACCTCCTGATCTCACCCTCTAATTTGTAGTTGCAAGGAAAAAAATTATGGAGATCATTAAACATCAAACGTGTCATACACGGCATATACCATCGAGTTCATGAGCCAGGTGCTATGCACGTACTTCTGTATCTCACTCTTGTACACATCAGTGATGATGGACCACTCTACACAGAGTTGAAAATTTGCACTCATCCATGATATCACCAAGCAAGAGCTAGCTTGTGCAGTGATCTGTCCAATGGATTCGGGTCCTGATCAGTTGGTATCTACTCCGTGGCATCGCCAAGTAATAGAGAATATCCAATCTGAACATGTATGACGTCGAACTTTTGACTGGGGAATATATTATACATTTGGGTGGCGTTATTGCAAGGAGAGTTGTTATAAATGCATACATGTTTTTATATAAATTATATGAGTTCTTTTTGTCTCATGTATAGTGGTTAAAATTATATGATCGATCGGGTTCGTTATTGATCCAAAGTCAATGGTATAATATTATACAAGGGATGTGCTCCTCCCCTCGAAAAATATGCTGATAATTAATATATATCTTTCGACGTAGGAAAGAGATTTCCACCTGCACCACAGCAAACCTGCCTCACCGCGTTTAAGCAGACGGAACGAGCATCGGCCGGGTTTTATCTTCTTCCTTTTGTTAATTTGTTCAACTTAAAACCCGGGTCGAGTGCAACTCCGGGCCGGGCGAGGATGGTTTTACCCTCTCTATTTTAATTGCCTCTAGATAAAGTCTATATAAAGTGCAGTTGTGTCGTACTGTCGTTGAGGCAACTGGCAACTGTACGCGTGCATTTTAATTTTTTAGCTGGAGATGACATGCTTCAAACATGGGTGCCAATTATTGATAATTGCAGCTAAGTGTGAGTAAATTAGTATTTTGTGTACGGTTGGGCAAAATGCTCGGAAAACCAATCAGGCTGACCGGAATGGTTGGTCTCTCTCTCTCACAACCTCGGATTCGGATCGATCAGAAACATTTAATAAAAGATCGACAAGGGTTCGGAGGTCCGATCTTGGGTGATAGAAAACCAACCCATGACCGGCCTAATTGTCAAGTGTACTACTATATAGGGTATGTTTGAGAGTGAAAATTTTGGGTATTGGGGTTTGAGAAATATTATAAAGTAAAGAAATGTTATGGGAGTTGGTGAAAAAGTGAAGAGAGAGAATATTTTTAATAAATATTATAATAATAATAAATTATGTGATGAATTTTTTAGTAATAAACCTAAAATTTTGAGTCAAATTAATTGGGGTTCAAACATGCCCATAAAGGTAACGATTTTTTTTGTCAGAATTTGCCGGAAACCAAGCATCCATCTTCTCTACTATCTCAGATCTCATGTCTCTTCTACTTGATCTCGCCTAGTGTACTTCCCTTAACCTTCTCCGACGTGAGGGACCAAACCCACCGAAGGCAGCTAGTTTTTGGCTTAACCCACGGATTTGGTTCTTTAAAAATTGGGTTAAAACACCTTTTGCCTTCCTGAATTTTATACCCTTTAAAAAATTAGTTATACGGTTTTCTTTTTTTTTTTTAATTAGTTATACGATTTTCAATATGATCATCGATAGTCCTTGAATTTTTCCATTTTTTCATAGAAGCCTTTCAATTAATTTTAAGTCTAATCATGATTAAGTTTCGATAAGTGTACACGATCAATTGGATGACTATATTTTAGACCAACGAAAGGATCGTAATGATGAAATTAAAAAACCTAAATATTATTGGTGACTAAAATGAAAATTTAGGACTACTAAAGGATGTATAATTCATTGACTAGGAAGGTCTGTAATCCTTAAAAATTTGTTTGTCTCTAATTAAGATGGAGCAAAGGGCACCCATGCATGCGTAGTCCGATTGTTATCCCTATTTGGACCCCTTGGCCTTTTGTCCTCTAACCATGTCGCCTCCTTGGAGGACAACGTTAACATTACAGGAAGCCTGTCACCAATAGGTTCAGTACCATGTATGACACTTGGGCAGGGGTTGGTTTTATTTCAACGGCTGTGATCACTGCGATTCACTCTCTTTACAACTGGTAACATATGGATCAGGCCCAGTTGAGAGGATGTGATTTTCTCTTATGATGCTGATCGAATGGCATTAATCCTGGCCCAAACCAATTTGTCCTTGAGCCATTCAGCACAGGGCATCACTAACTTCAGCTCATCCTCTGGAATAATTGCCTGGTCACTAAATTGATTGCAAGATCTTCTGATTAGGTGCATCTAGAAACCTTAATTTAGGTTTTTCAAATATATTATTTGTTCTCAGAGAAAAGAGAAGTTGAAGAAGTACATGAAAGGGTAAACGACAGTTCTATTTCCAGACTGCAGTTAACATTGCCAATTCAATTGAGAATCCAGTTTGTGAAAACTACCAAGAATTTTGTCCTTTACGCTTTGTACCCAAGCCTATACAGGGGTAATGACATGGGCCTTATCTTTGTCCTTTAGGCTTTGTACCCAATTTATATGTTTCTATTTGAATCTAACTTGGGCGCTGTATGTCCAAGCCCTTTGCTGCTCTCGTATAGGCTTTTGTTTTACTTCTAGATGGCCTTGTTTGTTTGTTTTTTTATGTTCTTTTATCGGCCTTTAGAAGCCTGTTTTGTTTCCAAGAACCAGATCCGTAGCAAAAAAGATCGGGCC
This sequence comes from Myrica gale, assembly GCA_963930655.1. Lineage (NCBI taxonomy): Eukaryota > Viridiplantae > Streptophyta > Magnoliopsida > Fagales > Myricaceae > Myrica > Myrica gale. The sequence continues at coordinate 6,719,981 of OZ005601.1, forward strand.
CCGCCGCAATGCCATGGAACAAGAGAAAATGGAACTGTTGATTTTACGCTACAAGTGAGCAGGAGAAAATCTGATACTCTTTTACATCAATAATTTGTTACCATTATACAAAATGTAATAGGTGAAAGAGACGAAAGAAGTTGGAAAATGAAAATATGCTTAAAAACATCCGATACAAATTTAATCAGGAAACTTTCCTCATCTTCTTTGGAAATTAAAAACCTTGATGCAAAAGGCAAAGATAACTGCAAACAGCACAGCAAACCCAGCGACCACAACTGCCACCACTCCCAGAAAATCGTGCTTGAATCCAAAATAGTCTCTTACATAGTCTTCCACTGTTCCATCAGTGTCTTCAAGTACGTCCTTTATATCTCCAAATTGTGAAACAACCAATCCGTACAAAGTCCAAGCAACTGGGCATAGCCAGTAGTACCACTTCCACCACACCGGAATCCTCTGTAGTTGGTAAAGGGGAGAAAACAGAAAAAAGAAAAAGAGAGTTAGCAAATGCGATAAGTATATATATATATATATACACACTTAAAACCTGCACATCAGAAGTGACAAATACTTACTGTTCTTGGGACTATGAATCCGGAAAATAGGTTCCATATGGCGTAAAATGCTGAGGCTGTTATAGAAGCAATATGGTGGTTTGGTGTATAAGCCACGCTCATCATACCATAGAAGGTGAAGTACAGCAATGTGAAGAACATGAAAAACAGATACCAAAAGAATTTGGCAACAGTCCATTCAAATCCAATCATTGCATAAACTATAATGCCGTAGACTGCAGCTTGCATAAAAACATATGGGAGCTCAATCGCGACCTGCGACAAAAGAAGTGAATTGTAATTAGCATACAAAATCATTTAAAAGATTAGAGGAGGGGGGGTGTTAACTTTGTGAACTAAGATACCTGTGCAAATGCGTATGGCAAGGCGGAATACATTCCAGCAGCTCTTTCTCGGTAGAACACCGTTCTTTCGACAGCCACAACAGGCTGCACGGATGAAGCATTTTGGACGCCAAGGAAGAGAACAGCAGAATACATGGAACCCATCGCATTAGATAAATCCTGTCGTTTCTTGCTGCATTTTGAAATTCAAAAGTGAGCTTTGAGAAATATGTAGCGGTGAACCATGAACGTCTTACAATTTTTATGAGTCTTCAAGCAGTGACTTACTATTTGGAGCCAAGGTTCCAGAACATTGTCCCGAACATCAAGGCTATGACGACGGTGAAGAGAAATCTCACGGCAGTATATGGTGGGTTGCGCCAATAGGACCAGCTCTGTTTCCATAAGCAAGCCTTGGACTGGGTGAAAAATGATTGTGAGTATTGAGTTGGGAAATAGAGGTCCTCTGAACCAGGAGCAGGCTTGCTCAATTCTTGAATCAGTGTTTTGTTCCTCCTGATGCAATATGCCACACGGTAGTAGAAGTTTCAGCCTTAATGACAACGATCTTATTCATACATTGTCGAGAAGGAATATTTTTCCTCTCTTTTTTTTCAGTCACCTAATGCAGTCAGTTAGTTTCATCAGGAACATACCTGTACAGCTCTGAGTTTCTATACGTAGAAGTAAAATCAACACCCAAAGCAGCTTCTTCCCCTGGAGTTGTAACTTCCAACATCCAAGTTGCTGGATTGTAGCCGTCTTTAATTTTTTTTATTCCTTCAATGCTCTGGATGCAAATCAAGGGTATACAGATTAGGAAATTTACAGGGTAGACCAAAATGTATGGCCTTTTTCATTGTTTCTCTATTATCTTTACCTCAAAATACTGGATAAGATCGCAAGAGAGACGACCCAATGGCCCGACATATATCTCTTGTCCTCCACGCTTCAATAGGAAAAGCTGCAATACATGTTTTATAGGTCATGCTCCAGCCCAAAAGAGAAACAACAGCTTCTGTTGACAACCAATGGTTCTTACCTCATCAAAAGCTTCAAATATGTCAATGCTTGGCTGATGGATTGTGCACACCACTGTCCTTCCTGTGTCCACAGTGTTCCTAACTGTTCTCATCACAATTGCAGCGGCTCTTGCGTCTAGACCTGAAGTTGGCTCATCCATGAATATTATGGAGGGATTCGCCACAAGCTCAACTGCAATAGTGAGCCTCTTGCGCTGTTCGGTAGAGAGACCATCCACACCAGGCAACCCAACAAGTGCGTTCCTTAATGGTTTCAACTCCACAAGCTCCATGACTTCCTCAATGAACATCTGCAAACGTTTTTCAGAATCATGAATCTGGACTTTAGGCAGCGGTATTCAAGACAAATTTTTAATTGCATAAAAAGAAACCGGCACTAGGAACAGAAAGCACAGGAAACAGAGTTCTGTTTGAGATACTAACCTTTCTCGTTTCTGAATCAACATCAGAAGATAATCGGAGCCATGCTGAGTAGAGCAAGGACTCATACACAGTAACATGAGGAGAATGAATGTCGTTTTGCTCACAGTACCCTGAAATTCGAGCAAATGTTTCTTGCTTCTTTGGGTACCCTGAAATTGTGATGTTCCCCTCAATATATCCACCAGTTTTCCTACCAGCCAGCACATCCATCAGAGTTGTTTTACCAGCACCACTAACACCCATCAGAGCTGTGAGAACACCTGGCCTGAAAGCACCACTCACACCCTTCAGCAGCACCAATTTATCTTCAAGGACACCCTGGTTCTTCATTTCCTGCATGTTCAATTGAAACAGTCAGTTATCTAGTTTCTGGACTAACTAATTTGAAATTCAATACAAGAAACTTCTTCAGTTCAAGGAATTTATTATTTAATTCACCTGTGGCATGTCAACTGAATATATAACGTCATCAAAAGTGATCGAATGTTGAGCAAATGGAAGCACCATTCCACTTTGCACACTACGAACGGCCTCAATTGCAGATGCGGACCTGGTGGAGGTACTTCCCCTCCTACTTTCACGTTCACTTCCTGCATGTCAATATAACTTGGATTGGAATCTCAAGAGTAATATGAAACCTTATAAAATTCTGACATTTAGAAGTCACGACACACAATATGAGCCACGAATTACCTATGGTTGTAGGATGATGACTTGAGCTGTTTCCTCTGTTTGATAACTGTATGCCTTCTCCTGTCCTATTCGACTGTTCATTGCTTTCGGGTTCATCTGATTTGACAGTCTGTGCCTTCCCAAATGCTGCACAGTCAATTGTAGATTATTACACAAAAGCACCTAGATTTAGAGTTCAATTGAAAAAGTTAGAGATACCCACCGTTGAGATAATCGAGAGCAACGGTGAAACCGATGTTGAAAAGTATGGTATATCCAAACAAGGCCCCTATCCCAATCCAGTACCAATGTGATTTTGTGAAGAAGTTCCGCGACTTCAGCACTGTAATACCCAATGGTTCGGTTGTGTTTGGGAGAACCTTTATTGTTAAATTTAATCCAACGTTAGCTTTTTATTAAGAGGGAGATATGACAGATATAATCAAAAGACTAGTTCAAGAAATTACTTGTCTCCAATTGTTCCCCAGGAACTCGTTAACTACTACTGCATTTTGCGCATACATCAGAGGCGATGCCCAGTAACCCCATATCCACCATTTCTTTATTTCATCTGAAGAAACAAGAAAACGGAAGAAAGGACCACTTTTTAAGATTATGGTGTGCTAAACGAGGGAAAAAGAAGTTAAAAATAAATCCTCGGTATGATATAACATTACCTTTGGCGAGGATAAAGCCACCCAATGCAAACAGCATGAGAAGAGCAAATGACCCAAAAGTGTTAGCAACGATCATGTTCCTACCCATTGCTGCAATAAATCGGAATAATGAAGACGCCATTTGGTTTGTAAGTACCAGCAGCAAGAATTGCTTGAACAACCTGCAATACGGTATTCCCAATTGTCATTTGGAGTAGAACACATATGGCTAAACCAATCTCCAAATGTACTACCAAGTTCAGTATACCTTCCGGCATCTGGATCAAATCCAATGACATAATAGGTCATGAATACCCAAACACCAACTTCTAAAAAGGTTATCGGGATTTTGAGGATCCATGAGGGAAGAGAATAAACCCACGACGGATAGAAGAGGAGGTCCCTTTGCTTGTAAAATACAGGTAGCTTCACAATCGTCATGGACAGCTCTGCCATTCCATTAAACATGAGCATAATCACAGAGAAGAACAAAGCCCCTGTATAGATTGATCCATCGGTTGAATCATCGCGAGGCATCTTTGTCCGTAGGAAAATGGTCATTGTAATCAGTGCCATCACAACAAGCTAGAAGCAAATAAGGAAACGTCGTCAAGATCCTGTTGAAAGAAAAACGAAAGGAAAAATAAAATAAAATCTACAACGTACTTGTGTCAACTTGAAGATGTACACAAATGAATTCCTCTTCATCAACAAGTATTCTCTTGCCAAGGAAGATTTTAACAGCTCCTTCTGGCTAACACCAAACTTTGCGGTTGTCAAAGCAGCTGGGTGGCTTTTTGTCTTGTCATATGGAGCTGCAAGTTCATCTCCTATTCTCCTTCCCACATGGAATGACTGGAATGCCTCCGCAAATTCCTGGACTGTGACAAATCTGTAACTCACTTCTTTGCGTGCCCAATATTGCTCTTGATCTTTCTTTGACGTCACCTATGACCAAATGATCATAAATAAATAAGAGACATGATACTCCACATGTAAGGTTCATATGATGAGTCTCTTCTTCTAACACCAAAGGTTTTGATTGCAAAACATTTGAATGCCTTGGTATGGATTAATGCAACGAAGTCTGGATCTAGACTAACCTCTTGCAGAAAGTCAGCCACGCCTTTCCTGCAAGGACATTGGAAGCCCATGGATTCAAAAAACTCGAGGACATTTCCACGGGGTCCCTGGAACACAATGTAGCCATCGGAGAGGAGAATAATGTCATCGAAAAGATCATAAGTCTCTGGTGCGGGCTGCAGTAGAGAGATGACAGCTGTTCCATCAAGAATATGAACATAGTGCCTCAGCGAATTCACAATTTGGTAAGTTGTTGAGCTGTCCAATCCAGTGGATATTTCATCCATAAACAATGCCTTTGCTGGTCCAACAAGCATTTCCCCTGTAATTTGGTTTGTCTAGATTATCATACAGGCAATTCGTAGCAACGAAAGTGAATTATGTTTGCTATGTAGTGGGTGTACCTGTTGTAACACGCTTCCTTTGTCCTCCAGAAATTCCCCTCAACATTTCATCTCCTACCATCGTATCAGCACATACGTCTAAACCCAGAATCTGTAATTTCAAGGTAAAGCAAATTAAAGAAATCTGAAGGATATGATGCAAATGCTTCTTCATTCCCAATATCCATTTTCCAAGAACAGAACTCAATGGGAATAAGCAAAGTCACCTTTAATATGTAGTCTGTCACCACATCTGCCTCCTGGCCTTCAGTGGTTGCTGCCTGATGCATCAGAAGCCAATAAAGAGAAGAAATCCATCATCATTCACTGTAAGACTGTCTTAAAAAAATGTAAGTTGTGACTCCACTAGATCCAACAGTGGCATTGATTTGAACCTCACATCTGAGATGATCAAGCTAAAGATTCAGCTGCAAGTATTGGCGGTGTAGTTTGTACTGGAATCTTTTAAGTTATTATTATTATGAGTTCCAGATATTTTCCTCAGATGGTAAAAAAAAAAAAGTAAATTCCTCAAACTAAGTGCTAGAGATCTCCTACGGATAAAAACTGTGGCTAAGAGCTTCTGTCTTACCTTCATGTAGACATCAATATCTGGATCAGGTTTGATATTTGCCTCTTTTTCTCTTCTAGACAACTCTGCTAGCATATCTGCAGGTTTAAAAAAAAATAATAGTCATATTTTCTGAGTATTTACGCTAGACAACTCTGCTAGCATATCTGCAGGTTTTTAAAAAAATAATAGTCATATTTTCTGAGTATTTACGGATTACTCATGGCCAAGAAGTGATCCAGTGAGTTAATTAACTAACCATAGCGTGATCCAACTCCTTGGCACTTTGCAGAGAAGGCCAGCGTTTCCCTTACAGTCATTTCTCCCATGTGGACATCATGTTGACTGATATAGGCAGCAGTTCTCTGAGGTACAAACTCTTTCATGTCATGGCCATTATAAGTCACCCTTCCCGAAAACTGAAATGAGAAGTTCCGAATTTCGAATTAGAGATTAGATATCAGAGAGCTTAAACAGAGCTAAGAATTGAGGGACCGAGAAAAAAGAAGCTGAAATGAATTTATTTCCACCTTTAGATCCTGGTCAAGCTTTCCAGCCAATGACAATAGCAGTGTTGTCTTTCCAGAACTTGGAGGACCCAATAGTAATGTCATTCTGTCAAATACACACACCAAAAGGGATATGAGTTTCCAGAAATCGTTCTAAGTATTCACAATGCAATTCACCATAACGAATGAGCGTGTTTTCTCACCTCTTAGGCTTGATGATTCCGCTAACATCTTTAAGGATAGACACCTGTTTCTTTTTACTGGGTAGAATATGAAGATAATTCAAAAACCCCTGCGCATATAGTTCAAACGTAAGTTGGAAAACAACTTGATAAAAGAACTTGAATAAACACAAGTAGAAATTTAATCTATGATCTTATATTATGCAAATGGTTACCTCTACAATGTTGACACTGAAATTAATGAATGAAGGCAACGCTCTGCTTCCGACATAAGCTTCGGCCTCGACATTCACGTGCTCAAATCGGACTTCGATTGTTGGAAGATCAATTCCAACTCTGGGAAAAATTCCAACAAACAAAGAAAATCAATTGCGTTACAGAGGAATTAATTAAATGCATTTGAGGGACTAAACGTAGAAATAAAACGTAGAAATAAAAATTTTAAACTTAAAAAATTTAAATTTAGATAAGTAAAACAAGATATTTAAGTCGTTCTGACGGTTCACTTATTAATAAAAGTTTACATTATTTATTTCAATCTCTGAACTACATTTTAACACTGAACACGTTAATCGACGCCATTACGTGAGCCAAAAAAAAATACTGGACAGAAAAAAGACGGAAGCATAATTGGAAGAGCTCTTACCTATCTATCCGATCCCTGATCTTCAACAAGAACTTTCCATTATCCTCTTCGGCTACTTTGATAAACTTCTCGAGCAATTTCTTCCTCTCTTCTAATCCAATATTTTCTATATTAATTTCATTGGCGTCGCCTTTTGAAGTAGTTAGTATACCTTTTCTTAGACGATCAAACGTTGGAAGTTTTTCAATGGCAGCCCATTTGAGAGCTTCTTCGTCGTCTTCCTCCCGTGAAGACCTCGAGAAAACTTCCATACCGTTGTTCCTCCATGTCGACGAACTGCGTAATCGTAAACTACCCGTGGCCTTGTAAATGTCACCGGCATCCATTACTGAAACCCGATCGACTAAAGATTACTAAAACCGCTAGAACCCGCCAAACCCCAGAAATATTTCTTCAGTATCCACTTAATATTTGTAAGATTTCAGAAACCAAAGAATGGCGCTGCAACAACTGCAAAAGCCCACCAAAACCCAGATAGGTTCCTCGATGTATAGGCTAGCAGACCAAAGATACCAGACACCGTCTTAAAGAAGAGGGAAAAGAAAAAAAAGGCTGAAAGACATAAATGAGTAGCGGTTCTCCGTAAGTTGGTTTAGCTTTTCGTTCTCCTTCGAGCAACGGGAAAGCTTGACATTTATATAGGAGTATAACTGGAACCATAGGCAGCTTAGAAAAAAAAACTTAGAAAAACTGGAACCATAGGCAGGACTACGTGGGCGGCCTACAAAACGCATGACCACCTTCCCTCCTACTTGCGCCAAAAACTAGCCAGTAAATTTGAAAAAACCAAAAAGGATTTTAAAAAACAAAAAAAAAATAGAAATGTCTATCATGTCTCCCTGGTCTGATCTGTCGACCAGAAACGCAGGCGACACCTCCGTTTAAGAACGTGTTTCATATTTTCCGTTATTATAGGAAAACAAAAGTTTACTGGTGACACCGAACATACAAAAGTGTTATATAAAGTATTGGGTTTCATTTTTGTTCATGTTTTCTCCAACTCTTGAGACTCTCAACCCGTAGGAGACTTCAATACTTCTCTACTGCGTAGTCAAAAGTCCTGATTTCAAGATGCCATGAAACTTTACGTTTCTTTCTTCGATTTCTAGAGAAATTACTGTAAAAACAAAAGACGTTGTCAACTGAATGAGAAAACGAAATCCGGATAAATACCAATACCTATTACAGGTAAAAGGAATATATCTGTCCTCAAACGTTACAGCTGCAATATCTTTATTTAACTATGTAGAGTTTGCAAACCAGAATTTTAGAAATATTGTAAAAATTGAAGTTGATCAGAGTTTTATTAAATCGTGTGAGGAGACAGACACGAAGACAGATGGATTTCAAACATACTTTCCCCCACGGGCTTTTGTTAATTTGGGACAAATGAGATTAAACAAGGGAAATTGACAATTTAGTCATTAGGTTTCATTTTTTGACAATATGATCATTAAGAATACATAGTTGTGACGATCTGGTCTTATCGTTAAATCTTCATTAAAATTTTAACAGGAATAGCGGTCGACCGGATTGTTTACTGTTGCGGCAAAAGTAACTTGTAGCGGTCGACCGCATTTTATTCCTTTAAAACTTAACGGAGATTTGACGGAAAGACAATATCGTCATAACAATATATTCTCAGTAACTATATTGTCAAAAATGAAATATAGTGACTAAATTGTCAGCGTGCTACAAATCTAGTGACTAAATTTTCAATTTTTCATTAGACGAGAAAGGGGTTGTTGGGTCAAGACATATAACCACAACTAATGTACCGTCAAAAGTTGAGATTTTCTTCTTCTTCTTTTTTAATGCATATCTTCTTTAAATTACATTATATAATTTGTGCATAAAATTATAAAGATCTTCATCTTAGATCTTAATAGGATCTCACACTATTTAATGTTGTCTAAGTAAAGTTTCAGGAAGTATAAATTATATAATGAGATCCACTTATTGTGTCTATTTCTCTTTGAATTATACAGTATAATTTAAAAATAGATAAACACAATACATATATCATACATCATTTAATGTTGTTAATACAAAATTTCAAACAATATAAATCATAGATTCCACTTCAGACAAAAAAAAACATAAGATTCTAATGCTTTAATTAATTCTAACTAACTTTTTATCAAAGGGAAAGAAAAATTTACTTCATTCATTTTTATATTTACTTCTTTAAATTTCTCTGTAGGGGTATCTTTGTTTTCTAGAACATAAAAAAAGCGTACAAAAACTTGTAGTGTAGACACTAGACAGATAGGTTCACAGCGAGCTTGACTTTGCCACTTCGGGGTTGCCAGCTTTCGGACAATATAATATTATTCAATCTTCTCGGATATAGATTGGATGGTTGAGATTCAGCTTCTAGAAGTTTGGATGTATTTAATAATTTAAGAATATGTTCGTATTGGTTAAAAAGGGTAGGATTTAGTAAAGTTGTAAATATTTATGTTGAATAGTATTTTATTGGTATTTATGTAAAGTGAATAGAGAAATGATTTAATGTAATTATTTAATAAAAAAATAACGAAATTATGTGAAAAAAATATATAGAAAAAAAATTTGTGTTAAATAAAAAACTAAAAAGTTGTAAGAGATTTTGTAAAATGTATTAATTTTTGTATTTGAATTCTTAAGATGTCCAGTGATAATTTTATGAATATATTTGAATTCTAAAAAAAAAAAAAAGTTAAAACGAACCTAACTCAAGTATAACTTCTTCGAAGATAGGGAGAGACTTAAATATATCGTTATCAGCTATCCATTTTCAATTAAAGAAGGTGGTGTGGATCCCATTTTCCATCCTATCTTCTACGGATGGCTAGTGGATGGCATCATCGATGATGAAATCTAAAAAAAACAAAAGGAATATTGTGTGTTTTTTTTCTTAGCAAAGGAATATAGTTTTTTTTGTTGGGTGCAAGGTGAAGATAAAGGAATATAGTTTTCGTTACATCATCCCTCGGATCTTTATACCACTATTAATAAAATAAAAGATTCTTGTGGTTGTACATTCAGTGGCGGAGTTAGAAATGATTTTGAAAGAGGCTAACTCTTAAGAAAAAATAATAATATTTTTTTATTATATAATGTAAAAAAAATTCTTAGAATTAAAATATTAAAAATATATTCGATTGAAATACACATACAAATATTAACCATGTACAAATCTTAAGATAAAGTTGTTTAGCCTCTACAACTTGTCCACTCTCTTGTTATTGGAAAGAAGAGCGCTCAAATTTTATCTTTACTTTTAATTTAACAAATTAAAAAAAAATACATGTTCAAACATTAAAAAAAATAGACATTCGTTTCTTGTCGATCAAATGCAAAAGTGGGGCCTGCTCGGAACCATGTAATTTTTTATGATCTTTTCCCCCCACCTGACTTTCTTTTTTTGGGTCCCTGTTTTAGTTCTGCTATTAAACTAGTCCAAATTCGAATGCCTGAACTTTGAGGCAAACATAAATAGGTCACGAAAAATGCACTTACAAGCGTCAAGCAAATCAAGATCACAAAAATCTTTTTCCAATAAAGCAGGCTGCGTGAGCGTGTTTTTACCCGACCCTATATGCTTTCCTTTGTTTTCATTTTTCCAATCCTAAGCTATGTGTTTAAGATGACCATTTAATTTTCTCTTTTGACCATCGGGAGATTCGGGACCGACCTGTCCCTTGAGGTGGCTCAAGGAGAATTTGGTGGCTTCGGTCACAGCTCACGTTTCACACTTGGTTGGTTGATTGCTCTGAATTTACTTATGGAACCTTCGCCCCACGCTTGTCCAGTGGACCAATCGCACTGTTTCTGAATAAAACTATTTTCCAAATTCAAAGGATTTAGTTGCAGATGATGCTGGGTATACTTCATACATGGAGGCTGATATGTGTATATTTCTATGCTCTGTCTGTGAATGAATCTGTACGTTCTTTTCGACATGTAAGACAAGACATCCCCATCTTTGACGCAACAAATTACATCCCTTTATATCCCACAGACTCAGTTAAGGCGAATCCCCACCTTTATATCTCAAATCAAATCTCACTTGCCTACCAAACACTTCTATATTACAAAACTTCTTCCTTCAGTTGTCTTGTGACTTGCCCCTTCCCATTTCCCCTCTCAGATGGAATACTATTAGAACAGAGCCTAAGAAATCCAACTACCCCTTCTAGTTTTTGCATCATTAAGTCTCCTCCATTAGACAGAGCCTTGTACTAACCACGAGTCTCCCACCAGTTACATTAGATTCATCATCACTGCGGTTCAAGTTATGGGATCGGTCGGACACACACAGTTAGCCTTATTTTCCTTCTCTATTTCTTTTTTTATTATTATTTTTTCGGCTGCTTTGTAATGTATTGGTTGTTATTGTTGTTGATACTCTCTATTTTTTAATATATAGTTTTGTATATATCTATATATATCTTAATTTTTTTAAAAAAATAAATATATATTTTTTTTATATTTAGTTTAGAAATCAAATAAGTCCTCAAACTTTGCAACTTCTCAAATTAGTTTATGATTCATCAAAATAATAGTCCACCTCAAGAAGTAATTTATTGAGTTTTTTAAGTTTAGATATTTATTTAATTTTCAGACAATTCAGTAATGCTAATTTTATATTTATTCCATTAAAAAAATGCGTGACCTATCATCGAGTTTCACCAATTAAATAAATAAATAAAGCACTTAGTTCACTGCTTACGTATATCCCATTTCCTACAGGATCATCCCTTTGTCACAGCTCTTACCATAATAATTTTCTTAAAAAAAACAACAAAAACCAAAAGAAATCGTACCTGCCTCTAAAATTAATAATAAATCTCCGACTATTTTTTTCTGACATCTACTGTAGCTCCAAGTGTTTTATGTTACTACCGATCAGTCATCTGCCGGCTAAAGTAGGGAGTTTTTCTTGTATACTTTCGGAGTTGGGAGATTCCTATTTCCTAGAAACGGGGGGGGTTTGCCCTCGTGAGATCCAGGTAGACCGGTTAGATTACTGTGCAGCTTTGTTGGTTGGTACGTCTTTCAGCTTCCTTCATGAATGCCTCTTGACTTCACTATCCAGATTACTGATTGGTACTTCTTTCACCTACTTCATTACCCGGCTAAGGCTAGCTATATTTAGACAGGCCTTTCTTCTTTCATTTAAAAGGTTGTTGAAATTAAACAGCTAAAGGCATGCCTTTCGGGCCTAACTCTAATCTGGGATTGTTTAATGCCCCCTTGGGACCAGGCCTAACTGATTAGAGATATTTTAAAACGTATCCGGCTCACTACAATCGGCCCGTGACAGCCATACGACTATGGGTGCGTTTGCCCCCTAAAATTTTACAAAAATTTTCACCAACCCACAATATAATATTATAATATAATTTCTCTCTCTTCCATCAAAAAATATAAAAAATTACAACAAATATAAACTATTTCCTCTCTCTTCACTTTTTCACTAAACCCAATACCAACACTAAACCTAATACCAAAAATTTTACCACACAAAACCACTATGCGTGTAACGACTCAAAGATAAGCACTAGCCACATTTGTACTTTGACTTCAAAATGACTAGTCAAGTTTGCTCTTGAAGCCCCTTAGATCATTATAAAGCACAGTTCAACTTAGTAAGGTCTCAATGTGAGACTTGACCTTTATAGAACTCATCTCTCATTCATTTTATTCTCCCACTCCATATGAGATTCGAGGTATCACAATCTCCCCACTTAAATCATTGACGTCATCGTCAAGGCCCACCAAGTCCACATTGGTGGTTACTATGACCGCTTTGATACCATTTGTAACGACCCAAGGATAAGAACTAGTCACATCTGTGCTTTGACTTCAAAATGACTAGTCAAGGTTGCTCTTGAAGCCCTTTGGATCATTATAAAGCACAGTTCACTTGGCCCTTATAAAACTCATCTCTCATTCATTCTCTTCTCTCACTCCATATGAGATTCGGGGTATCACAATCTCTCCCGTAAATCCTTGACGTCATAGTCAAGGCCCACCAAGCCCACATTAGTGGTTACTAGGACCGATCTGATACCATTTGTAACGACTCAATGACAAGCATTAATCACATCTGTGCTTTGACTTCAAAATGACTAATCAAGGTTGCTCTTGAAGCCCCTTGAATCATTATAAAGCTCAGTTCAACCTAGTAAGGTCTCAATGTGGGACTTGACCCTTATAGAATCAAATCACTCATTCATTTTCTTCTCTCACTCCATGTGGGATTCGGAGTATCACACTATGACATGCAAATGCAGGGCTCTCCACTAATGGCAAGGACTCGAGTGGAAGGTGTGCTCCTTTTCAATCATTTTATAAAAGGAAGAAAATACTCGTTTGTTGGAAGAGGGACATGATCAATTAATCAAAAACTTGAAAAAAAAACTATGGGACAAAATTGTCATTTTTCACAAAAAAAATACATTTTCTGTCTAAATTAACCAAAAATAAATTTTAAGAGAGTGCAAAAGTCTTTGATATCAATAGTTAATAGGTGTAATATGACAAAAATAATAGATTGAGCTGCAAAGTGTCAACTTCTATAGTTAGAGGGTGCAAAATATATTTATTAAAAAAAACATGAACATGGGTATCTTTTTAGTTTCCCAATATGATTACATCAGTACAGGGTCATCGAAATCTAATGATCAAAGACCTCCATGAAGGGCTTGTTATCTATTTTTTTTCTCGAAAAAAGAACTAGATTAAAAACTAGAACACAAAACGGAAAAACAACAAGACGAACACAAAGACAACAGGACAGACAAGACAGAAAAAACCAGCAAGACCCTCGGACGGATCAGAGGAACCACTATATACTCCATGCAGGGCAGAGGGAGTGATGGCCGGACAGAGTAGGCAGAGCTACTAGGACCTGGACAAGCCGGTAAAACGCCACAAACGACGTGTAGCGAGACCCAACAAAGGGTCGGAGAAGAGCCACAAGGACTCGGATAAGCCCACAGAAGGGGCGGACAGACAACCACGAGACAAAACAAACAACAAGCCCTAAACAGAGAGGCAGACCCAAACCAGCGAAAACACGACAAAACACGAGCCCTAAATAGAGGGGTCGGCCCAAACAGGCGACAACACAACAGCACATAAGCCCTAAACAGAGGGGCAGACCCAAACGGGTTTAATTCTGGTCGGACTAAAAACGGTGGCGGCGCATGCGACGGCGCGTGGGAGGCGGCAGAGGAGAACTGTAGGGGGAAATGGAGCGCAGGGGTCACACGTTCCACGCCGGAGGAAAAGAGCAGGGTTCGGGGGGCGAAGAGGCCGCCACGCGCGGCAAAGCATGTCGGTGCGTCAGATCCACGCGCAACGCGTGGGGCGCGTGGATCACGACGCGCCGCCTGTTGGTGAACGGGGAAGAGAGCCGACGTAGCGCTCGCCACGCGGAGTCCTCCCAGCCGGCGCGTGCATGGCCTCAGACGACGGAAACCGCCGAAAACCGAGAGAGAGCCACCTGTGAAAAAAAACCATAAAACCACCCAACCCCACACCCACCGAGCAGACCAGAGAGCCGGAGAGGGGAGAGGGAAGAGGGGAAAGAGGGAAGGAAAAAGGAGGAGGGGGAGGAAGGAGCCGAAGCTCCCCCTCCTCCGTAAGGGTACTGTTGGGCTGGAGGAGGCACTCGGCTGAGAGAGAGTGAGGGTACTGTTCACACTATTTATTAGGAGCGGAAGGGGGCCTCCAAAAATTGTGAACTTTTTTTTAGTATATATATTCAGAAGCTTGACTGAAAAAATTTACAATTGACCGCTCCCAAATTTTTGATATTTCTATTTGATTCTCAAATTAAAGTCCAACATATTTATAAAAATGTGAAAGCCCACATGTCACACGTGAAGTCCAAAAGGGATTAAACATGAAAGTGCTCTAGCCTCCAACACAATTACCAAATGTCTAAGGCCCACACGTGAAGTATAAAAGACTGAAAATGCTTGAGGTGTGAAAAACTACCTTTTGTCTTTCTCTCTGAAAATTTAAAATAAAAAATTACTTTCCTCCACATAATTTATGACATGTAGGTTGCTTCTCTCACACAATTTTTTCTTTTGTTGATTCTCTCTCTCATAAAGTAAGAGGGTGTGCTTTTGTGTATTTTTTTAGTATATCTAGATAAGATATATTTTTGTGGACGGTAATAGAACATCAATATGCTTTTGTATACTTTTTTTGAGTATATATCTACGATCAAGTAGATAAGATAAATTTTTGTGTACCTGATTTTAATAAAATACTGTTGTAAATTTTTTATGCCTTGTAATATTTGAATTTCACTTTTACTAATATTATTTAATCGGTCTAACCCCAATAGGAAAATTCTGGCTATGCCACTGGACACTAACCCAGCAAGTGTTGTACCACGCTAACAGTGGCAAATCCTGAGTGCTTCAGTTATCTCGTACCCGAGTGTTAAGTCAGTCAGTGGTGAATCCTGATGATTTTCATACCGCTCGTCAATTGAGGTCGCCCGAGCGGTAGCTTTCAAGACATTAAAGAAGTGCAAACCCTATAGAAACCAACACAAAATAGCTAAAGCAATATGGAGAAAAACTGTGTTTAATAGTCTGTTTTTGAGAAACCAAACATTCTTATGGTACAGTAAGACCAAGACAACATTCTGCATCGGATGTATGCCTACAACATATACTTCTAGTAATGTGAGAGTTTTTACATCATTCAGCATCATCTCGCTCTTTGTCATGAGCAATATTACCGTTAACGCCACAAACGAGCTCAGCTTCAACTGACTGGGAAGGTATTCGCTCATACATTCTGGACCCCAGTGGAAGAAGCGTGCAATGACCCACAGCAAGAGTCTGCCTCAGCTTCTCATAATCCCATCTCTGCTGGATATATATAGCAATAACAAGAATAATTTCTGCAACAGGTATCGCAATATCCCCAAACTTCGTGTAAAAATCAAAATCTTGGTTGGCAAACTCAAAGTCTTCAGCAAAGTATGGATTACGAGCAGGAGCTCTTATGTAATCATAAATGTGAGGGAAGAGTCTGACAGTCGTGATCCCAATGAAATAGAGTTTTCTGAGTGGTCTACAATCAATCTGCCACACAAAGTTACCAATAAATTGAGGAAGCAGGAAAAAATCTTGAACAAGACCCACATATTCTTCCAGTACCGTTTCCCAACCCTGCAGCACGTGGGAGTTCTGTGTGGAGATTAAATGTGTTTTTTCCCGGAGAAATCTCTGGCTGGTATTCAAACTATGAATGATCATAACAATTACATATCCAATCATATGGATGGTGATGGTAGTAAGAAGTACCCGCCTATCACTAGGGACATGGTGCAGTTCTAGAGGAGCTCGTGTTAATAATCTGGTGCGTGATTTCCATACCTTCTGACAAAGCCTTAATGTCAGTATAAAAGAGACCATTACAAGAAGCTTCACTGTGTAATCAGTTATATGGAACCACTGATTGTTCTCAAGATCATAAGATGGCTCATACGATTCAGAAGCTTTTCTCTTGAAGAGAGCTTCTGCCCCTGTGATCAGAGGAAGGCTAAAACCAAGAGCTTGGATACCTAGCATGACAAGGGATATATAAGGAGCAGAATCCAAATTATGCTTGATGTAAAACATCTGGCTTACGATGCAGGCTATTGCAAGTGAAAGTGTTAAAATCCGGAGGATCCCCTCGACTGCCCTATGAGACAAAACATCTTCCCGCTGCTTCCTGTACATAAGAGGAGATGTTTGGAGCTTGATCGTACTAAAGTGGAGGGGGTCGTCTTCATTCCTTTTGCTGGCTATGGATATGCTTGCAGTTGGATTGACTAACCACCGAACTGTAGTGGAAGGATATGAGATAACCACCTGGACTAAACAGTCCATCCCAGCTTCAAGATCCATGCTCTCGAATAGTATCTTCCACGAGGCTTGGACATCCCTGCAGCCTACTAGATACATCTTCCCAACATGTGGGTCATAGAGACCTTCCAAGGAAAGAGCAGAAAAATTATTATAAGCTTTTCCGGTGAGTGTGAGTTGTGCAGATACATTGAGAAGGAGCTGCTTTTCAGTGTATTCAGCCTTGGTGTGGTAAGGATTCCCCTCTTCTGTGAGGGAACCATTTGACCAGTAGCGCCCAAACAAGGGACCAACTGAGAGGATTTCCAGCTGAACAACAGTTCGTGGCAGTCTTTTAGGTGTAGGAAATGGATCAGGAACTCCAGAGACATGAAGGGTGAGATCTTCTGAGAGAAGTGAAAGACTGACTAGGAACGCATCTGTTTCTTCAAGTTTGGGGTACTGCAGCAAAGATTTCTTGATGACTGTACCAAAAGAGAAGGGCTCATTCTTTTCTAGGATGACACCAGCTTCATCAATTTTTGAGTAGCTGTAATATGGATGGGAGGCTATAAAATGATTCCACAGCTCTCGAGGCTGCACGAGCTTTTCAAATGATAAAGGAAAGTATGATGCAATATTCTTATTAATGCTAGAAAACCTCCCCAAAGCAATGCTTCTTTGCTTTATGGAAAATGAAATAGGTATGTACAAACAGATACGGGAATTACAGACACTCCCTTCACCATCAACAAGTCCAAGGCAACCAACCATGCAAAGCTGGCCACTGGAAGACTTCCAAACTCCTTCAGCAGCAACAGTCATGTTGCTAACTCCAGATCTCGTTACTGCGGTATACTGATTCTCCAACGGAGAAACAGCTCTAAACACAGCTGAAACCCTTGCAAAACTGACATTTTCCTGAGCAATTTTTTGCTCACACATCAGATTCTGCACATAAATTTTAACGCCATTAAAACCCCCATCGGTTGCTTTAATCTCGTTGCCCGAGGTATATGGACCCAGCTTACTGCAAAATTCATCTGTGCCATTGCATCTCCAGTTTGGCACCACTGTGAAAGCTTGATACCGAGTAACTTCTTCTAGTATTTCACAGAAACGAGAACCTTTATAGACACTAATGCCACCATTGACCAAGCTATCCTGGAATGGGTAGGGATCACACGCTTTGGAGACAATCTTTCCAGAGCCAAACTCATACTCGGTTGACTTTCCCTGCTGGGACAGAATTTGAACCTCATCAAAGTACTTAGGGTTCGATTTTGGGTTTAAACTTCTCATTTCACCCCGGATCACCCTGTTTGTTAATGTGAATGTCCTCGGGAAGTGAAGAATGAGCAGAATTTGATCATCTTGCATAAGCGGAGGTTGGTCATACCCCGGAATAGAAACATTTACCCACTCCCATGGATCCATAGGATTGGACTCCCTAGATGGCAACATTGTACTTCCCAACAAACACAACACTTTTTCCCCCCCATTTTTCTTTGATTCAGTGTAAATCCCTTCGAAGGAAATAGAGAGCTGGGAATTCCCGGGCCATATCTGAAACCGAGGTTTTCCATCAAACCCACTGCTCTCAAATGAAGCATCTCGTGTTATACCCATAATCAAGAAACCACCGACACTCAGAAACTTCCTAGATCGATGGGCAAGATCAACATCCTTTACCGAAAAAGAAACTAAATTTAATGGATTTGAAGCATCAGATGAATTCTTTCGAACTTCTCTATTATCGAATGGCATTATTGGGGCTTTGCCTACCTCCTGCCTCCAATCCCCATCAAGAAAAGAGAGCTCTTCTTTGATGGGGAATTCAGGTCTCAATGCAGAGGCAGAAGATAAAACAGAAGCACATTCTTTTTTCACTTCATCTAATCTCTCATAATTGTAGGCCATAGTATCTGCTTCCAGAAGGTCTGGAACTGCATACCCAACGACCAATAAACTATATACTGCCCAGATGATAACAGCAAAAGATGAAATCTTCATGATACCAATCTGCTCTGCAAGAGATTTCCACAGGACTAGTGCAGTTTTGGTACTCGTCCAAAAGACATAAACATGAAGACAGCAACATGCGAGGAAGACTAACCTGAATCACTCGCCGAATCTTGGGCCAGGGAAAGAGCTTGGTTCTCGGTAGAACTTGACTTCGAAGTATGGATCTCAGTTGGGGGGACAAAGGACGAGTGCAGTTGAAGCAGTTCTGGTGCAACAGTCCACGGTTTCCTAAAGACGTTGATTTTATCCCACAACTTTTCCGAAGCGCGTGTGAAGGAACTCTCATAAAAAAAAACAAAGGAAAGCACGAGTTACACACTTTTTTTGGTTCTGTCAAATTGCTCATCCCTCCCGTCTCCTACCAATGTTTCCGAAGCGCGTGTACCAAGAGTTATATTGTGTAACGTTTATACTTATCCCTAAATTTGTGCTGGGATGTCTTATTTTCAGAAATTGGTGAATAAATAATACTACGAATGTCTTATATTAAATTTGTCAATTAGTCTGATGGTGTACGTCCGAGAACAGATAAAAAAAAATCCAAAATAAATGCTTGTAGTAGTGTGTCACACTTTTATATGTGATTAATTCGAATAAAATTAAACAATAGCCTTATAGTAATGACTCTTGTCAAATACAGTGTTGATTGGTTCAGATCATATTACATATTTTCTTTCTAATAAAATTAAATTGAAATTCCCATAAATAATAATTATCAATTTTATAGCTCACTGATATTTGTTATCCACAGAGAAAGTCATTTAAAAAGACTGTTGATGGTACTCTGCAAGCTTAATACAAAAATATCTACAGAGTAAAGTCCATGCATTTGTCTGCAGGGCTGTGCAAAGCATTTTCCGATTCCACCGGCATCCAACTTCTTTCTTCCTAGTTCCCCCGTTTTCGTTTCCATTTCCATTTTAGTTTTAAGGTCGATGCAGTTTCTTTTTTGTTTTTGGACAATTTTATTCGTTTTGTGTTTGGCAATCTCAAGTGGGTTGGCTAATATATTAGAGTAATAATAATCTTTCCTTTGTATGAAAGAAAACATGCGGGTTATTAAAAAAAAAACACAGAAAATATGTGTGGGGATGATCAAATGCAGTTTTGAAATAGACTTTACCGTGTACTTCTGATCAAATCACTGCATCGGCACCCACTATCCTTAGAATTATTTTCTGGGTTTTTTTTTGTAATTTTATTAGTTTGAATTTTATTTTTATTTTATCATGTATAATTACCCATATTGGCAATAGATGAAGATCGAGTAGGAATTTTGGAGACATAAATTAATTCTAATTTTGTTTGTCCTTTTATCCTACTAGGGTTTAGATGTTCTCTAAGTTTATTAATTTTGAATTTTATAGATTTAGACTTTAGATTTTCATCTTATCTTTTAAAATGTTCTCTAATTTTATTGATTTTAGGTTTCATTACTTTGGATTTTATTGATGTGTTCAATGGAAAAAAATATTAGGCCAAGTGCGTCATTTTAAAATTCAAAAATGACTCAATACAATTGTCGATAACCAAGAACTGTCACCGTCAAAAAGCTGGTTACCACACTTAACGGTGGATGTGGCTATAACCAATATTTGAGAACTGACCAATCCGGTGACATAGACAGTTATTTCCATAACAGACACTTATACCAAGTTTGAACAACCCTATGTGGTAAAAGGGGTAGCTATCAATTATGCCAGATATGCTTAATAGTACAAAATAATCTTATCGCATCAAAAGCTTTTTGTACCTGGGCCAATTTGGCCTTTTGGCAGTGATGGTTAGTGGTTGTCCACCAAACCGGCTGGACCGGCCAACCCGGATCAAAACCAGACCGATTTTGGCCAAATCCGACCGAGACCGGTATACTCCAGTCCGGTTTCGAGTTACCTATGTGGAAAACCGAAATTGAACCGGAGTATACCTCTCCAAACCGGTAATCGACCCAAAATGGCATGACTCAACCCAAAACCGGCCCAAAATGGCATGGACCAACCCATAATCGGCCAAAATGACATGACCCAAACTGACCCAGACCGAACCGATGAAAACGGGGACCGGACCGATAGAACAACCGGTCCGGTCCGGTATTACATCCTTTACAAAATGACCGGTTTGGCCGGCCGGACCGAACCGGCCAATAGCCCTAGTGATGGTAACCAATATTTAAAAACCGACCCATTTATTGCTATAAGAGACACTCCTACCGGGTTTGAACAGCTCTATCCGGTAAAAGCAGTAGCTATCAATTATGCCAGATATGCTTAATAGCACGAAACAATCTTATCGCCTCAAAAGCTTTTTGTACCTGGGCCAGTTTGCAGTTGGGCTTTGCTCAAACTTCGGCCGAAGAGGCTCGCTTTAAAGCTGGATCCGACCCTCTCCCCTGCTCAGTTGTGACAGTGGCACTTGGCAGTCTTTTGAGTCTTCAAATTGTTACTACCCTGATGGTTTGCTCTGAACTCACAGTTCAAGGAATTACCTCATAACATAAAACCAGACTTGTAGTACAAGCTATTTGAAGCGACTGATAATTCGTATTAGATTCTAAAAGAACAACTCCTAGCCAAAAGAACAAGGAGGAATTTAAAGATGAGAAGGTCCCACATATATTAGTGTAATATACGCTCATCGAAGTGGCTCTACCAATGTTGTCTCCAAGGAGAAATCGCAACATTGCAGCCTAAACAAAAGACAAGTCCTAGGGAATGATGCTAGTAGTTTCACCATCAAGAGAAGATTCAGACTTTGGCTTGAGGAACCCGAAACCAGTACACTCCAGTTGCCTTAGTTTTAGCAGCAAGAAGAGCAGCGTCCCACACCCAAACCCCAAAGCAGCACTAGACCCTGTCAAAGAAACCGCAGCACAGACCAACATCACGAAAGACTCTTCTTTTGTGTTCATATCCCTACAAGCCATAGCCAACTCAATCCCCGCAAAAAGCAAAAGCACCCCAAGAATCCCAATTGGAAACTGGCCCAAAATCCTCGCAAACGAGTTCCCAAACACCAATCCGAGAACCAACTTCCCTATCCCCAAAAACACCACAGAAAGGCCACTCCTACCCCCGAACCTGTACTGCCCTGCCAGTCCACCAGCACCGTGGCACACCGGCATTGCTCCAAACCAGCACCCAACAAAGTTCATAATCCCAACACTGATCGAAACCTTCGCGGCCGAGGCCTCACGGTCTGGGAACAAGTCTCCAGACAGCTTACAGACCGCGATTACAGAATTCAATATAGACAACGGGATCTGTGGTATCGCTGCGCGAAAAAATCCTATCTTCCAATCCTCCCACGTAATCCTTAACACACTTATCTTAGACGGACCAAATTCAAGATCCTTGAAGACAGAAGGGTCGCTAAGAAAACACAGAAACATCCCGATCAAGAACACAATCAGAGCTGAAGGAACGGAAGAGAAAACCTGTAACCTTTTAGACACGCGACGACGCGTAGAGCACACTTGTTCAGAGTCGTCGCGTGCATCTAGTGTGTCACCGGCGCCAGTGGTAAGCACCAAAAATAGGAGAGCAACGAGAGCGACAAGGAGACCATCGACGCCGAGCCAGGAACGAGGTGCTCCTGACTTGGAAGTGGCTAAGTCCTGGTCGAAGCGGATGTATTTGATAGCGGAGAAGGCAAAGGAGAGACCCTGAGAAAGCTGTACGCCGCGGACGACTGGGAGGGGAAGGAAGCGGTATAGGAAGGACATAAGACCGGTGGAGCCCAAGACAAGGAGGACGGCTGCTGTGGAGAGTCCGGCGGCGGCGAGCTGGGGGACAGAGAGGTGGGGGGATTCGGATACGGCGACGGCAGCTATGGACTTCATGGGTTGGACGGGCATGGGGATGTCGAAGAGTAGGCCGGTGGCGATGTTGTAGAGAGCGGTGAAGATGAGGGTGGTGCCGAGGTCAAGGTGAGAGACTAGAGTGAGGGTAATGACGATGGGGATGTAAGTTCCGAGGTCCCCGACGGCGCCGGAGAGCTCGGAGGAGAGGGTGGTCTTCAGGCGGAGACGGTGGCGCCACGGGTTTCGAAGGAGAGGAGTGGTGGTGCTGCTTGGGTCCATTGTGATGACTGATGGTGCCAGAGTGAGAGCTAAAAGTATGTTCTAATAGGGATTTAGGGGAAGGGGAAAATTATATAACCTCAGCTATTTAAAAAATTAGGGTTAAATATTCATGTGAAATTCGCGAATTGCAAATATACTCATGAGTTAAATAAAGTCATTTTCATACCCCTAAGTTAAATATCAAGGTCACAATATGTCCCTCCGTTAATGTGTCGTTTGAAACACTAACGGTAAATGCTGACGTGGCAAAAATAGACACGTCAACACTAATAAGATGATGACACGTCATCGCGAATACCTCAGGGGCATATTTGCAATTCGCGAATACCACAGGGGCATGAGATGCATTTAAGCCATTTTTTAAAAAATATATTTAAAATTATTTTTTTTAAAATAGACACGTCAATACCAATTAGATGATGACACGTCATCACCTTTAATTTTAAAAAGAAAGTATTATTAAAAAAAAGACTTAGCCTCATTTTTCTTCAACATATCTCATGTGTTCGATTCTGTCTTTTTTTAATATAAATTAAAAAAAAAACATGCGTAGTTCAACTTAGCCATTGTATTCGTTTTCTGTGTGTTTTTTATTTAATATTTTAATTTTAATTTTAAAAAAACGAACACAAAACTAGGGCTGTGCATAAGCGGTGGCGGTGGCGGTTATGCCTTCCACCGCCACCGCCACCGCTATGGGCGGTTGTCTAAAATTATACATCGCCCCCGCCACCGTGAAAGGAGGAAACCGGCACCTAACGGTGGCGGTAGCGGTTACCGCCCTACACCGGAGATCACAAAAAAAATTTCCAAAATTGCAACACAGATTCTACCGTCTAACATTCGGTTGAAAAACGTCATAGATTTGAAAAGCTTTTCAAAAAAAAATCGAAATATGAAATCTCATAAACAGCCGAAAAAAATTCCAAAATTGCAACCCCTAATCAATACCAAATCGCAAGAAAATCTCCACATATTAATCAATACCAAATCGCAAGAAAATCTCCACATATAATCAATACCAAATCGCAAGCTTTCCAAATATCAATCAAATCGAAAAAACCCTAAATAAAAAATTTCCGCAAACCCAGCAAATCTCAACCAAAACACAAGAAAATTAGGGGGAAAGATAGAGAGAGAGAGAGAGAGAGAGCAATAGTCGACTGAAGGAGAGAGGCTCGAACGAAGGAGAAAGGCGTGCCGCGTGCGAGAGAGGCGTTCGACTTCGACTGAGGAGAGAGGCGTGCGAGTTGCGACTGAAGGAGAGAGGCCGAGTGATTGAGGCTGCGAAGGAGAAATGTAGGGTTAGGAACTTAGGTTAGGGTTAAAGTCAATAAAAGAAACGGTGTCGTTTGATATGCATATTTAAAAAAAAAAAACGGTGAAGCGGTGAAACCGCCCAACGGTGAGCGGTTTCACCGCCACCGGCAAAATCCCCGCTAAGAGGGGATTTTGCTCACCGTCACCGGTGCCGCTGGGCGCCGGTGAACGGTGCCGGTTAATCGGCACACCGCCGGTACTGGTGATCAGGCCTACACAAAACGACTTACCCTCATTTCCCTTCGACTTAGCCCATGTGTTTGTTTTTATCTTCTTTTTTTTTCCTTTTTCATAATTTTTTTAAAAAAAAAAACATGTGTAGTTCAAAAAAACACACACATAATTTTAAATATTTTTTTTAAAAAAAAAACTTAAATGCATCTCATGCCCCTGTGGTATTCGCGAATTGTAAATATGCTCCTAAGGTATTCGCGATGACGTGTCATCATCTGATTGGTGCTGACGTGTCTATTTTTGCCACGTCAGTATTTACCGTTAGTGTTTCAAACGACACATTAACGGATGGGCATATTGTGACCTTGATGTTTACCTCAGGGGTATGAAAATGACTTTGTTTACCTCAGGGTATATTTGCAATTCGCGTATACCACAGTGGTATGTGATGCATTTAACCCTAAAAAATAATATCTTATGTATGTATTTGCTTAGATCATTTTCAGCGGAGAATCGTGTTGTATAATTTCTATGCAACCCCTACATGGATTATGGAAAACCATGAGCCAACAGTGGCTTGGAGCAAGCATATGCGTATGCCACTACAAGTCTGATTTTCTGAATTGATTGTTTTGTCAGCAAGCAAATTATGAGTATTCACTTCAAATTCTTCACCCATTTACGCCAATTGAATTAGCTGATATATTACACTGACAATAATTTGACAAGAGGAAACAAGAAACACATCAAATTCTTCCTGCAACTTGGTTGGCTTGAACACAGAGATGCATTTGCAAAAATAGAGAAAATGACAGGAAAGAAACAAAGAAAATTCTTTGCATTCAAATGTCCAGAAGCCAACTCACGGCATCACCATAAAAACAGAACAGAGTCGTAAAGGAATCATTGATATGAGTCGGACTGAAAAAGATTGGCTCAATTATAAATATGCATTCATTGGTTGGACTAATTTGGCTTCTCATAGGTTTCGGAGATCATAACCAACATTAAACACCGGATTGGTTGGAGGATGACAAGTACCCCATGTAGGCTACATCAGTTTTGCAGGTGAAAAAGCAGGTGCACAGTGAATAAACTTGAGGTGACCTCTGCAAGGCTTTAGAGGAGCCATCCCCATCCGAGCCACACAAATTATCTGGCAAAAAAATCAACACACATTGCGTGCACGTCTTTCGAATTTAGCTGGACAAACAAATAGCTTCTGTCTTTGTTTCCATGACTTGAAATGTTAGATACTTGTCTCTGTCGGAACGATACAGCATATTAGAGGTTAGAATTGCTCGATCATAAAATTCAAATAATAATTTTTTTTCTATCAACTTAATTTTTTTTAGAATAAATAGCAGTTGACATGATAGAAAAGATTTTATTATCTGAATTATATTTTCTAATACTTCCTTCACGTGTGTATTTGATTCTCCTTTAATTGATATGTCCAACACGTGTAATATTTGATTGAAATTTAAATGAAGTGCGGAATCATGTCTCGAACATAAAATTTTGGTATTGATATCCTATGAATCTACTGATCATCTTAAAAACTTAAGCTTATAAAAAGGAGAAAAATATAGACATTAATCGGTTCGATTTCTTCTTCTACATAATGATGATCATGTATGAATAACAACGGAAAAAGAATATGCCTCACTTATATATGCCATATTCTCTCCCCCACTTTTCGCTGTAGTATGGGAAGAAGGTATCAAGTTGTTGTGCCCTCAATTAATTTGCAAGCGCTGATCCCAAAAGATTAAAAAGGTCTCAACTCTCTTAAGTGCTATAATGCGTCGAGCCCTGAGTTTTTCTCCTTAATCCTTAGTGAGATTGAAGAGTTTTTGAAGTGAGATTGAAGAGAAGACGATGGACCACCATATCTGTGAATATTCTTCTCGTGAAAAGACCATATATATAATATATTTCCTTGTCTTTTACTGTTGTAGTTGGTGATTTGATCGGTAGAATTGACTGGTTTGAACGTTACACAAAAGGTTGGGCGGGACCCAAATTAGCAAGTGGCCGAAAGGATGCACCCAAAGGTGGTCCAAGAATATTTGGGATGTATATGCAAGCTTTTTACCTTACAAACGAAATTGGACCTTCCACGGGCTCACTCTGGGTCCAAACGGGAGAGAAATGTGTTTGCAAATTGATGAGTGACCATTATTGACACCATCAAGGCCCCGTATAACGGGCCCAAATTTTGAAGTCCACTTTTACATTTTATACAGCGACCCCACTGGCCACCCAGAAATGGTTACCCTTTTTGAGGTAGGGGCAAACGCCACAAACGCAAGAGCTTACCATCCACGGGTATTCCACCCCAACATTTATACACTTCTCATATTTAGGTATTTTATTCGCCGACAAACCCGATGGAAAACCAACCCGGTGAAGACTGCCCAAATCCAGGGCAATCTGCAAAAAGTTGTGACTGAGGACTCAAATTCCAAATGTCCCATGAATGTACCTGAGGTTTTTTCGGTGCTAAAAGGGACTTTCAAGTAGCTTTATGTGTTCGTTATTCCCTGGTTCAAACGACAATGATGAGGGATATCATTGGCTCTCGTGTTTTCAAATTGAAAGAGGACTAATGCACTCAAAAAAGTTGAAACAACCTTGACCTTCAGACCCTCCAATCGAACACTCACATGTTGGGTGGATATATTCCCCCTCTAATAAAAAATGATCGAAAAAATCTGTAATTTGTATTTTGAACGGTCCAATCAGTCCGCTAAAGCAAAACGGAATTTCTTTGATCCAATATGTCAATTGGCAGGACGTAGATGAAATTTCTAATATTTATTTATAAACAAATATATAGGAACCGCCGTGATATCTTTGTCTGGAGTGGATGCCTTGTAAAGGAGATTGGTGGTCATCTTGGCCAACAATATCTAGCCGTTGTACCCAATCTCACCGTTTTCCTACGTGGCACTTAATTTTGAAAATTACGAGCATGAGCAATTTAAAAACGGAATTGGACCGTTAGCTTCTTCCCCAAAGTAACAAAAGAAGCTCTCCGCATCCACTGCTGTCTCCACAGAAGAGATTGGGAACAATGGCTTACGAGTATGCATCATTCACGGAAGATGAACTGGCCGTCAACGAGAGCGTCGGTTACCCAAGAGCCTACCTGAAGCTCTGCCGCGAGCACGGTGTCGGTCCCTACTGCCGTGGCCCTCCTTTCACTTACACACCTTGCAGTCTGGAGCAAGATGAGGTAATAAAATGACCCTATTTGATCCCTTGATTAGACAACAAGTGGTAGAGAATTGAGTCGTGGGTTTTATAATCTCCGCCTTTGGTTTGCCAGAAGATGGGAACCGTCAGCATAAGCAAGGCAATGGGAACTACTCGTATAAGCAAGGCAACTGGAATACTTGCTTTGTAGATCTAGTTATAAGATCTTTGTAAAGCGTAATTTTTTATAGAATACGAGCTTTTGATGTCTGTTTGATCATGTAGATTATGGGTTCCCGTGAATTAGTGAAGTTTGTATCTAAAATGCTAGAATGTAATTGAATTTTGATTTCGGCACGAAATTCTGGCTTTTAATTGTTCCCTTAAAATTCTTTGTTAATGCTGGTCTTTTGCTTTTTTCAGGCTTTGAGAGTGATGAATTTGGATCAGATGTTCCCAATTATCGACCCTAAAGCTAAACAAACTGCAAAGCCCAAGATCTTTGTCAGTCTCCTGTGGAAGCAGCTCAACCACCTTGGGTAACCACTTGATTTTTTCTCCGTAAACTCTCGCGTACGAACAAGTTTATAACGATTAAACTTTTTTATGGTTTTTATTATTTTCTCCAATTTCAGGAATGCTGGCTTTGACCCTGCAATAATTCGAGTCGATCCGTATGGCAATGTTCTCTACTATCATGCTGATTCGGCTTCTCCTCTCGCTTGGGATATCGATCACTGGTTTCCTTGCTCAAGTATGTTACTTTAATTTGGTCACTTAGGTTCTCTCTCTCTCTCTCTCTCTCTCTCTCATATATATATATATATATATATATTGGTCTTTTTTCTGAGAATGCAGGGGGAGGGTTAACTGTTCCAAGCAATCTGAGAATATTACAGTGGCAAGTCTGCAAGAAGAAGCGTAATAATCTGGAGTTTTTAGTCCCATGGTGGGAATTTCAACTGGGAATCTCCGTTAATCAATTCTTGTCAATTTTCGCCTCCAAAAACTCAGATTTCAGGTGGGTCTGTCTCGTTATCTTCCTTTTACGCAGTATAATCTGTAACAAAGAAGGTGGATAATAATTTTATCGTTTCATATTTGGCAGGCACAGGGCATTTTCGTTTTTGTTTTTCGAAGGTGAAAACGAAGAGTTGAATGCTTCACAGTCAATAGAATCGCATTCCTTTCCACAACATTTCATCGAGTCCAAAGAGCAAGTTGGGCTTGCTCCTGCCGCTATTGTTGTATCTCGAAGGGAACCTTGTGACACATCGTCAGCTTTGAAATCACTCGATTACAATAGGCAGCTGAGGCCACAGTCCCCTGCAATTGGTAAGTAGAAGACAATCAGACAGGTGACATTTTTCGATTGTATATGAAATGCATTTGCATTTCTAACATCTATTCATTTGATTTGTTAGCTGCGAGAAAATTAAAGCCTAATGTCCTGAAAGAAAATGAGAACCCGGACTTTGTTACCAACCCGTACCAAGCAATTGTCTTGGCCAGAGATTCCTTGAAACAAAGAGAAGAAGCCATAAAGATGCAGACAGAAATACAGAAAGTTGATGATGAAGTAAGCGAACTGAAGCAAAGGAATGAGGAGGAAAAGCTCACAATTCAAGACCTGGAATTGGTGCTGATAAAACGTAGGAGGAGGGCAGAAAAGTGCAGGCGCTTAGCGGAGGCACAACATTCATATAGGACTATGCTAGAGAAGATGATCCGAGATGCAATGCACCAGTAAGACAATCAAACTCCTTAACACTCTGCAAAGGTTTGCTTTCTAATACTATATAGAATCTTGACGGATGTCTACGAGTTGGTATTGCAGGAGTGTCATTTATAAGGAGCAGGTCAGACTGAATCAGGCTGCAGCTAACGCACTCATGGCAAGACTTGAAGCACAGAAAGCAATTTGTGATGCCTCGGAGACAGAACTTCATAGGAAATATAAACAAAGGGATGAGATTGAAAAGCAGATTAGGCCTGATTGGGAACAAGCAAGGAAGAGATCAAGAATGGATGATACCTTATGTGAAGAGAGGGAGAGCAGAGCTGTGCTGTATTTACAGGGGATCAAGCCAAAGAAGCCCGTACACAAAGAACTGAGAGTGTTGCTGGAGGAGGAACAAAGGGCATCTGAAGGTGGTTCATCTTTTAATGAAGAACGAAAGCAGAAAGAGATTGAGGAGGAGGTGAAAGCACGTGCACATCCAGTTACCAAGAAGGCTGAGAAATTTAACAGATCTATTGCTGCCTTGGAGGGTGAAAGCCCACTTGAGGATAGACTTCAGAAACTCGAAATAAGGGAGAGGCAGAAACTTAACACTCAGTTTTCAGTTCCTCGAGAGCCAGAAATAGAGGAAGATGAAGAGAGCAGAAAGCAGCGAGGGAAAGGGAATGTAGAGAAATGGCTCCAAATGCTGTTAGAAAATGAGAAAGAAGTGCTGAATCCACAAAATGTGTACGAAAACGGAAAGAGCGGGAGTGAGGAAATAATCAAAATTTCCAGACCTCTAAAAGCCGAAGAGCTTCATGAGGAGAAGCAGCCAATTGTTGAAGAGAAGCATGGGATCAAGAGAATAGAAGAAATTGTTGAGATAGAAGCTAGAGAATTACAGAAAGAAGAGAGCAATTGCATCAATGGGAAGTTGGAAGTAAGGGCAATTATAGATGACGTGAGTGGAATCGGTGAGGGAGTTGGAAGTAGTAGCTTTGCGGGGAGGGAAAGAAGAGACAACAATGGGAAGGAAAGAAAGCTTGTGAGGTCTGAGAGTGCGAGGGTCTTTCGGCGAATTCCATCTTCTCCGTCTCTGATCTTGGGTATGAGAAAGGGAGTGGACTGCATAGGCAAGAAGCCGATGGTCAACGGTGATGATGATAGTGATGGGGACCACGCTGCAGGGGACAATTTCATCAAATCATCCATCAGGACCATCAAGAAGGCAGTGAAAATATGAAACTATTTGGCATATGAATCTTTACTGTACCTTCAATTTTCTTTTCAAACGTACATTTTTTTGTTAAAGAGTGATCAATTACTGCTCCTCATTCTGCATAATTGTGTGAAACTTTAGGTATTGGATTGTTTGTATTTGCCTATAAAAATGAATAACAGCTTGTTGTTTTGCTACATAAATCCGGTTCCAGCTCCTCTGCCTTCCTCTCGAAGGAATTAGTGGAAGCCACTTTAGCTATTTCATAGCCAAACTCACAAAAATTACTTTGTATAGATATGGACACACTATGCAATGAACAAACAGATGGCAGTAATAGGTGAGATATCAGATAATAACCACCTGCTGATCCTCAAAATCATGAAAACAAGCCTAATAATAATCCATGCCTTAATCGTACAGAAGAAAACTAAACGTGAAAAGGAAGGAAGATGAATGAAGGAAAAACTTCCAATATCCTATCAGTGCCCTTGCATTCTTCATCCCTAAAGACATTCTCTGACGGCAAAGATATGGTGAGATACAAAAGCTCAGATAAAGAAGCATCTTCACATTTCACAACATCAATAATTTACAAAAGCCAAGACTATATTCAACTGTCAGCCAACCCCTTTTACGGGGATCTCTTTTTTGGCTGAAACAGATACAGTGAACTTTATGTATCAAATCCACTAAACAAAAAACCACAGTTGCCAACAGCAGTCATCAACATAACGTTGGTGGAGGATGAACGGAGAATAAAAACTGCCACTGGGAGTTTCCCACAACACTCCAATATCAATTTCTTCTGATCTGGAAAACAACTTCTTCCCTCCTCTGTCTATTATCACAATGAAAATATGTGTATTGCTTTCAAGCTGTTTTTGTGTGTTCTCATGGCCTAAAGGCCAGTCCATGGTCCACATTAAACATTGTCGACTGCAACCAATCTGAACTTGTCATGCTTTAATCATATGGTAATACAAAGTTAGATATCCTTCCAGCCCTCTTACAGATTTGGCTCTCTCGAATATCCCCCATCCCCACAAGAACACATCCCATCCTTGAAATGGTGGAACTGTTCAGTATCCCTCACACAGATCTCCCTGCGAACAACCTTAGAGATATAAAATTTGACAGTATTGTGACAGCTCTGGCATGTATAGATTCTTGGTCACCCAGATGGGCATCCCAGGGGCAGTGTTAATAAGCCCAAACGCAATGGCCAGTCTCTCACTGTGTCCACAAAAAATCTCAGCTTTTGAAGCTTCAACTTCATCGATGGGACTCTTTTCTGGCCCACTGGAACCAACTGCCTCCATTTTCTCATAAAATCCTTCCAACACTGCTTTTAGTTCCTTTGTCTGAGGGTGGAAATCATCATCACTAAGAAAAGCATGAACATTCCCCTTTACTTCCACCCAACTGCACCCAGGATCTACACTTAGCCCTTTCTGTCCCATTGTCCTTCTTACTTTTGCAACTTCATCCCACTTACCACTGTCAGCATAGAGATTACAAAGGAGAATATAGTACCCAATACCAGTTGTATCCTTTTCAAATATATGATATGCAGCAAGTTCCCCGAGCTCAACTTGGCGGTGGATCCTGCATGCATTTAACAAGGCCCCCCATATTGCTGGATCAGGTACTATAGGCATATTCTGTATGAACTCATGAGCATCCTTCAATTTCCCAGCACGGCCAAGCAAATCAACAATGCAAGCATAATGCTTAAGATTAGGGGTGATACAGTAGTGATGTTGCATGCTATGGAAATACTCCATACCTTCTGTCACCAAACCAGATCTACTACAAGCACATAATAGTGAAATGAATGTAATATCATCTGGATTTACCAGTGACCCCACCATTCCTTCGAATAGTTCCACAGCAGACGCACACTCCTTGCCCCCTCTCAGCATACCCTGTCAGCAGAATATTCCATGCTGCAACATCTTTTTTGAGTGTGTTAAATTGGTTCATTGCAGGTCCCATTCTTCCGCACCTTACATACATGTCCAAAAGCGTATTGGGTATAAAACCATCATATCCTACCCCAGTCCTCAATGCATAAGCATGAATCTCTTTTCCACACATTAAAGCTCCTATTCTAGCACATGCAGATAGAACAGAAACCAAGGTAATAGAATTTAGCTTTAAAATGAGTTTCATTTGCCGGAAGAAAATCAGAGCCTCAAAGATCCGATTGTTGACCCGGAGACCAAAGATGATTGAAGTCCAAGATATCACGCTCTTGTCAGGAATAGAGTGGAAGACATCTAAAGCTTTATCAATGCACTTGCACTTGGAATACATATCAATCAGTGTGTTAGACACCAGAACACACGAGAAGAGCCCTGTCCTGTTAGCAAGCTCATGAAGTTTAACACCCATATCTAAGTGGCCTAAACATGCACAAGCAGATAGAACACTCGCTATAGTGATCTCATCAGGCAGGATACCCTCTAACTCCATCAATTTGTAAGTTTCAATGGCTTTAGCAGGGTGAATATTATTCCCATATCCTGAAATCATCGTTTTCCATGACACCACATCTCTATATTCCATCTTAGAGAAAACTTTTTCCGCATTCTCCCAATGCCCAACACTTGAGTACATCTGAATTAAAGAATTATACACTGAAACATCACCTCCAAACTCTGTTCTCATCACATACCCATGGACTTGCTTTCCTAATCTCTCATCGCCAAGAAGCTCACAAGCAGAGATCACACTAGTCATGGTCATCAAATCCGGGTCAATGGATAGTTCACGCATAAAAAAGAACAATCTCAATCCTTTCAAACACTCTTCATTTTCAAAATACCCTGAAATCATCGCATTCCAAGAAATCCTGTCTCTTCTTAGCATTCTATCAAACGCCAACCGCACACTGGTGGTATCACCACGTTTCACATACAT
The DNA here is from genome assembly GCA_963930655.1 of Myrica gale. Taxonomy (NCBI): domain Eukaryota; kingdom Viridiplantae; phylum Streptophyta; class Magnoliopsida; order Fagales; family Myricaceae; genus Myrica; species Myrica gale. Next base: position 6,753,569 of record OZ005601.1, read on the forward strand.
AGTGATCAAAGCATTAACTACATCAACATCAGACTCAAACCGGAACCTCAACACATGCACATGAATCTCCCTCCCCCTAGCTAAGTCCGGAATGCCTCCACAAGTCCTCAGAACACAAGGAAAGGTATAGACATCAGGATGCATACCAACCCACAACATCCTCTGATACAAATCTAATGCCTCATCGAAAAACCCTGCCTTCGCATACCCGCCACCAACACATTCCAAGAGAACACATCCCTCTCCTCCATTCTCCCAAAAACATACCAGGCACTAACCAAATCGCCAAACCTCACAAACATACTCAACAAAGCATTACCAAGTCTAACACTCAATCGTTTCACCGAATTCGACACATACGAGTACAGTCGAGCTCCCTCATCAAATGCTCGTCTCCACTCACTTAGCCTCAGCAAAGCGATATAAGCTTCTTCTTCTACAGAAATTCGAAGCTCTTGCATCGAGTCTAAGTGCTTTAGAGCTCCCTCTAAGTTCCCAGTAAGACATAGTCGATATATCTCTGAGTTTGGGTTGTGCACAGGCCACAGTGACAGAGGAGGAGGAGGAGGAGGAGGGGGACGTATTGAGGACTGACACTTCATGAGTTCTTTTCAAGGACAGGTGGTGGGTTTGGAGGCGGTGAGAAAAACTGAGGACTTTGGCCTTTTGGCAATTGGTAGTTTGGTTACTGGGATGGTCTGGGTGGAGAGGTATCGGAGAGGTTTTAGCAAAAGCAGCCATTTCTGGAGGTGCAGATGCAAAACATGGTTTCTCAGAGGTTTTGGGTGAGGTTTAACGGTTAGGAAGGAAATCCGAGAAGCATACCGCAGGCAGACAAAGAGAGTCGAACGATGTCGTTCAGTTTTTCCTTCTCCCATTTCATCTCGCACTTTGCTTTCCGAGGCAATTATTGCGCGTCTTATCCTGAACCACACGAGTGTCTGCCTAATCGACTAGCTCGGTGTTTATTTTCTCAAAATTTTGGACTTTGAAATTTCCAATCAAATAAATACATTCTAAAATTTTTAACTTTTACGCACATATACTCTATTTTTTACAAATCTTAATAAAGTAAAGATTTCCAAAATTTCGAGAATATTTCCTAAAATTTCCATAAATAAACACTGACGGAATCACAAACGTGGTGGTAAAGGGATAGAGATGAAGTGGGCATGTCTCAAACAATTGGTTGTTAGTTAGCTTAGGAGGAGGTACGCCCCCAAGCCAACCCCTGACGCCACCTTTCTCAGGCTCCACAGCTCCAACGTGAGAGGACAACACAAAAACCAAATGTCCAAAAATATGTCTTAAGAAATTTTTTGTAATCAAGATAAAAGGGTATTGATGTCAATTTAATTTCTGCCCTGCAAGACACCTACCCACAACCCCTCAGGCTTCGGATGAAGAATCTTTTGTGGGTGACAATGAAGAAAGGAAAAAGTGAAATGAATAGGGGAGAAATAGTAATAAGAGATAAAGAGAAAACATACATCCACTAAATGGAGAAATCTGAAATCTTGTGTTTGAAAAACGAGATCTGAAGGTGATTGGACCTTGAAGTCATAATCTTTGCTCAAAATTTGATCGGACCTTGAAATCATATCATAGACAGACGACCTTGAATACATACTGAAAGTAATCGGACCTTGAAATCATACGCACACGACCCTTGTCAAACATATATCTGCTCTGTTTACAATTCAAGATCTCTATTTATATTTATAGAGATAATACAAAGCATAATATATATTTAAATTTGAATCTCTATATTTGAATTTGAAACTTCATAATAATATCAAATTTGTGATATTTTGATAACCATAATATCATATAAAATATTTAAGATTTGATTATAATATTATCTCACAACAACAAGAAATATATCTTCAGTACCGAGAGTTCTTGTATTTCTGTATGTTTTCTGTACTAGTCTTTCTTTAATTTTCTCTTCTTCTTTTGGGTTACAAGTACTGGTCATTACCCATCACAGAAGCGTGGGCAGTAGACACTCCAAAATTACCTAACTCGATCTCTGTCACAAAAGTCATTTAGGCTAATTGACAACAGAAATATTTAATAAGCACGAAATGCAACCTACTTTGAGGTAAGTATCAATGGCTCTGTATAACCCATCGTCTGTGGCACGAGCATGGCCAGGGAGAGCTCCAGCAAGCTCTACAAACTCCGACAAACTAAGATTTGAGTCCACGGCCGCCTCGGCTAGGTAACAATCCACAAGCTTTGCCACCTTAATCATTGCAGTCCCGGTCTTAGCAACCTCATCCAAATTTACAAACCTCTTCACCAGCCTCATAACAAAAGCTCAACGTCTAGCAAAGTCCCACAAGTGTGACTGAACGATGGTATCATTAGCTCTTTCAATGAGGCATGTTCAAGTTGCCATGATATACGTCTCTCAAGCTCGGCCCGATACGTGGGCTCGACCCCAACCATGTTGGGGGTCCGAAGGAGTCGAAAGAGGAAGTTGCACGGGATGGAATCCTTTTCAGGAGGGAGAACCCCCACTATGGTTTCCACAAAGAACCTCTTCTTCATCCATGAAGCAGTGACACCTTCCGGAGATTCTTCAAAGTTTTTTAGGCCCTTTTCTATCATGTCGCCTCCGGATAGGTCCGGTAGCCATTTGGAGGGGTAGTGGGTGATTATTTAACCGATTAGATCATGCCGGACACCCTTGGCCTCAACGCCGGAGAGGGTTTTGACAAAGTAGTCCATGTCGAGAATACACGCATCGTCGAACCAGCATTCGGCCGCGAATTGGGATGGTTTTGTGGGGAAAGTGACAGATTCCGGGAAGGATAGCTTATTCATTTTGCTGCACAAGCTGGAGTGGCAAGTGAAGAAGAAGAAGGATATCCTCAACTAATGTACTAAATGTGAGAATGGTTTTTCAAGGAAGTTCATGTTAGACACATGATTTACGAATATACAATAAGAGTATATACGAGACCGGTAAAATCAGAGCAGGCATAATTATTCTTTTTCTCGAAGTTGTCTGTCTAATTGCCAGTTACCATTGAGGTTCGTGTACATTGAAAAGAGGAATAGACAAATCAACATGGGGTGTTCGGGTTAAAGATTCTGTTACCGTTTGAGGATTTGCAGCTTCAGAAAATAGATTGACGAGCAAGAGATACAGCTACTTTCCAGTTTCCAAGTCCCTTGCAGCCTGGGGTGCCAGGGGTGGGGCTATAATTAGTTTTGATCTTCCACTCAGAGAATAGAATATTTTGCATTTAATAAAACTTGTCTTCTGCTCCTTCCTCTCCCTCTCAAAAGATTTTTCTCAAGACCAAGCATAGACTATCTTTGATGATCTTTTGTGGCTACAGAGACTATCTCCAGGCTCCATTCCCTTTCTCTTCCTAGCAAAATGAGCCCCAAAATCATAGGGACAGAAATCCGTCGACAAGTCAATTATAGCTCCTATAACCATATTATCGCTATATACCTGGTAGCTTTTGCAGAATTGTACGAACGAAGGGAAGGAGATGGGATGCCGCACGCATATGGCCAAAAGTTCATGCATCTTTCACTCTACAACTAACACGTGAACCTTTGATTTTGTTGGTTTTGTAGCAAACAACTGCGGCTCTGAGTGTGGACATGGCCCACTGGGATTTTGTTCCAGGCGCCTAGCTTAAAGGGTCCTGAACCATGGTCCTCCTGATTCAGTGCCCGATAACACCACTGACGTAGTTATGGGCTCTGAGCATATTGCGGAAGGCACATAACGCAAGGTATCTCATGAAGCAAGGAACTAATGCATATACTCACAAGGTTGGCTGGTTGAATCATTGGGAAGGAGAAGGGATAGACTATTAGCATTGAAGCTTGGATTTTATTATGAGGAAGATACTGGCATCTAGGGATCAAAATGGTTTGCTTTTTTGCTTTTGGGGCACAAAGTAGCCTTTTGCTTACCACCAGACAACTTGGCCTGAACTATTAATGGATCAAATGGATACAAAATTGTTCAGGCCAGACGCTTATGCACGCAGAATGAATAGCGCACATAAACCAATTTTTTTTCAGTTCAAATATGAAAGATTAACAACACCAACCGGCATTTAATACCAGATCAATCGAGGACATGGAATGAAGCAGCCTTGGAACAACCTACCGTACATTACAGATTTGCAGCAAGAATTTTATTAAGAAAACCGATTTAAAAAGAACTCATCAATATATTCCAAAGAAATTCTACAAAGTTAAGAAACTTGAAACTAACATATTGTGAGCTCATTATATAAGGAAAACTGAACTTCAAAAATAGTCAATAGCATACTTATTTTTATAAGTAGGGTAAAATTCTACAAACAATATTGCACCTAACACTGCTTCCCATCTGCTCCACTTATTTTTCCTGCTAAGCAACCTGACGGGAGAGGGCATTTAAATATTTTGGGGGGTTGAGGTTTCAGATGAACTGCTTGTGGAGTCACCAGCCTTTGGATTCAATGCTGAGCCACTTGCAAGAGAACCGTTCCCAGTTGCATTTTCAGCCACAACTGGGATCTTGACAGCTGCTCTTTCCATCTCCTTTTCAAGCTCTTCCTCCCGCCGTAATGCAGTAAACTGGGTATCCAAAGACTTCGCTGCAGCTAACCATGCGAAAACGATCACCATAAGTATTCCTCCGAGGTAAGGAGTTGAATTTGCAAGTGACCCAAAGGTTAAGATCATAAACTGCTGAATCAGAGCACCGCCTGACTTTCCCAATGGGTTGCAGACAACATCAATGGCTGCCTTGCCTTTAACCTATATCAACAATAAATACGCAAAGTCAACACAGAGGAGCTCAGAGATGAAAATTAGTAAATTGATGTGGGAATACATTGTTATAATGGCTAATCACGTTACATATGTGTGTTGGGGAGCGTACGTGTAAATAATGTTCTAAGACAATTTCAACTTCCACATTAATTTGGTTCCAAGCATTACTGAAACCAATCTAGGCCAATACTAGGAACCTTGAGTAGTGATGAAAGTGTCCAAACCTTGGTTTCCTCATCTAAAGGAATATAGGCCATCTCTTTGCAAGGGTCAAATAAGCTATACTTGGCACTTTTGCTGAAAATGTTTTGCATGGCACCCACATATACAGCTGCAAGAAGAGGAGTAATCCCGAAGCTTGCAAGAGCAGGTGCAATTGGTCCCCCAAACAGTATGAGAGAAAAGAAACCAACTCCTGTCAGAAGCAGGACTGTGGGCGTGATCTTGGCAGCGACTCCCCATCCATATTTGTCAAATATGAATTGACTTAGCAGCATCATCGTGAAAGTTGCTATTCCAGTGGCAGTTGAGAAGTCACCCATGAAGGAAGAGTATTCATTTGGGCTTGGAAACTGCACAGTTTAGAGAGTCAGCCCATTAACTAATAGCAAATTGAGAGATGACAATTAGGAAAATGCATCGCTAGTTTACCTGAGCTTTGAGCTTAGATTTCCACGTAACCTCAACAATATTGATGCTAATACCATATGCAACCACCAAAGTGGCAAGATCCCTAATGTATCGTGAAGAAACCAAGAACTTCAAGCTCTCCATTGTTCCCATTTTGGGCTTCTCCTGAGACAAGGAAAAAATAACTATCAACATAAGTTGCATAACTACATCAACTACTGCGGGGGAAATGTTTGATATCATGTAAATCCATTTAGGTGACTAAGGATCAACATGTAATAGCAGCATAACAAACAATGGGATTTTTGGTGCAGAAAAATACCTTCTTCTTCTTGCTACGGGTTGGAAGAGGAACATAATTATTCACCCACCAATACAGGAAACAGATTGCGAACCCCATCAGCACCACAATGCTCATCATTGCTTTAAGTGAAATGGCCCAACCATCAACACCAGGACCCAAATTTTTCCTCAAATTTGAGAAATACTTCACTGTTCGACCTGAAAATACAAGAGCAACATTCGCCCCAAGACCAAACAGGGGATAAAATCTTTTGGCTTCCTCAACAGTAGTTATCTGCACAAAAAGCCCACAGCAGATTAGAGATTGACTGAAGGAAGACAGAGACCACCATACCTTTGACACGCGGATATAAGCAATACCATTGATTGAGATGAAATTGTCAAAAAGCACTGATAGAAGCTGAAATCATAGTCGCAATTAGATTATTAATTGCTAGAAAAATAGCATAAAGAAAAGCATATTTTACTGCATATGCTTCTCTATCTGATTCGGCCTTTTACTGGATATACTTTCCATTTTTCAGAGAGAGGGAGTGGAAGTGTCAGCCACCTACTTCAATTCAAACTTACACTGAGACTTTCCGATTCCAAACCCAGCCATGATCTTTATATTTCATAAATTACTAGACAGAATCATATGGATACCTCAGTATACCACTTAACATATAGGTCATGCTTAAGACATTAAAAATTGGATGCAGTTATTTTTATTGTGAAAACTGCAAGGGACTTTATCCACCAGGCACCAAGTCCCCTTAACACACTTTGGAATGTTCACCAAGCAGACAATTTGCATCAAATAAACAACAGTGTCTGTCAGCAACCACCTCGACCGCCAAAGTTGTGTATGTCCTTCAGCTAATTTAAATCTTTTATCTAAAACCCATTTGTAAAAATATCTGCATAAATGTACAAAGAGCTAGAAGGAAATGTTTTTCATTTCTAAGATCAATAAAATAATATTAGCAAAAGGGATGCATAGTGAGAAAATTTTGTTTTGCATTAGCTGAAAGAAAAAGTAACCCTTTCTGAGAGGACGGTTAGAAAACAAGGACTTTGCAGGTAAAATGAACGAGAACTTAAAAATAAATGGGAATTTCTGTGTATTATCATGGAATTAGTCTTTCCTTATCTTTTTATGACTATCCATGATGAGATTTGCAGAATGTATGGACATCTTCACCCTCATCTTGTAAATAAAGAAGGCAACCACCAACTAAGCAAAAGTTACAAAGAAGAGCAGCACCATCATATACCCAACAACGCATTGAAGACATGCATGACTATCTTCAAAAAAAAACCCTCAAAATAATGTGAACCAAAGAACCAATTCTTCATAACACCTTGCTGACAATATCAAGGCCATAATTACTTTATCTAGACACCAATTGACCATGGTTCACAAGCATATTCACATTACATACCGAGGAGTACTTCCATCTTTTTCTCTACTAAAATCTTTCCTTTGTCTCTACCAGATGAAGAATCACACTTCAAGAACGATGCAGAACACAGTACATGACATGGAAGCCAACACTTTCAGCTCCAAAGTTATTTCATGCTCATTTCTGCTAGGAAAAATATTATAGACCACCATAACTTGAGGAAATGAATGGAAAACTATGCTCCTTTCATTTTCAAACTCGGTATGTGACGTACCAGATATGCACCGGGTTGGTCAGATAGCTAAATCATTCACCGGAGGGAAACAATTGAAGACGACTAGATATGCACCTTCATTTTCAAACTCGGAGCACAATTGTGAGGATCTCTTCCTAATCTGAGCAACCAACCATATGGAAAATCCAGAGCATTCTACACTGAAGTTCCTAATATGTAACGTACACAAGTAATTTTACTGTGCTCGGCATGTTTACATGGGATTGGAGAAGATATTGGAACCTTTCGTACCTCTTACGGTCACTTTACATAATGAGATCCTTTTACTAAATTTGCTTGATTAGTTTTAGATTTTTATTTTAATGTTTTGGTCTCCTTGTAGCAGAAGATTGTACATTTTCTATTCTGTTATTGACTTTGATCTCTAGATTCTTCTTTCTATTGCATAGGACAAGCAGCAATAGGACAAGCATACTATGGCTGACAATTTGTATCGTCTAGCACAATATTCAGATCATCCATGTCAGCCTTCAGTTATTGTCTTCCACCACCATTAGCAACTAAATTATAAATGCACATGTCAGTTAATAGTAATAACATATTAATGGTACTAGTTGGAGAATGTATGGACATATCTTTACCCATGTAAAGAAGTTGCAAATGAATTTCTTGTCTCTCTTCCAGGAGCATAATTACACTAAAACACCGATGCAGTCATGAAGACCAAGGTACATAATATATAAGTACACTTCCAACTCTAAGTTAGTTCATCTCCATTTGAGCAACAAAAAAATATTAGAGAACGCCATACCGTGAGGAAATGAATGGAAAATTCTCTTATTGTTTTCTTAAAAGGATTAAAAAGCCAGTGACTAAATCATTAGTCCAAACGTAATTATTGAGTACGACCAGATATGGCCTTCATTTTCAAACTCAGAGCTCAATTGAGCAGATGCCTTGCTAATCTGAGCAGCTAACTCATGTGATCTAGGGCCTTCCTACACTCAAAATTTCCCAAACGTAACATACCCAAGTGAGAACACTAATATCTGCAGAAGCACAAACCAGCGTCCATAGAAGTACATGGCAAAACATAAAGCTATTTAATAACATAATCAAACAGGTACAATGATTTGCAACAACCATCCAGCTAAGTTTAAGTTCCACATCACTCGAAAGGCAGACATGCTCAAGTGTTTGAGCAGCCTATAGGAAAGAATTGACTAGGAATCTGTAACACAAGCCACGTTCAATTGCATGTGAGATAAGATACACCAAAGAACTAAGTTCGCATTTCACAATTAAAGGCATAAAATCGAAAAAATCAAGAAGCCATACAATGAAGTGTAACTCATAAGATAATTTAATTACCTGATTGGCAAGCCCCCAAAAGAGAACTGAAATTACCACACTACCCCAAAGTTCAGCCATGACATAGAACAAACAGAAACTCCAGATCCTCATAATCGCAAGGGGGCCAAGGAACCTCGGGCCAAGTATATTGAGAAGCTTATCAGCAAACGCCTCAGGGTGGATATAGTTGCTAAGAGGGTACATGAAAAACCCAAATGCCCCAAAGAAACCGATAAAAGGCAGAATAACCGTATAGAAGAGAGCCTGCTTTGACAACACATTAGCCAGTTTAGTGTACAACAGCATAAACCCGATAGCCATAGGCAAGTTCACCCAAGTTTTCAGAAATGGTATAATCTCTGCACTACTCCCTTTGGCTGTCACAACCAAAACATCCTTTGTGTCCCTAAGTATTGTATAATTGAAAAGGATGCAGAAGAACATCAACCCGAGTGGTATAATCTTCTTCAGCGTCGTGACCTCAATACCCAGAATCTTTGGCTTCTCGATTTCCACTTCACCAAATAGTGGCTGCCCATCAGCTGCTGCTGCAGCGTCGGCCCGGCAGATGAACAAGCTCCTCTCCTTATCGCAAAACCCACGATTATTTGAAACAAATCCAATGGCTTTTTCAAACCCATTGGAGGATAGAGAAAATCCACCGAGGCTTTTAGTGTTTGGGGTGAAAAACCTATGCTTTAAGCCCTGTGATGGGGATAAAACTCTGGCTTTGGGGTTTGGGGGTAGATAGAGCAGCCCTTTGGCCTTCAGAAGAGCCTCCATGTCTCTCTTAAGTCCCTTCAGGAAAAACCCAAAACTTCGTTTTTCAAGAGGAGAACATGAAGAGAGACACAGATAATAGGGTGAGGGAAATAGAGACAAAGGTGGCTGGAAGAAGAATATTTTTTCTCAGAGCCCTGGAGTGGCATTGGCTGTAGACACGAATATCATGTTTTATACCAGCGAAGAAACTAAAATCTACAGACTACAAACCCCGAAGGTTTGAAGAAGAATTAAACAAAAAAACCAGAAACTTGACAAGTCCAAAAATAATAAATTTTAAAACATTTGACAATGATTTTCTTTTAACGTCATAGTAAGTGCCAGTTGGCCCAGTTCAGTTGGTTAGATTTCTAAGCTGTTTATGAGATCCAGAAATTCATTGAAACTACTATTCCTTGAATAAAGCAAAAGATTATGCAAGTGACTGGGAAACAGTCGTCCTTATTTAAAAAAAAAAGACTGGGAAACAGTCGACCAAACGGAAAAAGTATCCCAAAAAGGAGGATCTTCACGAGTGTGCAAAAGTATCGTGAGTGGAAGGTAAAAAAAAAAAAAAAGAGTGGAAGGTCCAAAACGACCCAGTTAAAAAATTGACCAAAAACACCGTTCAGATATTTCGCCCTTTCTTACGATGGTGTAGATTATGGACGTGTGACTAGTGGCCGCGGGAGCGATGGCCACGAAAGACTGAAAGTTACGGCTATGTTTAGTTTAGTTTTTTAAATAATTTTTATTTTTATATTTTTTTAAAAGTAGTGTAAATTTTTTTGAAATTGATGAAAAGTTAGTTAAAAATTATTATAATTTGTAAAAAATTATTTGAATCGGTAAAAATGTATTGAAATTTATGAAAAAATTATTGAGATTGGTGAAAATATATTAAAATTGATGAAAAAGTGAATGAGAAATTTTAAAAAAATTTATTGACAACTCAAACAAACATTATTTAAGATGGGAAATTGAGCAACGTGAACTCCTTCATTTCTGCAAAGAATTCACTTTTTTGAGCTGCCTGAGAGGATGTGAAATAGTTAATGCATTTCCTGGCTAGAAGCCTAGAATGCTGGCTGGTCAAATATTCTACAATTCAAAAGATGTTTCATGTTTTGGCGAACATTACACAAGTACCGAAAGAAAATCGGAATGGCCTTTTAAAATTTGTTTGGTTAATCAAAGCACATTATACAAGTACCCTTAGATGAAGGGTAAATAGATCCGAAGATAAAGAGGGCACCCCAAATAGGGTCAAATTGGTACAACTTACAAAGTCGGGACAAAAGAAGAAGAAAGAAAAAAAAAACATAACTTATTGGATTTGGACACGAGCCAAGCCCTGTTGACGATTGACGAATCAATAAGCATGCGCTGAAGATGAAGGTGGCCTATTTTGCAATAAATATTTGGGGAAAAAAAGGGGGACCCAGGACTCAACTCAGGGACTCCGGCTGTATTTATTACTTGTTGGATCTACAACTTAGACTAAACGCAGGATTTTTATGTATTTTTGTTGTTAAACTAGACTAAACGCAGGAATTCATAAGTGCTACCTTATTGCTCAGCCACTTAATTCACCAACCAACCCCTATAAACATCGGCGCAAGTTTGCTCAAACCAGCAAATTTATGAAGATCCGTCTGCCCACTCTGATACGGAAACGAGAACAGTCTTTTTTACGGAGACGAGATCAGTCATTGATAGATGTGAATGGAATCGGCTGTGTGGCAGTGTAGGAGTTGTCCACGTTTTCACCAATCAGTCAAAGTTTGAATTGGTTACTCCACTGTTTAAGCATTTCGTGGAGGCGACAAATACTGCGACCAACAAAGTTTGCGCCACGCACGGCTCTGTGCTCATCGAACCTTGTTCTCTAGTTGTTGGTTTGTTTCTTCTTTAAAAAAATATTTTTGCTTCGATCGTCAGCTCATGCCTCGTAGTTTTGAGGCTGGCTTCTCTGCTTGTGTACCGAGTGACCGTCATTTAATAGAATAATCTTTTATTTTTTTATTCATCGGATTAGTCCAACTTTATAAATATTTAGATAATGTGCACGGTCACAGATTTAGGGTGCATTTGTGTACCAAAATTTTACTCCCTTTAAAATTTTAACACAATTAAATATTACAATATAATCTCTCTATCCCCATCAAATCATTACTATTTACTACAAAAAATATAAAAAATTATCTCTCTTCACTTTTTCACTAAACTCAATACCTAAAATTTTAACAACACTAAAATTTTACAACACAAACACAACCTTAATTTTTCACAAGATCTTACATGAGTTTACTTATATGGGAGTTATTTGGTCAGCTTTAACTCTTTCAAAATTGAAATTGCGCTTTAAATTTAATGAAAAATCTCGATTGAGTTAGGTTAGTCCTAACTAAGAGGATATTTGGTTAGTGTGTATTTTGAGAATTTTTGTGTGTTTTGAGAATTTTTAGGTGATATTAACTTTATTGGTATGCGTGTTGTAGTTATTTTTAGGTAATGTTAAAAAATATGTTTGGTTTGTGTATTCTCAGGATTCAAAAAATCCTGAGAATGCAAACAAACCGAACAAGCTCTAAGTGAGGGATGGAGTGAATAGTTGCGGAAAGACCGCAACTATTCACTCCATCCCTCAAAGACAAATAACAGCGGTCGACCGCTACATGAAACGGTCGACCGTTTTCTATTCCGTTAAAAAATAACTGAGGTTTGACGAATTGAGTGAAAAATCACCATTAAATATTCTCAGTGACCAAAAACTTAGAGGCTGTTCGGTGATGATGTTTTTTGAGAATTTTTTGTGTTTTGAGAATTTTTAGGTGATGTTAACTTTATTGGTATGCGTACTGTAGTTATTTTTAGGTAAGGTTAAAAAACATGTTCGGTTTGTGTAAAAAAATCCTGAGAATACTAAATTGACGAACAAGCCCTTAAAAAAAAAAGTTCAGTGACTATTTTATCTTCGATACTAAAAGCCGATGACTAAATTTTTAATTTTCCTAAAAAGAAAACAATCGTTTGATCTTAATTGAGTCACATTCATCACAACTCAATGCACACACGTTGAGGGTCAGAGATTTTTCTTGTTTACGTAAAAAGGAAAGAAAACAATAATTTAAAATCTGTTTATTTTTATTTTTTTTTACAAAGGGATATATTAAAAAAACTTACTAAAAACTCAAAACATCCCATCATTTTGCACCCGCACAGATTTCCAGAAAGTCTGCTGCGAGCCAGATTTGCAGGGACAACAATGGAGTATTAATAAAATAAAAAGAAAACTATCATGATGTCAGGTTTCGAAGACGTGAAATCTAGGCGCCGCGAAACACTTGCCTGCGGACGACTTTTACCATTTTTAATCCGCGTTGAATTAAAGAACAAGAAGAAAAAAGTAACCTAAAATTTTGTTCTTTACGTGGTACTGGTAGGTTGAGCAAAAGGAGAAATACCAATGAAAATGGTCAAATTATTATCAATTACGACAATGAAAAAAATTCACTATCTAGCCTGGTATTAAGGGGATGTTTGAGGGTGAAAATTTTGAGTATTGGAGTTTAAGAAATATTATAAAGTAAAGATATGTTACGGGAGTTGGTGAAAAAGTAAAGAGAGAGAAGATTTTTAATAAGTATTATAATAATAAAAAAATATATGGTGAATTTTTTATGATTAAACCCAAATATTTGGGCACCAAACATACCCTAAGAGGAAATGGCCTTTCGAGGCATGAGCGAGTTCATTCACCTTCTATCCTTGTGATTGGGTCCCGTTTTCGAGGCTAAACTGTTAGGATAAAATATTTTTCACAAAAAATACAGTGGATTTAATGTCACACTCCAGACCCAGCAGGGTCAAATAGTAGACTTTTCTCTTGACAACAGAAAAAATATATAATTTAAGATAAAGATAATTCATTCGTTTATTCTGAAATTGAACGCTTATAAAGTTCTCAGTTTTTAAACCATCATCATAATTAAAAACTCAAAAAAACATAAATTTTTTTAAAAAAACTTCTTCCTCATCTATCCCAGCCCGCATGTCATCTAAGCTTGATCTTCAGCAAGGTCCTCTAAATTCTCTGAAAATAGGAATATATTAAGGAAGTGAGTTCGACGACTCAGTAAGCGGAGAATGAAAATATTAATAATAATCTTTTAAAATAAATTTCCAAATGATTTTTCAGTAGTTCAGAAATTTCCCTCAATCAATATCAGTAAGTCATATTTACCCTAAGGCAGGGTTGTGCCATCGCTCCGAAGAATAGATGCATCAGTAATCAGTAATCAATTAGTTGGTACCAACAGAGACAGTAATAACAGTAATCAGTAATATATATTGCCATCGGGATTTCGAAACATAAAACAGTAATTAACAACATATAATCATATTTCAGTATAACCAGTAATTGAATTACAGTGAATCCAAGAATTCAAAACAGACTTCATTATAATTTTCAAAACTCGTCATTTCATATTATCGAGGAAAAATCTATCGTTACCCCGCTTACCTGACTCGCTTGAAAAATCGATATCCCCGCTATTAACACAACCTAACAGTAATCCGGGAAAATAAAGGGTGAGAAAATGAAGAGAGAGAGAGAGAGAGATTTATGAGAGAGAGAACTGGTCGGTGAAAAGCCATGTAACTGCTGTAGAATTTGAAAATTAGGGTTGAAGAAGAAGATGAGTCAAAACGCAACGTTTTACTAAAAAATTAAAACAGGAGAAAAGAAGCTTAAGTAATTTAAAACTTCATTCAATAGAACAAATGCTCCAGGCGTCTCAGTGATTTGGTTGCGTGTCTCTCTCCTCTCCTAAGTGCCCAGTTAGAAACTCACATGCGCCTCTGTTTCATTTGTTTTTACTGAGTTATCACATTTAAACCCACAGAAAATTCAATAAACTTGTACCGACAGAAACTGGGAAGAGGGGGTCCGGGGGATTAGCTGTTTAATTTTCAGTACATATAATGAAAGCCTGAAAGGGACGATTCAGGTTGCCATAAGTAAAATAATACTCCGTCGTCAGTCACCGCAAGAGGCCAAGAGCCGCCTACCACAAGTGAACGGTCTAAAAAAATTAATTAGAAAAAAAAGAACGGTCTAAAACAACGTGCATATAAATATCGCAAACCCATGATTAGGTTTCCTAAGATTTTTAATTGTAATCACAAAACTGTCCAAATCTGCCCACAACTTGCCTTTAATAGACGGTCCAAAACAAACTCCTGCTATTCCTTTTTCATTCCCCTTTTCGCGAAACAAAATTTTGTTGAAGTGGCTGCTTAGTGGCACATACCCGCACATATTCTCTCACTTTGGACGGACTCGTGAACGGTCAATGAACGGTGAAAGCGTATCCACGTGTAAGTAAAAGGTACAGGATACGTCACTGACCTCGAGATTTGAAAGGACGAAAATCGACGCATAATCTCCTTCCACACGGGAGAAAAACGGTATTTTGCAGGACAAGTCATTTCATCGTGTACAGTTTGGACACGTCACGTCTGCACGTGATGGCGTCGAACTTTGTATCCTCTGCACACCAAACGCATGGTGACTCACGGTCCCAGAAGTTGGGCCTCCAAATATTACTTTCCCCAGGTAGGGTACCGGATGGTTACCATTGCAACGTTTGATGACATCGGCAAATATTGAGGTCTCTTCACTTCAGTCCTTAAATTATATGAAATTATTAAAATTGTCACGTATATTTTCAAAATTATTACAATTAAATAAGCTTTCACCATGTCCATGGTTAACATTATGCCACATAATATATTTTTTTGTTGTATATTTAAAATGTCGAATCCTGTGACAGAACAAATACTGATATGATAGTTTTGAAACGAAATGTGATAATTTTAATAGTTTGGACAATTTGTTTGGCATTTAGGTGAACCAGCCAATTTTGTGGTTGGAGGACAAAACTCCGTAAGCAAAGTAGCGCAAATAAGCCCGATTAGTGGAGCTTCAGATATGAAAGGCTGATTGCTAGCCCACTCAACAGAGAAAAGAGAACCCGGCCCAAATTTGTTGTTATTGGGTCTGGTTTTTTTTTGGGTCTAAATTGTTGTTGGTTCGGTTGTCCCAACTAGGGCTGTCCAAAAAATCGGTTGACTTTTTTGAAACTGGGTTGATCGGACTGGTAAACCGGTGTATTCCGGTTCGGTTTCGGGTTACATTCATGAAAATCTGGGACCGGACTGGAGTATACCTCTCTAAACCGAAAATTGGCCCAAAATGACAAGGTCCAACCCCAAAATCGGCCCAAAATGACATGACTCAAACCGGGCCAAACCAGACCGGTCCGGTCTATATGCTCTACAAAATTTCCGGTTTGACCGGCCAAACCGGACCGAATCTTGGACAACCCTAGTCCCAACGAATACAACCTAAAAAGAAACAAAAGAGAAAAGGAAGAACAATCTACCATAGTAAAATGTGGCAAAGATTCCACCACATAAGGACTACCCCGTTTCAACCCCTCGGGACAACGCAATGGGCGGTAGAGCAAGGGAAGGACATAGAGCTCCTATAATTAAAAATATAAAAAAATTCTCAACTTCTATAATAATAATAATAAAAATCATTCAAATCATCTCTTTTTATTTCTTTATCAATTAAAATATTCTAAAATTTTAATCCATTCAAAATTTGGCATTTTTTAAGCTACCACAAGTGCAGTGTTAACGACCTCGCCACCATGCCACAGTTTGGCAACCACGCGCACTTAAACATACCACTATGACGACCCAATAGGCAATAGGCAATAAGCCAATATAAGGGCTTTATCTAGAAAACCACTTCTTGGCTTGGCATGATGGGGGTACGAGAAGTCTTCGTTGAAAACTTTACGACAGTACTTTTGGACCTTTACTGCAGCCTATGGGGGGATTGGTTATTTTTCGATCAATTACCTCTGGTGGACTGGTCCTCTACCTACGAGTTCTTTCCATGCCAATCCCTTCTTGAAACCAGCCATCGACTATGGCGATTCATAATTACTTACAAAAAACGAAAAGCTGATTCATGATTTATTGGAATAGATCTTTTAATGCCCTCAAAGAACGAACAAAGAGAGAACACACGCAAAAAATAGAACGTTAGTAAAATCAAATACACCATTGGAGTCTAGTAGCAGCAATTCATCATGTTATAACATTTTGATCACACGTTGTGACTTTTTAAACCGTTCGTAGTCTCACCGAAACAGAAGAAGCTGATCCACCCTGTTTTCTCGGAAAATAGAAAGAAATTGGCACAAGGGCATCAGTTAAGAGGATTTCTGGACCCGTACTTCTCAACCCTCTCATCAATCCACTCCCTCATATCCCTCAACACAAGATCCGCATTCTCGTCCGGTTCGCCCTGTATCAGCGAGTGGTACATCCCTTCGTAAATCTTCAAGCTTTTATCCTCGCTCGCCGCCTTCTCGTACAGCAGCTTCGAAGACGTCGGGCACGTTACCCCGTCCGAAGTTCCGTGCACCGTCAAAAACGGGGTCGACACCTTCCCAAAATTATCCTGTATGTATTGGCACACCCTGGCCAGCTCCCTCATCGTCCCCACCCTTGGCTTCCCCGTGTACCTCCTCGGATTGGTCGCTATGATCTTTAGTTTCTCTGGGTCCTTAATCGCTTTCCCGACCATCTTGTTGTCCGGCATCGCTGCCCACGTGTCTGCGACCCCGAACAGCATACCGTACATAAACAAATGGACTTTACTGGGCTTCATGTTCTCCGGCATGACGAAGAGTGGAGCAGAGAAGATTAAGCCAGTCCAAGTGTTGGGCTCCGACTGGAAGTACATCAGCATAGTCGCGGCCCCACCCATTGACTCGCCGAAGAGAAAGGCAGGGAGGTGCTTGTACGTTTCGCTCCGGCGGACGTGCAGGAAGAACGACAGGGACGTGGCGGCGACTTTTTCCATATCGCCGAGGTAGCAACGCAGGCCGTCGGATCTGCCGTGACCGAGGAGATCGGCGGCGAAGACGGCGTAGCCCCAGGTGGCGAAGTTGATGCAGATCTTCTGAAAGAGCCAGCCGGTGTCGGACCCGTAGCCGTGGGTCATGAAGACCGAGGCTTTGACATTCTCGCAATCCAACGGCAGGAAGCTCTGCGTGAAGATCTTGCCGTTGGGGGTGTCGAAGTAGGACTCGGTGCGTCGCACGCCCTGGGAGCTATAGTACTCCTCCTCGGGCATGTGGCCCCAGAAATTCGGGGGAGTTTCGGGTGCCGCGATTTCGGACGGCTGCGTTTCGGGCGGCATGATCTGAAAGTTTCGGTTCTGCAATTGGGAAAACGTTGCCGCTCGTAATAAGTTAGCAGCTTCCAAGATGGTAAGCGGTTGTGTTATAAAAGATAGGGCGTTTCGGGGAGAGCCAGGAGGGAGGCAGCGTGGGTTTCACCAACCGCGGTGTAGGTCTTGTGGGGGCCATTGGAGGTGGGTGAGACGACGAGAGTTGGTGGACTGACTTTTTCCTTTTTTTTTTATCTGTTTCTTTCGAGTGGGGTCTACCACTAAGAGAGTTGGTGGAATGGATTGCTTTTTTTGCGAGAGATATGATTAGATTGGGTTAGGTACATGTCACCTTATATTGCACCTCTTTTCATGAAAAAAAAAATACGTCAGCTTCCCTCTAATTATTTTGCTAAGATATACCAACTAAAAGGGGTTAGGTTCATTGCTTGTTTTATAAGGGGTTGGGAGTCCGGCCGAAAATTAATATTTACAATACTTTCAATAAAAAAAATATTTCACAAAATTTTTTTTTTTTTACCATCCGAACAGAGACCAGCCAAGTTTCTTTATTTTACGTTTTTTAATATGCTTTGATAACATGGACAGAATTTCGAGGTCGAAAGACATAATGGTCAGTTTGAAAGTTAAAATTTTGTGTATTTGGATTTGAAAAATATTATAAAGTAAAGATATATTATGAAAATTAGTAAAAAAGTGAAGAGAGAAGATTTTAAATAAATATTATAATAATAAAAATTATGTAGTAAATTTTGTATTATTAAACTTAAATTTTTGGGTACAAATATTTGGACTTAAGGTGAAGTCACGGCTATTTTTTGTTTTTGGATCTGGCGGTCAACGTCTTTTATAGAATAAGCTCAGCTGTTAAATTCAGAGTTCTGTTCGAGGCAATGGAAGTCAATGAGCCATTGGATCGGGGCAATGAAGTCAATAAAACACGTGGCTCTAGACCATTGGCCCAACCAAATCCAGACTATTTTTCTAAACGGAGCGCGTGTTCTGGGCCGGATTGAGGAACATGGCTGGATCTTGTTGGAGCCAGATTGATGGATGGGCCCAAATAGTAGTTCTGTTGGCAACTGGATGCAGTCCACCTTGTTTTTCACAATTTGATAAATCCCTCGACTAGAGTTTGTTTTTCCTTTAGCCGTCGTCATGACTCGATAGAGAACCAAACCTACGTTATTCAATGAGAGAGGAATTCTTACAAGGAAGTTCAAATCGGCATATAACTTTTGTCTGGTAGAGAGAATTTATGGAGATCCTACTTTCAGGAATCCCTTCTTCTACTTCTACTTCTTCTTCTTCATTTTTTTTTTGTATTTTGTAAAACAAAAATATCTGATTAAAGAGACAAAACAGATCCTCCTTGTGACAAATTGAAAGAGAAAATGTTGGCCCCCCCTTCATAAAAAATTGATCCACTAACGGTACAAGTCAATAGGGCTATCCGTTTTTCAGCAATATATATATATATATAGGCTATCGGTTGCGATTTGAAGGGAGTAGTTGTCTTTTAACATATGGAAAGGGTCACATACGGTTTGACATAACACTTCCTGTGGATGCTGGGGGGGGGGGGGGGGGATAAAATCATGACAGAAACTGGTTTTGCGGGATGAGTTGTTGTAGGGAGTTATGATTTATGAGAAATACGAGAAATTTGTGGATAGGGAGAGAGTTTGAGGGGGTATTGTAATTTACCCATAAACAACATATTTACTCTGTTGAAATCGAATTGCGAAGATCAAACGTTTGGCTTATTTACAGAACAAACAGACGCCAACTCCTCAAGAACCCTCTCCGGGCGAATGAGATGAATTTGCATCACTTCAAAGTAACTCTTTAAGTGTTGTGCTGATTTGTGGTATCGTGACAAAGAAAGGGCACGAAACAGCAAAGCAAGGATATTAATCTACTTCAGGAGAAGCCTTGTCATCACACTATTTGTGTACTGAGCATAGGGTACATGATTCTAGCAATGGCCCAGAAGCCATTAATGAAGAGTAGCTTCATTTCTGGGTACTGCTATTCAAGATAGGTTGATTTACAAGACATTAGCGACTAACCAACAAGTACATGATGATCAGTCATTACCTATTAATTAATGGAACCTCATCGATCCTTCGTGGTCCGGTCAGTTAGGATTTGTCCTGATCTCCTCATTAACGCTCACCGGTCGGGAGAGAAGGAAAAAGCTAGAAGCCATTAAGGAAGAGCAGCTGTTGTCAAGCTCCTGATCGCGTTAAGGAAAATGAAGACGTCGTTGTTAGAAGGGAAAAAATGCCAAAGAATAAGACACTCGACTTGTAGATATCTTCCAACATCATTCAACCAACAACGGGACAAGTTACTCTTTATGGGGATGGAGGAGTTAATGGAGTCATTATTTGAGCAATTTTGTCGTTTCAGAAATTTTTTAAGGGGTCACGCCTCCTCAACTTTCTTTGTCGGTGTATTAAATTATTCGATTTCTAGAACTCTGATCGAACTGAGTACTTGTTAGAAATAAAAAAATATTTACATTTGATAATTGAGATATCCACTCTAGTCACAGCTAATTAGCTAGGCTTATAACATTTCTCACTTATTAATTAATAAAATTACATAAAATTTTATTTAGAAGTCTCGAAAAATAATACCCACATTACTTTAGCAATACTGAACTAAACTTTAATTACTGATAAATTTTTCACTTGCACGATGGGTTTGTTAGTATTGGCCCAATATTATTTGTCACCTGCCGCCATCAAGAAAAAGGGTTCAATTGTCAAACCTAGGCGGTGCGGCGCGGTGACGGTTGGCGGTAGCTGGTGGCGCTGAGACTTGAGAAAGAGCGAAAGAGACACTGTCTCACTGGTACTAGTACATTAACGTCGTTGTCGTGTGTTTTTGAGAGCGAAAATCTGAGAGAGAGGTGCTGATACTTGAGAGAGGCACAAATAAAATTATAAAAGGTTTAAAAAAATTGAAACGGTGTGTTTCTAGCTTCAGCAGCGTGAGATAAAATATGAGAGAGAGGTCTGAGAGAAAAAAAAAACGATGCGTGCAGGCCGTGAAAAAATAGCAAACAGATGTAAAGATTTATTTTAGCCTGGGCCCTGTGCTCAACCACGGCGGACTCAGGCCAACCTATTTATAAAAAAAATTACATGTAAAAATTTATTTTGGGCGGAGCCAACCGTGGCGGCCGCTTTGCCATGGCTTGGTTCCGCCCCTGCTCTGATCTCTTTTATTTTCTCTCTGATCTCTTTTCTTTTCTTTTGTTTGAGGTGCGGGAAGGATTTCGAAGATTCGTCATTTTGAACTTTTGGCCCAAAAGAACCTTTTAAACTGCACTTCGTTTGCAGTGATACACCCTCCGATCGGATCGTATCCTTTCTCCTTTTTCTGTAGAAGATCTAAATTAAGGTGGGAAGCTGAAAGAAGGTAGCGTGACTGTTTTTCTAAGACATTCACAGAACCCTCCCTGGGCAATACTAATAGTCCATCCGAACTATGCATTGAATGTATCATGCACCTCCGTCCCTTCCCTTTTAACAGTGATGCAAAATGCCCCTAATCGGGGTTCTAGGAAATCAAAAGCTTAAGTATAAAAATCCATCAGGATGCTTAAATTAATTCACTAACTTCTTGTTGGACGTGTGAATCTATCACTTATTTCAAAAGCTTAAACTAATAGAAAGAGATAGATTTTATTATTTGAATTATATTTTTAACAGTGATCTACTTCAGGTGTGGGCCAAACTCTTCTTTTATTGGAAATCTCAATTCGTACAGTATTTAATTAAAATTGAGGGTAAAGTACAACCTACTCCTATTTCAGCTCTTATACATACTGCTACTATGGTAGCAGCAGGGATTTTGAGTGTGTCAAACTAGAACTGGCTTTGATACTATGTAAATTTACTACTTATTTAAAAAACTCAAGCTGATAAAAACAAATAGATTTTTTTATTTAAATTATATTTCTAACATGTCGTACTTCTCAGAAACTTAGATAAGTTTCAAAGTGGTTTCCAAACGATTTTCTTTGGGCCCTAGATATATATAAACAAATTTAAAAGGCTCATGATATTGGGATCATGATTTGATTTTAGATAACACATCGATGCTCAGACAAAACAAACGTAGTTTTTGTGCATGAGATGCGAGGATAATCCCCCAACTCACATACGGATTGAATCTTAAATATTTCTCTTCCTAAGAACAACCATTCTATGAACTGAATTGTCAAGTATGAGTGCACTTATTTGCTTTCAAGAGGACGTGGTTTCTGTATAAAATTTGCTGCTCAAATTAAGTCTATGAAGATGATATATCAAGAGAAGATGGCCTACAAGTGACACACATTACAATCTTGGAAGACGTTGGAGGGCCTTGAAGATCAAACTGTTAGAAAAAGATGAAACTAATGGGTTGTACTGTGAGAGAGAGAGAGATTAAAGGATGCAGGGAGGCCGGATATGGAAAACATTGTGAGGAATGAAGTTGTTAGCGGGAGGAAGAGAAGGAAGAAAGACAACTATAGCAAGGGGTTACATGTCCCAGCAATTGCTTTTCATCGTTGCAGAATGCAGTCCGAGGTACTGAAAAAAGTTGCTTACTTTCCAGATTGCCGCGTTCCCGATTACTACCTTTTAGTTGATTGTTGTCGACCCATCTTTGCGAAACATGCTTTAACAATGTGTGCTATTGTATTCAATGACTTATAAATAATTTAGCAACGTGAGACTCTCAACTTTAATAAACTGCACTCCAGACTTCTGTGGCTAACCTTTGGAAGTCGAAGCTGGTGAGCATTCTTCCTAGTTCTTACCTTGAGAAACAAACATGGATATAAATAGTACAACTCCACGGTTCATCGTAGTTCGCTGTCCCCATATTTTCACGAAATCATTCGTGAATGATAACTACGACCCATCATGTGATAGTCATAGATACCCTTGCAAGATTAAATGTATCATGACAAAATTTATACCATAAAGCCGTGAGAGATTTTTTTTTCCAGGCCCATGACTAGATGATCTATAGTAAAGTATGACGTACGTACGTCGTTGCTCTTCTTGCGGAATACTTGTGAAAATATTGCAGCTCTCAAGAACTCGATTTAAATCTTCTGGAGCCTCTATATATATTCGATCCCTTGGGTGGTCGTTGGAAATTTATGCAAACTAGTAGAAAAATTGTGTAAACGTTTCTGGAATACATTTTCAGCTTATCGAAAGGTTTAAAAATTAATCCAATTGATTAGTTATACAAATGATCTGCACCAACCGACAATATTTAAACACTCAGTTTCAGATTTACAGAACATTATCTTTATGACACCAAAAGCACACATAGAAAGAAACCCAAAACAGAGCCTTATTTTTGCTTTCAAAAATAAAGATGATAATATTTTAAACAAAGAACAGGGAAATCCTACCATACCATAAGAGCTCAATGAAAGTTATTCTTCTTTCTACGCTAAGAGTATGTGCTTTGAAACAAGCACAACAAGACTTGGACACAGGGAAAACGAGATTAAACTGGCAAGCCCCAATCTCCAAACATCAAATCATCTTCTTTATTGAACAGTGTTCTAGATATTTAGAAAAAATAAAACTTTAACCACTCCCACACCTTTTACCGACAATTGCATTGCTTGAAACACCAAAAATGAAGTTAACAATTTCTTCATATCATGCACTCTTAAAGATGCAGCTCACTCTTCAGATCTTACTCATGTGTAGAGGAGATGCCATTCGGGGCAAGGATATTGCATGGCAAAATACTTCCCACATATTGCAATTGGCCAATACTTCCCACATATTGCATGATTGCACAGCACAACACACTACAGATTCACAGTACTAAAAAAGATACAAACATAATCAAATGGCGTTTACACATCATACATTCACCCACCAGTAGAGTCTATAACTTCATCACAAATTGGTAAAAGACTAAGTAAATCACATTACACATCATCCACAAGTACCTCATCAATTCTAAGCTACATATCACAAGAAATAGAAAGGGGGTAGGAAACATCTGCTACCTTCTCAATCTTGCCGAACTGCCAATGGAACGACCTCAGCGAGAGGAGTCGGCAGAGGGGTCGAGGCTGCTGAGTTCCTGCATACGGCTCTGGATTCCGGCGAAGTGGAAATCGAAGGTTCGTGGAGTTCGAATTGGAAATTTCACGCAGCTGATTTGGGGGAGGAAAGGTAGGGCTTGAAATTGGGGGAGGATCGTGGAGGGCGGTCGGGTTATACAGTCGGGGCACCCCAAATTCCTCTCATTAATGCGCTGGCACGCTGTTCGCCGTCTCGCCCAAATGATCCTCACCGTGTAATCACACCACTCACATGCGTCCAAACTCGCACAATAACTGGAGCCTCTATATATATTCGATCCCTTGGGTGGTCGTTGGAAATTTATGCAAACTAGTAGAAAAATTGTGTAAACGTTTCTGGAATACGTTTTCAGCTTATGGAAAGGTTTAAAAATTAATCCAATTGATTAGTTATACAAATGATCTGCACTAGATTACACTCAAATTCATTTTTGCGTTCCTGCAGAAAAGGCATAAGCAGGGTAAGTGGCTTACAATCACAATGCATCCAAAAATAAATCATCATGCCATCCCTAAAACGCCTAGGCAATGTGAAGCTGGCAAACTACTCACATATACAATTCTTCCTACAAAGATGTTCACTTGATCAAAAATACCACAAATGTCCAACTTAGGACCTGTCAACACAAAGGACCCACTGCCCTGCACGTGTCTGAGAAGCTTACCGGCCACCACCCCTGGGCTCATAATGGATCCTACTCCATGCAGCTCTCAGAGGCAGATGCTGAGGCTTTTAGCCCTATGCCACAAGCCCTCATAAGAGTACTTATGGGGCCATCCACGAAGACTTGCATATATCATCCATTTATGATTTATCTGTTGTCTTAATCTAGTTAATTCACGATTTCACACTGTCTTGTCCTTCAAAGCTATGACAAGATCACTCATAATTCCCGTCTTCTATTCTCCGTTTCTCTGTTCATTTCGTTCTGTGTTTAAGACCCAAAATTTGGATTTGATCTGCCACTAACTGCACTACTGATTTTGGGAGAAAAGGGGATGGGACAACACTCCTGTTGCAACAAGCAAAAGGTCAAGAGAGGGCTATGGTCTCCGGAGGAGGATGAGAAACTCATCACGTACATTTCAGCCAATGGCCATGGTAATTGGAGCTCAGTTCCGAGATTTGCTGGTAACAATTGCTGATCACCTCTATGGATCTATCATGATCATCCTTTTTTTTTCTGGGTAACCTTTTTATGATCATCTAGTTGCGCGAGCTCTCATATATATGTTCTATCTATTTTGCTTCCTCAATACCTTTCCTTTTTTTTCTGCGGTTAAGCAGCAAATTAAGCATTTAGAAGTTTTAGTCTAGGCCTATTTTGTTTCTTTGAACCTTAATTTTCAGGCTACCATTTATATGCTTCTTGGTTTTCTGGAATCATATACTTTTCTCCCTTGTTTCTTTTGATTTTTGGTCTGGATTTGTAACGCAGGGCTACAGAGATGTGGAAAGAGCTGCAGACTGAGATGGATAAATTATCTCAGACCAGACTTGAAACGGGGGAGGTTCTCTACCGAAGAAGAAGCCTTCATCATTAGACTCCATAGCATTCTTGGTAACAGGTAGGTTTTTCTCCAGACTTGAAACAGTGTTTTACCCAACGCCATCTCCATTAATGGTGATGGTTATCAGTTTCATGAAAAAGGGACATTTCTTTGGACAGGTGGTCTCGGATAGCCAAGCACCTACCCGGAAGAACAGATAATGAGGTGAAGAATTTTTGGAATACAAGCATAAAGAATAAGCTCTTGGCCCATGACGCAGTTCCTTCTATAGCAACCTTTCATGTTCTGGACTGTTATAACGGTACAGAGGAAGGTTTCTTACCCCCAAATACAAACCCTAATTTGGTCCCAGACTTTCGACGAGACCAGTTACACCTTCCCTCGCCCCTCACGATGCTACGAGGTGTAGATCATGGAGATCTTATATTAGAACGGAACAATTGTAGCCCTACTTGGCTCCATTTTCCACCTATAATCCCACCGCTATCAGATCCTTTTTCTAACAACTGGTCACAGGGGTATGATCAACACTATCAACTTGATCCCAATCAACAAGATCAGAATTTCATCATGGGAGCGACTCCGCAAGATAGTCATGGCCTGATGAATCCAAGTCTCACAGGCCCGCCTTATGAAACAAATGCAATACCGGCACCATAAATGCCGGAACTCTATGAGATCATCATCGGTGGTGTTAATTTGGTAGCATGTGCACCTCCTTCGCCGGAAGCACACAAACCTTCTAATTAAACCCTCTGATTTGTGTATTCCTGGTGATGTAGCACTATTTAGACCCACGTGGTTTCATTATGAACAATGTATATTGTTCGTGCAGGTGAGGCCGTGAATTAGGCCAAAAGCAAAATAAAGGGATACCTAGCTAGATCCAACCAAAAGTACTATCGTGAAAAACAATATGTTTTTCATTATTTTCTTTCTTTCTTAATTCCTTTTTTTCCTTTACGTGATAATTAATTTATAAGTAGCCCGGTTAAGGGGATTGAACCCCGGCGATCAATTTATAATATAGGACATCATGGAGATATCATTTTAGTTAGAGGCTTAATTTATCATTAATTAGTTGTTGCAGCTGATCCCACTCAAGCTCGGGAAAGAGATGGGGGGAAAGTTGCAGTTAGTATGAACTTAAATAAGAGGGATCAATATGTATTCATATGTGTGTGTGTGTGTGAGCAGTATTTATACATTAGCATTAGTGTTAGTATTGGTATTATTTCGTTTAAAAGTAGTATGGCTAAGATCTCAAGGGAAGGGTTTACGAAATGCTTGTTACTTTAGCAGAGTTACCAATCTAAGCTTCTAGCTATATGATTTTGATTGGGGATAACATAATTATATGCAGGTGATAACCTTTGTGAGGGATGAATTGAGTTTATAAAAAAAAAACTTTATCCCTTTTTTGATAAAAACCAGATCTGGAAAATACATTTTTACTACGAATAAAAATGAAGATATAAAAATACTGAATGCAATTTAATATGAAGAATAATAAAGTGTAAAGTACCACAAATATAGATATAGAACGAATAATAAGAGAGATAGAGTTAGAGAGATGACACCGTAATTTTATGTGGTTCAGTCAACACTTGCCTACGTGCACCCACGATGCTCTTGAATTCTTTGAGCTTCCTTCACTATTCTCCAAATAGCAAATACATCTCAGCTTTCGGGGTGCTAAGGAATCTTTACAAAGCGTTTTGCAATCTTACGCTTCAACTCTTTTCACAAATTTCAAAACTCAAAGGATTTTTTCTACCCTCACGAGTAGGACAAAGTGTTTGCTCAACAC
Organism: Myrica gale; assembly: GCA_963930655.1. Classification (NCBI taxonomy): domain Eukaryota; kingdom Viridiplantae; phylum Streptophyta; class Magnoliopsida; order Fagales; family Myricaceae; genus Myrica; species Myrica gale. Next base: position 6,780,758 of record OZ005601.1, read on the forward strand.
TCAAAGTGATTTACAAAAGATAGGTACAAAGGAATAATAAAAATTGGTTATCTAACTCGAATAAGCAAGTGAAAACACAAAAGTGTGGAATGTCTCTCTAAGCCGAATCAACAAGTGAAAAATTCAATAGTGTGCAAGAAGACAAGATTCTCGAAGGAAAGCTAAAGTTTGACAGGTAGCAGCACAAGTTTTCTTGATAGGTGCAGTCTTCTCTCTTATTCAACGCACTTTCTCTCTCTAAAAGTTAGGGCAAATAGTAATTGCAACTTCATTTTTTATTCTTCAAGAAATTTATCTCTTTGGATGCTTGGTCTTCAATGATGAGCAAGAGAACAAGATTTTACAATGAAAGCCTTGGTCTTGAAGGAATCACCAAAAGATTTATTTGGATCTAGTTTTTTCTCTCTTTCGGAGGTTAGATTTTGAATGATGATGCAAATCCATACTTTCTCTCCCCATCTCATTTTATTTATAATCCTCTAGGTTTCAAAGATCTTCAAGTAGCTTTATTGTACCATTGGAGGGTATCAAAGTCATTTTAGAGCTTTTTAATGTGTTAGCAACGTTCCAAGAAAATCTGCGTAATCGCAGCATGTGTTGACACATAGTCTACATGTGTTGACAGTACTTTAAACTTAGTCTGAAATTTTTACTTTCTAGTGCTAGTGCAATGTGTCGACACCAATCTTCAATGTGTCAACACTATAAGTGCTGGAAAGAAAAATTAGCATCTTGAAAGTGTTCATTCCATTTCAACACTTTTTTAGACACTTACAATATGAAAAATTGATCTTATCAACTTGTGTAATGGTGTTCAAGTTCACTTAGAAATATTTTAGTGAGATAACATCAATATTTTGAAATACATTTTTAAAAATAGTGGATTGACAAGAAAAAATCTAAAAGTCTTCAAAGCACTTAGAATTTTTGTTATCATCAAAATCAAATATTAATTGTTTGCAAAACAACCTTGGGCTAACAACATTGTTCACCTTTAATCCGCCACTAATTTTCTTGCTATTATTTTCCTTTTATTTTTAATGTGTCAATACCATGTTGAATTGTCTAAAAAACAAAAAAAAAAGGAGCAAACTACGAGTTGAATTGTTTGTAAAGCCCCGATTCATTAGATGAGCACACTAATAAAAAAACTATGCATTTTTATAATAACCCATTTTTAAATATTTAAGTTTCTTTTATGCATCTTAGTAATACAAATATTGAAATCAGGCTGATAAACGGAATAGATAGTACTGCAAAGTGTCCTAAATCTTTTTAAGAACTCCAGCCATATGTACAATGACCTTAATGACTTGTTTTATGATTTTTTGTGAATACAAATATTAAAATCGATCATAATTTTAACTTCTTTAGAGGAAGTGATTAAATAACCTCATAAATAGGGTTGGGCGCAAAAGTTCCGCCAGAATTTCGGTTTTGGTACCGACATCCGCATCCCGGCACCGTATACCGCTGGGAACTGGAGCTGGAGGTGGTAGGCGAGATCGCGTTGAAGCCGGAACCGGTAATTTTGCCTTCAATGCCCGAAATTTTGGTTCCGCTTCTTCTTCTTTTTTACCTGGCTCCAAAACAACTCAGTTTTAGAAAATTAAACCCCTAGACCAAAACGGTGTGTTTCGGTCTAGGGTTATGTCACCCCCCCCCCATGACCTCTCTTCTCTTTCTCCTTCCCCTTCCCCTGAATCTCAACACTCCCCCTTTCAATTCTCAGTCTCTCAGTTGCTCTCCCCATCTCAGCGTGTCATCCGATTCCGTGCAACGTTTCACTACTAGTGGTGTTCCTTTGCACCGGCGGTGACGGTTTTAACCGTTAAAACCGTCACCGCTACCGGTAAGGGCGGTTATTGTGCCTTAGCGGTGCGGTGACGGTGTCAAATATGTGATTCCGTCAATTTGCGGTGACGGTTTTCTTCAAACAGTCACCTACACTACCGTTAACCACCCCTAGTTGAGACTTAAGATGATTATTGATTATGTGACATACTTTTGTTGGACTTTTGTTGAAATATGCTAGTTGGTTTATGTCACATTGTTGGACACTTTTATTAGACTTTAGTATTTATGTTTAAATATGATATTATGTTGGACTTTTGGACAACTTATTATATTTGTTATGATTATTAATGATTATGATATTATGTTTGAATATGTTATGATATTTGTCCATTTGATATGATTATTAATTATGATATTATGTTGAAAATTTAGACAACTCAAAACAGTGAAAAAAATGAAAATGCCCCAGGAGAAAGCTTTTTTTTTTTGGCATAATAGTTATACGGTTTAAGCGGTTACCGTATAACTGTTACCGTCAATACCGTCACTGGCAAGAGCGGTTATTGTGCCTTGGCGGTGCGGTGATGATGTCAATTATGTGATTCCGTCAATTGAGGTGATAGTAACGGTTTTCACCAAACCGTCACCTACACTACCGTTAACCACCCCTATTCACTACACCATATTTAGCCCCAAGTCCCAACCTAATACCGCTGGAAAAAACAGAGTTGAAGAATAAGAACTCATTGCCCTCTTGCGCCCACATAGAACGCACTACAAGTGTTGCACTGGGAATCGGACAACAATATGGGATCTGTACATAACACAAATCAGAGTGGATGGTGTTCATGTCATCATCATAGCCTCTAACTTTTCTCTTCCATTTTCTTTATATTTTTTTCTCAAAATTCCAGTATCCTTTCCCGAGATTCCGGTACCGGAATTGTCGTAATTCTGACCCTTACTGGTCCGGAACCAAATTTCAAATTAGGCATCCGTTTCTTATCGATATTGGAGCCCAAATTTCAAATCCCGCTTCGGTAGTACCATTACCCGGCCCTACTCATAAACAAACAAATAAAACAAAAACACTCAATATACGAAATTTAAATGGTTCAGCTTGACTACCTCTAGACTTCTAGGTACTTGTAGAGCTTAGGATTATACAATTCCGCACACAGCTCTTTCAAGAGCTGCCTCCCAATTAGCCGTTTCATATTAAAATTGTAACTTATAATACAATATTAGGTAGGGTTTTGGATTATTCGAAGATTTGGGTACGAGACGCTACCCAATCCACAGCCTTTGGACTAACCCCCATAAAATATTCCAATTATATCGATCGATGCTATATGGCAAATGAGGTAAAGTACTGCTAGTTTGAGAGACAGAGACTTCATTTGTAACTCGAACAAAAAACGTTTGAGAGCTCACTGCAAGACATATTTACGGAATTTGTGCAGCGCTATATTAATATGGCAATTGATGGCATATCATTCACCGTCACGTGTTCTGCCAAGAGACGGGACAAAATTCCTCGTTGTTTTTATTCCGCCTTCTTCCTCCCTCGGTACCGTATGTGGTTCACGAAATATCATCTTTTGTCATGTAAAAAAAAAGGCTTAAATGCACCCCATGCCCCTGGGGTATGCCGAATGAGCAAATATGCCCCTGAGGTAAACAAAGTCATTTTCATACCCCTGAGGTATACTTTTAGGAGCAAATATGCCCCTCCGTTATGTGCGGTTTGAAACCCTAACGGTAAATGCTGACGTGTCAAAATTTGACACGTCAGCACCAATCAAAATTAGACACCTGTCATATTTTCGAAATATAAAAAAAAAAAAAAAACAAAACAGAAGGGGGAGAACACCCGAGCGGGCCGCCGCGAGGGGTGGCCGGCAGCGGCCACCCCGGCGAAGGGGGAGCCCAGATCTGGGCTCCCGCGTCGCGCAAGCGGCGCCCGCGGGCGAACGGCACGGGCGACGGTCGCGCACCGCCAGGGGTGGCCTCGAGAGCCACCCCCGCATCTCCCCTGCTCAGGGGTGGCGCGCGGCCGCCGCTGGCGAGGCGGGGAGCCCAGATCTGGGCTCCCCCTTCGCCGGGGTGGCTGGCGGCCACCCCTCGCGGCAGCGAAGGGAGCCCAGCTCCCTTCGCCGCTCGGGGGTTCTCCCCCTTCTGTTTTGTTTTTTTTTTTAATTTCGAAAATATGACAGGTGTCTAATTTTGATTGGTGCTGACGTGTCAAATTTTGACACGTCAGCATTTACCGTTAGGGTTTCAAACGGCACATAACGGAGGGGCATATTTGCTCCTGAAAGTATACCTCAGGGGTATGAAAATGACTTTGTTTACCTCAGGGGTATATTTGCTCATTCGGCATACCCCAGGGGCTTGGGGTGCATTTAAGCCTAAAAAAAACTAGGCGAGAAAGAGAGTGCCTCCTGGTACTCCTTGGTGGGAGAGGCCTCTGCAGCCTTATTGGCTGTTCAGGAGGCATGTTTTATTAATTATCCTTTTATTATTTTTGTTATTTTTGAAGGGGACAACATTCAGGTTTACAAGGCTTTAAGTGTGCCAAATTTTCAAGCTGATTGGTCTATTCACCCACTCATTCAGGCTGTTATATCTCTACTGGAAGATCATCCCGTTAGAGAGTGACTCGTGTTAGGCGTGGTGCTAATCAGATGGCGCATAATCTTGCTATATGGGCTATTTCTGCTAATCTTGTTGGGTCAATACCTGTCTATTGTATTCCTCATGACATTTTGGATTCTGATAACCCTTTTCCCATGATTGTATGAAGACTTTTTATTTTGTTCAGTTTAATGAATCTTTGCTTAGAAAAGAAAAAAAAAAACCTAGGCGAGAAGTAAAGGACACTCTTCAGCCATATTGATCAGCCGTCGTTATTAGATTCTGAGCATCCTCGTCTCTTGCGGAACTCTTCGATCTTTTCGCTCCGTCCTCTTCCTAAATTTAGAACTCATTTCATCTACGTGGGCTCAATTCTCGGCCTCAACGCCTGTTGGAGTTACCCACCGACAATCCATTGGCCCAAACGTTTCCTGACCCAAAGTCCAAAGCTCCTGCCGACAAAAAGGAAACACAAGCCACGGCGGTTTGTTTCGAGTTCACAAATGACGAGTTGAAACCAGGAGCATTAGTTATTTATTCTTTGTTTGGTCACTGGAGACCGTAGTTGCTCTGGGGCACTATAGATAGATTCCTTCCTCCCATGAAAACGACCGTCAATTTGTTGAACAATTCCCGCGGCGTTGTTTTCTAGCTCGTACAAAATCTAGCGTCTATGACACATTGGGCTGAAATCCTACCAACCAAACAACGCAGACACGTCAACAACCTTAACCTTGAGGAATAGGAACCAACCAATTATCTTGCTGCACTCCAGTTGCTTGACGGCAATTCCCTGGGCCAGGTTTCACTTTGTCGATGCCGCAATCATACTCCATGCGTCTTTTCTCCTCCATCTCTTTCTTTTTCGTAAATAATTTTGGGTCTTTTGGATTGTGTTTTTTTTTTTTCGTTTTTACTGAATGGTTTGAGGTTGAAAGCGAGAAAGATGTGTCACTGATGATGTTCATGATGCAGTTGAAATTAGGGATTCATAGATTGCGATGTGGAAAGAAAATCCAACAAAGAAGACAAATATCTTAAAGAAGGAGAATGGACAATGGAGGAGAGGATCAGAGGTTGGACTTTTGCAGGTTAGAGGTGGATAAAGTGATGTGTAAAGCTACCAAGAGATGAGTTTAGCTGACTTTGTGTATGCATTTTAGTATCTAAACCAGAACTTTCTTTTTCGACCCAGGAAATTAAACAAAACAAATCTGCTTTGTTTTCTTTCTGAGACTTGCTATGTAGGGTTGGTATCTCAGTTGGGTAGCCGGAAAGTGTAAAAAGAAGACCACTAACTACAGGCTCCATGGAGCAAGTTGCCTGCTTGCAACTTGCAAGATAAGAGAAAACATAAAAAGAAGTTGCCCGCCTGCTAATTCTAAACCGAAGACTTTTTTTCGTTTTGGGTGGGGAGGGGGATTCTAACGACTAAAACTCTAGAGGAGGGAGAAAAGGAGAAATAAAACATAGCCTAGGCGATATGTAGCACGCCTATACAATTTACCATTAAGCAATCTCAAGATCTTATGTAAACGACAAGATAATCTTTTACAAGCGACAACGATACGTAGCAGATACCTCTTTCTACTCGAACTGCAACAGTAACACGCTTTTCCTGATGATTTGTGTGAAGGATTTTATCTGAACGACTCGCACCACACCTTTTGCCCGTCAGGTTGCGATTCCTTTTTGCCCAACTATAAATAAATGCAAAAATAGTAACCGTCGTGGTGTATGCAAAAAAAAATTGCAATTTTGTCTAAATTTCCTTCTGAGAGAGATTAACAGTAATTTCTCTCTTTATAGAAGCCTTATATATTTATTTAACAAAAGTTATTTTAGATAACTCGTTTATATATATATATATATAAAGATAATTACGATGGTATTAGAAATTTCTAGAGATAAAAATTATAATTGATTGTATAGAAAATAAACGTTACTGGTCATAGAAATCATGGAGGATGTTCGGTTTTTGTGTATTTTGAGAATTTTTTGTGTTTTGAAAATTTTTAGGTGATGTTAACTTATTGGTATGCGTGTTTTAGTTATTTTTATGTAGTATTAAGAATGATGTTTTGTTGTAGAATATTTTGTATTATGAGAATTTAAAAAAATCCTGAAGATTTTTATATACCGAATGGTATGAGCCGTACATCAATCTACACGTTGTCCACTAGATCTTCCAACATCGGTCACCATCCTGGAATTTGACAGTGAAAAATGCCTAACAGTCAACAAATGAATTAGTACTCACTAAGAATTCAATTCCTCATCATTATCTGCAAAATACAAATATTACATAAATTACCCCAAATCAAATCAAACCGCAGACAAGGTTATTAGAGTCGGATGTAGCTGGAAATAAAATACTTTCAGTAAAAGTATTTTTGTTTTCTTAGAATTTAAGTGGAAATAATAAACTCTTCTTTTTTATAATGTTCCTTCTAGATTATATACATATATACCTAAATAACGTCCTTTTTCTAGCATCATGGTGCATAGACTTATATGCTTTCTGCAACTGGAATTACGAAAAAGTTGAGAGCAATGAAAGCCTGGTCAAATTGTTAAGGATTGAAGTAGTAGCTGAACCTTTAAATTATCAATAATACAAGCCATTAGCAAAAATATTATCCATTCTCAAAAAAAAAACCAAAACAAAAATCCCTCTTTCATCTCATTTGGGTGAAAGGAACTGGTTATAAAGTGGGGCTCCAATTTTTGTTCAGCCCGAGGAACGTGTTTGTTCAACAACCTGCGAGGTAAGGAACATGCAGGAGGGCCCATATAACATCATCACTGGAATTGAATTGGCATGCTGACTCAATTTTCTTGTTTTTAACTTGACTTTATGTCCCGTGACAACGTGTACAAGTCACCCTTTGCCTTTTGCGCAACAACCAGCGAAATTTTGCAATTATTTTGATTTAATATCTCACTATATATAAACGGGCAAAAAATTTTGTGTGATTGAGGTTATTGTATGAATATGTAAGTAGACGGGTGAGATTATAAATTGATAAATTTAATGGCTGGAAAAATGCGACGTCATTTAATAAACTTAACCCACGAAACCGACCAAATAACGTGGCATTTTTTCAACTATTACATTTTTCAACTTCTAATCTCATCCGTCCACTCACACACTCACGCAATAACAGGTGTCGTTAGTCCGCTTTCCTTTTCTCTTTCGAACGGGTTTAACTTCAAAATTTTGAATTCCATGAGTGGGGTTCCATTTTCTATTTCTATATTGTTTGCGCGAAAGATTGCTTAAGGAAAGAAAACAAAGACTAAGTCACTAAACAAAAGGAATCTGCACTAACATTATTACGGCCCCCTGACTTTAAGGCTTGATCTTTGTACGGCCCCTCTACTAAAGATGCTTATCATTTGGTCATTTCTGTGTGCAATAAGGCTGTCCAAAAAACTGGTCAGACCGGACCGATTTTGACCAAAATCGGTTAACTTTTTTGAAACTAGGTTGACCGGACAGGTAAACCGGTGTATTCCGGTCCGGTTCTGGGTTACCCTCATAAAAACCCGGGACCGGACCGGAGTATACCTCTCCGAACCGGCCCAAACCGGAAATTGACCCAAAATGGCAAGGCCCAACCCTAAAACCGGCCCAAAATGGCATGACCCGACCCAAAACCGGCCCAAAAATGGCATGGCCCAAACCGGTCCGGTCCGGTCTATATGCTTTAAAAAAATTCCGATTTGGCCGGCCAAACCAGACTGAACCGGCCCGGACCGGATCTTGGACAGCCCTAGTATGCAACGGTGTAAAAGAGATAGGTTATGTTTGGTTTATTCTTAAAAAAAAAATCTCAATTACTTTTTATCAATTCTAATATTTTTTTACAAACCTTAATAACTTTTTATAAATTCTAACAACTTTTAACTAATTTTTTACGAACCACAACAACTTTCAACAAATTTTTCATCAATCCCAAAATAATCTATACTAACTAAAAAAATAAACACAACAAATATTTTTAAAATAAAACCAAACATAGTCATAGAAACTGGAGTGTATTTCTCTCTTCTGGAATGGACGATATACTTAGGAAGCCGCGTGGTGACAGATTGCAGTGATTGGGAAGCACATGCATCTAAGAACATGAATTTCGTTTGGTTTTACAGCTTATGGAATTGTCTTGATCGGCATCTCATCCGGAAGTCAAGCATATAAATTATAGTCCATATTTATATATAAATATATATCGATATATATATTAGGGCAATATAATGTGTCAATTTCAAAGTCATCATGGTACGTTGAAGGTACACCTTGTCGTAGAAACTAGATTTCCATATTATACGATTTTTTGGAATCCGACTCCCTTGCAATTCTTAGAATATTGCAGGTGGTGTAATTAGGAGAGAGAGAGACACAAAGTGTGGGTTCCATGGTGGAACATTATTTTCGGGCGGTGTGGGTCCCACCGTGGGGCCCGCACTCATGTGTCCATCTCTCCTAATTGTTTAGCATGCAATATCCTAAGAATTGCAGGGTATCCTGGTCCGATTTTTTGCATTTCATATAAGTGATGGCACGCTTGAAAAAAAAAACTATTGTTCTTCTGCTGACAATCTCAATACTGTTTTATTTGATTTTGGTGATTGTTTCTTTCTAAGAAATTTACTTTTTTTATTGCCTCGAAATCAACGACGGACATGATACTAATTTTAAATATAAACGATGACGTACGTCGACCAGTTATCTTATTTTGTCTCTGCTTCCCCATGCATGTTAATTTTGTAAAATTTGTTTTTCTATGTATTAGATACGAATTCCTTTTAAAATTAAGCTCCTACTTAATATTATTTATCAATCAAGCTATTTAAATATCGACCTAATTTTTGTTATGGCCACTAAGATGATGACCATACCCAGTAAACTGCAGAAAAAAAAAACATATACTCTCATGAGGTGGTCTTTCGAGATCAATCTGCTATGACACGGTTAAAAAAAAATGCTTGAAAAGAGCAAATGGTATCTTTGAAGAAAAATATATAATTGAGGCCCACACGATCTTAATTGACCTTTATTTTTTTATGCCCCTATTCCTGTTACAATGATATTCCGCCCAAAACTTTGTGGGAAAAGTCAATTTGTTCCAAAAGAATTAGGCAAAAGTTAAAAATATAAAACTAAAATTATTAAAAATGAATTCTATAATTATAAACTAGCCATTTAAAACATAAAAAACAATTATCTGTGTTATAATGTCATTTGTTATATATCAGATGAAATATTATAATTTGATGCTGGCATTTATTCTTTCTAGAATATCTCTTGTTGTGTAATTGGGTGTCCGGACTAATTTACTAGTAGCTTAAATTATAAAGTTTGTTCAGTTCTTATATCCTACACAAATCAAGCTAAAAGTTTTAGAGATGATTCTTAAAAGTTAGTAACACCTAAAATATTTTAAACGTCTCGCCAAAAGTCTTAATGTTGATTATCAAAGGCTGTAGCAGTAACTAAAACATTTTTAATGTGATCAAGAGCAAATTACTAAAATCCAAATATTGATCATTATACCAACTATTAGGACTAAGCATGTCTTCTTTTGAAGAGAGTCGGAAGAACAAAATTGATCAGAATAAGATATGCCCATCCTCAGTCGTTTCAGAATATATATAGAAAAAAATACATTCTTCACTCACAAACTACCATAGTTTTCACATTTTGCACCCTAAATTACCAATTTAGATACATTACACCCTCTAACTACCAATTTTTTACACTTTGCACCATTTTTTAAAATTTGAGATTAAAGTGATGATAATGCCCTTGACCAATTTTGTATATAGTAAATATATTATTATAAATTTATTAATTTAACAAGGGTATTATTGTCAGATAGAGGCTGCAAAGTATTTGATATTAGTAGTTGAAGGTGTAAAATGTCAAAATTGATAATTTATGGTATAAAGTGTCTAACATTAATAATTTAAAGGTGTAATATCTTAAAGATGATAATATGAGGTCTAAACTATCAAATATACGATAGTACGATGATAGAATCCCCATATCTTTATTATCAATAAAATAAATAAATTTTCATGCATCTGGACACGGGACTGCTAACTGCTCGGCTAAAGAAAACCGTGGCATGCAGTCGTACCTTATCAACTTTAGGAAAAAAAGTAAAAAGTAGACGCTGCGGAATCTGACATGAATATGTAAGCCTCGAAATAGGCCCATCCTCGTCTACGAAAGGGAATCTTGACAGTATGCTCAGGAAAAGAGAATCATACGCAACTCCCTTTTTTTTTTTAATAAAACTTTATTTATATTTTACTTAAAAGTGTCGAACCGAAACTGACATGGTTATTGTTTTTAAAATTATGGGTAACCTAAAATCTTAATCATAATAAAATAATTATATAACATTATTTCACTTTTTATTTTTGTTACAAATTCTAACACATTAATATATCAAAAAATTATTTAAATGATCTATTTTTTTTATTTTTTTTCATCAAATCTAATATCCTACCATTTTGACCAACCAAAAGACCGACATTTTTTTTTCTTGCTACACATTTCAACTTAGAAACTCCTTAGTTAAAGCTTCCAATTCTTTTTTTTTGTATAAAATTTGATAATGGTATGAATATTTTGGTAAATTGAAATTTTATAAAAAGTTGCTGAATTTTGTTTTAAAGATGTTAGATTATAGATTGAATTTCATTGAAGTTTATAAAAAAAAATATGAAGATATGATGTGAATAATTTTTTTAATAATTAAATATTAAAATTTGGTGAAAAAACATAGATAACAAATATTTGATACAATTTTTTAAAAAATATATATTGAAATTTGTATGAATTTTTTAAAAAAAGTTATCTTGAATTTTTACAGATTTTAAATATTGGGTTATAAACTTTTGAGTGTTAATAAAATTAGCTAAAATGTGAATTTTTCAAGTGGTCGAATATCATCTCTAAGGTTTAATTAGTCTACTAGTTTATGGGTATTGTCTAATCTCAAACTGATTATTAAGGTAATTTTTGCATCCTGAAGTGTTCGTTTTGACAACTTGTGTGACCTCATGAATGAACAAAAAAAAAATCAATATGACTAAAGAAACATGTATTAACTAAATGCCAATAAACACATGTCCCTCTTAATTTTCAAATCACTCAACGTGTTATTTATGAATGTTTCTATTAATTTAATCCTATCTCAAATTCCAGATTAGACCAATTAAGGGGAAAAACTCTTATTGACAACTCACCTTTAAACCTTAAGTTTGTCTAACGCGTAATGAACTTGAGGTTGAATTAAAATTAAAGAGGCTAATTATATGTGGCACACGGTGCGTTTGCACCCAAAATATTATCAATATTTTTCTCTCTCCTAATAAAATACTACAATATAATCTTTTTCTCTCCCATAAAAAATTACCTCTCTCTTCACTTTTTCACTAAACCCAATACCAAAAATATTTCAACACAAACACAAGGTGATTTAGCAGTTAATGTAGACACATGGCCGTTCGTGTTCCTTTCAGCTAAGTTGAATTTTTTTTATTTACTATAATTAACCGCATCAATGGACTAAGAACTTAGCAGAGATCAACTTAGAACAAAATTTTCTTTAACTACTAAACTTAGATTAGACAATACTTAAAAGACTAGCAAATTAATTAAGTCTTTTACTAATTCCATTGAACTTTACTAGGGCCTTCAGGCTTCAGGTGTACAATTACTGGATCCGTCCTGCACAAATTTAGGGAATTAATCGGTGGGAAAACCACCTGAATTGTTAAGGTGTGAGCCGTTGATTGTTGGACTAGCATTGGTTAAAAAAAAAAACAAAAAAAAGACTGTAAACTTCTTTTTAAAACGAATCCGACGGTTGCGCTCTCCACTCCTACAGGGTCCTACAGACAGTACATCGCTTACAGGCTGTACCGTTCAGCCACGTGGCTTACAGGGAGAGAGCGGAACAGTGTGGGGACTGGGGAGGGACGAACATGGGACCCAGGGGCTCTGTCAGCGTGGTCGTTATGATCGCGACCTGACCTGCGGGCAAGATGGCCGGGACTGTAGACAGGTTGGGTTTTATTTTAGATTTCTGGTCCCGACCACGATCTCCTCCACTCTCCAACGGTCACGTTTTCGGGGTTCTCGCTAATTTTGAAGAAGCATTTTCTAATCGCTCGGCCGCCTTTATAAGAAATTAAAAGTATATTTATCCCTTAAAAGTTTTACGTTATTTTTTTTTCTTTTTTAAATATAAGAAATAATACTTTTAAGAAATTTATAGAATCGTTGATAAAAAAAAGTAAAAAGAAAAAGAGAAACTTATGGAACCATATTTAAGCTGTTTACACGAGAATGAAACGTTTAATGCCATAATCCAGCGTATAATTTGTTTAATGAAAAAAAATAAAATAAAAAGTTTCCCTTTAGAGGAATTCCCTGTCATGGGCCGGTAAATAAATAATATGTGAGCATATCCCAATAGTCTTTTAGTAATTTTGACTTTCTAAAAAGAAAATAGCAAACTTTAGATTAAAGTAGATAAACAAATAATTAGTGTCCCGCAATCAGGGGTAGTTCTGTCAGTCAAAAAAGGCTGACAGGTATGCAAGAGGCTGAATCAGGCGGTGTCAGATAAATGAGCCTTATTTGACATGGATTTCCTCTCTGCCAATATAGTTTTGTTTTTTTTATAATCAATATACAGTTTTCGTTAACGATGAATACAAAACCAAAAATACAAATAAATTAGAAAAAAATAATAATAAAGAGAAATACAGCGGGCACAAGAATCAAATAAGAACAGAGAGAGCGAGAGAGAGGTAGAGAGAACTTTCAAAAACACCACCAATGGCATCTGAGTTTTGATTCACAGCTCTCTCCCTCCCTCTCTGACCTGTGAGAGAGAGCCTCCTGATACCTTATCCTCTAAGTCGCCCATCCTCAATAAAGCTGTGAATTACCGTCCGGCTCCAGCTCTCGACGGAAAAAAATTTCGGAAATGGCTGATAATCTACCACAGGTGGATTACCTTCTTTTTTTATCGGCTAGGGTTTCAGCGCTCTCTCTCAATCCCACATAAAGCAATCGCAACAGTACGATCAAACGGAGAGAGACAGAAATTTGTACAGACCGTTATATAGACGTACAGCCGTGATTCGTTCAGGCCGTCGGATTTGTCATGGCGAAGGGAGGGCTGGAGAGGCTTAGGAGGATCATAAGGACGGTGTTTTTCATGGTGGCCATGGTGGTGTCGCTGCTAGTCTCGTCGCTACCTGTGCTTGTGGCCCTAGGGGACGTGCTAGTGCCCTTCGTTTTGATATCGAGCCTTACCTGTTTCCATTGCTACAGCTTCAAGGAGCACTTGCGTCGATACGCTTTCAAGAGCTCCTTGACCGATATTCCTCTCGTCTCCGTTGTCAGATCTCTCGTCATAATCTGTACGATCCTCGATGTTCTCCACCCCTTTTAGCTTTTAGATATTTTGTTTTAATTTTACAAGCTGTCTTTTTAAAGTAATTTGATCTTCAAGTTGCTGGTTTTTCAAGGAATCGCAATGCCAAGCCGAAATTTTTTTTTGCTGTTTCTAAATAAACAATTCAAACAATTTTGTTGTTTTGCCTATTCTGTATATTCAAGCTGTGGAGTTTTTCTTTTCCGAAAGAGTTTCTCCCCTATTACAGCCTATTTTCGTTATCGTTTTCTCTCTTCGTGTTTTTTTTTTTTTTTCCCTTTTTGGGTCTTTGATCAGTAGGAAAACGAGAGCTAATCTTAAGTGAGCTTAGACCTGTTTCAAACGTTTTTATACTTTCCATTTTTTTCTGATCGTTTCTATACTTTCCTATCATGAAAATACTTGTTCGTGTTTTACCAACTATATTTCTGAATTTCATGTTTGGTTGCCATGAAAGTCCACGAAGAAAAGGGAGGAGTTTACAGCTCTGATTATCATGTTTGGCTTTTTAGTTGAAAGAAACATCCCAGGCAAACATGTGAAAGGACACACTTATATTGTAATTTTCGTGGGAGAGGTGATTCAGGTGCATGAAGCCTGAGATTCTGATACTTCATTCAATTTTTTTCAAGTTTATATTTGCCAAGATGTTTCAGTGACCAAGTGTAACAAGATTTCGTAAGCAGAATCCAACAGAAACTAATGGAACTGGTTCCCTGTTCGTGTTTTCTTTTTCAATTTTCATCTGATAGAGATGACTTTTTCCCACTTTCTGCTGGTTCTTATCCAGTTTTTTGTGACTGCAGGTGTTTATTCAATGTGCGATGCGCCTGCTCTCTCCCACGGTCCATACCTTGGAACAGTGACTCTATGTTCATTTGTCTCGATTATTCTTCTTTCAGTCAAGGTCTGTGTTTTCTCAGTCAACTCTCACATTGAGGCCGAAGTCTCATCTTCCCTCTATAGGCAGAAGCTTCATGTGAAGAAATCATGGGGAATGCCGGTGTTGTTTCTTTCATCCGTAGTCTTTGCCCTTGGCCATACTGTGGTTGCATACAGGACAAGCTGCAGAGCCCGGAGAAAGCTCATGTTTCACCGAGTTGACCCAGAAGCAGTAAGTTTGCATAAGTTTGTTTTATGGTTGATTTACTTCCTCATGGGTATTTGGTTATGGAAAACTAATACCTTTTAAGCAACTGAATATACTCTTTTCCTTTACACGGTTATGTTCCTTTACATTGGCCCTTTGACTTAGTGCAGGTGCGTGCTTCCACAATATTATTCTATGGCAACTATGTTCTTTTCATTGTTAGATTTCTCAATGACGTTTCCATGGATACGTAAGAGGACTGTGGTTCCTTTTTTTTGCCCTGACCATTCTCCATACCAAATTAACAGGTCCTTTCATGCAAAAATGTGTTATCTGGCTTTCAGAAAGTCCCGCGATCTCCTACTCCCTCTGGAGGGAGGACCCCAAAAAGTGACAGTGAAATGAGGCGAAAGCCTTCCGGGTCATCTCGTGAAGAAAAGGAACTGCCTATCAGATTACTTGCAGACATTGACAGTTTCTTCATAACATTTAGAGGGCTTACACTCCATTACAAGCTCAGCTTGCCTGGTTCTCCACCTCATTCATTATCCTCCACCACCTTTCTTGAACCTGATCTTATCTGCAGCTCACCAGAAATGGCCATGGGAAGACTAAAATTTGAGAGGCATCCATTAAGTATGTTGCCAAAAGGCCAGTTTCAACTTCACAGGAGCTATAGCAATCAGTTTCACAGCTCTTCACTTTATGCTCCCTTGTTAGATGGTTCTGCAACTCCTGTGCTTTCCGAAGAAATCCCCGTAATGAGCCTAGACGACGCCGGTGTGGAGGGTGGAGTTAGTAGGTTGAGCTCTCGGCCTTTAGAGAGGGGCTTGCAGGCAAATGGCCAATTTGGTGTTGTCCTAGTGCATGGATTTGGGGGTGGGGTCTTCTCATGGAGGAATGTGATGGGGTCGCTGGCCCGGCAGGTTGGTTGCACAGTTGCTGCTTTTGATCGGCCTGGTTGGGGATTAACTTCAAGACCGCGGCGGAAGGATTGGGAGGAAAATGAATTGCCTAATCCTTTTAGGCTTGAGAGTCAGGTAATTCTACTCTCTTGTTCTACACCTGGGGCCATGTGCCCCACTTATTCCAATTCAATTCAGATATCACTCCTTCTGGGAAGGGGAAGATATTCCCTGCAGCTACAAATGTTCATCGTACATTTGTGTGCTCTTAGTTGAAGTTATGTTATTGTTGTTGTTTCTTTCTAAGCGAAACTGAAGGACAGGAAGTAATCAAATAATTGGTTTTCAACATATTTGGAGGTTTAGAAGTGGATTTTGGATAGAATTGGAGTCCACTTCTCAGGTATAGGCTCTTGTTTCAAATTCAAAGCCTCCATCCTTTGCTGCCAAATACAGCATAAGTGTACCGGATTGAGTGCTCCTTTCAGTGTCAATTTGAAGCCCTTAACACAATATCCTGTGGTCTTTTTGTGGTTGCGATTCTCTATCCTTTGCTGCCAGATACAGCATTAGAGTACCTGATTGAGTGCTCCCCTTCCGTGTAAAGTTGAAGCCATTTAGAGAATAACCTGTGGTTGTTTTGTGGTCTTTTTCCATGCAGTTTAATGTATTAATGGTCTTTATCCTTTCTTTTAGGAGCTGATTCAGTTATAACTCTGAATTTTGGTGCACTTGATGCTTCAGATAGACTTGCTTCTTTCTTTCTGCTCTGAGATGGGGTTTTCTTCGGTAGTTCTTGTTGGTCACGATGATGGAGGCCTACTTGCTTTGAAGGCTGCACAAAGAGTCCAATCATCAATGAATTCTTTCAATGTGAGTATTCTTCTTGTATTTCTGTGTGAATTAAAATTCTCTTAAGGTGTTGTTACAAGGGGGTCGTGGGGTGGATTGTTCATGGATTGCTCATTTCAGTTCAAAAACGTGTAATATCTTTTTGGTTAATGCCAATGTGGCGTATGTTTATCCAATATTTTCCGGGTATGAAAATTTCGAGCAAACAAACACATTCCAAAATTTTCAACAAAATTTTGGCAAACAAACGCCCCCCCTAAAATGTCGAGTTCCTTAAGAAAAAGCACTTGGTTTTCTAGTTCATGATCAAAACCCCATAGCTGACCACAGTATCATTTATCTGCTGCCCCCCCCCCCCCCCCCAAAGTTTCGAGTAAAACAAACACATTCCAAAATTTTGGCAAACAAACGCCCCCCCTAAAATGTCGAGTTCCTTAAGAAAAAGCACTTGGTTTTCTAGTTCATGATCAAAACCCCATAGCTGACAACAGTATCATTTATCTGCTGCCCCCCCCCCCCAAAAAAAAATAAAAAAGAAGAAGGAAGAAGCTCTTTTTATCAAGTGAGAGAGAATTTTCAAAAAATTTAAGCAAGCCTAGAAAGAGCTCCTTATCTGTTCCTTCTTGCATGATTCAGATTGTGATTCAGGGGGTCGTACTGCTAAGTGTTAGTTTGACAAGAGAAGTGGTTCCAGCCTTTGCCAGGATTCTTCTGCATACTTCACTTGGTAAGAAGCACTTGGTTCGTCCCCTACTGCGAGCAGAAGTCACTCAAGTTATTAATCGCCGTGCGTGGTATGATGCTTCCAAGCTAACAACTGAGGTTTTGAGCCTCTATAAGGTATGTCTGCACCACCTAATACCATTGGATAGTTTTGTTTGGTTCTTATTATCTTAACATAATACAGTAGCATAATGTGGTTCAAATAGTCTGTCAAACACTCTTTTTTGCATATGTGAAAAGGAGAAGGGGATGTACTCATTCAGAAACACTCATTTTGGAAATTTTCTTCAAGGTTGATAAGAAAATGGACTTGTTAATGTGCTATGATAAAGAAAAACAGAACACTCTGATTGCTATACTTTCCCCTCGAATTCGGTGGAAAGGAAACGATTAATCAATCTTCTGGGTGTGATGTGTTTTAGAAGGGAAAATTTGGCAACCTTTTCATCTCATTCCCTGTAATTTTCTCTGTGCATTACTGTTCAAGTATAATTTCGGTGTAGGACGGTGGCATATATACATACAAACATATAATGCCGAGTCTTGAATGTTAAGTTTTCAGTTTGGGAAGCTTGTTTCTTCAAGGTTGATAAGAAAATGGACTTGTTAATGTGCTATGATAAAGAAAAACAGAACACTCTTATTGCTATACTTTCCCCTCGAATTCGGTGGAAAGGAAACGATTAATCAATCTTCTGGGTGTGATGTGTTTTAGAAGGGAAAATTTGGCAACCTTTTCATCGCATTCCCTGTAATTTTCTCTGTGCATTACTGTTCAAGTATAATTTCGGTGTAGGACGGTGGCATATATACATACAAACATATAATGCCGAGTCTTGAATGTTAAGTTTTCAGTTTGGGAAGCTTGTTTCTTGGTAAAATAGCCTTTGGTTTGTAGCATTACTTATAAAAAAAAAAAAAGTCTTTGGTTTGCATTGTACAATATTGTTGAATTGGTAAAACTACATAACTCGCGTTTTTACATTAACTGTCCTTTACTTCCTACACTTGAGCTTTGGTTGGGCCGTTGGCTAAGATGCACAGCTCTGGAGTTGAGTCATTTCTCACTCTTAGTGGCCGATAAATTCAGCATTCTAACCATCAGTTCCTTTGGTTATGCCCTCAGGCACCCCTATGTGTAGAGGGTTGGGATGAAGGGCTCCATGAGATAGGTAGACTGTCATCGGAGACGGCCCTTTCACTCCAAAATGCAGATTCATTGATAAAAGCGATCGAAGATATTCCAGTGTTGGTTATCACCGGAGCTGAAGATGCCCTTGTCTCTCTCAAATCTTCTCAAGCTATGGCTGCAAAATTTGTAAATTCTGTAAGTATCTTTCTATTAGTTCTTGTTCAATTACTTATTTACTTCACCAGTATGAAATTTAGCCGCAAATGTTGGATAATGTCCTGGTGAATCGGGATGAGAAATCTCGTCATATAACCTCTGATCGCAGTGGCGACTGCCTCTAGTATGTACTTGTTTCAGTCTGTTTGACCATGAGTCCCATGGAGAACCAGCAATTGACGCATCACAAAACTCCTAAGCACAAAGGCCGCGCCTCTTGTCAGGGTTTTGTGAACCAGCAATTGCTCGGATGCCACAGATACATACTACGACGATAGAATATGGAGAAAAATAAAGAAAAAGTACTTGATCTGATCTTTACCATGATTTATTGCCGTGCAGAGACTGGTTGCTATATCCGGATGTGGGCATCTTCCACATGAGGAGTGCCCCAAGGCATTACTCGCAGCTATATCACCCTTCATAGGCGGACTCTTATTTAAACCTGGACTTGGAAAGCCTGTAAGGAACCTTCAATTGTAACTTATAAATGGGATACTTCTTCGATGCTGACGGTCCCTTTTTTTTCCCCCTTCTTCTCTCATTTTTTCGGTTAATCTTTTATTTTTCTTTCGCTCATTTTGCACCAGGAGAAAGAGACAAAAATGCGATCCCTTCTCTTGGGTACTTTTGATGCGCTAGTTTAGAGAATTTATAGCATCTCTCGCATCTATGAATATTTATTATTATTATTATTATTTTGTTCAAGTCGTCGTTTCATGGATGCTGGTTTGAACAGATTATAATTTTTATCTGAGGAGGGCAAGATAGTATGTTTTTATACATGGATCAAATTGGGATTTCGCGAATTTGAGTATTGATGTCTCACAGAACTGTCTCTAATTAATTTGGGTACGGACGTTTCCTGGGTTACTGGGCGGATGGATGTCTTTAGCTGTAGTATTTGGGTGTACAAATTTTTTTGACTTTAATAATAAAATAATTATATTTTTTTCTCGTCAAATCATCTTGTTTTCGTTAGAAATAAATGTGCGCATGAGAGGAATACGAGAATAGGTCGTGACCCAGAAAGAGGCAAGTGTAGTAAAAACCATAACAATGGGTAATGGGACAGCGACTCGTAACGCTAAAAAGTTGGTTGGGTTACAACTTTTTTTCTAGGCAGTTGGGTTACAACTTACGAGGAGCTATTCAAGGTAAAAGCTGTCAGAGACAGGTTCTAAATTCGGGCGGCGCATAAAGTGCAGAATTCACTGGGATAAACTTTGATCGACCACGATCGCGGCTGCCCGAATTGCAGTGCAATTCGTGAGAGGCCAGCGTGGGTCCCGGGCGGGACCCACGCGTGCCCGAACAGTGCACTGCTGCTCGGGCACGCGTGGGTCCCGCCTGGGACCCACGCTCCTCTCTCACGATTGCACTGCAATTCGGGCAGCCGAATTGCAGGCAATCGCGATCCAACTTTGATCAAGGACGACCATTTTTCCTTTCTGCGCCATTAATAGCTTTCCTTCTACGCAAGCATTTTCCTTCTTTAGCAGGGTTACGTTGTTTTCTGATTTTTTCGGGATTTAAATATATTTACAGAATTATCATTAAATATATTTAAAATATAAATATTAATATATTTTATCCCATTTCTAATAATTTTTTACTTTTTTATTCAACATAAATTTTCTTTTTATTATTTCATATAATTTAAATATTTTTTTATTAAACAATTATATTAAATTATTTTTCTCTCCACTTTACTCAAACACCAAAAATATACTATTCAACGTAAATATTCACAAATTTTTTAAAATCCTACCATTTTTACTCAAACTGAGTACAACGAGTAGACATGCGAGGACAATGACCATGAAATGAACTCCTGCATTTAACTTTGGCAGTCCTTCACGTGCGCGTGATGCTGTTTACTTTCGCAAATTAATCATATTATTGTTAATGAGTATTAATTTGCTTGTGGTGTGAAATTACAATCTATCCAAAAACTTTGAATTAATATTATATTCTTCGATACTTCTTTTTATGTGGTATAAACTTTTCTTAATTTAGACAAAATTAGAATTAAAGATTTTAGAGCCAAAAAAGTACAAAAGCTCACTAAGAAAATCATTTTTTTTTTAAGTGAAATAAGTTGAAATGCAATCAGAACTTAAGATTTGACTCTAATATTACGTGAAAATAAACAGTTATCTCTGAAAATTCAAATTGTAGAGAGAGATTCTATTATTTAAATAATAATTTTTCACATATTGAATTCGTTCCTGAAGAAGCATTTCAATGATGAAGCCAATGAATATGACTTTGTAAAATAACAAGCCGGCTCATGGCAGTGGTAGCGTTGAGATCTCACATTGTTTAGGAGAACCTAATTAGAAGAGTTAATAAGAGAGCTTGGATAACTCTAACTGTAAGACATGTCTTTTGGTCTAGAGCCCAAGTCCTCATCAATTGATGGTCCATGCGTCTTTCTTAGGTCGTGTGGTGGCTTGCATGAACCCATTTTCTTCGACCCCATAGATCCGGTACGGGTTAGGGTAGACCCAAGTCCGGTGAAAGCCCCTATAGGGGCCATGTGGGAGACGCAGACGACAAGGACGTCGGTCTTCGAATGATGGAGGATTGTTGAAATCCCACATTGCTTAGGAGAACCTAATTAGAAGAGTTAATAAGAGAGCTTGGATAACTCTAACTGTAAGACATGTCTTTTAGTCTAGAGCCCAGATCCTCATCAAGTAGCTCCTGGTTTCATCTTTCCTTATTTGGGCACAAAGTCCTTACTAAAATGGAATGAGAAGCTCCTCCTAACAATGTTGATTCCTTACCCTTCGGGCTTTCCTATTTGCCTAAAGTTTTTCCCTTTACAGTCTTTACCGATCTATTTATGGATCAGTAAACACTTTTATGATCCAGAAACAGTAAACACTTTCATGGGTTTCCCTTTACCCTTTACCCTTAACATGCTCGAGCAGAAAAGATCACGCCAGCCTTTTTTTTTTCCGCTTTCTGTTAAATGCCCCTTCCAGCCAGGGTCGATTATATTTTGGGCAAGGTTGCAAATTTAGAGTTCTTTTTAACAAATATTCATAATTTTTTGACAAAATCTAATAAAATTTCAATCTTCTCGAAGTTGTAACAGTGACGCGATGTGATTTGACGCGCATTGAGTATCATGCGTTAGGAAAAAGCTAATTGGATTCTTTTTTTTATTGGTAATTAATTCGGGCTTTTTCTTTTAAGTAATGAGAAAGAAATCTAGGTGACGTTCGTTTTGAGAAAAAATGTAGGATTTTAGAGAAGTTGTGAATTTTTATGTTGAATAGTGTTTTATTGGTGTTTGTGTAAAGTGGAGAGATAAATGATTTGATGTAATTGTTTAATAAAAAAATATTGGAGTTATGTGAAAAAGTATAGAGAGAGAAAATTTATGTTGAATAAAAAATTAAAAAGTTGTTGGAGATTGTGTAAAATGTATTGGTTTTTGTGTTTAAATTCTGAATATGTTCGGTGGTAGAATTGTGAATATACTTAGAATCCTGAAAAAATGGTGAAAACGAACATACCCTAGTAAAGAAATGATAAAGGTTGTGCCCCCTAAAATTTTAACACAATTAAATATTACAATATAATATCTCTCTCCCATTAAATCATTACTATTCACTACAAAAAATATAAAAAATTATCTCTCTCTTCACTTTAAAGTTAACTCATCCAGCGGACAATAAATTCTGATGAGTTAATAGAGACTTATTCACGTTGAAAAATTAAACTTGTGATTGGTATATCTAAGTCAATAAATTCAGATTTTTTATTTTACTATTCAAGGAATTTTGTTTTGCTGAGGAAATTATAACTTTATTGCATTCTTAGCCGTCTCTTTAAATTTTACTCTCTACTTTAATAAAAAAACACATTTCTCTATTTTAACTATCATCTTTTAAAAAACATTTCCAACAGCTTCTCTATTTTAATTATTCTATTTAAATATTATTTTTCAAAAATTTCTTTATTATTTCTCTAACATTTATATTTTTGAATATTCATTTTATGGTAACAGTCATATTTTTGAATATTTGTTTTATCTTAAAAAGATCGATTTTTAAATTTTTATTTTACTAACAGTTGAAATTTTTAAAATTTTAAGATAGTAAAGTGAACAATAATTTTCTAAAAATAGAAAGAAAAAAAAGATATATATTAATATTTTAAGATGATGAGGTGAAGAGTGAAAATAGAGAGCCACTGTTCACTTTTTTCGAATTTTTTGTTAAAATTTGTTAAATTAGAAGCTGTTGAGTAGTATTTTTTTTACTTTTTAATTAAATTGTCTCTATATAATAACCAAAATATTAGAATAGAGAATCTATTAGAAATGCTCTTCCAGAGTTTATATCAAGATTATTAGAGTTGGAAGAGGCGTTGCTTTTTCTTTGCAGTTGCTTGCATGTGTGATTTCTTGGAGATGCAATTCTTTAAATACTAGTCGTTCGTCTAAAATAGGTGGTCAGGATTTTTACACGTCAGCAAGTAACAATCGCCATTTCTCTTCCTTTTATGTTCTTTATTTTTTTCACATTTTTCTTGATATCAATTGTTAAATTATTTATATTTTTTTCTCGTAAACTCAAAGCTGATTTTGTCAATCATACGATGGAATAATTAAATTGTTAGACAGCCTAGACAAAAAAAAAATTAAATTGTTAGACAGACTCATCTCCATTGAGAACCTTTCGTGTCGTCAAGTTACACAACTCGTCTACTGCCAGCATTTGTGTCTGGCGGGCGGTGGCATACGCTGCTCCAGTGCACTGATGCAATTATCTATTCACCATTCACCTTGATTGATTTTTTTTTTTGGCGTTATTAAAGAAAAACTCACCTAATAACACGTCCTATCTGTCAACGTCAGCGGCCAAATTCAGAGTCGTAAGGTCCAAAGCACCAGATATGGATGATAATGCAACGCAAGCAGGACGAAGATCTGCTGCGCAAATTTTGTTGTCTCTTTTCATAAATGATCAAGTACTATAATATTATCTAGAAAAAATAAAAATCAAGTACAACAATAATCAATAAAAAAATATCCAACTCCAACTATTTTTTTCCTAAGGAAAAGGAATAGTCAGTTTAAGGGTATGCAGCACATCTCGATTCCGGTATCGATTCTGGTCAAGTATCGAAACTGGATCTTATATTTCATAAAAATCGGAATAAAAAATACCGAAATTTTCAGTTTCGGTACAATTTTTTAATTTAGAGTTTGTCTTTTTCAATTTAGATTATTTGATGAATGCTTAGCTGTTTACTTATTTGTATAGTTAATTATTTATTTAGTAATTTTTTTGTAAATTTAATTTAGAATTTATTTTGTTTTGAAATTTAGTTGTTTATTTGTAATTTTAATTTTATTTTGGAATCCTAAAATAGTGAAATATTGTTTTGAAATTTAATTGTTTAGTTGTAATTTAATTTAGAGTTGTTTGACCCACAAAACACAACTTAAAAATTTATTTTTGAGGTAATAGATCTAAATTAAATCTAAACATTTTAGGCTTAAATAAGGAACCAAAATTTTCGATTCCGATTCTAGAAATCACAATTCCAATTCCGAATAATTCCGGAATGAGACCTAAATGTAAAATACCATTCCTGCCGATACCAAAACCGAAATGAATAATTATAATTCGGTCCTTTCCAGTGTCCTCCGTAACCCCGTAAGTCAATCGCATGTTACTGCATTTATGGGTAGCACTGCGCACCCCAGTGCATTTTAGTCGAGTCCTTAGTTGTTAAAAGAAAAAAATAAAGTCGCTTTCCTTTTAACTATTAATTTTGATGCAGCTCTCTAATTTCAAATAGAATTCTAAATTTTTAATTTTGATACAGCTCTCTAATTTTTACATTCAATTTAATTATATATTAAAATAAAATTTAAGAATCAAAATTACGTCACATGGATTCATCTATAAGACACGTGACACGAATTTAATTATTAATTTTTTTTTGAGATATAAATTGATAAAATTTTATAATTAGTAAATTCAATATATTAAAATTGATAATTTAAACTTGTATTTAAAATTAAATGAATAATTAGAAGGTTAAAAATGATTTTTATTAAAAAACTAAATTAAGCTAAAACCTAAATGATTTGCTCGGAAGCTGTACGTACATGCTTCTCTCTCTGGTGCGACATCAAAGACACTGCCATTATGTTTCTGATTTGGGCCTTTTTCGTAGCGGTTGCTTGGGTATGATGCTCTTTACAGACGCTCGGTTCTCCCTGTTCTTGCATTTCTCTTGGAACACTCTCGTTAAACTAACTCTCTCTCTCCAGCAGCTTCTATGACTTTGGTCGCTTTGGTTTCCGTCTTGGTATAACAAGTTAACAACTACTTACTGTTCTCGTTTTGGATTCGGACGGATACCCATTTGCATTGAGCTTCTCTCCAGAGTCTTAACATCGAATGGATTTGTATTTTGATTCGGCTTCCTAATGGTAAATTTCACTTTCAGCCTTTTTCAGCTTTACATGTACTATTTTCTTCAATTTTCTACCCTCTTCGTTTGATCGTGGGTATTTTTTTCTTGTGTGTTTCCGAGTTTTACTATAATGTCAACTTCCTCTTTTCATTTTTTGTGTTTGTGTTGTAAAATGTTGGGGATGAGAATATGTGTTGGTATTAGGTTTAGTGAAAAGGTGAAGAGAGGTAATTTTTTATAGTTTTTATAATTTTTTATATTTTTTTATAGGAGAGAGAGAAATTAT
Source organism: Myrica gale (assembly GCA_963930655.1). Taxonomy (NCBI): domain Eukaryota; kingdom Viridiplantae; phylum Streptophyta; class Magnoliopsida; order Fagales; family Myricaceae; genus Myrica; species Myrica gale. The sequence continues at coordinate 6,806,310 of OZ005601.1, forward strand.
ATTGGAGTATTTTATTAAGAGAGAGATAAAATGTTGGAAATGTTGAGTTTTGCAAACACAGCCTTAGATTTCGGAAATAGGATGAAACTGAGCATCGTGGGGGATCCTCGTATTAATATTATGACTTATGAGGTCTTATTTTGAGCCCTCCGTTGACCATGGTCATCTTTTGCTGCCGGTCCGCCGCCACCGCCACCGCCCTTTTTCATTTTGGTTTCCGTCTTTCTCTCCGGTTTTCTTGGACAGGTTAGGGATGAAAACCGGGAGAAGATTCCATCCAACCGAGGACTTAGATTTATTTTTTAAAATTCAAGGGATATAAACGTGCCAATGAACCTTGGGTTTGAAGAAGCAAATTTATCCGACAAAAACATACCCAATGCTTTAGAATGAATTTTTTTCCACGAAAACGCACTTCCTCACTCCAAAACTCTATCTCTCCTTGTGGGCAACTCATTGTCTCTCTTGCTCTCTTTCTTGGGCAGTGTTTTAAACCTTCTTCATTTCAGTGGTTTTGTTTTTGTTTTTGGGTATCTGTTTTTTGTGTTTGTATGTAATTATATCTGTTGGTCATTGTGATAGCTTTTTTCTTGTTCGTTTCCTAGGAATACAACCCCATCCAGACTATAATTTGTTTGGCAAATGAAATCCTCGGGGTCCATTCTTTTATTTACAAACGCAGCGGGGGTCATTGTGTTTTTTAGGTACGTCCTTTGTTATTCTATTTTTCTTCAACCCTCCGCAATCCTTGTTTCTGGATTGTGGGTTTCTTTCTCTTTTGAAAACTAGTCAAACCGATTCTTCATTCTATCTTTCTTTTGAACTTCTTACTGTATATTTGTGCTGTGTGTAAATGTAAGGTTGCTTTTATCTTTTTATTAATGTTTTCTGTTACTGTCTTCACTTTTCAGTGTCCTAATGCCCCCACCGAGTTGATTTCTGAGGGGATTGGCTAGATATATTCACTGCTCTTTCTTTATTTCTTTTTTTCTTTGTGGTGTTTTGTCTATTTATACGTAAATTTGGTTTCTGGATGATTCTTTTGAATCAAGACCGTGAAGCTGCTTCTCTTGTTTATCCCTACAAATTGCTTTTTGAGGAGATTAGTGGATATTCTATCATTTTTTTTGCCAGTTATAAAACGTGGCGAAGTTAGTATTTGAGTATAGTTTTTTTTTCAACTTTTCAGTCCTACGAAAGACATGAGGAGGCCAACAACTTTAACTATTGCCAATTTTCCTGCCATTCCCAGTGGGATGCTTGATCGGTTGAATACTAGAATAATTGAACAGTGCACTTCTATCAACTTTCGCTGTTTTAGATCTTGACTATGGCCGTTATTTTCTGTTCTTTCTTAGGTGTCTTCACCAAAAAACTCATTCACGGGAAATTCATTTATACTGGAGAGCAAATGGCTTCAAGGGTATTCGGGAATCGGCCTTGTAAACTTAGCCACTTTGTATTGGCAACATGCAATATGTGCTATTATTAGAATAATGAATAGTGAGACTTTGCCACCTTTTTTCTACTGTCTTATAAGAAATACCAAGAAATTTTCCCCTCAGATTCTTTTGATTCTGTGCCTTATTGCAATCGGTCGGATCTATTTTATGTTGAACATATCCGGATATCCCTTAGATTATTATACTTGGTTGTTGATTTGTCAATGCTTATAGCTTTTCCTGCATCCAACTAGTTACTCTTAGATTAGTTGGATAAGCCTCCCACTTGTTATTTTTGAGGAAGTCTCACCTAGAGGTCCGAAGTTATTGTCAGCCCTACTCTTAGGGAACCGTGATGTATAAATATAGTCTATAATGCATCGTATCAGTTTTCTCATTGAATTTTTTTAAAGATCTTTTCGGTTATGTTTATGGAAAATTAATAATGTAATACTTTTTGTTTGATTTTAGGTTTCCAGAGCGTATAGAGCTGAGCATTATTACTATTTCAAAGAAAAAATCTATTATGTTGCATCATGGAATGACAAATGTCCAAGAGAATATGAAATTTAAGTCGACAATTAAGGAAGGAGTTAGTGGAACAGATGAAGACATCCGATATTATAACTCATTTACTTGTCACGGCATGGAGTACTTCCTTTATGATTGCGCGTACTTTTACCGCTCTGGTGACCGAGACTTTTATTGGTAAACTTGTGAAAATATATGAGACTCAGACTCATGGAAAGAGAGTGAAGGTGGTGTGGTTCTTTCGTCCTACTGAAGTACGAAACTTTTTGGGAGAGGCCAATCCACACTGGAATGAGTTATTTTTTAGCATCTGGTGAAGGAAAAGGACTTTACAATATAAATTCTTGGGTAAATCAGATCTCTTGTTAATGTCCTATTTATATCTTATCTTTTCTCATATGGCATAATTCGCATGATACAATTACTTTATATGATACAATTAGTTGGACTTCCAAGCTATGTTGGGTATTGGGTATATATGAAGCATAGATTAACTGTTCTATCTGAACTGTCGATGTAGTTGGCAATGATGCTTTGTAACCACAGTGAAATGTTACTCCTATCTGCAGCATGAAATTTGATTTCATCTTATCAAAGAAAATGTGGTGTGTTCAAGGTGGAAAGGGATGAAAGTGTAGTTCTAATGTGCCCTATGATATGATAGTCCACTAGTGACCTCTTTAGTCACAAATCTTGCAAGCCAAGGTTCAATAAAAGCTGCACTTTTTATGCCATTCCGCTATAGATCCTACTGTGTAGTATTCCTGTTATATGTCCTCTGGAAAGAAAAATATAATATTTGTATGCTAAGCATTCTTTGTTCCCGTTTTAGTGATATTGTCATGATGTATAGAATTTTGGGCAAGGTAGTGAAACCTTCATTAGACTTTGGGAGGGCTAAAGACTATGAAGCTGGTGAGATATCCCTTGGCAAAGTCACTCAACCATAAACGTGATATCTCAACAGCTAGGATATGACACTAAGCATAGGATCCATGTTCATGAACGTTACAATAATTTTATGTCAGTTGTCAATCTACTCCAAAATTTTCCCAGTTTTGAAAATTCCATTGTTGATTTTTGGAGCGTGACAGTTTGGTATCAGAGCAAAGGTTATAGATTCTGTAGACTTTAAAACTTTGACCTTTGATATTTGAAAATGTGATTAGTTTAGTTTAAAACTTAAGTTTTTGCTTAAATGTGATTTGTTTTATTTATTTTGTTTTGATGAATATCTTGGATACTAGACATGCTTTTAGGATGTCGGAATTTAGTTTGGTAGATTTGCTTTCTCGATCGAATCCACGTCGTAGATACGTGTATGCAGTAAGAACCCGTATTCCTTAATATTTTTGGGAAGATGATGAGTCAGATGACGAGGGAGAAGTTTTTAGATTCATGGTGTTACCTGAATATATGTTGATCGATGACCCTGACAAAGGAACCTCCGAAGTATCAACCGTGATTGAGTGACGATGAGGATTTATCAGGTATTTGTAAGTTTTAGCAAATTTCGAGGACGATTTTTTTTAAGAGGGGAAAGATGTGATGACTCGGTCTTTAAAAAAAAGAAAAGATTGTTTTTGCAAGGCTAGGATTCGAACCCAGAGCATAGGAGAAGAGAGGCGCAACTCATGACCACTGAGGTGCCTGACGTTTTTATTCAGTTTAATGAAGTTAATTTACTTAAACTTCTTTTCACCATAATTTATTTTAATGAAACGTTGCGTTTTGAATCTTCTTCCTCAGCCCTAGCTTTTCGAATTTTGCAGCGGTTTCATGTCTGTTTGCCGACCAGCTGCCTCTCTCTCAAACCATTCTCTCTCTCTTCATTTTCTCTCCCCTTACACTTCTTTTTGCCTAGATATCGAAGCCTATTCAACTCCTTTGCAAATATCTCGAAGATTCTTCATAAATAATATGATTTATCATGTTTTATGGGGGATTTCGAAAGAACATCAGTTACAAGATTTTGCAATGAATTTTTCCGCCAAATCTTGGGTTCTCCTCACCTATAAAAGCGGGAGCTCGTTCAGAGGTTAAACACACCTCTCAAACGTGAATGCTCTGGCATGTTTGAGATCTCTCTCTCTCTCTCTCTCTTCGGTCATTTGTGGAGTTTGAGCATTTTGTTCGGTTCTTTTGGATTGTTATGAGACGTAGATTCTAGGGCGGTTCGATTATCGAAGCAAATCGGGTAAACGAAGCTACTATATTGTTTTTCTTCAAAAATGACGAACATATTTTTATAAAAGATTTGTGAAAAATATTGTTTTATTACAAGATTATATTATTATGAAAACCAATGTGGAATTTAAAAGACATACTGAGATCTGTTTATATTACTGTTCTAAAGATTATGTATTCTGCTGAATATTATTTCTGTTTTTGATTATGATTTATGATATTATATATTATACTGTTTTCAAACTCCGAGGCGATGTTCTGTTACTGATTACTAATTACTGCTGCTGTTGGTACCAACTTACTAATTACAAAGTGCACCCATTCTTCGGATTGGTTTCTATGTGGGTTTCTCCCTAGTGCACACTTAGCGTACGTGACTAAGTCTTAGTAGGGCAAACTTCCGTTACTGTTGGCTTAATTCGGTTTGACCGCCGGTTAAGTCGTTGCACAACCCTGCCACAGGAGTCAATGTGGCTTACTGTTAATGCCAAATGAGATTTTCTGAAAAACTATTTTATTTTTTGTTCTGTATGCTAAAAAGATATTCTATTTTATTTCTTTCGGCTCAAAGAAAATAATATATATTTTTATTTTTTGCTTACAGAGTTGTCGAACTCACTCCGCTATTATTTTCCCAACTTTCAGAGATTTTTGAAGAACGTGGCAAGGATGATATTTAGATGGCATGCGGGCGAGAGTAGTATTGTTTTGAAAATTGTACAAGTTTATGTTTGAAAAACATTAACATTTTGATGGTGTTTTGTTTCGAATAAAGGAGATAATTTTTTTTTTCAAGTTGTTTTATTGAAAATTCCATTGTTGATTTTTGGGTCGCGACATAACTGATACACATTTTCTTTTGTTTCACCCACGTAACTGTCATTGCTTGCAGGGGAACTCTAAGATAGCCTGGCAAACCAACCAACTTTCTTGGCCACATGGTCATTCCCAGAATCAAGCATCAACAGGGACGTGATGAGGTGGTGATTCACTTCCTGACAAATTTACTTTTAATTTTGTATTTCTTCAACAAGGGTTTAAAACATTGTTTGGTTGCTTGTTTTTTTTTCCAAAGAGAAATGCAGTATCAACATAACACAGTTCCCAGCCAAATACCCTTGAATATGATCTAGCCATGCAGTGGCGTGGTCTCCAAGTGAAATCAGATAAATGGTGGAAGGCATTATTTCAGGTGCTTTATTGGCCTGATCTTTTTCTTCTCTTTTTTTGCAAGTGTTCATGCTAGTTTGCATACTAAAGCACGTGAGTCGCACAAGGAACGGTCTTAGTTTTCTATTATCAGTACAAATAATTGTCTAATTTTTTTCCGGGTGTACTATTATAAGTATCAAATGATAATTCACCATTCTGCTACAGACATTTTGCTTGCTAAATGTTTATGAGTTGTTGAACTTATTTTACAGGCAAATAGTAAGTAGTCTCTTAGCGATTTTTATTCTCCTCTTAAAACAACTGGAATAGAAAATCATTTAGTGGCCTTTTGATCATTCACGGAATTTGGTATAAATAATCAGAGGGAATAACTTTGCTGCATGGAAGAGAATGGATCACTTCATTATTCACCACGCATTTTACTTCTAAATTTATAAAGCCCTTCTTTATAGTTTGAAGAACCCACTACTTTCAAGACTTCAAGTCATTTCTGTCTGTGCCCTTTTTATACCCCAAGATAATAGGGCTATATGTCTTAACAATTCTCCTACATATTCTCTGAAAAGACAAGGAAAACACTAAACTGCTTAAATACAGGAAGATTCTTAATATACGTACGTGCATATACAATTTTTTTGAGTGTGTACTTTTATACACTTGTGTATTGGAGCTGCATCACTGTTTCTAAATCTCAAGGTTCTAAACTAATTTGCTTTTCCTTGACAATTCCATCCTTGTAGGCTCAAGCAAAGGAGATATGCAAGGGCTTAGAAGCAGGCTGAAACTCGCACAGAAACAATGAGAAGTTAATGACTGCATTCTCATTTTCAAGGAATTTTTGGGTCTTTGTAAACGGTAAAAGAGTCATAGAAGGGTGCCGATAGTTTGGACAATTCCATCACCTCCTTGAGCTTAGGTTATGTTTGTGTTGTAAAATTTTTGGTATTGGGTTTAGTGAAAAATTGAAGAGAGGTAATTTTTTATATTTTTTGTAATTTTTTATATTTTTTAATGGGAGAGAGAGAGATTATATTGTAGTATTTTATTGAGAGTTGGTGAAATATTTTGTGAAATATTTGGTGCAAACGCAGCCTAGTCGGTGAAAGCCTGGAATTTTGGAGAAAAACTGCTACTTAAATTCCAAAATTTTAAAAGTTTGGCACTCGAGCCGTTTCGAATTTGCCCATGAAAGTGTCAGTTGGATTTCAATATTGATCGGTGGGCAGCAACCACAGATGAAGGCATGAAGCAGAAGAGCGGGAACTACCCTGCTGATGATCATACTACTGTACATAGTCAACTGTAGCACCCATAACTGCTTTTAATTGATTCATCCTTCCGAAACTCTTTCAAGTTCTGTTTTTCCTATATATATAAATATATATGTATTAATTAATTAATATTATCAACTTACATCCTTATAACGTCTTAAAAATTTCAAAGTGACCTTTGATTAACATCTAATCACAAAGATGCACTAAAACATAATTCTTATGTCAATAGTTGTTATAATTGAGCAGTCGCAATTTGAGGTGTTTAAGTTTAATTAGGGTCGTTTCTTTTATAAAAAATTAAAATGAAAGATTAAGGCGGCAATCGTAATTTGAGGTGTTTAAGTCTAATTAGGGTCGTTTCTTTTATAAAAAATTAAAATGAAAGATTAAGGCGGTCAATCGTAATTTGAGGTGTTTAAGTCTAATTAGGGTCGTTTCTTTTATAAAAAAATAAAATGAAAAATTAAGGCGGTTTACGTATTTGGGTTTCGGCGGCAATCCAAGGATCCAGCGACGCGCCCAGTGGGATTTTTCAACTATATATGCCTTGGCCGACACACCTCGCTGGTCATCTAATGCATTTATTCACAAATGGCTCCTCAGCTTCCCGTTGTTGTGTGCGAAGTCTGGCAAGACAACCTCGAACAAGAATTCCGCACCATCAACGATGCCCTCCTCCGGTATCCTCTCATCGCCATTGATACAGAATTTCCAGGCACAATCTACTCTCAACTCGGAGCTTTCCCTGGCTGCGCTCACTCCTCTCAAATCGCTCCGGCCTTCAGGTACCAAGTAATGAAGGCTAACGTTGATGCTACTAAGATCATCCAGTTGGGTCTGAGTCTCTGCGATGCCGAAGGAAATCTTCCGAATCTCGGTAACGGGTGTTGCTACGTCTGGGAATTCAACTTTCGGGATTTCGACTTCGAATGTGACCTTCAAAATCCAGACTCCATCAACTTATTGGAGTCCCAAGGAACTGATTTCGCCAAGAACCGAGAGAAGGGTATTGATTCTCGCGACTTTGCACGGCTTATAAGGAGTTCAGGGATGTTGTTTGGGGAAAGCCATAGTTGGATCACGTTCCACGGGGATTACGATTTCGGGTATCTCCTCAAGATCTTGATGAACAAACCATTACCCTCCGATCTCGCGACGTTTATGAGGTTAGTGAAGAACTTCTTTGGGCCTAAGGTGTACGATCTGAAGCACATGATCAAGTTCTGCGGTGGACTTTCTACGCGCTGGGGTTTAGAGAGGGTATCCAAGGTTCTGAGGGTGGATCGCTCGGCGGGAAAGAATCACCAGGCCGGTTCGGATAGTTTGCTCACGTTACAAACCTTCCTAAAACTCAAGGATGTGTACTTCAAGGACAATAACGATTATGAATATTTCTTGAAGATTGTCGGACTCGTTATTCACCTTGTATCGATCTGATATTTAGTTCAATAAGATTTTACAACATTGTCTCTCATTCCCTCTCTGAACTTTCTAGCAGAAATGTGTTTGTCTTATTTTGATAACCTGCTGGCTTTTTTTCGTCTTATCGATATCAATATCTCAATATCTCATCGACTTGGGTCTCTATTATAAATGTAAGGCTTAACCACTGTCTTCATAATTTTGGCAAATTATTGGAATGATTGGCCTCTTTCGTCTCTCTCTTCTGCTGTTTTTTGTTTTTGTTCCTTTTTTATATTTCAGGAAGCAGTTGGTAGAAAGTGCAATGTTGTTTGCACAACGAAGGATGAGAGAAATCCCCGAGCATCTGAAGCGGATTTGAAAATGGCTGACTACTTATTTTACCGTACTTTTGATGTTGGAAAATGTATAATATCATAAGATTTTGCAGCTGATATAGCTGGAATTAAAGGTCAGATTTGTATCTACAAATTACTCGAATAAATCTTGCCTTTTGATGGGAAACGAGATTTTGAACAGGTTGATCCTTGTGAGAGGAAAGGAAAAAAATGTTCTAACATTGATTTCCATATCTTGAATCAGCTAGAGGCCCCTGGAATTTACAGTCCAATTCTTATTTGAATTGTATAAACAAAAATCTACAGTTGCATAATCAGTCATGCTATGAACGAAAATGTTATGGTATTTTAATTGTCCATAAAATGCTACAATAATTAGGAGTGCAATTCCATTTCTGATAAAAGAAATTTCTACTTTGAACTCTCTACAGTTCTAAAACTGGAGGGCGACTTGATGCCAGTCCTGATTCTACTGGAATTTCATGGGTTTTTGAGAACTAAATTGTCCTTATCTTCTTTGTTTCCCATGAATACATTAATTTTCTTCCACTTTCCTCAAATAGTAAATGCATTGCAGAGGATTGCTTTTCAGATGGTTGTTTACCTAAGACTGAATCTGATACCAGGCCTTATAAAAAGAGGAGGCTTCCTCTGGTTGGAAGTTCCATTGATCAGAAAAGGGGATGCGCAGAGGGAGAAGGTTTTGATGGGAAGGCAACCAAGACTTGTTGTAAAGCAGTTCTAGAACTTGCAGGGAATGGGGATGTTAAAACTCTTGGCAACATGGCAGAGATTACTAGAACTCCCAATGCTGTAAGTCTCTAAGTGTTTTGAGTTTAAGTTGCAAAGTATTTAAAATTCAGTTCTTCAATACAAGAAATTAGACTCATGCTTTCCATTATTTTCTATGTATATAAAATTTTCAATTGTTCATAGAAAGCTAAAGGGCTCATTGCTGTCCATTAATATCGAATACTGTTGAGAAATTCGAGTGTTGTCTGTACTACACGATGGAAAGCTGAAAACTTCTTTGTCATGTACTGGTCTTGTTTGTTATCCAGGATCAGAATAACATATTTAGAGTAGTTGTTGCAAAGAGTTGCACACAAAAGTGAGTTTTCATCCTCTGAATAGTGGCTATTTCTGATTCTCATATTTTCTTTTTGCAGGATAGAGGAAATTGGTTCAAGCAACCCGTGAGTTTCTATTCCTCTATTTTACCATGGATTTCCAGTTGACTGTTTCACTGTTTACATGGATTAATATTGTGTTATTTACACCGAAAAGAAAGACAGTTTTGTTTTTCTGGGAAGCTTCTTTGTATTGGAAATTAAAGTTTTAAACTTCTAATGAGGATAAAAGCGTCAAGATTTTGGAACTTGAATTAAGATCAAATGCATTAGTTGATGATGAATGGGAGTTTTCAGGCTATTTCGCTATTTTACCAGCAAGTTGTCGCCCAAAAGTATCTGGTTATCCCATCGGAATGAAATCATTCTGCTGCATCTTTGGAAAGGTGTCTTTTGGGTGGAGTTGATTTAATAATCAGCTCTTATGGTTTTTCCCCCTTAGCCATCCATCTCAATTAAATGCATGACCTCCTCAATCCTTTCTTCGTTCAGGAGCATGAGATTAACATGTGTTATTTATTTATATAATAGAAGTGATGTGATTAACCTGTATCAGTGGTGAGAAGGATGTCATACTGTCATATTGGGTGTTATGGGTGAGAACCAGTCACGGACAAGAATAGATACTTCTGTTATGCCTTGTACTTCAGATAGATAAGTTCCTGTAGTTTCAATTAGTTAAGGAAGCTATGAATTTATACCTGACTTCAACAAAGAATCTGTTTTTATTTTTTATTTTTCTGTTGGAGATACTATTGCTCGTCTTCTACGGTTACATAACAGCTCTGGTCCATAAATCGGTACCCAGTTCCCCCTAATATTGCTTGGTTTGGAAATATTGTCTTGAGTTCAACTCCTTTCACTCTGGAAAATGCTTGACAGAATTTGCTTTCGGGGTGCTGTGAGATCTTGACTATGGACATGAGAGACCTAGCTCTCTTATTTTGTTGCTTCTAGCTCTAAATTCTCCACGTGCAGTAACATAATCTCTGACATGTTTTATAAGTGGGTCTCTTAAAACATTTCTTTTGTTTACTCTCTTTGCTATAGGGTTTGTGTCAATTTATTTAAAGAGCTTCTTTTGGTTTCTTCTAACCACACTTAAATACTTAATGAGAGAATATACTTCAAAACTTGAGGAAAATTGATGGCACATCTTAAACAGATTTTCTTTTTCACTTTTCACTTCTTCAGCCATAGGAGCATAGACTGCAGGCAGCTGAAGAAAGGGGCACCCTGTTCTACTAGAAAATCTGGATAATCCTATACGTCATTAGAAGTGGAGGTATGAATAGTTGTTGTTTTCCGGGTTCATCTCTCTTGTTTCCTTCTTACACATAATAGGAGATCAGGTAAAAAAAATAGAAATTAAGAACCTCGCATTATGATTTTGTAGAACTATGCTCTGCTGGCCTTCACGATCTTCTTTAACTTTGATAGTTTGCTCACGATACAAACCTTCCTAAAACTCAAGGATGTATACTTCAAGGACAATAACGATTATGAGTATTTCCTGAAGATTGTTGGACTTGTAATTCACCTTGTATCGATCTGATCAATGTAACAGTCCTTTAATTTGATATAGAAATTACCTAGTAATCTACAATCTTGCGTATTGCGGCATAAAGTATTAATGCATATTGAGTTGAGTTAATTATTGGGGTTGCGAGTGTGGTGCACGTGAGTTGGGTGGTGTTCTTATATTATTATATTAGGAGTCCACTAGAAAATTTCTGTATTTTGCGTCAAGCTATGTTTTCCCTATTGTGTTTAATTTCCTGTATGTTATATTGTTTGTGTGATAGAGTTTTGTATTAGAACCACATGAGAAATTGTTTGAGCACATGATCAAAAAAGCGATTGTTAATAACCGGGGAATATCTGTTACCTTCGGTTGGGGTATTGGGCTGAGTTAGGAACAGTTGGGGTTCACCCGAATGGACTTGCACGCCGATATGATGCAGGCCAACGTAAAATAAATAATCACATAAATTGGGTCTCATTTTGGATCATACCAAATTGTATAACTTGTGCCTTGATCCAATAGGCCCTTTTCTCTTGACCTATCTATGAGGTGTATTTTTCGATTTTACAGAAGTCTCTTTGTGGGCTCGTAATATATCATGTAGGACACCACTTAACTTAAAAAGTTTAAGCCTATAAATTTGGGACTAATTATACTATAATAATCATTTTAATGCGGAACAATATTTTTAACCTCTCACACGTGTATATTTAACAAAGATGGTGCAATGGAAGATGTGGGGATTGGAGTTCATCTGGAGGGGTCCCTGATGTGGGAGAAGGCGTGGGAGGGGGAGTTTGAGTAGTGGCAGGTGGATGACTTGAAGTAGGCCTGTCCAAAAAACCGGCCGGACCGGTTTTGACCAAAATCGGTTGACTTTTTTGAAACCAGGTTGACTGGACCGGTAAACCGGTGTATTCCGGTCTGGTTCCGGGTTATCCTCATGAAAAACCGGGACCGGACCGGAGTATACCTCTCCAAACCGGCCCAAACCGGAAATTGGCCCAAAATGGCAAGGCCCAACCCTAAAACTGGCCCAAAATGACATGACCCAACCCAAAACCGGCCAAAAATGGTATAGCCCAAACCGACCCAATCCGGTCCAGTCCGATCCGGTTTATATGCTTTGAAAACCGAACCGGCCCGGACCGGATGTTGGACAGCCCTAACTTGAAGTAGGCGGTGCGGCACCAGGAGATCCCGACACTCCATGGACTTATTGGAGTCCCGAGGAAATTTTGCACGGCTGATGAGGGAGTTCCTTTTTACTATTTTTTATTTAGAATCTTTGTTTGAGGTCAGAAGCTCTTAGAAGAATTGTGACAAGCCCATGTTTCCAACTTTCGGTTCAAAGTAGATGTATCACTCCAAATGGATACGTAAGTACAATATCCAAGCGGGTCCAACTAGATTACTCAGTAAATCGTTCAACAAATTCCCCACGTATGGCAATGATGACAAAGGAGAGCAAGACAGAGCTGATTACGACCAATTGGCAACATGTTTGTTTGAGGTCAGAAGCTCTTAGAAGAATTGTGACAAGCCCATGTTTCCAACTTTCGGTTTAAAGTAGATGTATCACTCCAAATGGATACGCAAGTACAATATCCAAGCGGGTCCAACTAGATTACTCAGTAAATCGTTCAACAAATTCCCCACGTATGGCAATGATGACAAAGGAGAGCAAGACAGAGCTGATTACGACCAATTGACAACATGCAGTTACATGCTGATGCTGTGTATAATTCATTATTATTGTCTTTTTACCTTTGCTTTGATTGTAACAGATGATGCTAGCTTTCTTTTATTTGTTAGAAACTGGTCATGTGGTCGTGTCGGGTGACATCAAATATGACACATTGCTCATTAACAAAATTTAAGGAGTCCAAATTTATGAGAGATATATATAGAGAGAGGATCATATGGTACACATTACACTGACTAACCAATAACCATCTCATTTTCAATTCTTATACTCATTTTTCTTTCTTTGTGGGCTAACCCAACCCATATTTCCTGCATGCCGGCTAAAACCCAAGAAAAAGGTGTGTGGGGACCAAATCCAAACCTAGGGCCAGAAGAGAAGGGCTTTATATGTACTTGACAATTGGCATGCTCCTGCGAGGTGGTTCAAGTATCTCTTTTCAGGACGAGAAATGTTTGGTATTATTCTTGAGTTCTTCAAAAAATAATCTGATTACCAAAAATTAATTTAGAAATGAACTCTACACACAGAGATCTTAAATCGTTAAATTCTTCTAAAAAAATTTAAAAAGAACCTAAAAATACGCAAAGCATTTCTCTTTTAGGGCAGTATAGAGCACACCATAATTTCATGAATTATAGAAGAGTAAGGTCCATCTTCGTTCTTTTGACTATGCGGCCATTAAATTTTGGCGGCTGCATAAACCTGCTGCTGGACGAGGATCTCCTGCAACTCGAGTGAGAGAGTCCCACTCTCTGACCGACATCTCTCACCTGAATTGCAAGGGATGCCGCAGCTCCTCTACTTGCCAAGTTGCAGCTGTAATATAACCCTGTTCCCGTCATTGTCTCCTAGTTGAGGATAACACACGTTATCGTAACTATAGGCTATTTTCTACCGCTTAGAAATGGTTGGTGTGTGGCGATTGCGATTGGCGTCTAGTACCGCATAAACATACGATTGGGCATGTTTGTTTGCCCAAAAAAATTTAGGGTTTCAAAAATTCCAACCAAACAAACATATTTAAAAAAAATTTAACTTTTATACATACATTTCAAACTTTTCACAAATTATAATAAACTTAAATATTAAAAAAATTCTCAAAATTTTAAAAATATTCCTTAAAATTTTAGTAAATAAACAACTCCTATATATATATCACCAATTTTGAATGCATGCATGCTTGGAATTAGTTGGAACTTGGAAGAGAGACAAAAACAGTCGCCTAGCTAGTTAAGTGCCCTGGCCCGATGACTTGGAATCTTGGATGTTCTGTACTTTCTTAGAGATTGCAGGAGTGATGGTCATTTGTTGACCCCAGAATATGTACGGACGCTAGTGAATATATATATATATAAGTGATATAGGGTAAAATTAAATTTTCATCCGTTAGGGTTAAAACGGTTATGTGAATTCTTAATCTTTTGAAAATCATCAATATTCGTTTTCTTCCAAATCAAGCGTTGACGAAAAGACATAAAATGACCAAAATACCTTTCCGAGCAAAAATTATCAAAACTATTAAAAAAATTCATAAAAAATAAAAAATGATATTTATTTAAAAAAGCAATATTATTAAAATAAAATTATTGAAACTTTATTTCAATAATCTATTTATTTTTAATTTATTTCTTAAATTTTTATTATTTTTTAAAATTTCGCATTGGAGGGGCATTCAGTTATTTTGTATGATTTTTCATCTGACTTAACGTCTAATTTGGACGGACGAACATTGATGACTTTCAAAAGATACAGGGATCAAATTGTCATTTTGATAATAGCGGGTATGAAATTAATTTTACCCTATAGATACAGGAGTAACTATAACTTTTCCCTAAATATTGACAAATGGTCAAGAAATCTAACAATACAAATTTATTAATTCTGTAGAGCAACGAAAATTTTGTAACTTAAGACCGATAGGAAGAGATATATTTTGTTATTTAAATTATATTCTCTAACTCTCTTCAGTCAGTATATGGGTCGAACTCTTCTTTTATTGAGAGGTCCAATATGTATAATATTTAATTAAAATTTAGGTAAAATTAAGTCTTCAACTCAATATATTGTCTCTCGAGCTTATGTGAATCTATCAATTATCCTAAAAAAACTTAAGCTATTAAGAAAAGATAATTTTTATTATTTCAGTGGATTTTATTTAGTCGTTATTAAATGCTCGAGGTTATGTTAATTTCTGATTAATTTTAATAACTTGACTTTTAAAATCTTGGAATTTGACTTTTGTTCATCAATGCAGTCTCTAGAATTTTTAATTTTGAGGTAGCAATTGAAAACTAAATTATTTTACAGATTAACTGGTAAAAAGAATAAGGTAGTTTGGTGAAGGTGTAATCACTAAATTTAAATTGAAGTTAAATAGTTAGAGATTACTCTACCTACCTTTTACCCCTGGGATATGCAAAGATACATGATTGATGGGTGTCTGCGAAATTATATCTAATTATTAACTTAAACTAAACGAAAAAAAGGTGACGAAAATATTTATATTCTGTCTCCCTCTTCCTGATCCGAAAATAGGGGTGGTTAACGGTAGTGTAGGTGACGGTTTGGTGAAAACCGTCACCGCAATTGGCGGAATCACATAATTGACACCGTCACTGCACCGCCAAGGCACAATAACCGCTCTTGCCGGTGACGGTATTAAGGGTTATACGGTAACCGCTTAAACCGTATAACTGTTGTGCAAAAAAAAGGCTTTCTCCTTGGGTATTTTCATTTTTTTCAATGTTTTGAGCTGTTTAAATTTTCAACATAATATCATAATTAATAATCATATCAAATGGACAAATATCATAACATATTCAAACATAATATCATAATAATTAATAATCATAACAAATATAATAAGTTGTCCAAAAGTCCAACATAATATCATATTTAAACACAAATACTAAAGTCTAATAAAAGCGTCCAACAATGTGACATAAACCAACTAACATATTTCAACAAAAGTATGTCACATAATAAATAATCATCTTAAGTCTCAACTAGGGGTGGTTAACGGTAGTGTATGTGACGGTTTGACGAAAACCGTCACCGCAAATTGACGTAATCCCATATTTGACACCGCCACCGCACCGTTAAGGCACAATAACCGCACTTACCGGTTACGGTACCGATAGCGGTGACGGTTTTAACGGTTAAAACGGTCACCGCCGATGTAAATGAATACTCGTATTCAAAAATATTCAAGAAACTTGGATTTATTTGCTAATTTTACATTAAATTATGGAAAAAATTGAAAAAAGAAAATGGATGAGAGTGGTGATTCTAGCTTCCAAATTTTAATTTTGATGCGGAATTTACGAAAGGGAAAATTTATATCAGGCACACCAATTTCCAAGGAAATTAAAATCAGAAGAAACAGATTTGTGTTTGTCTCGTAAAATTTTAGTGTGGTTAAAATTTTAGGTATTGAGTTTAGTGAAAAAGTGAAGAGAGAGGTAATTTTTTATATTTTTTTGTAGTAAATAGTAATGATTTGATGGGGAGAAAGAGATTATATTGTAATATTTAATTGTGTTAAAATTTTAGAGGGGGTAAAATTTTGGTACACAAACGCACCCGTCCAATAGTATTATTTATTCTCTTTTGCTAAGCGCTCCAGTAAATAATACTGTTATTCGATCGCTAAAAGTCGGGTACAACGGAGAAAATTCGGGAGAGAAACAATTAAAATGACTTGGTACTCAACAGCTTGGACACAGTTGGGACCATCACGGCTATTAAAGACTTTGGACATTGCTTCCTCTTCTACGCGTAACGCCAGCAAGGAGCCCGCCCCCAGTGGAGACTGAAGGACTCGCCTCTTGAGTTTCCGGGGAGTTCTCCGGCGAGCTTTCGGTCACCCCTGGCAATGTAAATATCTCTTCATTCGTTTTGTTTTTTCCTTAATGAAAATCTGTTAGTCGCATATTTTGTCACGTTTTGTGAAGTTGTCGTCGTTTTATGTATAAGCCAAGATTTCTCTGTGCATGGCGGTGTTACATGGCCTGTTTCCTCGTTGAATAACGGTTAGAATGGTTTTGTTCGATTATTTTTTTAATCCAAGAACGTGTAAATTAAGGAAGGACGCGGGGGGATTGTCGTGTTTGGTTGCCAAGAAAATGTTTGAAACGAAAGGCGAAATGAGATAAAGATTTGGATTAATTTTGTTTCTTGCTGTTGATGCGAGAACCATGGTAAACAAAAAAAAAAGCGAACTCAACTATGACTTATACAACTAATTGTTTTGTTGAGTTTTCGATTGTTTTGGTACGCAGATTCACATAAAAGGAAAAAAAAAATCTTCTCCGTCCCTTTTTTTTCTCTCTCGATTCTACCAAACCGATTATCACTGGATTTTGTATGCCGTACGAAGAAATGATTCCATTCCGATTACATCGAGGAGTGAAAGATTTGAATGTATTAAATGCACAAGAAAAACCTTATTCGCTTGACAGACTCTTTCCATGGCACTATTTTTTGAATTCGCTTCTACATGTTCTGTTTTTGCATGTTCTCGTATTTTCATTTAAAGAAGTTTTTTTTATAAGCATTTAAAGAAGTTTCTTACTTCGTCTTCTTCTTCTTCTTCACAAATTCTGAGAACATTATTTTATTCATTTTTTAACTGAGAAATTTGTTCTTCTTCAGAAAATGGAGAACTTTAGAGCCCCTTTCAAAGGAATTGCAAATGATGTCAGAGGAAGAGCAGAGTGTTACAAGCAAGATTGGATAGGAGGACTTCGTACAGGAATTGGGTAATCCTATTGCCTCTTTTTACAACGAAAAGTTGGACATACAAAATTAAGTCACGAGGCTTCTCTTTTTTGATTAACTGTCCTTTTAATTTGGAATAGGATATTAGCCCCAACCACCTACATTTTCTTTGCTTCTGCTCTTCCCGTCATTGCCTTCGGTGAGCAACTAAACAGAGATACAGGTTAGCCATCTGCACTATTTTCTGCAATGCTCAGATCAATTACTGAGAGAATAGTGGGAAGGGAAAAGAACCCAGTCATTATGGCTTTTTATAACTTTCGTTTTTATGTTCCTATCAGACAGTTTCAGTTTGACCACTGGCAGCTATCCTCATTTTTGTATTGCAAACTTTATCTGTGTATTTAGATGGAAGCTTGAGCACCGTGGAAACTTTAGCTTCTACTGCTATTTGTGGTATCATTCATGCGATTTTCGGAGGACAACCACTTCTAATATTAGGAGTTGCAGAACCAACTGTGATAATGTACACTTACTTGTACAACTTCGCCAAGGGGAGGGATGACTTAGGGCATGAACTTTTCTTGGCTTGGGCTGGATGGTAAGAGGAATGAACCTTCCTTCGGTTTTCAAAAATTTGCTAGTCATGATTTTGATGTAACTTTGATATTATTGATACAACTTCTGCAGGGTTTGCGTTTGGACAGCTCTGTTGCTGTTTCTTCTTGCAATATTCAATGCCTGCACTGTTATCAATAAGTTTACGAGGATTGCAGATGAGCTTTTCGGCATGTTAATTGCTGTTCTCTTTATTCAAGAGGCCATCAAGGTAATACCTGTTGAGATAATATATGGATCTGTAGATTGTAACAGAGCTGTTTTAAAATTTCAAATCACAGGGAATGGTTAGTGAGTTTGAAATTCCCAAAGCTGGGGACCCAAAGTTAGAGAAGTATCAATTTCCTTGGCTTTACACAAATGGATTACTGGGGATTATATTTACTTTTGGCCTTTTCTACTCTGCTTTGAAGAGCAGGAAGGCCAGGTCATGGTGGTATGGCACAGGTTTGTCAAGTGAAATTTCAGTGGGTTTGTAGTTGTTAGAATAGGTCCCAAATTAAGTAATAAATTTATTCCTTTTTTTACAGGGTGGTTCAGAAGTTTTGTTGCAGATTATGGGGTTCCTTTTATGGTTGTAGTATGGACCGTAATGTCATTTAGTGTATCAAGGAAAGTTCCGTCCGGTGTTCCCAGACGGCTCTACAGCCCTCTTGCTTGGGACTCTGCATCTTCACACCACTGGTCTGTACTAAAGGTAAACCATGTCCTATCATTGATTTCTGATTTTTTTTTCTTTACCCTGGGCTTTTTTCCCATCAAATCCTGTGTCTCAGTTCAAACAAATTGGGCTTGCCCTTCCAGGAAATTGTAAGAGAGGTGGGTGCTTCTGTGTACGGGAACTCAAAATTTACTGATGCCTCTTTGCTGTAGGACATGGTCAAGGTTTCTCCAGCATACATCTTTGCAGCTTTTGTTCCTGCTGTGATGATTGCTGGGCTTTACTTTTTTGACCATAGTGTTGCTTCACAGATGGCACAACAAAAGGAGTTCAATCTTAAGAACCCTTCTGCATACCATTATGATATCTTATTGCTGGGATTTATGGTATGTATCATTATATCTGTGCTGCTGGTTATTCCTTTTCTTGTTAGGACTTGTGCTATATTATATCTGACAAACATGGTCTCAGACTCTGCTTTGTGGACTGATTGGGTTACCTCCTTCAAATGGTGTCCTGCCACAATCTCCCATGCACACTAAGAGCCTTGCTGTTCTCAAAAGGCAGGTGGGTTCGCAGGCAGTCTTTGGAATTTTACGTGGTATAGCCAGTAATTAAGCTGGTTCAGACAAGTAATTTGACTGATCCATGGGTTGCAGTTGATGCGAAGGAAGATGGTGCAGAGTGCCAAGGAAAGCATAAAAGAGAAGGCTAGCAACTCTGAAATCTATGGAAAAATGCAAGCTGTCTTCATTGAAATGGATGGCAGGCCCGTAGTAAGTCTTATAGTTTATTTTTTCCTCGCTTGACATTAGTAGCTCCCTTATCCATTGGGAAATTGCATAGGAGGGGGCTAGATGGGTGTGTGGAGAACCAACTATGCAGGGTTGATTAAGTCTTTTATTTTGCCACTAAAAGAAACATTTATTCTTCCGATGCATCCTCTAATAGCACTGTTTCAGCCATTAACCGTTTACCAAAAAATTCAATATTTTCTCCCAGGCCATTTTTCTCTGACAATTTGAAATTGATGTCAATATAATTTGGCAATCTTGAGCTGATCCGCATATTATTCATGATGTGTCTTTATGTTTTCATGGTCTCCCTAAAACTCATTTGCACAGATAATTTTATATACCTAGCTGTTCCTAAATCCTAATGGCTTGTATTGCAGACTACTTCAGTAGTTAAAGAGCTGGAAGACTTGAAGGAAGCAGTAATGAAAGGTGAAAATAAAGGAGAAAACGAAAAGGAATCATTTGAACCGGAGAAGCACATTGATCCTTACCTACCTGTCCGAGTTAATGAGCAGAGAGTGAGCAGTCTCTTACAGTCACTTCTTGTGGCAGCATCAGTTTTTGCCATGCCTATAATAAAAAAAATACCTACTTCTGTTCTTTGGGGATACTTCGCTTACATGGCCATTGACAGTCTTCCTGGGAATCAGTTCTGGGAAAGGATTTCATTTCTGTTAATAGCGCCTGGCCGGCGTTACAAGTGAGTAATACTTTTTAAGTAGCATGGTCATCCATTACATTTTAACAATGGTTTATTCAATTTTTCTTTGCTTGCATCCTCATTTGAAATTCAGCCCACTTTAATTTTGTTCTCAGCATTAAGAACACACATAATGGGTCCAATTCTCTAGAAGTTTGAGTTGATGAATGACATGAAGGATCTCAAGAAGGGAACAGACCTAATATATAACTATTTGTTCACAACTGTCTGCTGATTAGACCAGATGAATGACATGAGAGATTTCTCTTGGTGCAGGGTCTTGGAAGGGGTTCATGCTTCATTTGTGGAATCAGTACCATTTAAGTACATAGCCATATTTACAATCTTCCAATTAATATATTTCCTGGTCTGTTTTGGTATAACATGGATTCCTATTGCTGGAATCTTGTTCCCCTTGCCATTCTTCATTCTCATAAGCATCAGACAGCATATTCTCCCCAAGCTGTTTCCAGCACGACATCTGTGGGAACTGGATGCAGCTGAATATGAGGAAGTCACTGGTGCCCCAAGCCTTTCTATCAGCCTATCTTTCAATGTATGTCTCAGCTGTTGTCGCCTTGTCGCCTTGTTGACATTTTTTCTTTTTCCTTAGCCTTAAAAACACGTATTATACTATATCAGGAAAGGGAAACAGCCCATCTTGAAAATGGGGGAGGAGGGGGAGTGGAAATCTGTGATGCTGAGATGTTAGATGAGCTGACAACAAGCAGAGGGGAGTTGAAGGTCAGAAATGTAAGCTTTAGTGAAGAGAAACGTGTTCAGGTAAGATATCAATTGCTTCTCTGTCTCTTTCTATTTCATAAATCTCCTAGAGATGCAATTCTTATTCGACATGTCGATTTTCGGATGGGGTTAATGGTTTCGAGTGCATAATCCTGTATGCAACCGTGTGCATGCGAGAGACTAGATTTTGAACGCTCTTGTTTGTTGTGTTTTTTCAGGTTTACCCCGAGGAGAGGTCCAATTAGAGTGAGATCAACTCGAACGCCATGGAAATGGAAAAAAACTGATGATGAGTCGATGACGATATCGATACCTACTTTAGTCCATTGAACACGGACAAGATATCATTATTTATGGAATTAGGGAGAGAGAGAGAGAGGGTGTTGCCAAGTGAGCTGCAGCCTTTCCCCATAGACACTAAACACAACTCGTTAAGGAAAAGGGCTACGGGGTAAGCGTCTCTAGGGAAATTAGTTGGATAGCATTCAATGTTATTCCATTTTTTTTTGGGGTAAGTATTCCAATGTTCCGTGTTCTGCCCCAACCGTGTATTTATGCATATCTATGTTGATATCCCCGCTTTACGTCTCTAGTTGGTAGACCGCCAAACACGTCATGATCCTAATTTTTTCTTTAATTTCGAAACCCACAAAATTATGCGCAACATCCGAAGTTGAATCACTAGGGAAGTGCATGAGCCCTATTTGAGACTTGTTTCAACTGTGACTTGAGATAATAGCGACAACCTTGGAGCAATAGAGTGCGAGCATTGATGGGCCTTGGTAATTATGGGCTCAAAGTGAGAGCTGTTTTAAATATTCTTGAGTCTGGATCGTAGTTATTGGGCCCATAGAGTAACCTGTCCAAAGCAATTGAGGCTGTCATAGAAGATTTTTCTGTATTCATTGGGCCTTGACTAAAGTCAAGGTGGTTAATGGGCTGGCTGTATAGACATTAACGGGTCGTTTGTTTCCCAATTATTACACCCCTCAATATTTCCAAACAATCATAAAATAATATCTCTCTTCTCATTAAATTATAAAATAATATTATACTATTCAATTAAATCTTCTCTCTCCTCACTTTTCCATAAAATACTATATTTTTTCACAAACTTCAATACCCAAAATTTCCAAAATCCCAAAATTTCCACAAATAAACACCACCTAAAATAAATGAGTTATTTGCCACGTGTCCATTGAAAATAGTTCGTGTTTAATGGCGTCTGGTGACTCTGGATCCAGGGTCATGTTCGTTTTCTAAATTTTTTCAGGATTCAAATACATTCACAAAACTACCACCGAACATATTCAGAATTCAAATACAAACACAAATACATTTTACACAATCTCCAACAACTTTTTAATATTTTATTCAACATAAATTTTTTCTTTATATATTTTTTCACATAACTTCAATACTTTTTTATTAAACAATTATATCAAATCATTTATCTCTTCACTTTACACAAAATACCAATAAAGTACTATTCAACATAAAAATTCACAATTTCTCTAAAATCCTAGATTTTTACGCCAAACGAACATCTACTAGATATATTGCACTGAAAAAAGATATCACAAAAAATGATGGTGACGTTATTTAGCAGAGACATCAGACTTGTGGAACATGTGATTCGGTCCCGTGCACTTGGCGTGGGAACACGTAATGCATAATTATTTTTAAAACCATATCCATGTATTTCGTATCCGCAGTTGAGATATGGCAATTGTTTTAAGCCTTCAAGTCTAAATAATTGAAAGAATTTTAATTAGAGATGACGACGAGGTAAGTAAATGGGTTATCAGTCCCATCCTTCCCCTGATATAATATAGAAACGACTTTAGATATTTGATTATTCGTTATAATAATGTAACACTGCACCAAAAAAAATCTCAAGGTTTTAACTCCTACTAAAAGCTATGGCCTATGGGGTAGAGTTGTTGAGGGTACAATGGAGATTACACAATTCTTGAGGAGCAACTAAATTTATTGATTATAATATGCACTGCTAGATCAGGACATTAACTATTCGAATGATCTTACCCTTAATTGTCTTGGAAAAGGAAAACACAATTAATAATTAGTTTCCGTTTTTTATCACCGTAAAAAATAGTTAACAATTTCTATTTTGTATTGTAGTACTATACAAATAAATTTTTAATATATGGATAGTAAGAAAATCTTAATTACTTCTTTAAAACCATAATAAATATATTGACAAATCCACCGAAAATAAAAACAATCTACGAATCAATTGTCATGATGTTCGTTCGGAAGATATTTTTAAAATTTTGATAAAATTATGAATATTTAGATAATGTTAAAATTGTATTGATATGAGTGTAGAAATGGTTAAAAAATATTAATATTTATAAAAAAAATTATAAAATATTTTATTAAAATATGTGTATTTTGTTATGTTTAAATTGTAAATATAAAAATAAGATTAAAAAAAAGTGTGATAAACGAACATGAGAACATCATTTTCGAGCTGATCCCCAAAGCAAGACTATGTTTGTTTGAGTTCTCAAAAACTTTTCAAAAACTTTTCACTCATTTTTTTCATCAGTTCCAATACATTTTCACCAATCCCAATAATTTTTTCATCAATTTCAATACATTTTCACCAATCTCAATAACTTCTTATAAATTTCAACCATTTTTAACTAACCTTTTAACGATCTAAAAAAATCTACAGTACTTCAAAAAAAAACACCAAAAAAAAACTGTTTTAGAAATAAACAAAACATAGTCATCATTGAATGACCATCACACCCTGCTGCTGCGTTCTCTTGGACTTAACGAACCGTGGGACCCAAACCCATCACATCGCAGTGGGAAGACCCCGTCCTCAGAGGAACAAATTTAAAAAGTGCAAAAGCACCAAAAGAAAGGCCACCTCGAATAGACCCCCCAACAGTCAGCATCTTCTTCCACACGCTCCAAGTGAACCGACCTTATCCACTTCTTGCCAAACTCGCATATCACCTACCTTGCTTTTCCTTGCAACTCATTCTCCGTTGCTACAAAAGATAGTACTCTCTTGCCCAAATTATCCCTTTGTTTCTCTGCAAACCCTTTTTCGTCCCAAAGGTACAAGCCTATTTTTGAAAGAACTGCATGAATGCCTATAAGTCTAAACTGCACTGGATAATAGCCCTTCGCCTCCCACCACCTTCAAAACCTCTTGCTTCTCTACCTATCTTTGCAGTCTCAGTTGTCCCCCAAAGTCCACTCTTTATTTTCGTTCTGCACTGTGCTGCTGATGGCTACCACTCTCTCTTCTTTCCGGCCCGGAGTTGTACGGGCCTCCGCTTCGTCCTCGAAAAAACCTGAACCGAATCGCCGGAAACCCGCCTCTGCCAACTGGTGGGCTCCGATCTTCGGCTGGTCCACCGATCCGGACTACATCGATGCCTCCGCCGGTACGTCTAAGAACGAGCAGGATCTGGACACCGAGGCTGGCAGATCCAGGTCCAGATTCGCGCTCGGTTGCTTCACCGAAGAGAAGGCGAAGCAGCTGCGGAGAAAGACCATAGAGAACGCTGCGTTTCACGATGTAATGTACCACTCTTCGATCGCGTCGCGGCTCGCGTCCGATGTTTCGGACTGGACTGAGAAATAGGTCTCGCGGGAGCTCCGGTAAGATCCTCACCTACCCTTCGAGTTTGTGAGTTCTGGGCCAAGGTCCATGTTCCCTTGTCTTGCAATTTGTCAAAATGACGTGTAGTAAAAACTATGTCTATCTTGTGTTTTCCGAGATGTTATTGGTTCTTTTTTGTGACCTCAATGACAATCTAGCTTGCCTGTACCGTTGATTTTGGTCGTCTGATCTTCCATTAGCTCTGATTTTTGTTTGCTTAAAGAAGACCAAAAAAGAAAAGAAAGAACTAGGATGATGATGATACTGGATAGGGCCGCAAGCCCCAAAAATTCAAAGGCCTGAACAGTTAAAAGTCCACAGGTAGGTAACCTTGAAACTGGGACTGCCTACGCATCGACCTGGATTTTCCCCCAAAGTGGTTCGAGTTGCGTTACATTTATTCAGATTCGTAGAAAATTCCCATCAATATTCAATCCCTTCCTACGTCCTAGCAATGTGGGACTTGATCCGTGGGCTTGAAGGGTTCTTGTTTATTGTAAGTAATTTGCAGGATGAAAAGATTTAAATCACTTCTCATCCAAGTGTGGCTAACCTGTTCGCTTTACCGTACCTCAATCCTTGCATCCAGCATTGCTTCTGGATTTGACAGAAGGAAAAGAAGTTCTGAGCTTGGAAGGGGTTCAGTTCATCCAAAAGAATGTTGTCGTATATGAATATAAATGAAGAAATTTTGATAGGTAAGGATGGGTCACGTTTAGCAAATGAAAATTTTGGAAAATTTTGATGTTGAAGTGAGAATGAGGTATAAATTTATAACCACTTAAACTCAGAAATTTCGCATCAACTATGGATGATCAAAACATAATAGGGGAGTAAGTATAGTCTTAAGCACAGCCAGTACAGGACTAAAGAATCCACCCCTGATGGTCTGCTAGGAGCACTACCCAACTATCGCCGTTTTCAATCAAATTTCTCTGATCATTGGTGCTTTTACCGATCAAGAGAGCAATAGATCTCCTCGACCGACTCAAGCCCCATACCCTAGGTGCATTTGCAAGACAGCATCGAATTAATTTTGGCACAATTGGTTTTATTTGTTTTTCTTTCTTTTAGACGAAAAAATGGCCTACGGAATATTTCCGACGGCCTTTCTCTATGGGCCTTTGGCCCAGTGGGCTTAATTTCAAAACAACTTCCTGGAATTTGGTCAGGTCCATCGCACGGATTCACACAGAATCAACAAAACTCAATCACACGTGCATCCGTGTTTACGGTTTTACAGATTCCGACAGATTGATGAATTTATTCCTGAAGTCCTCTGATTTGGTTATCAAACCCATGTGCATTTTGATTTGAAGGTAATCTGAGTCATTCAGATATCACTTATCGTTAATTTACGAGTTGTGGCTTAAATGAGCCTGATTACAGTTTTTTAAAATGCACAAAGCTGCCCTCCAACAGACAGCTTGACAGATCGCCGAAATTTCCATGTGGCCATTGAATTGCTTCTCCCGTAACCTCCCCCAGATTCTCTCTACCTCCAAGAGGTCTACCTATACATACTATTTTATTATGTATATATAAATAATATTTATCATCGTAAAACCATGCAGAATTGAGCATCATTAATGAGATTGTTGGGGTTGTCACACATCGGTTGTGGAAGGGGTTGATGGTCAGTTTATAAGTGTGAGGGAAAACCTCACCTCTTGAGCTAGCTTTTGGGGTTGAGAAGGCCCAAGACCACCTAACACTGGTATCAGAGCCCAGGTTTACCAACAAGTCTCGGACCCAACAGTCCACGGGAGAAACAGGTTGTCTGCATCCAACCCAGGGCCCGACGTGTGAGAGGGAGATTGTTGGGGTTGTCCCACATCGGTTGTGGAAGGGGTTGGTGGTCAGTTTATAAGTGTGAGAGAAAACCTCACCTCTTGAGCTAGCTTTTGGGGTTGAGGGAGAAACGGGTTGTCTGCATCCAACCCAGGACCCGATATGTGAGGGGGAGATTGTTGGGGTTGTCCCACATCGGTTGTGGAAGGGGTTGGTGGTCAGTTTATAAGTGTGAGGAAAAATTTCACCTCTTGAGCTAGCTTTTGGGGTTGAGAAGGCCCAAGACCACCTAACAGAGATTGCCCTGTAACCTTCCCCAGAAAGTGCGTTTTCTGCACCACGGAAGTTACGTTACCAAGGGAACCAATTAGTTCTGGCCAGGCCACGTCACATCCTCCGGAGAACTTGCGAACAATAATGTACTCTGATTACCAAATTTCAATTTTGTTAATAAATATATACTTTCAGACTACATTTTCCTTCAATAATTTGTAAAGAATGGTGTAGTTCCAGTGGCACATACATGTGGTTTCCCGCGAACTCGGGGGCTTTCTCATGGAACGTGTCGTATAAATTTCTCTTCCTCCCCTGTGATCCGGACGCAAATCTCTCTCCATCTTTCCACTCAGCCATGACGCACAGGCTCGCCGTTCTGTTGGTGCTATTTTGTGCCACCTTGCACACCGCCTTGTCCTTGATCGACGGTGAGCTCTAACAACCCCTTCAAGCTTTACTATACGCCTAGCCATCTGTTTCGCTCTTTGCTTTTTGTACGCGGGCTCCATCCTGGTTTCTATTATCTCGTTGTGTAGACGTGTAGCACATTTTCTTGGCTGTGGCTAAATTACGAAGAACTATAATTTAGAGAACGTCTGAGTTTCTCTTATCGTCAGGATCTTCGTTCGGAAGTTCTCCCAAACACTTAACCTGCGCTTTGTGATTTTTCTGTCAATCTCGCGATTCTAATTTCTTTGGGTACTACTTTTGAATAAGGCCCTTAAGCTGGCAATGCAATGCAGAGGGTCCAATAGTCTTATAAGGTCACTCTGATCGTGCTTGCATGCTTTAGTTTTCTGTATAAAACCACGGATCAGAGATACTTCATCATTATCAACGCGGGGGGTGGCCAATTTATTATATAAGGAAGGGAACTCACATTCATAAGGGAAGGAGTAGATCGCATTTACTCCTCCAATGTTCTATTCAGCTTTTAATTTGTTTTGGAATCACTGCTGTTTTACAAAGGTGGGTCTGGGACAGCAGGTTACTTCTTTGTACTTTCTGGTCCCGGAGCAATATAATTTCAGCTTTTCATTAAATATACTACGCAAGTGGCTTCTGAATGCCTTTAATTAATCTCCATTCTCCATATTTCCTCGGATTTGAATCTTCTGGATCTTCCAAAGGTACTCACTCGTTGTTAATTAATAGAGTACGATCCCCTGGGCAACTTTTGTTCCTCTCATAAGGTAGTAAAGAGTACTTCCCAAATTTTATTGGATTCAGAAGAAAATATGTTATTTCCCTTTCTAATTTTTTGGAAAAAAAGTTTTGTAGTATTTCCAAAATAATCTAAGTAAAATTGGAAGTCTGCTTGGAAATTAAACGAACCATTTTTTAGACTGCACAACTTTTCTTATTATTCTTGCTTCTTGTTGTCATTTTAATAAATGGAGTTTAGAGTTTGATTATTGTGTTAAAGTACTGTTGTATTGAGCATTTTGAGGGAAGATTAAAAGTTAGAGGCATCACAATAAACAAACTCATGTAGTTTGACCGAAGGAAAAGGAAAGAAGACATCATAGCCTTCGTAGGCTTGCTCAGATTTCATAGACTAGCATGTTAAAAAATGATACTCGGCCACATGAAAATTAACCAGACCATCTATACTCCTCTGCCACACACATGGTGGGTCATGGGTGGACCAGATCAAAAAGGTCATGTGACGACAACTACTCGATCTCCTAGGATCTGTCGGTGTCGAATTCAAATATATATGGCATTTGGGCTGTGACTCATCCAACTTAGAAATGGAGGAAAAGAAAAATCATAAAATAAGTTTGTTCTTGACATTATGCTGCGTAGACAAATATTATACTGACAGGTACTTCATAATTTCAGGTCTATTTCCGAACGGCAACTTCGAGCTTGGGCCAAAGCCATGGCAACTGAAAGGCACAGTGGTGACCAGTCCCAATGCCATTCCCTTCTGGGAAACCTCTGGATACGTGGAGTACATAAAATCGGGGCAGAAACAAGGTGACATGTTTCTGGCAGTCCCGGAAGGTGCCCATGCCGTGAGGCTCGGCAACCAGGCTTCGATCAAGCAAAAAGTGACGCTGGTTAAGGGCATGTTTTACTCTCTGACATTCACCGCGGCTCGAACGTGCGCGCAGGAGGAGCTGTTGAACGTGTCCGTGAATCCCAACGCGGAGAAAAATGACTGGGGAATGCTGCCGATGCAGACTGTGTACAGCAGCGACGGGTGGGATTCGTATGCCTGGAGTTTCCAAGCGGACTATCCGCAAGTGGAGATAGTGATCCATCACCCGGGTCTAGAGGAGGATCCGGCTTGTGGCCCGCTTATCATTTCGTTGGCTTTGAAGGTTCTCTACCCTCCTAAGCGTACCAGAGGTAAAACTCCACCCTCATATTCAGGCCCAATTCAACAAGATTCTACGCGAACTGGGCCAATTAGGCTTTGAAATTTAACAGTCCAATTGAAATAACCTAGGCTGCAGAGAGGCATTATGGTGCCAACGTTAATGTGGTCCTGTGTGGACAACAATTTAAATCAACTCAAGTATTTTAGTTCATTTGCTTTGGGACCCTTTTGACTCATTTGAATGTTTGTTGCACCGTTGCAGCCAACGTACTGAAGAATGGAAATTTTGAAGAAGGTCCGTATCTGTTCCCCCATACATCATGGGGAGTCCTCATCCCAGCCCGCATCGAGGACGATCACAGTCCTCTACCGGGTTGGATAATCGAGTCCCTTAAGGCTGTGAAGTACATTGATTCCGAACACTTTGCCATTCCAGAGGGCAAGCGAGCGGTCGAACTGGTGGCCGGAAGAGAAAGCGCCCTTGCACAAGTGGTTTATACAAGGCCCGGAAAGGTTTACGTGCTAACGTTTGCTGTAGGCGACGCTAACGATTCGTGCGAAGGTCCCATGGAGGTAGTGGCATCTGCGGGCAAAGAGTCTGTCAGTGTCTCGTATGAATCCAAGGGCAAAGGAGGGTTCAAACGTGCCAGCCTTCGGTTCTCGGCCGTGTCAACACGCACACGCATCATGTTCTTGAGCTCATTTTACACCATGAAGAGTGACAACTCGGGTTCTCTATGTGGACCGGTGCTAGATGATGTGAAGTTAATTAGCGTTCGTAATCCACGACGTGCTTGATCGCATCGCTTTGTTGCCAACGCATTTGTGCTTGATAATCCACTGAGCTTATAATTACATATACCATATGTTAATTTGTTGCCAACGCAGTAGGCGAAAGGAAGAGGGGCATAACCTCAAGTTTCACTTTTAGGTAAACGAGGTTCTTGGATCAATTAAAAATTTCGTTTTGAAAATTAAGACTCTTTTTTTTAATCTTACTTAATTCCTTAGTCTTTGAGTGATCACTGTCAGCTTTGTTAGGTGGTCCCGCCCATGTGGGGACCACGTGACCTTGGCGTCACACTTGTGTCTTTTAAAATTGCAGGGTTTTGTCTTATGTGCAGTAGAGGAGAGAGAAAATCAGAAACACAAAAAGGAAAATACGTGCGGCGACGAAAGAGAAGAAAACTTACGAGAATTTTCAGCCTACTTCCGTCAAAGATTGAAGGGTTAACTGTGTCCCATTTTTCCTGAAATTTCAATATGTTATTCTCGGCGACAGATCCTCGATTTGACTGGTGTTGATAGTAGAGATTCATTTTCAGTTGATTGATACTTTTATTCATTTGGTGATGTTTCTGTTTGTTGTAATTGCTGCAATCCATTTTACAGTGATGGGATATATGGTGTAATTCAAGAATATATTTATTCTTGATGTGTTGTTAGCCTTTGAAGGTTGTTCTAGAGAGAACGATTATAATCTCATAATTGTTGATAGTGGAAGTTTGACTGGACTAGGTCCCATGGTTTTTCCCTTCGCATTAGAGGGTTTTTCACGTACAAATTCTGGTCTCTTTTGTGGTTGCTTGATTATATTTTATGCTTGATTGTGAGTTCACTAGTTGATTTGCACAAAGGAAGTAGTGTAGAATATTATTCCGCTGTGTTATCTTTATTGGTGTTCACTCTAATCATTCATTATGATACTGCAATCTCATGTCAACTGAATTTGTTATGATTTTTAAGATCTTGATTCTGATACTATGTGAATCTATTACTAGTTTTAAAATTTTAAATTTACATAAAGACGAAGAAGATTTTATTATTTGAATTATATTTTTTTATCAAAAACATACGTCTTAAAAGCTGTGATATAAACCTCCGGCAGAACGTTAATTAGGTTCTTGTTGTTGCTTCGAGCCATGACCTTGAGCTGCAGCGCCTAGCAGCCCATTAAAAGAAGATATAGTTACAGTTAAAACCATAACTAAAATGAGACATCTGGAAAGTACAGTGTCCATTTAGATGTGCTTGGATTAATTTTTTGTACCTGCTTGCCTAAATATGGGAAATCTTAACTAGATCATGATAAAGGGAAATGGTGCAGGGTTGCCTATATAAACCTTGTCCCTTCGGCTGAAAAATTCCAACCTTCAAGTTGGAGAGATATCTATCAGGATGTACTCAACTTCTTGGATTCGTATTCTTCTTCTTCTTCTTCTTCTTCTTGCGACTTCAACATTTCTATGCTCATGCTCAGCAATAGAGGTTTTATACGATGCACACGCCATAATTATTGGTGGCGAGTGCCGGGTTCTTTTCTCTGGTTCAATCCACTATCCGCGCAACACTGTGGAGATGTGGCCTGATTTGATCCAGAAGGCAAAGGATGGTGGCCTAGATGCCATTGAATGATTGAAACCTACATTTTTTGGAATCTCCATGAGCCTGAGCGTCGCAAGTATGACTTTCGGGAAATCTAGACTTCGTCAAGTTTTTCAAGCTCGTACAGGAGGCTGGTTTGTGTGTCGTTGTACGCATTGGTCCTTACGTCTGCGCTGAGTGGGACTATGGAGGTTTCCCTTTGTGGTTGCACAACTTACCAAGATTCAGTTAAGGACAGATAATGAGCTTTTTAAGAGCGAAATGCAAACGTTTAGGCCTAGGTAGTGCACGTGTGCAAAGAAGAGGGACTTTTTGCACCACAAGTAGGGTTGAGCAAAACCGGACCGAATTTGCGGTCTGGTCCGGGTGATAAATTTCTTATATGCGGTCCGGACCGGACCGCATTTAATAATTTTTTAATTATTAAAAAACACAATTCTCTGCGCAGTGCGCAGTTCGAATAAATTTTTTTAGAAAAGTTTTTAAAAAAAAATTAAATCTGGTCTAGACCATTTTTTTAAGTGGTCCAGACCGGACCGCATTTCATAAGACTGGACCGGACCACTTATAAGTGGTTCGGTGCGGTCCATTTAATATAAGAGAACCAGAAATGCGGTCCGAAAACCGAACCGCATTTCCAGCTTTCAACCCTAACCACAAGGAGGACCCATAATCATATCACAGATAGAGAACGAATATGGGAATATCATGGGATCTTATGGAGCCGTAGGGGAATCTTACATAAAATGGTGTTCGGGCTGCCCCTGCAGGTGTGGGTCCCGGGCGGGACCCACACTCTTCCCACTCCCTACCGTCGGATGTCGGACGGTCGGAGGGAGTGGAGTCAGATTCCGGAATCTTACATAAAATGGTGTGCACAAATGGCGAGTTGGATCCGAACTCGGGTCCCTCCGACGGTGGGGAGGCGCGGGCAAGGGCGCTGTTCGAGCTGCCCCTACAGGTGTGGGTCCCGGGCGGGACCCACACTCTTCCCGCTCCCCACCGTCGGATGTCTGATGGTCGGAGGGAGGGGAGTCGGAATCCGACTCCACAAATGGCTGAATCCCTCGACACCGGAGTCCCATGGATTATGTGCCAGCAAAAGGATGCTCCACAACCCATAATCAACACGTGCAATGGGTTTTATTGCAGCTCATTCGAGCCCAACAATCCCACGAGTCCCAAAATGTACACCGAAAATCTGTTTATTTGACAACGTACTCGAACAACGCAACTAGCCAGAGATTTTGTTTCTTGAGCAATTCAGACACGATCCAAGATGCGAATATTGACTTGCAACAAGAGACGGCAAGTACTTAGTGCTTGCTTGGTCTGTTACCATTCTTGATGGCTGCAATGAGGAAGTTTACAACACTGCAAAGGTCAACACCCAGACATCTGTTTTTGTAAAGAAACAACGGAAAGCTAAACAGCTCTCTTGGATGTGGGCACCAGAGCCTATGAAGGACACTCTACGGGGAAAAGGAAGATTTAGAGCAAACCATCTTCTTGACCAAAAAGAAACGACTGTGGATTCCAGTGGCTACTTGTGGTACATGACCAAGTTTAAGATCAAGGACGTGTCTTCTTGGAACAACACCCACAGGCGGAGGGAGGGGGGCGGACCGGGGCCATTGCCCCGGTTGGCTCCCCCCAATTTTTTTTTACATGTCATTTTTTTATTTTTTATTAGGTCTGCCCCCCTTGGCCAGCTAAAAATTAAACTCGCCCCCCTTGCCTGCCTAGATGAATCAGCCCGCCCCCCTTAATTAAGGCCCAAGCAGCCTAGTACCTCAAAATCAAACTAAAAGAATAAGCAAAGAGATATTTATTTGTGTCAAAACTTGAAATCCTACCTTAACTTGTTGACGTTGTTGTGAATTTTGCGACGAATATTTTCTATACTTCTCCTGAGTCCTGATAATCGTTGTGTGTTGTAATCTTTGAAATAGATGTTTTCGCTATTCTAGTGCTGCTTTTCTTTTTGTTCTTTTGCCTTTTATGTTGGACTTGGTTGAGAATTTGGATATCACAAATGCTGAGAAATGAGGTGGTGTGCTCTTGTTGGATAAGTGATAATTCAATTATTCAAGTGTGTTGCGTGTCTATCTTTACCTACTAGAGAATCATTGGTTATATCATTTTATTGTCACTATCATCATCTAATTTTACATGTCTGACTTCTCCACATTTTATGAAAATCCAAAGTTGAGGTAAGATTCATTTTCATCTCTCTTTTGTTTGTTTAGGTCTGATTTTTCATAGCTCATGAGATTAACTTGTTTTTAATTGTCTTTCTCTAAAGGTAGAACTTCTTTTCCATTGTAATTTGTGACGTTTGGATCAAGTTATAGACATATTTCTTCAAAATTTTAGCCATTAATTTAGCCAGGTAATGGCCATTTTGAACTACGATTTTTTTGTTTTCTCATTTTGTAAGGGGAGTAGAATTAGTTATTTGGATATTAAAACTGAACTTTTTGTTTTTCTATTATCATTTACCAAGTATGTATTCCACCTTGCAATTACGGGTTATTTTATTGTTGATAGAGATTCCACTCCTGATAAGCTCGTGTTTAATAGTACTGTCACACTAAAAAACAGCTATAGCAAGGGTGAAAAGTATCCTTATGCCCTTAGAACTTGGATTCTTTTTTAACTTTAGATCCTTTGGCTTCTTTTTCCAATATGTTTCATTTTGCTATTGTTTTTTTCAAGAATAATAAAAACACAATAATCGTTTATTTTTCTCATTTATGTGTTATGTTTTCTTTTTACAAATCCCAACAAATTCAGCAGGACTTTTTTAGCATAGGACACATCCTTTATGGTAACAAAGTAAGTACTTCATTTATGAAAGTAAAGAGTTATATTGTTGAAAATACTTTGTTTCATTTATGTGTTTTGTTTTACAAAGAATATATATATACTTTATTTGTGTGATTATTTGGTGCTCTATTGGTATCTTGAACAACACGAATTTAATCTTTAATGTCACCTCTCAATATCAGCAAATAGTACGGTACGTGTATTTCAATTTTTTTAGTATTTTTAGTCCTTAATTTTTTATATTTATAGTGTTAAGACATTTTTTTGCCTTATGTAGTAAATTTTTTTTGTCATTTTTCCTTAAGAGTTTGCCCCCCATTGATTGGGTTTCTGGCTCCGCCACTGACAACACCATCCTACGTGTGAACACCACCGGCCATGTACTTCATGCTTTCGTGAATCGGAGGATCTTAGGTTCCCAATGGGGCACTTCAGGCGATCTAGATTTCGTGTTTGAAAAGCCGGTTTCTTTGAAACCTGGGAACAACGTTATATCGTTACTAAGCGCCACAGTCGGACTACCAAATTATGGTGCATTCTATGATTTGAAACCGACTGGCATTGCGGGTGGTCCGGTTCAGTTGATTAAAGACAATAGCACTGTGGATTTATCATCGAACCGTTGGTCTTTTAAGGTCGGGTTGAATGGCGAGGCTAGACAACTCTACAATCCAGACATACCACATGGATCTAGATGGAGGACATCAAATGATCCTGCTGGGAGCGGCTGGGCAAAGGGCATGCTTGGGAGAATGGAAGAAACATAGGACGATTTTGGCTATCCTTGTTTGCTGATAAAAATGGATGCAGCGATACCTGTGATTATCGTGGAACATATGGACCTGGAAAATGCGAGTACAATTGTGGCAATCCATCTCAAAGGTGGGGTACCATGTCCCAAGATCATTTATTCACAACGGGACAAACACTTTGATTTTGTTTGAAGAATTTGGTGGGAACCCTAAGAAAGTGTCTTTCAAAACTGTGACAGTAGGAACTGTCTGGGGGAATGCATATGAGGGAAGCACCTTGGAATTATCATGCCAAGGTGGGAAAAGGATCTCAGTAATCCAATTTGCCAGCTTTGGAGATCCCAAGGGAAAGTGTCAATCGCTCACTAGAGGCTCGTGGGAGGCCACGGATAGCTTGGATACAGTGGAAAAGATATGCTCTGGGAGGGAGACTTGTGCGATCCATGTGTCAGCGGAAACATTTGGATCAAGCAACCATTCGATTACTAGTTCTAGACTCGCAGTGCAAGCTCTTTTCAGGTAATAATGTCCTCGTCGTTGAACACTAGGCTATGATTCCTAGCACCCAACTAGGTTTTAGGGTGTGAAAATGTATTGCTTCTAATACAAATAAGGGTGATAGAGTTCACAATTTTTTCACTTTGAAGGCTATCGATAGATTCTACAAGTTGAAGCAACAACTTCGTTAATATGCTGTATATATGCATGCCTCATGTCACAACCTTGTGTCTGCTCTGGATCTCACTTTCAGAGATGATCCACTTATGCCAACTAATACAAACTCCCTAGAAACAGTGGCATTCACAGTATTAACCAGCAAATAAAGGAGGCTAACTTGAAACCGTGATGAGTATCAACTGCTGGGCAAAATATCCAAGAGACGAATTGCAAATGCCTTGGTTGGATTTGCGGATAGGAAGATAGTTTTAAAGCAAAACATAACCCCAGTCCACATACTAGACTATCCATTCCTACTTTAGACTTTTTAATTGTGAATGAGTTTCTCGTGTCACAGATAATTAGGCGCCTCCAGCCTCCTTCCCCATCCTTTTGGCTCCGGCCACCATTTTGTCTTCATCTGATATGTGTGGGTTGTATCATGATACATCGTCCTCCAATCATCCACAATCGAGGGATGGAACTCTGATCACTGGGTCAATGGGTTTCTGCTCCCAATTCCTCATTGCCGCCTTCACTGGGGATCCCCGACGCCAGAACATTCAGCAACAACACTACGGTTACACTCGGTGCCGTCGCAAATATTGTATGTCGTAACACAAAAATCATGAACTGAACAACGTTGTCGGAACAACTGCAACCGCCAACAGAAGATGCACAGCTCTTATTGTCGTCAACATGCATCTCTGCAAGAAAAATCATTAAAGCCACATTGCAAATAATTGGAACCGAAAAGGGACGGTGAAGAACTGAAGATGTCACTTATGATTCAGTTGGGCAATTGGGCATGGAATGGAGGGCGAGACAGCTAGCTAGCTGTTTAGCCTGCTTTAGTCATTAATCCAATTTCTCCTTTACCTGCTACGCAGTTACTAACCCCATTTGTTTGTTTTTTTAATTTATTAACCCCATTCGTTTCTAGATTAATAAAGAAATTCTCACCCTTTTTCCTTCTTACTACCTTCTTACTATAGGATATAGGGAAGATTATGAAAATAACCTACCCGTCGTCAAAACACAACCGTGCTTCCACTTAATTTGAAGGAAAATTGGCAACTTAGTCATTGAATTGTGACTCTATTTACATTTTAGTACTTAGATTTAAAACTTCAAATCTAAAGCCCTTATATTTCATGTCTTTGATGATGAGACTCTTCCATCAAGCTTTCATCCACTCCCTAACGGAGGCTCAAAACATGTCAGCAATAAAATCCATGTGTCACGCGTATAAGTCACATCAACAATTATTTCGATTCCACATGACATTGTTCTAAACGGCGTCGCATTACTCAAACATAAATCCTCCCAGCAAACGGCGCACGACGTTGTCAATCAATGAACAAAATCAGGTCAGGTCCCCTTTCTGATAGACTTCTCAAAGCGCAACAAGTGGTCCCCCCAAATTCCTCACGCCGAGCATTGTTCTCTTCAAGCCTAGACAAGCCGAGCCTGAATCTTGAAAATCTTCAAGCTTTGTTTTTTTCTGTTTGTTTTCGCAACACTGTCAAGTCCTTAGATTTGAGCGAAGATTGTACAAAAAACGCCACTTGTTCGTGCACACGGAGAGATGTCGTCAGGTATGGACCTATATAGTTTATGAATAGCAAATTTTTATTGTGTAAGAGTTGAATCATAGTTGATGAGCCAGCAATAGTAACCCTTGAATTCGGAAAGAAGAAGAGGTTGGAGTTCAAAAATTAGGGTCTTGGGAGTTGAATTCAATTTATTGTTGTCGGGCATGGAACCTTTGAATAAAACTGTGTGCTCAATTTGGTCATATTTACTTGAAGGCGCAAAACGTTGTCGTCTATAGAGTAAGCTTAGTTGGCAGCTGACATGGAGCTTCGTTAAGGGGGTGGACGGAAGCATGAAGAAGGACTTTTTCGTCAAAGGTATAAAATATAAGGATTTTAGACTTTAGATTTGAAGTTTGAAATCTAGGAACTAAAATGCAAAAAGGATCAAAACCTAAAGACTAATTATTCATTTTCTAATTTGAATAAGGATGATTTTTTCAATACTGTTTTTCTTCTATTATCAAGTATTTTATTGGCCAATTTTTAACGATATATATTCGCAATAAACACACATGACCAGAAACTAGACGTAAAAAAAAATCGTTTTCCCTATAATTAAGGATTCAAGTTAAAATCATCTTTCGGCCATGCAGCGTCGTCGTTTCTTTCTTCGGTGGCTAAACCGTTTTCCGGCCACACAAAACCAACCTACGTGGCGCCATATAGACCGGTCCTACCACTTCCCTGCCAAACATACTCTATCCTACGCCTTTTGCTTACAGCACACATTAGGCTCTCTTCAACGGTCTTCGCCAGTCAGCCACCCTCCTCATCATACGCTGACTGCGTACGTTAGATACTTTCCCTCAATGCACCAAGGCGCGAACCATACGAACTGCTCAAATTATGCGGGTTTTGCCTTCTCTCTCTTTCTCTTCGTCTCAGTGTCCAAACCCATTAATGGAGTCCGGGTCGGTCTCACTCATGTGGTTCCGGAAGGGTCTGAGGATCCATGACAATCCCGCGCTCGAGTACGCCGCCAAAGGCACCCAATTTCTCTACCCTCTGTTCGTTATTGATCCACATTACATGGAGCCCGATCCGAACGCGTTCTCTCCCGGTTCTACGCGGGCGGGCCTGAACCGGATCCGTTTCCTGCTCGAGAGCCTTGTCGATCTGGACTTGAGCCTGAAGAAGCTCGGGTCAAGGTTGTTGGTGTTGAATGGCGAGCCGAGCGAGGTTTTGATTCGTTGCTTGAAGGAGGTAATTCTCTCTCTCTCTTTGCGCCCCCACCCCCCCCCCCCCACACACACACACAACCAAAAGCCCACGCTTCCCAGATATACATTGGCGCTCCTTGTTTATGTATCATTTTCGTTTTTCACTGCAGTGGGACATCAAGAAGTTGTGTTTTGAGTATGACACAGACCCATATTACCAAGCATTAGACCTCAAAGTTAAGGTATATATTCCATGTAAAATATGCATCTTTTGGTAACCAAGCTCCGATGGTAGGAGATGACGGTTTTTGCCTTTTCTGGTGGGATTCTGCTTGAAATGTTTCAGTATGTTAGCTAGTACTAGAGAGATGCTTGTGTAGATATATGGTCAAATAAAGATTTTGTACATTCTGACAGAATTATGCGTCGGCTGCTGGAATCGAGGTTTTCTCTCCTGTGAGTCATACGCTCTTCCATCCTGATGATATTATACAAAAGGTAAGAACCATGTGTGGAGTTCAAGCTTAATTGCATTTGAGCTCTTAAGTACTTTTGGTCACTTTTTAATTCCTCTTAAGTAATCGTATTCCTCTCTATCAACGGCTGGTTAATATGATGCCTAATGTCTGGAAAAGAATGGAGGAAGGCCACCTTTGACGTATCAATCATTTCTAAAGCTTGCTGGCCAACCCTCATGGGCATCATCCCCACTTCTACTCACATTTTCATCACTTCCTTCTGTTGGGGATGTCAGAAGTTGTGAGATTTCTGAAGTTCCGACGATCAAAGAACTTGGCTTTGGAGATATTGGACAGGTTTGGAACAAATATTATTTTGTTGAAAGCCTTTTCATGGAATAATTTGTAAAGAGAGGTTTTATGCAGGATGAATTTTCCCCTTTCAGAGGTGGTGAGTCACAAGCCTTGAAGAGGTTGAAAGAGACAATTCATAATAAGGTGGGTGTACCCAGTAAGTTGAGTTTCGGCGTTTTTATTCTAATTAGATGAATAAAGCGAATATCATTCTCACTTTCATCATATTTAACTATTCTGTTTTATATTTATTTTTTATTATTTTTACCTACTTTATTTACATTTGTTCAAAATGATGTACATGAATCCCTAGTCTAAATCCTAATAGCTCTTTATCCTCTTGCTTAATTTTCTGTTACCGTTTGTTTACCCAAGAGTTCATCTATTGATCACTGGTTATGTTGATTAGCTGACCATAGTATACTTTGAGTTGTATTTATTTGTGACAAAATTCTGTGATGTGACATTGGCATTGTAAGTTTGCTTATTCAATTTATTTGTTTCTGAGGTTTCCAGACTTATGAATTTGGAATATTGGATGTCATAGAATTTTAAAGTTCCTTGTAGTGGGGCACAATGAGGAGAATTAGCATAGTAACAGCGATGATACTTTCCAATATTTCTGAACCATATTTGCTTGGCCCAACCATTTACCTCAATTTACCATACTGGTCTGCCAGATCCTTTTTATATGCTTCTGAACGAACAGATCAATTTACACTTGCTATAATTTTGGCTCTCCAAAATTTTATCATCATTACAAAAATTTCTCTCCTCATCAAATCATTCTTTTTCATTTTAATATTCATTCAAATTTTCTCTCTTCAATTTTTCACCAACTTCCATAAAATTTTTCACTTTTTCACCAACTCCCATAAACTGTCTTAACTTTTCATCAACTCCCATAAACTATCTTAACTTTTTTACCAACTCCCATACCCAAAATTTTAATCACCCCAAAACTTATGAACCACAATTTGGATTTTGGTTTACACCATGGCACTTTCACTTTTGTTTTTTCAGTTGGTAATTTAATGTTCTCTGACTTGTACTCTGAACCATTAAGCAGTTTGTCTGGTCTGCTAATTTAATGGAGTATGAACAGCAAGCGTTAACTCAGTTTGTGTTGACCTGCTGTATTGTGTCTTGCTCTCAAAATTAAGTTCTTATGCTGGCTCAAAAGCTAACAAAACTTTTTGGGGTTACACAGGTTTGGTTAGTTATATTCCTCCCTCTGATGACTTAACTAGAGAATGTGAATCTGTTTCTACTGAGGACTTCCAAAGTCCAGTTCAGCTTTGAATCAAGGTCACTCAGTTCATGGACTGCCTACTTCTATGATTAGAATTGTAAATTCCAACTTGTGTGTTCCTCAGTTTCTACTGACTAACGTCCTATGTCACTCTTTCTCTCAATTGTGTTATAGGAGTGGGTGGCAACATTTGAGAAGCCCAAGGGTAATCCGTCTGCATTTCGAAAGCCAGCAACAACTGTTTTATCACCTTACTTGAAAGTGAGTGATGAAAAGGAAGAGCTAGATTGTTTGTCCTTTTCTGTTACTGTGGCTTGATTTTACTCCAGAAACCTAGAGGCTAGAAGAATTGAGAGGAACTTATTATTGTGCCTCTGTTTCTTCTTATATTTTTTATCTTGTTTTTCACCTCCCTGACAGTTTGGGTGTCTTTCTTCGAGATATTTCTACCAATGCCTTCAAAATGTATATAACAATGTCAGAAGGCACACATCACCTCCAGTTTCTCTTCTTGGACAGGTCATTTTTTATCCTAGTAAGAGTATTCCTGTGCTAGATTCAGCAAACTGAGATTAACTCTTGACATGTGTAGTTATTATGGCGAGACTTTTTCTACACTGTGGCTTTTGGCACTCCTAATTTTGACAAGATGAGGAGTAATCGAATATGCAAGCAGGTAAACTACTATCTCAAATGAAAAAAAGCTAAGGTACTGTTTGATGTAAGATTTTTGCAAATGGATTGTTCCATATTTTTGTGCATTTGGTGCGTCTGGAAATTGTTAGTTAAACAATTAATTTTAGTAGCAATGGAAATCTATATTGTAAACACTAGTAAAAATCTTACATCCGAAGCTTGCATCCATCACCACTTTCTCCCTATCTCTCCCTCAATTTTCTATCGCCATCACAGCCACACCCCTCTCAACTGCTGGTTGGAAAGTATCCCTTTTACTTGGGTGGGTTGAAAATATTAATTGTTTAGCCTTATATATTCTTTCTTGTAGACATGGGGACCAACTTCTATTACTTTTCATTTTTACCCTTGATTAGGGGTAAGTTGCAAGTCTAATTTTCTAGCTTAAAAAAAGACTGAGCCCTTTTGGTGGTGAAATGAAAAGAGAGAATATTACTCCCTTTGTCATAGCTTGCATACACACAAACATTATTATGTGAGCCTGTCTACATAAATACGTAAGTACAAACATGTGTGATAGCAAATTGCAAAACTGCTGAACGTTTAGGTCATTTAATTCCAATTGATCTTGGCTCTTCAAGTCAACTTGATTTTATTGTTTTCTTTTTTCAACAAAAGAAATTGATTCTCCTAGGATTGTTATAGATGAACTATTCGTGTAGATACCTTGGGATGACAATGATGAACTGCTGGTGGCTTGGAGGGATGCTAGGACCGGATACCCATGGATTGATGCTATCATGGTTCAGGTCAGGCCTGTTGTTACCTTCTTCATACAAATGTTGATACCAATCTAAAGGCTGCATTTCTGCTCCAACCAAACCATATGCTTTTTTTAGATTTCTGTCTTCTGGCATTCTATTTGAGATCTACGCCAATTTCCTATTGTAGCTCTCCAAGTGGGGTTGGATACATCATTTAGCACGGCATTCTGTTGCCTGTTTTTTAACTCGTGGTGATCTGGTACGTGGCTGTCATCTCTTAGGGAGAAAAATTTTCTGCATAATTCCCTCCTGACATATATCATATCATGTGTTGCTGATAGTTTGTCCACTGGGAAAAAGGACGTGATGTTTTTGAGAGGCTTCTGATTGATTCAGATTGGGCAATCAACAATGGAAACTGGCTTTGGCTTTCATGTTCATCATTCTTTTACCAGGTATGAAGCATATATCTCTTCCTTTATTTACAATTTCTCAGGATGATATTGCCCATAAGTGATAAGTGACTAGAATTTCAGCAGCAACACAAAGATGGAAGCTTTCAGATTCTAACTGTATGTGTGATTCTTGTTTCTAGTACAGGTCAAATGCATAATAGGTCTATTATTATTAGGTAACGAGTGCCAGGGAAAACATTATTGCTTTGGACAATTGGAACCCCTTATCTGGGACTTTCCCCGTGTCTTCATGTAAATGTTTCCAAGGGAATTACCATATGTGCTATAATCAGATGATTTAAAATCACGTCACACTTTAAAGGCCAGTGTAATTTATGGCTGTGTTGTGTTTCATTGCTAGGGTTTGTAAGTAGGTTGCTTGGACAGATCTGAGTGCTTGAATTTAGAATTTAGCACTTTTCACATATT
Source organism: Myrica gale (assembly GCA_963930655.1). Lineage (NCBI taxonomy): Eukaryota > Viridiplantae > Streptophyta > Magnoliopsida > Fagales > Myricaceae > Myrica > Myrica gale. Next base: position 6,849,050 of record OZ005601.1, read on the forward strand.
GTTTCATAAGGCAGCTGAATTAAGTTGCCCCTATCTGAAGGCTTTCTTATATGCTGATAAGTTCTATGCTGACCAGTATAACCGTGTATACTCCCCAATCTCATTTGGAAAGAAGTATGATGCAGATGGTGATTATATCAGGCATTTTATTCCAGTACTAAAAGGTACATTTAGTCTCCTCTCACTTTCTTCATATTCTTTTTGGCTGGCTATGTTCTCTTCTTTAACTCTTACAATCAAATGTCAATTCTAGATATGCCAAAGGAGTACCTTTATGAGCCATGGACAGCTCCTCTAAGTGTTCAGACTAAAGCAAAGTGCATAATTGGAAGAGATTATCCAAAGCCGGGTCAGTTTTTTCTCTGTAGTTTTTAAGTTGCTGCTCACCTTTCGATCCAGTTCTCAGACAGCAGTTCACAGATGTTCATTTGTGGTGAACCACGGAATCACTGATGGAATGTTAAACATGTCTTTTTCATGCATCTTTATTTTTAATCTATATTTAAAGGATGTCTCGGCATTGATATCTAGTACATAATTTTGTAATTTCTCTTTCAACTTTAACCTTATTCTGTTTCAGTGGTTCTTCATGATTCTGCAAGCAAAGAGTGCAGGAGGAAGGTGGCTGAAGCCTATGCATTGAACCAAAAATTGAATGGCGTCGTGTGGGAAGAAGATCTGAAAGACTTGAGGAGAAAGTTGGAGGAAAATCCGAAGCAGGAAGCTAAAACTAAAAGGATGAGACAAAAGCTGATTGACTAGTACAAGAAGATCACTTTTATGGGCTATCAAGCCTGGCACTGCTGGATTGTGGCAGAACCATTGACAGTGCCAGTGCTGATGGGATAATGGGATTACTAACAATCAGGATAGGATGGCTGATAACCACCAGGTTTTGTTTTTATCTTCGTAAGGGCATACAAACTCCAGCGCTATTTCTCCGGCGCTTGTCCTTCAAAACTTGTTCTCACTTTCATGCTTTGTAATTATGTATTCACCGTTACTTATCAAAAAAAATTATGTATTCACCGTCTTTCTTTATTATTGTAGGACCAATGGAATACTTAAGCCTAATTTGTTGGGCTTAATTGTTATTTTGATCCCTCTAGTATTTCGAAATTCTAAACTGGTTCCAGGGTATTTTTCGTTATACAATAGTCCTTGTGGAATATTACTATACCGATATAGTCCTTTCCGTCAATTGGCACTGCATCTGGATGACAGCATCTACGTGGTTAATGGAGACACGTCATAACCCATACCATACCTCATCTTACTTGAGAGTGGTGGCCGGTGAGCTTTATATTTACATTCAGGAGCAAATATGTCCTTCAGGGCATATTTGCTATTACCGCATACCACAGAGGCATGACATGTATTTAACCCTTAATTTTTTACCATTGAGAATAGATAGGTGGAAATCTGGTATTTATTAATATACTAATATTCCACTGCTTTAAGACGAAAAATATCTTGAGAACCGGTTTGAAAGTTTGAAATACCACAAAAACCAGTGGAACAATTTATCCTTATTCTCGTAATTGGGACCTTTCAGTCACCAACAGCGTTTCCTGATATGTTGCATCGTAGACATTAATGTGAAAATTCTCTCCATATTATTATTGTTGTCTAAGCTAACATTCCCTTTATATTAAAAGTGTAGAACTTCATCTAATATTCTTTTTTTTGCAACCATAAATCAGTCCATGTGCTATCTCTAGTACACCTGTACTGCTGTGTTTAGTCATGTACCAGTACTACTCTCGCTTCCTCTCTCTTGCGTACTTGCATGTACTGCCACTTGAGGATAAGACAAAAGAGTTTTCTCAGCCTTGAAGATCATTGCCTTCCATTTGGTCATGTTTGTGTCTCAACTCTCTTAGGCTATTCTTCTGCCCGGTTTCCTTTTGAGCTAAACTTCTCGGCATCATGTTTGTAAAGGAGCACAAGAATCGTCATCTCGCAGACGAAGGATCGCGCTATTATGATCTGTTTTCTTCGTCTGTGCTCGAGGATGATCCGGAAATGCGGGTTCATCTCATACGCGCAAACCCATCTTTACAGACATTAGGTTTACCATTATTGTCGTCTGGCCGGTAACCCTTTAGACATTTCTGAAGTTAGATCGGAACAGTAATGATTTGATCTGACATTTTGTGTGAGAACAACTGAGAAGGTGAGAATTCAGTGCTTGATGATGCAGCTTTCCTCTCCTCCAAATATAAGGCTCACCGGCCACCACTCTTAAGTTACCCTCACCTGGCTAGACTAACCTGAAAGCGTGTTTCTAAGAGATGGGAAATAACAAATGACCCCGCAGCCAAGCAACTATCTGAACCTTTTTTTCTTTTTTTGGTCTTTCATGTAAACTTTCCAGTGTAAAACCTCTTAGAAATCAACTCCCTGTTGGTCCGAAATGAAAGACGTTTCTTCCGAACCACCTCCTTCAAAGATGAGCCTTAACATCAATGGGCTTAAATTCTTCACCGTCAGGCCCATTCCCCGCCAGTTGAAAGTATTACACCCGGCAACTGTGGTAGTGTTGACCGCAAGAAGTCAAATATTCAAGATGGCCCTTCCCCAAAACTTCACTCCCACAGATTAGCAATAATCCGTCGCATGCTCAGAAAAAAAAAAAACAATAATTCGTCGCGCGTGCCACCCCACCCTTCACGTGTCGAAGTCAGTGCCCCCACTCCCACTCCCACTCCCACCACCCCTTTTTGGCCGTTTCTCATTTCTACAGAGAGAAACCGAAGCCTTACAGAAAAACAAAGTAGAAAATAAAGAAGGAAATACCAAATACTCGTCTTTGATCTCAACGCAGTCTCACCACCATGTGGCGGAGACTTCTCTCTTCCCAGCTCAAAACCCTAGCCGCCGCCGCCGCAGCAGCGCCGATCCGTTCCGCTTCGTTACCCACCCGGTCCCTCATTTATCCGTCTGCCTCTCTCTTCAGCCTCCGTCGCTTCAGCGCCGACTCCGGTACTCACTGTCTCTCAGATCTATACGCGTATCTTTATGTATCCGTATATTGTCTTTGTCGTTGATGGATGTGGGTTTGTTTGCTTCTGTAGCGGAGGGTGTTGTGAAGAAGAGGGTTGAAGATGTAATGCCTATTGCGACCGGGCACGAGCGTGAGGAGCTTGAAGCTGAGCTTGAGGTGCTGATTGCTTTGATTTTATCCGGTTATTTTACAAATCAGTTGCAATTCAATTTCCTTTACGAGTTGTTTGGTTCTATGAGAATTGGAGGGAAAGAGATAAAAGATTTAGATAGAGAATCAGACTCAAACAATGAGTATCTTAATTATTAACGATAGATTTATTTTTATTTCGGTAAGCAAATAATGTGCTTAATATGTTGTTTGGGGGGTTAGCTGAAGATTCTTACTTCGACTGGTTTGATTTGTGTAGGGAAGGAAACCTATTGATATTGACTATCCAGATGGTCCATTTGGCACAAAGGTTAGTTTCCAATTTTTAATACATTTTTGAGTTTGTTTCTGTGTATTTTCAAATGGGTGTTCCATCCAAGCGAAGTTAATTTTACGGGAAATTTATTGCGAAGGTGTTCATAACAATTGTGTTAGATCAGGATTATGTAAGCATTACTATCTGATTATCTAGAACCAACTTATAACTGTGTCAAAATGATGCCCCTTCATTTGTTCTATTGGAGCTGGGTAGTTTCTATCTTTGCCTCTCTCTTTTTCCCTTTTCTGTCGGGGGTTGGTCAGAGGTTTTTTGTTTGTGTGCAAGAACATGTGACCTGGAGCACCTTGCATCAATAACTCCATAAATTAAAGCTCAGGGGGTTGATATTGGTGGTTCAAATAATAGGTTTACTCATTGTCTGAATCCATGTGATGGATATGAACAAGTCTAGAATCAATAATCTTTAACTGATTATTTTAGTGGAGCTGATCATAGTTAGAATCACTGGTTATATGCCATACTTTTAGGATGTTTCTTGATTTGGAATTGTTTCCTCCCTATAAAAGGATTTCTTCATATGATAAAATAAATTATTGAGTTAAGAATCATAAAAGTATTTACGGTTTCAACTCTCACGTCATATATGACTTCAAATTTTTTTTTTTTAAGTTTTTGTTTTATTTCTCAGTATCCTGTTTTGTGCAACAGTATTCATCTCTCTAATGTAGTCTCTCTCTCTCTCTCTCTCTCTCTGCTTGTAGGAAGCTCCTGCAATTGTGAAGTCCTACTATGACAAGAGAATAGTTGGATGCCCAGGAGGTGAAGGCGGTGGGTGCCTCTTTACGTTTCTCTATTGTCCATTTCTTGTTTGTGTGCATATGTACTTCTCCTTTTATCCATAAGGTTATTGCATCGTAGTAATGTAGCTGTTAACTAACTTTCTTGGTTTTTTTAAAAAATCCAGAGGATGAACATGATGTTGTCTGGTTTTGGCTGGAGAAAGGCAAGCCCCATGAATGCCCCGTGTGCTCACAGTATTTCGAGGTAAGTGGGTTATCAAATTTGGATTGACTATTTATTTTTAGGGCCTGATATGCAGTGAACGGAGGTGATTCAGGATTTAGATGAGATTTGTATTGTCTTAACGTTGGAGCCAGATGCAAAGAGATATGCGTAGATGCATGTTAGACTCTCTCGTACAAAAGTTCAGGTCTCTTGTGCATGGCATAGTATGCTGAGCCGCATGGGCCCTTTATGACTATGGTTGGCCAAATGCTATGCTGCAGTTAGATTGATGTAACTCCTGAATGGGTTATGGTCAATAAAAATTACCCCCAAGGGTTTGGTGTGGTGGTAAGGCTTCGCCTTGGGTTCTAACATGTCCCAAGTTCGAGCCCCAACATCCCCATTATCGCCCTTGACTTATCTGCTCCCTGGGTTGTGGGGTCGGTCCAGTGGGCCGGGGTTTGTACTTCAGGGTTGGGCCAAAAGGGTCCGGCTTTGGGGAATTTCCTCGTCATCAAAAAAAGAAAAAAATTATATGTTTATATGACCCAAGATTGTTCCGTGGTAAACATATGATTCCCATGTATTTATCAAAAAAACATATGATTCCCATGTGTGTAATGATTTATGGTAATTGTTGATTTCTCAGACTGAAGCAGATGCAAGAAAGTTTTGCTGCATTTAAGACACAGTAATCGGAAAAATATAAATAAAATGTAAGAGAAAAGTTAGAGGTGATGATGATGACATGAACACCATCCACTTTGATTTGTGTTCTGTACAGATCCTATTTCAGGTTTCAGATTTGGCATATTTTTCCGCCGTGTGGATCAATTTTTGCACTTTCAATTTTTTTGTAATTATAAGCTGTGACTTGGAAGAATATGAAGAGTAAACTGCACAGGGAATTTAGCAGTTTATCTTTTGGATCTCAGATGTAGAATGCTGGGAGTACCCAAATGGCCTTTCTCAGTTTGATATCTTTGTTTTTTTGTCACCAGCAAAATTACGCAGCTGGTTTCAGCAATGCTGAACTTCCCTAATTGTTTCATTTGATGTTTCACAGCTGGAAGTGGTGGGACCTGGAGGACCTCCAGATGGACATGGCGACGATGACCATCATCACTAGTTGCTGCCTTCAATTTTCGCGCTGGAATAAGATTGGGGGAAGGACAAGACAATCTCTAGTATACGCAGCTTTTAGAATTCAAAAGCCCCGAGTTTTGTTTGTTTTTGATTGGTCCTTAGTTCGTGTGGCAACAGCTCATGCAACGTTTGAGAGAGAACATTTTCTGTGGTGATATAGACACAGGCTATTCATCTGTTGTAACCAGGGATGTCGTTATGATTTCTGTGTTAAATTGGCAAATAATCGATGGCTACAACTTGAGTTTTTTTTCTTCCATGGATTGGGAAGGAGAACTTGTGTTTTACCCCTCGTCTAGCCACGAATCATCAACGACGTTTATAAAAAAGGCAAATGGTGCATTCGAAGCCTCTTTTCTTTCTAATTTTACGTAGTTCCCTTCTCTATTCCAGTTTATTCGTTGCATTTAACTCCCACACAAAATAAAATGTTTACTTTACTCGAGTTTGATGAAGGTGGAAGCCTTCTCACGAGGTAACGATTTTAAGACATGATTAGGTGGAGGGGCCATTGGATTATTGCTCGCAATCCCTAACACTGTTTTGCGATAGACATGTATGGAGCACCACTTATCGAGACTGAAGTAATAAAGTCAAATACACTAGCCCTTTGAAGTTTGAGTGGGATGGGGACCGTCCAGACTCTGAAATTAGTTGAGGTCTGTGTAATCCGGTTAGAAAAAAAATACTTTAAAGCTTTCGTGGAAAGTTGAATTCCAGAACTGAACTGCAATACATCATTAATTATTTAATTGTCATGCATAGCAGTTGATAATTTGTGTAATATTTGAGAATAATTTGCTGAAAAAGAATATTATTTGTTTTTACACCCATGAGTGGAAGGCCTATAGCATATAATACGTTAAAAATAAATTAATACCCAAAAAGGAAAAAAAAAAAACATTACAAATGCATACGGGATGCGCTTTTGTCATGTTTAATTCATTTTTTTTCATCTGAACTAGTTTTATTACTTAATTGTTTTGATAAGCATGTAGGAGCTGAAACAGCTGGTAATTTTGGGAATCTTCTGGTAATTAATGAGCAGTCCATGAATCGTCTCTCTTGTGCCCAGATCTATTCGAGATAGAACAAAATTAACCTGCGAAGATAATTGTTAAAACTCGAAGAAACAAACTTTCATGCAAGAAGTTGAACTCCAAATTTATTTGAAGCTGTCGATTTCATCAGCTCACAAGTCCAATGCGTCTTGAAAGTGCTTAATAAATGATTATTTTTCTAGCTTAGAATTGTTATGGCAACTTGATTAAGCAGGAAGGACGTGAAGCTCAGTGGAACATGATGGAAGCAGCTGGAAGGCTGCTGATCTCATGAGAATGGTCTGGGAAGCCTTGCTGAGCTGGTGGGAAGGTTGTGAGGTAGTTGGGTTAGCCCAGGGTTAGCCTGGCGTAACTTCTACAGATTTAGCAAGAAAGCTCTAGAAACACGCCCAACTAAAAAACTGATCTGTTTGACCAAAGTAGCATCACTTAAACAGTTTAGACTCTCTCCCCAAAAAGATAGAATGTCACTTTTTACGCAAAGGAGATTGCGCTCCAAAAATTCCCTCTCCAAAGAAAAACCACATTCTCTCTCCTGCTGAAAAACCAATATGATCGCATCCTGCTGTGAGAGTTCATGTACATCCCTCTGGTGGAAGATTCTGAATATTGAAGATTGTTGAACGATGGGTTTCCTATTCCCACTCGGTTGGTATTGAAAGTGTGACATTATGAAGTCGAATATTGAAGAAAGTTGCGCTAGGCAGCTAAGCGTTTTTCGAGGAAGATTCGAAGGGTCGACGAGTTCGTCGACGTCCACTGTTGCTGATTGAAGACTCGGGTGCTGGGCAACGTCCTAAGAAAGGATTTCTTGGGAAATTTTATGGAATGATTGGGGATCGGGAAAATGAAAAGGAGTTTCATGTTGATCACCGTCGTGTAAAGTTGTCAAGCATATAGTGGACTGATTGGTGTTTTAAAGCACACCAGAGTGTTTTTGTCACTTGGGAAAATCAACCTCAAGTGATTTTCACTTCGTAAACAAATTTATGGTGTCATCTTTATTTTCTTATTTCTTCTTGTGTTCTTGGATTTGCTAATCGGTATCTCATTAATTTGATTTTACATATCTAAGTTGCTGGAAATATAGTTCTACAAAAGCATGTATGTTGCGGTTATTTGATCTTATTATTGATCTGATTTGCTTGATCTTGGTTCTGATATTGTCATATCATATAGCTGGATTTTCTGGACATAGTGTTGTTGCTTTATTACTTGAGTCTTGATTTTACAAGTACTGGATATCACTTGGTCTTGATCTTTCAATTGTTGTAAACAGTCACATAGTTCTAGTTGCAGCGTGCTGAAAATCTGCAGGTTTCTTGATAAGATAGTTGTTGTAAATCATACTTTATTTTGATTGTATAGTTGCTACATATATTTCATTGTCTTCAATTTATTACTTGCTGAAATATATGCTCTGCATGTTCTTGATTAGATTGTTGATTGACTGAAATATTAAGTGACTCTGTTTCTTGTTTCTGTGATTAATTGATAGAGTAGATTAAATTTTAAATACCTGTTCACCCCTCTAGTTATATTTTAAGTTCTAAAAGTAGTTTCACTTCTTATCTTACAAATTTTTTTGAGATTTTTCAGAAAGAATGCAATTGTAAACTCGAAATTCACGCCTGCAGAAATGCTTTCCACGATCTTGGCGTAAAATAAAACAAAGAACTAATATGCTTGGAATGCATCAAGATGCGTCATTACGGCCACGGGGTTGTTGTCACACCCCAGACCCAGCAGGGTCCAATAGTGGACTTTTTCGTTGAACAAAATTTCAAATAACTCAAAATATATAATTCATTTATTCCAAATAAACTTAAATATATAGTCCTCACTTTCAAAATCATAAACTTAAATAAAAGTCTCAATAAAAAAATGCAATGTAAAATAAAATAAAACTCCATTCTCATCTATCCCAGCCCACATGACATCTAAGCTTGTTCCTCAGCATGCTCTCCATACTTTTCTGGAAATGAAAACATATTAACGGAGTGAGTTCGACAACTCAGTAAGCGGAGAATAAAAAAGAAAAATTTAATAATAATATTTTTAAAATAATTTCCAAATGACTTTTTTTCAGTAGTTCAGAAATTTCCCTTAGGCAATATCAGTAAGCCATATTTACCCTATGGCAGGGTTGTGTCATCACTCCGAAGAATAGATGCACCAGTAATCAATGAGTTGGATTTCACGCTATGAGCACAACCTAACAGTAACCAGTAATCTGACTCACTTGAAAAATCAATATCCTCGCTATGAGCACAACCTAACAGTAATCCAAAAAATAATTAGGGATCGAAACGATAATTGCAACTTGAATTTCACGTTGCATAATTCGTTCAAACATTTGAAACGAATTAAACATGTGATTGGAGTAGAGAAACATCAGAGCATGCTCACACTGTTTAAGAGCTGAAATTCTACACTACTTAAAAGTCGAAATTCTTCAAGAACCAACAGTGAGATAGAAAGGGAGAAAGGGCTAAAAAAAACTAATGGTGAGGTCAGATTTGAGAGGGGTGTTCGACCTCTGAACAAGCTCCCCTTTTTATAGGTGAGACAACTCGAATTTTTAACCAAAAACTTATTGAATAACGTCTGAAATTTATGCCCTTTCGAAAACCCCCATTAAACATGATAAAACACATGATTTACCTAGAAACTTCGAGATCTTTATGTTGGAGTTGAAAAGACTACGCAAATTAGCCAAAAATGGATGTAACAGGTGAGGAAATGAAGAGAGAGAATTTAGGAGAGGGAACGTCTGAAATCGGCGAAACTGCAGCTAAACCGAAAAGAAATCGAAGAGTTTTAGGGTTGAGAGGAAGAAGACAATCAAAACGCGTCGTTTAACTAAAAATCAAACCGGGCGAAAAGAAGTTTAAGTATGAATTAATTTCACCATTATAACCACGCGAGCGCATGGCTCCAGTGGCTTGCTTGCCTTTTACCTCACGCGGCACCGGGGTTCGAATCCTCGCGCTGCCTCTTTTCTCATTTAAACGTCTAAACATAATAAATATAATGCGCGTCCTATTAAAACGTGCAAACATTTGCAGCTCAGTGGTTAAAAAAACTGGGTTATCACAGTTGTGGAGAAACCCGTGAAGGCATCTGTTTGCGTCGTGTGTGGGAGAGAGAGAGAGAGGCTAAGAACTTTATAACACGAGTGACGACCAATCTGAAGTTGGTGATTACTAATGAGCGCGGGTGCACGTTGTGCGACGATGAGCTGGCCGTACCTTTTCATCTTTTAGGCAGCAGAGAATGCATCCAAACCCACAAACGTCTAGCAAAAAATGCTGCTTTCCGTGACAGTACCTCTGAAAGCAGTTTTCATAGCAAAACCTATCATATGCCACACCCGGAAGAGATCTGCTGGTTTTGATCAGAGAGCGACGAACAAGTGGAGAGGGAAGCAGAGAGGCATTGGCTTGCAACACAAGCATGGTAAACAGCATTATCGTCAAAACAAATCTTCTTTTGTAATTTGCAGCCATAAATCTCCTCCCCCTTCTACTAAAATCTTTTTTGTTACCATAAGATCGCAAACCGTCACTTATTGTAGTTGAAATACTTTGATGCAAGAGGTGGACGAAACGATGTCTCCTCCTTTCATTTTAAGGAGTGATGGGCGAGGCTATAAGTTTCAATCTTGTACGAGTCATTGGAATGTATGAGCTGCATTAGCCTATCAGAACTTGTGGAGGAAGGGAGGTGAGTAAAAGGGTGACGCTGTTCTCCAATCTTACACAAGGCATAGGAGTGTTATGTGCTATTGTGCTGTATTCACCAATCAAAAACTTTGGAGAATGGGTGAGTCGAAAGGGAGAGAACTTCTATGTGCTTCGTTTCCGCAGAGAGGTAGACAACCTTTGGCACGAGTTTTTTTGTCTACTCATAATATTGGAGGCATTTTATAATTAGCTGAAAGTTACAAGAATAATCTTTGATTATGAAAAAGGGAGAGTACTTTACAGCTGTCTCTTTGTTCTACCAAAATTCCCTGATCGTAAACTGAAAAAAACAAACAAACAAAAAAGTATTGAGTGCGAATTAACTTGTGTTTTTGTATCTAATACTACCCGCTTAAGTAAACAAACATTATTAATCTCTTTTTAAGACTATAATCAAAGAATTTAATTAATCTCTTTTTCATTGGAATGTATGAGCTAGGGGTGTCCATTAGCCGGTCCGGTCCGGTCTGAGCTGGTATAACCGGACTAGCCATGCTAATGAGACCGGACCAGCCAAGGACCGGTCCGGTTTGGGCCCCAGGGTTTGAGCCTTTTTTAAGTGACATTTTTTGATTTTTTGGGCTTTTTGAACCATTTTCTAGGCTTATTTACATCAATTTTGTAGAGTTTTTTAGCATTCAATTTGGGTTATGATCTGAACAAAATTATGACACAATTGTGACCTTGCTTCTACCACAAACTTAAAAGAACTCTAAATCATACATTTAAATAATACTACTATACTAATTACTAGGTTACTAATTAAAGAATTCTAAATCAACATACCAAATAGAAATTCCAAAATAAAGAAAGTCCAAAATAAAAGTATCAAATAGAAATGCTACTAGAACTAATTAGTAATTAGTAATTACACTACTTTATTACAAGCCATAACAACACCACGATTTTTCTATGTATGAAAAATATAAGTTGAGTGTACCGATTTTGAGCATTATACTCCGATCTGATACCGATTTTTCTATGTATGAAACCGGGACCGAACTTGAGTGTACCGATTTCACCGAACCGGCCATTCTGGTAAGTTTTTTCTCACAAGCAGTCCGATTTCGGTTAGGCCAGGTTTTTGGATACCCCTAGTATGAGCTGCATTAGCCTATCAGAACTTCAGAAGAAGGGAGATGAGTAAAAGGGTGACTCTTTTTACTTAGCCTACCAGCTTAAGTAAACGAACATTATTAATCTCTTTTTAAGATTATAATCAAAGAATTAATTCCCTTGTTCCTCTCTTTTTCTCACTCTTTCATTACTTAACGCACCCTCCATTAAGGACCCCCATCCCTTTTTCCTCCCGTCACCTGCTAGTTATTGAGCTTTGTTTTTTCTTTTAGAGATAAATATAAGGTTCGTCCGATGTGGCTTGCGCACAAATTAAATAAATTCTTAAATTTTAAAAATCATCAAATTAATCTCTAATGTTTAAAATTCATCAAAACTTTAGTCCTTCTGAAAACCTTTCAAATGTGAATGATTTTAAACTTCAAGAACTAATTTGATGGCTTTTAAAATTTAATGACTTATTTAATTTTCGCGCAAACCATAAGGACGAACGGTTGTACCCATTTCTTTTATCTTGTCTTCTATTTTGTAAATGTTATTTTCTCTAATGAATTATCGGCTCGTTCTTTCTGTTCACATTCCACTTCTAAATGCCAATTGAAAGCTTCATAGGAGATAAAAAGTTTTTATTGTAATCCCCTAATCAATTGTTTCCATGTGTTACAAGTATTAGGATGTGGAAGCTAAACTAGTTTTTCATCAAACTACTAAGTACTAGAGATAATATCAAAATTTAATGTGAAATATTGTCAAGATTTTAGAGATTTAAATTTAAATATAGAAATATATTTCTTATTTTGTATTATGTTGACACTGAGCAGAGAGACTAGCATGGTCAAATTACCTTATACCAAGTTAGATGCATGTACACCAATATTTCAGCACATCAAATATGTTAGAATCTGTCGGGTTAAAACTGGCAGGGGGTGAGGGCCGGATCTCCACACACCGCTCGGACGCTGCACAAAGCCAGCGGCCTGGTCCCTTAAGCTAGGCCCTCGTGCCGAGGCTTGAATGCGTTGGGGAGCCAACCCTTCCGGGCTTAACCCGCATGGGGCATGGAGCCACTGAGGGTTGCGGGTATGGTTCCCGGCGATCGAACTCAAACATTTTAATTAATATTCTTTACGATTTAGGTGATCTTAATTAACTTATATCTACTAATTTTCTTATAATATTACTTCAACTAATTATTGATTTTAAACATTAATTTATATCTAAATTTTTTGATACGCAGAACTACAATTTTGTTCTCATAATTTTTTTGATAATGACTATTGTATGAGGATTAAATCGTGATATTAAATGGTTATAAACGCGATTATAAGCCAATGTCAGAGTTTGATGCGAATGTTGCTAATTAGCAGACTGACAGACTCAGTACTGCTCCGGAGAGTAAACCACCCACCGTTCGGTAACCTTGAAGTGAATTGCAAAGAGGGCACAATATTAATGTTTGGTCTAGCCAAAAGGCATGGAGGTGGACGTAACAATGGAACTACGTGAAAGTCGATATTAATGTAGATTTGCTGACCAAGATCAAGATGGATCATGGGCGTATTGGAGAGGATTAGGAGCCATGTTATAAGATATATATCGACATTACTAACGAAGAGACTGCCAACATTAATTAGCTCAAATGGTATCGAAAGTGAAGTACTTCCAAATAAATTGTAACCTTTTGAGTGTAATTCCACTGCCAACTAATTAAAGGGGCACATTCCGGCCAAAACCGGAATTTCACGTTCCCGGTTTCTGGTACCGGATGCATTTTTATTACTTTCCGATTCGGTTTTTTTTTAAAAAAAATTATTTAAAAAAAGGGTCAAGTTTTTTTTAAAAAAAAAAACCTTTTAGGAGAATTTGAGGATCTATATAAAATTTGGCAAAAAAACTCATATATTAAAATTGAAAATTTTCAGTTTACCGAATTGGCCAACTGAAACTAAATGTTGGATTCCCGTTAGTATCCTATTTTAATAGCTGAAGAAAAAAAAACAGAAGGAAAAACGCTCATGCATGTATTGCAAAAGATCTGCAGAATATAAAACATTACAAAAAGTATCATGCGACACTGGATACACTTTTATCTATAGTTAATGTTCCTTCAATTGAGAAGCATTTTAATTGGTTGAAAACACACACACATATATATATATAGCATGCAAAATCAGCAACTAATTCTTCGCGCCGTACGTTGTCGTAATAGATTCATGTAGCTGCCTCCCTGATCTTTATTCATATCTGTCACGTAAAGTAAGATGAAAATAAATATTAGAGATCAAGATATTATATATTGTGATCATTATAATTTATAATCTTTATTCATGCTGTTGTTGCATTATTAATTTTTATTGGGATCTTGAGTACATGGGCCTATTTATTGTACACTTTATTTTCATATATATATATAAATATTACACCCGAGATAGAATAACAATCACAAAGATGATATACAGTTAATTAAAAAAGAAGAAGTGATGTTACATGAAGGGGGAAAAAGTTTAAATCATTCAGCATTGAAGAATAATGTATGCATTTATAAACGAAGATATAATATATAGTATTCGGACATAGAGATGCAAGATCAGTATGATGCTTGATTGTTATAATTTTGGGTAGTTAAAATTTTTAGGTACGAGAGTTCGTAAAAAAATTAATATAGTTTATGAGAATTGCTAAAAAATTTAAGAGAGAGAATTTAAATAAATATTAAGGAAATTGACATTTTAGTCCTTATGTTTACATCATTTTACGTTTTAGTCCTTGAGTTTCAAATTTCAAATCTAAAGCCCTTATGTTTACATTTGTTTACAAAATGGTTCTTCTGTCAGGGATCCGTTTGTTTCCCTAACGGAAGGGTCACATCAGCTGGAGTTGTCCGCTGATGTGACCCTTCCGTTAGGAAAACAAACGGATCCCTGACGGAAGGACTATTTTGTAAACAAATGTAAACCCAAGGGTTTTAGATTTGAAATTTGAAACTCAAGGACTAAAACGTAAATGAGTGTAAAATCTAAGAACTAAAATGTCAATTTTCTAAATATTGTAATAAAAACAAAATTTAATAAAGAAAAAAAAAATTTATCATGTCCTTGTGTGCCAATATTTGAGAGCTCGAATATGCGTAAGGGCGCAGAGAGGGCTAAAAACTTTATACCATTTTTCGAATTAATGGTGCTCAATGATGGGGACATTTTTTGTGACGATCATCGATCTCTCCGTCTTCTAGTCCTTCGGCGCAGCAGAAGGTACATCCCTCCGTGCCAATTTGAATAGCCAATGCAGACTGCTTTTGAACGCACAATCTCTGAAAGCATTCGACGAAGCATTTATCAGAAAATTTCAGACGAGCTCTAAGGTTAGGGAGAAATCGTCCAATACCAGACGGAGATGGAGGCGGAGAGGCGTTGGCTTGCACTACAAGTGCCAGAAGCAAGGCCAACACCGACATCGTCAAAGCAAGTCACCTTGTGCCATTTCCACCTATGACTTTCCTTCTACTTCTAAAATTCCCTGTTACCCGTAAGTTTAAGATTTCAAAACCGCGTTGCTGAGTGCATTTCAATACTCTATTACGCTCCAGTTATGCAGCACTGTATAATGTCTACTCCTTTCATTTATATTTAATTTTGTCAAGATTCATCCCAAAACCAATTGACAATGTGAAGAGGTGGCCCAACAGGTATATGAAGCACAAGATTAAACGATCTCTAATCAATGTGGGACTCTAATACTCTCCCTCACGTGCAGGCCGAATGAACATGGTTCATGCACGTGGACAATAATGAGGAACACAAACAAGTGGGTCAAGCCCATAAATAGTTGACTATGATATCACGTCAAGTTTCATCCCAAAACCAATTGGCAATGGAAAGAGGTGACCCAACAGATATATGAAGCACAAGATTAAATGGTTCCTAATCAATGTGGGACTACAGACTTTAACTGTAACGACCCAAGGATAAACACTAGCCACAGTTGTGCTTTGACTTCAAAAAGATTAGTCAAGGTTGCTCTTGAAGCCCATTGAGTCATTATAAAGCCCAGTTCAACCTAGTAAGGTCCCAATGTGAGATTTGGTCCTTATAGAACTCATCTCTCATTCATTCTCCTCTCCCACTCCATGTGGGATTCGGGGTATCACAATCTCCCCCCTCAAATCCTTGACGTCCTCGTCAAAGCCCACCAAGCCCACATTGGTGGTTACTAGGACCGCTCTGATACCATTTGTAACGACCCAAGGACAAGCACTAGCCACATCTGTGCTTTGACTTCAAAATGACTAGTCAAGGTTGCTCTTGAAGCTCATTGAGTCATTATAAAGCCCAGTTCAACCTAGTAAGGTCCCAATGTGGGACTTGGTCCTTATAGAACTCATCTCTCATTCATTCTCCTCTCTCACTCCATGTGGGATTCGGGGTATCACATTAACATTCTCCCTCACGTGCAGGTCGAATGAACATGGTCCATGCACGTGGACAACAATGGAGAATACAAACAAGTGAGTCAAGCCCAAAAATAGTTGGCTCTGATACCATGTCAAGATTCATCCCAAAACCAATTGACAATGGGAAGAGGTGACCCAACAGGTATATGAAGCACAAGATTAAATGATCTCTAATCAATGTGAGACTCTAACAAATTTTAAGGAGTAAAAGGGGAGGCTAGATTGTTCAATCTTTCGAGAGTCACAAGAAACTCTGTCACTGTGTGTGCCGTATAAGGCAAAGGAGTGAAGGGTGAGAGTATTCTTCAGGCTTACACGAATCATAGGAATGTATTAGTTGTATCCACCTGTCAAAACTTAGAAGCAGATGAGATGCTAAAGGAAGAGAGCAAGAAGTGTTCTTATAAGCTAGTGAAAGGGTAAGTACCTGCTTAGAAAAAAAAAGGTTAAGTGCCTTTTCCGCGAAAGTTTGTTTTTTTTTTCTATAAAAATTCTGGGATTTTATTTTTTTTACTAAGCAAGCAAACATAACATAAAACTAAAAAAAAAACACTACAACGGAGGGTGGGCAACCCTACAAATAGCCCAAAATAACCATAGTACAAATAGAACCGAAAATGAAAGAAAAATAGAAAAAAAAAAGAACATGGCCATACTCAGAGACGAGTGCCAAGACAGGGCCGCTCTGAAGGCGGTAAACGGGAGCACTCCAAGCATCATTGGAGTCATCTGCAACAGTCGCAGACCAGAGGCTAGATCGCTGCAGGAAGGA
Organism: Myrica gale; assembly: GCA_963930655.1. NCBI lineage: Eukaryota > Viridiplantae > Streptophyta > Magnoliopsida > Fagales > Myricaceae > Myrica > Myrica gale. The sequence goes on from OZ005601.1 coordinate 6,865,744, forward strand.
GAGTAGTGGCAGATCTGGAGACGGTTGAGCAAGACACCACATTGACTTAAGAGCAAGAGCACGTATGGGCTCAGAGCAAAAACCAGAAGAAAACCCAATAGGAGCCGAAATAGGGGAGACACATGAGATCCACACTCCACCCTAAACGGCGCTTGAGGAGCACATGCTTGAGGCCCAGCCACCGAACAAAAAGGAGAAGGGAGATCAGAGAACCAGGAGGAGGAAGGGATGGCGCGTGCACGGTGGTCGGTCACCAGAAGCGGCAGATCCATGGTTCTTCGCACAAAACAAAAAACCTACAAAAGAAACAAACAACACAAAGAAATGAAAAACGGAAAGAGGGAAGGGAGAAGGAGCCTAAGCTCGATCTCCCTTCCCCGGAGAACGCGAGCAAAGAGTTATGGGGTAGCAGAGCGGGGAGAGAAAAAAAAGGAGAGAGAGAAGGAGGTTAATTCTAGGATTTTGTTACTTTAAGAAAGTTCAAACATCTTAATTACATATTTTAAAGGGCTAACTAGACCCTCATTAGAGACGACATACTACTGAGCTAAGAGGCCAAACGGTCATACAAACCCAAACGGATAGAGAGCTGAAATAACCCATAATTGACAAAAAAAATTGATAAAACTAGTGGAAATGGAAAGCCAACACAGAGGTGGACAACACCACTAGACGATGGAGGAGCAACACCACTGAGTCCGTCCATGCCGATCATGTCCTTTGAAGTCCTCCATTGTTGCTTAGATCTAAACTTCACTTTGTCAGAAAAAGTCCCAATAAAGTGACTGCAAAGGAGTTTTATTACTAGCTATGGACACTAGAGAACTGCACAAAGGAGGGGAGGGACATATATATATATATATAAGGAGACAAATTTCTTGAACCTTTTATTTTTGTTTGGTGAGCGACATATTAGATAGTGTTTTGTTGCATCAAATTAGTTTGAATGCATATATATTTGAAGGTATGGCACTGGAACTAGAGGGTTGGATCTCCCATGATTCGAGCATAACTTTTGGGCCCCAAACGGAAATTAATTTCGTACATGTGATCCACTGGACAATGTCAAGGCATCCAAACAGAACTTATTCAAAGGCTTCCATCACAAATTCACCATCTTACCCATAATGAGAGAGGAATTACATGGATCTGAGCCTTCTATTTATGCGTGCGGGCCAATGAGAGCGAGAGACAGAGAGACACATGCAGGGGGCTAAGAACTTTATACCACCTTCGACGTTAAATGGCGCTCAGTGAAGCGGGCATTTTTTTTTTGACGATCTTTGATCTCTCCTCTTACTCCTACGGCGCAGTAGAGGACACATCCCACCGTGCAAGTTTGAAGAGCCAATACAAACTGCTTTTCAAGGCAGGCAGTATCTCTCAAAGAATGTATCACTACTAGTGGAGAAGGTGTCGATCAAGCGCAGAGGGAGGCAGAGGGCCATTGGCTTCCACTAGAACTGGCACAAGCAAACACCGTCATCTTCAAATAAAGTCTCCCGGTGCCATTTCCAGCCATAACTCCCCTTCTTCTTCTAAAATTCCCTCTTACCCGATATTTAGGGTGCGTCTCAAAGTAAATTTTACACTTCCTAAAATTTTAATACAATAAAAAATTACAATATAATATTTCTTTCTCTATCACATCATTAGTTTTTATTATAATAAATATTAAAAATAATCCATCTCTTCACTTTTCACCAAATCCAATACTCGGAAATTTTAATCTCCCTAAAATTTTAACACTCAAACACAACCTCAGTGCACTTGAATATGCTATGTTACGCTCGAGTTATATATTGGACTAAACAATGTCTCCCCTTTCATTTCTTTGATTTTAAGGAAGAAAGGGGGAGGTTAGATTGTTCAAGTTTACACGAGTGACTAGAAACTGTCTCGATGTTGTATTTCCCTGTTAAACTTTTTAATAGGGTTGGCAGGTGAAAGATTGGGTTACTGTCATTCTAGATTTCTTTAATGCTCATCTGATGCATCCTATTCTCTGGGTTTCAAGAAGGCAGAACAAGCTTCCCCATAAATTGGCTAAATGGGCAGTTTCCTCAAGTTGTTTATGTTTCCTTAGTTTATCTGTTATTCTTGTTTTTGTAGTTTTTTTTCTAAGCAACAAACAAGTATATTAACATTCGAGAAAAACAGCCGTTACAAACTCGAAAACCGCCCAAAGACCAACAAAAAACCTAGTCGGACCAAAATGCCCTACAATAACCTACAAGGGCAGAAACCACCACATAACAACCACAAAGGTCAGAACACAACAAACCCGTCGCACATGGCGACGTCAGTTTTCGCTGGAAGAAAGGCGTTCAAAGCAACAATATGACTCCTTCAAGAAAAGCTTCAAACAAGCACCGGCTACAACAAAGAGAGAGGAAAAGGAGACAGATTCGGGTGGCACAACACAACGGCAACCAGAGTCACCGGAGAAAATCAACTGAATCTGCCCAGTAAGAGAAGGAAAGAGGGCAAGGATACCTACAAAACAAAAGAACCAACAACAGAACAAAGAAAACCAGCACATAAGCAGCACTCGAGCTCGTGAGCACACGTGGTTCTCCACACGTCGGTGGATGGCCATCGGACAAGACTGGAAAGGACCGCCGGGACAGGCAGCTAACGGCAGAACGGAGTGTGTCCCCCAAAAACCGGGGAAACCAACCAAAAAATAGGTGAAAAGGACCGGGCGATTGAGATTCACGCTCGTACGTGGGCACGTGTGAGGAGTCACGCGCCGGCCATTCACCACCAGACTTGGCCAGAAATGATCGTCCATCCAAAGTGGTCGCGCACAGTAAAGACCATCAGAGATGTCGGGATCTAGCCTCCTTTTATTTCAAAAACAATATCAAAAAATTGGCCTAAAATGCCTAGAAAAATGTCAAAAAGGACACAAAGGCCTCGGAGAAAGACAGGAGAGGGGCCGGAGCCCCTCCCTTGACCGGAGAAGGGGGTGGGGGAAGAAAACAAGGGGAAATTGAGAGTCTAGAGAGAAGGAATAACCTCTCTCTCTAGACGCAGATATTTGTGCGATCCTTCCTGCTTTTGTAGTTGATTGTGACTCTGTTAGTAGTTGTTTTTGGTTTGGTTCGTGATTATATATATATAATAATAATCTTTTGGGTAACAAAACACTTTTTAGTGGACATAGAAGTAAATTCTTAGTGGTTTCCATCTTGTATTTTGTTGATCTCCTCTCCCACAACGGTATTAATAAAATTATCATTTGATTAGAAGAAAATATTCTTAGGGTTTTATTTTTTGTTGTTCATTTTATATTTATGCTGTCTTAAACCATGAGTATCTATGTTAGCACTGCTTCATTTTTTTGGACATGCTCCTCAGTGCAGAAAACAGAGAGCACATCAAATCCGTCGGACTTTGTTATTTTATTTGTAGATAGAACTTATTTCAAGATTTAAATATTTAAATAGATAAATACACAAAAGGAGGCAATGTTCAAAATCATGCACGGATTCTTCTCAAATCCTATTGTTACACCAATATTGAAGCTCTGTGATTAAAAAAAAAAATAGTGGTAATATCATAGTTTGCCCCTTAATTATGGGTCAATTTCAAATTTGCCCCTAACTATAAAAACGTGATTTACGTCCTCTAACTTTCATAAATAAATACATGTAAAATGACTGAAATGTCCCTTCAAAAGGTAATATTTTTAAAATAAAACTATTGAAACTTTATTTCATTAATCTATATATTATTTTGTAGGGACATTTTGATTGACCTAGAATATTACATGTTTAGTACATCTAAAACTAATATAATATTAATTGTTTAATGTTTTAAATATTAGTTTTAGATGGAAAAATGGTTAAGAGGTGTACATTTAATTGTTGAATTTATATGACTTTAGATTTAATTTATTGCACAAGAAATTTTCTCCATCTTTAGCTTACATGTACTTAAGTCATACCGTGTCTAGATATATTCTAAAATTATTATTTTTATTATTTGCACTATAATTATTGGTATTGTAATTATTTTATAAGTTTAATTTTATCATATGATGCAATGAACTAATTAAGTATTTTTGTTTAGGGAGATAAAATTAATTGTTTTCTAGATTCACAGACAACAAGAGCAATCTAAATATTAGCTTACATGAAATGATACACTTAAATCTCAGCCCTTCATCTCTTTTTTCACTCTCCATTTTTTTTAACCTAGTATTTTATTTTCCTCCTCCCTACTTTTTCTAACTTAACCTCTTTTTTCCTATTTTTTCTTCCTATCTTTTTCTTCTCTCACTGGCAAACTCTTCCCCCTATTTTTTTATTTTTTTATTTTCGCAAATCACACTCTTTCTGTCTCTCTATTTTATTTTTCTAGCAACATTTTGTCTCTCTCTCTCCTATCTCTTTTGTTATTCTCTCTCTATTTGCAGCTTACCTCTATTGTCTCCCTTCTTTTTCTCTTCTAGCCGATCATTGCTAAGCTCTCTCTTTCTCTTCTCTTGTCCAAAAATCCTACTTTTTCTTTATAGCTTTTCTTTATTCAATGGGCCACTCTCTTTTCTCTCTCCCTTCTCAACTTTTATTTTTTCCTTTTATTTTTTTCTTCTCTCGCTTCTCCCTCACTTTTATCCCTTAGTGGTTACTCTCTCTTCTCCTATTTTTTCTACTTTGGCTGAATATCATTTTCTCTCTCTTTTGTTCTCTTATCTTTTATTCTGTTTTCTCATGGTTTCAACATCAAGTTTTATTCTTAGTTGTTAAATTAGTTTGGTTTATGCTCTATTATTTCAATGTCTTGTATTTCAATTCCTAGGATTTAGATTTAAGTTTCTTGCTCTTTAATTTCTTGTAATTTCTATTCCAATTTTGGATTATGTTCTGTTATTATTTTCTTTAAACTTGAATCTTGAATTGTAATAAGATGATATTATTTAATCCAAGATCTTGTGCTTTTTTTTATTCCTTGTCATTTAATTATTGTCATTTAATTTCTGTCATTTACTTTTCATTGTTTATTTACCATATTTATGTTTTCTAATTTACTCTGTATGTTATATTTTTAGTTTACTTTTTGCGTTGTGTTAATTTCGTTACTGACTCTCAAAAATCTAAAAATATGAATATGAACTGTGTTCAATAAAGACTTTTTATTTTCTCCCTTTTTTATGCAAGTTTGAAATTAATCTATTTTCTCCTTGTTTTTATGCAAGTTTGAAATTAATATATTTTCTCTTTATTTTTTATGCAAGTTTGAAATTAATCTATTTTTCCTGTGGAGACGATATAGCCTTTTGGGCTAATTATTACACGACATAACTCTTATACTTATGATAGCCTTTGCGCTGGTCATTTTAGAGTGTCATATTTTTGTCATTTTATATGTGGTTACATCTGACTTAACAGCTAATTTGAATGAGGCTTACATTGATGATTTTCGAAAGTTAGAGGACGTAAATCGTCATTTTCATAATTATGAGGCGAACAACGACGTTGCTCCAAATAATTACAAAATAATATCTCTCTCTTCCAATCAAATTATTCTTTTTCATTTAAATCTTCTCTCTTTATTTTTATATTAATTCTCATACTTAAAATTTTAACCACCCAAAATGTTATCAATCAGAGCACAATTTTTGTCCCTTCAAGCTTTATTTCCTTGCTAGTAGGGACGGAGGGCTAAGAAGTACTGATTACTTTATTAGATGGGTATTAACTTGGTGGTCAATGATGACAACATTTTTTTTCCTACAATCATCCTTTCCGTCAATTCCTCGGGCGCAGCAGGAGATAAATCCTGTGTAGCAAGCGTCTTTGACAGATGGAAGCTGCTATTAAACGCAGAACGTGTCATAGAAGTCCACCAAGCATACAACATCAACGAGGAGATACTCTATAGGGTTAGAGAGAGAGTCGACCAAACAGACGGGAAGGCAGAGAGACATTGGCTTGCACTATAAGTGGCACGAGCATGGTCGTAAACACCATCAATATCATCAAAGCAAGTTTTCTGGCACAATTTCCAGTGCCCATAACTCTCCTCTGATCCCCCTTTTAAAATTTTGCCATATTTACCCACAAGTATAGTTTGGAAGCATTTATGTTAAGATTAAAATAAAAGAGAGAAGAATAATTTAAATTAAGATAGAGAAGAGAGATAGACGAGATACAAGATTTAAGAGGTTTAGTCTATAGACCTACATCTACTGTGGGGAGGTTCAACCAATCAGATTTGTATACTTCACTAATGTAAGGAAATCCTTGACCAAAAAATGGCAAAGCGCCGACCCGATCTCCCTAGCGCCTCCATTCCCCCTCCTTCTGAACAAAGCTCATACTCCCTCGCCGGCCAAGGAGGCTCTCTTCCCCACATTTGCCCCTCTCTTGGTTGGCCTATGCATTTTCGCCTCTTCTCCGGTCTAGTTTTGGGCACCCTTTTGCGTTCAAGTTACGACTAGATCTAGGCTGGTTTGGGGGTCATCTCTGACCACACACAGTTTGGATGGCCTCTCCCTTCTCCGTTGCCCTCTTCTGCTCCATATCGGAGGTGGTTGGGCGGCACACGCACCCCTTTTCCCCTCCTTTTGGGCTTTTCTTAGTTTTTGTTTTTGTTTATGTATTTTTCTTTTGTTTGTGTGATTTTCATTTCAGGAGGTTTGTTATGCGACAGATCTAATAGCAACCGGTTCTTCTCGCCAACCTTCGGTGGACATGCTTTCTCTGTTCGTTTTTAGCGAATCTGCAACTGTGATGGTGTCCCACCGCTTTATGTGGTCCTTTGTCGGTACCTCTGTCACATTTTGTTCTGGCCCTCTCTATGGTTCTCTTTTGCTTGTGTTTTTGTGGACGTACCTGTGTGAAAGTGGGAGGGAGGTGTTTGTCCATTCCCTTCTCTGGCTACCAAAGCCGCCATGTGTGGTGGGTTTAAACTTGTACCTGGGTCTTTGGACCTGTTTAAGAACTACAGGCCTTTTGGCCCTTCTGTTTGCGGCCTTTATGGCCACTTGCTGTATGACACTTAGGGCCTTGGATGATGTTGTAATGAGCTTTATACCTTTATAATTTTTAACCGACCTGAGAGGTCTATCTGTATTCAGTACTATTGTAATTCACCTGCGAAATGAATTTCACATTTGCTTAGAAAAAATTTTGATTCCTTCTTGTAGAGATTGAGGGCTAAGAACTTGTTATTTACCCCACATTAAGATCGTCATTTATAAGATTTTTTATTTATAAAATTTTTGAATATTTTTAAGATTTTGATATAATTGTGAATATTTAGATAGATTGGAATTTTATAAGTTTTTGTGTAAAAGTTGGTAAATTTTTTTAAAGATATTTAATTTTTATTGGAGTTGGTAAAAAGATAGCGAGAGAGATAATTTGATGTAATTTTTTAATAAAAAGTATTAGAGGTTAGTGAAAAAGTATAGAGAAAGAAGATTTGTTAGATTTTTTTTTAAAAAAAATGTATTATAGTTTGTGTGAAAAGTTGTTGGAGTTTATGTAAAAGGTATTGATGTTTATATATAATTTTTTGAGATTTTGGATGTTTGTTTTGTAAATTTTGTTGCATTCATTGTATCCTATAATACTTTTGCAGAGGAACATGCCCATATTTTCATGGTCCAATTCTAAATGCTATCTATCCATTTGTTCAATAGTTTGTTTGTTTTTTTGGGTGAATGGTAATTATGTTAATTCTCCAAAGAAGCTATACAGAAGTTTGGGTTTAATTAGTCCATGATTACAAAAGTTGGTCAACCAAACCAACTCAATTCCTGTACAGAGTAAGCTCTGTATCAAGCAAGATCACAAAATCTAAACATTACAATATGGCAGTGTTCAGTACATCATTTAACGGCAGCCGATCATACCCTTTATCACAGTAACAATATCTGTCAAGACATGCAGAAATGAAAAATCCCCTTCAATTGAAGTACTAATGTCCTCCCACTTCTGAAGTTCCCTTGATCTTAAAACACTTACTTGGAGCAATTGAATACTTTGGTTATGCAAGTTTACACATTGGATCAAATGATGTCTACTCCTTTTGACTCCTGTCAATTTAAGGAGAGAGACGGGAAAGGCAAGCGAATCATTAGACAGTATATATGAGCAGTTTTCGCCTGTCAAAAGTCACCGGTGAGGCTATTGTTCAAGCGTAGACGAATCAAGAGAGCAACGTAATATGAGATGTCAATTCGCCTATTGGAATTTGGAGGAGAGGAGACTCGAGATCTGGAGAGGTGTTTTCATCTATTGAAAAGCCAAAGTAACTTTGGGCAAAAGTTTTGTCTGCTACCTCACTCCTGGACAAGAGAAGAAATAAGATTTCTCTCTTTGGACACCTAGTCCCACAGGCCACGGGTACATTTTCAATCTCCAATGCTATGGACTCTTCGTGGCAGCCGCCTCCCAAGCCCCCTTGGTACCAGATTCTGTGGGGAATAGGTGCAATTCCTGGCTTCTCTTTTATCTCTTGGCTACTGATGAAAGGTAGGCTAGCGACGAAATGCTATCTTGTAGCAGGAGTTAGAGAGGAGAGCGGGGGGGGGGGGGGGTGTTGTGTAATGGAGTTAGCATAGATGGGAATCCAATTTCCAAATAGAATTTGTACTGTTCAATGAGAAAGGAATAGCATCGATCGGCTTCTATATATTCCATTGAAATGGTAAAGAGGGAGACAGAATTAATAGACAAGTGCATGGAGAAAAATATGGACGGCTAGTGACCCTTATTCCTTCAACAAGAATCACCACGTTCGAGTTCAGGTTAACATTATATACACACTATGCCAGATATATCTCAACAAAGATCTCAATCTCACCTCTCTTTTTCATTTTTTCCGTTATTTGGCTCTTTGCAATCTCACAAGGAACCTTCTAGTATGCGAAAGTCGGTCTTGGGGTTCAATCTGATACACACCCACCATTGTTGTCCCGATGAAAAGAGGAAAAGTCGTTAATTTGATTCCCTTGGCGAACAATGGATGCAAAATTTGGAAAAAAAAAAAACAGAAATGTCATGGGATGTCAAGGAATTTAAAAGCAACGTGACTCCTCCTTTCCTTTTCTGAAAGTGGAGGACCTTTTACTTGATGCAACGTAAAGCAGTATAATTTAAGAAAATCATGACCACCTTTTAACGTGAAAAGATAAGAAAATTGATTCACTAGGGGCGGACTACGGACTTCTATGAAAACACCTGGCTGTCACGGTGTCACCAAACTAAATACCACAGCAAAGCTGGCTATCATGCTTTGTCTGTGTTATTCGTTTTGAAGGTTTTTCCTCAGGCAAAAATCTCGATGACTATAATCAGCAGACATGGTACTACTAAGCTGTTATTCTGTATGATCTATTCCAAAATGAAAATGATTAAAATGCAAGTGAAAAGAGTTTGCTGATAGAAAAAGTTTAGTTCCAATAGTGTTTCAGTGTCTGTTTCCCACTCTTTCTATTCTTTAGAGCGAAATAAAGATCATCAGTAGGCATTATAAGAAAGGCTAAGCTAGCTCTATTCCATTTTGCTTCCTTTCTCAAAGGAATGAGCTTTCTATCTGAGAACAACTATTAAACTTCCAACTGAAGCTTCCCTTTAAGAAATTGAAAGTCTTTTTTTTTCAAACGAAGGGTGTAAAATGTGCAGACCCCTATAGTTGGCACAAAGTGTGTTTATATTTCTTTTTTCTCTTAATACTATTTCAGCAATCAATAGTTTCAAAACCAGCTTATACAGCAGTTAGATAACCCCATGGCCCTATGGACACACCCTTTAGGGAGTAACCATGAAATTGGCTGATGGAATATCTTATTTTGGAGTAACGTTACTACCTCCTGTTGTGTAGTCCTAAGTAACATCATCTAGAAGGAAAGACTATATGGGCTCGTGAGGATGGCTATAGAGATATAGTACCCTCTCTCGAGATGTATGCTCATTTCACATGAAGAAATTTGTATCTTGAGACCTTGCAATTTATGGATTACCAACTACTGTGGAGATCAATAACATTTATGTGGGTCTTGAATGTATAAGCGCATTCCTCGAACAAGAAAAATATCATATATGTCATTATTTTCAAATATTTAGCAGAGAGATTCAAGGGATAAATTGAAATGGACATGTGTTGCCTAAATCATGTCAATATGTCTGATCCAATTATTTTCTCTATCAATTAAGGAATATTACTAAAGAAGATGTTCCTTCAGACATAGTGCATGACCGGTATCATGTAATTCTGTATGTTTTTCATTCTTCATTCGCTCTATGATTATCTCTTTTTGTTTGTTTTGCATCAATCTCTACTTCAACCTTATGGTAGTCTCCCTCCTACTTGTCGACCTTTCTAGTTTATATCTTTCACCAATTATCTTTCTTCTGCAATTAGGATCAATCACCCTTGGATCTTTTTAACATGCCGGTTCCCTCGGTTAATGAGGCTCGTATCTTCTAGATCTCCTTTTTTCTAATCTCCTCCATCAAGTAAACACAATGATGTTATCATGTATCCTTAGAACCTAATAGATACTGACATCGAAAAATAAGATTCAACTTTTGGCCGCCATTTGGCGGATTTAGGGGATGATCTAAACCAGGTAAATTTGTATGTGCTTCAACTCTTTCCACTGTCTTCTTGATTTTTCAAGTTTGTTAAAACCCTCTCCAATGCTACTTCGTATTCTGGGTTCAGCTTAGCGACCCACTCTGCTTGGTGTCTTGTTTTTGTTTGTTCTCCCTCTTGAGTCTCTAATCTGCTGTAGAGCAATGTGGTTAAGTGCTTGCGCTTTATATTGTTCCTTCCTTGTCAATCTTTTTTCTTATGACATCCTTATTCCGTCTAACTCGTCTTACAATACTTAGTGCTTGTTTATATGTAAATGCTCAATCCACATTCACTAAATAATTTAATCATATTAGATAATGACCATTAAATGAAAGGCATAAAGATACCCAGTTTTCCTGGTATGGTTCTCAAGTACTGTTTAGTCAGTAGATTAGCACCAGCCTCTTGCTTAGGGGATATTATGCTTAGCTATATGCATCCCCTTTAAGTTAAAAACCTTGTCGTCTATTCTAGATGGTGGTGTTTTCGTGTGCTTGCCAGCTTTGAAATTTACTAAAAATAAAACAAATCAATTAAACATGATCCTTGAGCTGCACTTGTTTTAAATTATGAAAAGTTCCATCTTTTTGTATTAATCACTCAATTTTTCTATGGAACTGCTGGTAAATCCAGCATTGAAGTATTTTATAATCCCCCAAAAGATTGTAGTGCCAACAGCATCTTTTGTCCACTTTCTAGCAGACCCACAGATTAGTATCTACCCGGCTACCCCTATTTCTAATCGACATTGATTCTTCCCCTATTTCTAATCGACATTGATTCTTCCCCTATTTCTAATCGACATTGATTCTTCTTTAGTAAGTTGTGGGGTAAGGAAGGAGTTGACAAACAAAAAGCCACTCTATCAATCTTTCCTCCAAGGAGGGAAGCGCGACAATATTGACCAAGAAAGGAAATCTGATACTAACGTTTACTAAGATAACCAATCATGAGAGCCCATGTAACTGTAAGTAGTAGTTTGGAAGTGTGGTCAACCAGTAAAATATGGAGCTTGCTTTGGCTATATTGACATTATCTGGTTTGTGTATATTAAACCTGAAGTGGATCAGTAAAAAATTCTGAACAAAAGTTTATCATAGAGATTAGTGATGCAGGACTTGCATTTAAAAAAGGGTAGAGGTAGAAGTTGACATGTCGATTACCAAGAACCTCTGAACACACATAAGACGAAGATTATGCATTCTAAGAGTTCTTTTATCTCGATTCTCCTACTAGGAAGCCCTTTCTTCACAACTAAAAGGAACAGCTGGGATCCATACATAGTAGCCAGAGGTTTCTTCTCACAAATGCCCAGTGCATGAAAACTCCATATAATTGGTCTGACCAAATATAGTGGTGCATAATGGCTTAGAACCATTTGGCCTTGTCTAGGTCTATAGACTGTTATTCTTGGCTCTGCATATGAAAGTTTATCTTGTTGACAGTATATATGCCGACGGCACTTTGATCTAGTTTACATGCCTAGTGACCGGAGTATCTAAATTTGAAATGCAGACAAGCTATAAGCCATATGCATTTGAAATTATGTTCACGCTGGAATGTTTAAATAATTCGGTTATTTGGATGTGAAAGATAATTGCAACTGTATTGCAGTCTTTTCTTCTTCTTCTTGTTCTTTCCTTTTCTGTTTCTTGATGCTATCCTTTTTTTCTTTTCTTCGTAATTCATCAGGGATTTCATTCACTAAAAACTGTCACAGTACAAAATGTGTCTGAGAATACAGTCCGCAGAGCAAAAACCAAAACAACCATTACTCAGTGCCCATTTAGCGATTTCATGGCCTGTTATCCAGGTGGTCTAATTAAGGCGTACAATGGATGTGTGAAAAATTCTGCTTCGACTTTGCGTACAGACTACAAGGAACTCCTTCCATCAAGACCTTCGGAAGACAAAAAGTTCGCCGCATATTATGGAAAATCAACTTTCATCAAAAATTGCTATGAAAAAGAGCCTTCTCAAGATTTCTCTGGTCGGGATTTCGGCTGATTCATAATTGGTTAGAAACCCAAGGATGACTGTGTAGCGAACCCTGAAGATCATAAAGAGATTTTTGTGGTACCAATATGGTTGAAGAAGCTTTGGACTTACTCTGTGATTGCGGTGTCCCCCATGAGTATAAACAAACCAAAACTTTTATTGGTGGCGTTTGACTCTTGAGCAACCAAAGTTAAATAAACGCAACCAAGAAAAGAAAGTATACAAGAAAGAAAGAGGGTAGGAGAGGAAAAGCTCACATTCTTTTTCCTTTGTCTCCTCCGCATAAAAAATTCAGTGAGTGTCCTTAAACTAAAAATGTTCGATTACAATCACTATTAACTGAATCAAACAAATGTAGAGAAGAATTTTGATAAATGGAAACGAACTGAAACCCCCCTTTCCGGTGTCTCCTCGAGTAACTGAACATCAAGAATTTTTTTTGATTTTAGCGGTTGTTTCTCACGGATAAACTGAGCTGGCAACTTTCCTTTCAGGTTAATGGGTATCCATCAATCATCAAATATGTATAAACAAATGATTGTGAAAAGATAGTTTCTTTTACAAACCTGGCTTATTCTTTCTTGTTTTCAGTAATATTCTTTCAGTTGTCGGGATTGGCTTTATTTTCTGGCCACTGCCCATAAGCATAGATTCTCTCTACATTGCAAAACCAGAGTCCTCTCTCCTAGGTGGGTGGCTTATGAATGGATGAATGTGCTCTGCCTCTGCTTGGATTCTCTCTGGCTCACAAAAGATTTCCTGCTTTTGTCCTTGCCTTTTTGCCTTTCCTTTTCATGGATGCCTCTTCCTTTCTGAGTTTTAGGCGGTTTTAGGTGCAAGGGGCAGCTGGTGTACACAACACACAAAGATAGTGATGCATGCTCACACGTTTTATTCCACCTATTCAGGGTATAAATAGACGTTCGCATTGTGGGTTTTCTCCATAGCATTGCCTCTTCTCAGTCATTGCAATGGTTTGGACTGTTTAGTGCAGATTACAGAATTGTGGAGATGAGCTATAGTACACACTCCAATATGGGCTCCGGTTGGCTTCTTTTTCCTTCTCGCCTCCTTTTGCATCTCAACTTGCATGCAGTGTGGACTGCTATTAGCTGTACAAAGTGTTTCTCCATATTTGTCTGGGTTTTCTTTGCTGTGATGCCTTGTACTATTATTCATGTTTGCTGATTTTCTTGGTCCATTTACAGAATCTTTTGTTATATTCTTTGATTGGAATTTTTGGTGCTCTTTAATTGTGACATAATGGTGAAATAAAATTCAGGCAGTCGAACTGCTAGGACATTTGAGTTTGGAAGGACACATGTAGTAAGGCCCAAAGGAAAACACCAGGCAACTATAGTTTGGCTTCATGGACTCGGTGATAATGGCTCAAGGTGATGTTAATACTTTTTGCCCTCTGTTGTCTTCCTTGCTACATCTTTTTCTGTTGTTTTATGCACTCTGGCGATTGCCTTAAAGAACGGCAGAGCTTTTAAACTCTTTTAGATATGAAGCAAAGGAAAACTGCACTCCTTTGATACTTTCACGTTCTATACATGAGGGTAGCTTGATACTAGTGAGAGAGGTTTAATACCACCAATGAGGGAGGTCTAAAACTGACATGTAGACAATTATAGTCTGCATGGTAAGTTCTAAAGGCAACTTAAGTACCCAATGACCTAGCTCATGTTCCTCTGAAACTCTTTTGATTAACAGTGTGTGACAGCCAGGTAGAACAGGAAAGATCTAATCATCTTTATTTGATTTTTATTCCCCCTCTTTCCACCAAGGCTTGATTTTATCTTCGTTTTGTATTTAAGTACATAAGCAGCAATAGAAAGATGGACCTTTTGGTTTCAAAGGCCCCAAAAAAACAAGAGTTCAAGATGTCAACATCCTGACATGACAAGCTATCTAATGTCGAGTTCCTCTTTTTCTTTTACTGGGGACATTCCCAAGAATAAATTTGATGGAAAAGAGCAGCAGCACCTGAATGAGTATGATATGCCTATTGTCCTTTTCATAACTTGTCTGATTAGATGTGAGCTTAACTTGAGAAGCATCAAGATTGGGAAAAGTCCCTATGCCGATTTCATGAATGGGACCAGTATTTTGTTTGTTATTCACACTCCTAAACAACTATAGATGACCTTTGACAAAGGATATCCATATTATATAAGGAGATACAGTCTGCAGAGATTTTTCCAGAGCCCTTGCTTATATCCCAAAGAGTCGTGCAGTGAATAGTGAATAAAGTGAAACTCTTCCATTTGTTGGGTACCCCATGCACAACATTCACATATACAGCCACTCACACACAGAAGATCATATTGCATTTGTTTTTAGCAAGATGAATGTGTTTATTAACGCGTGAAAATCAAAGCCTAACAAGGTAGAAAAAGATCTGTTTTCTCACTCCATGCTATATTTGGATGCAGCTCTTCCCAGCTCTTAGACTCCCTCCCTCTTCCAAATGTAAGGACTCATATCAATTTCATTATTTACGAATTTACATAGTCTTGCTATGCTCTTATCCATGAATGTATTTCTTTATCCCTTATCCTAATTTTCTTCTCCGTTAAGTACCTTCAGTTGTTCAAACTCTTTGACACAGATTAAATGGATCTGCCCAACTGCTCCTACACGTCCTGTGACATTACTTGGTGGTTTTCCTTGCACTGCATGTAAGAATCGGTCAACTTTTTTGCCTGTCTTTCCGAGAATCGAATTAGCATTGTACCTATAATTTCTCTTATCTCAAGGATAAAGAACAACGCGTATCTTTTCAGCCTTCGATCATCTGAACCGTTTGTGTAATTCATTTCAGGGTTTGATGCGGGTGAGCTTTCAGAAGATGGTTCAGATGATTGGGAGGCTTTAGATGCTTCAGCAGCACATATTGCAAACTTGTTATCAACAGAGCCTGCCGACGGTACTTTGCCAGCTAAAATAATTTTCCAAACAGCTTCACTTTAGCTTCGGATTACACTTAGTTTGCTCGTAACATACTTAAATTTTAACCTCAACTCAAAGTTGGAAACCTATTTTAGTCTTCAAGTATTGAAAACTATTTTCATGCTTTCCTATGTCATTTTCCAGTCATAAGAATATCTTGTGTTTGAGACAATGCGTAAATTGATGTCTAGAAAAAATTGACTCAATCATTCTACTTTGTTTGATAGTTAAAGTTGGTATTGGAGGCTTCAGCATGGGTGCTGCAATGGCCCTTTACTCTGCAACTTGTTATGCTCAGGGAAGATATGGAAACGGTATCCCATACCCTGTCCACCTAAGGGCAATTGTTGGACTAAGCGGATGGCTTCCAGGGGCAAGGTATGACTTTTTGACAACAATTCCAACGCATCTGATATTAATCTCTCTCCAGATTCCCGCAGCTTCTATATCATCTTGATGGATCTTTTGATCTTATCTAATGACCCTCAAGACTCGTGCCATCTTTATGCATCTTCCTAGGCATCCATTTAGCTACACGTCTATGCAAATGCAAACACAGAACCACTACTTATATTGAAAATTTCAACGATATATGCAGGACCTTGAGAAGCAAAATACAAAGCTCACATGAGGCTGCAAGGCGTGCTGCTTCCCTACCCATTCTGCTTTGTCATGGAATTTGTACGAATCTGCCTCTCTAAATGCCACTGTTGCATGCAGTTTATGCCTCTATTTTTTTCTTTTTTTCTTGGTAGGAGTTTATGCCTCTTTACTTCTTCAATGTTTCATTTAGTCTCATTGCTCACTACACTGGCTGCACTTCAAAAATATACCCAATAAATGTCTTAATCTGATTTCACTCAACCATAACATCTGTAGATTTGACAACCCATATTTATGCTTTCATACGCCTGCTCAAATTGCATAACACTGAAAGATAATTCATTTAAACGTACCCTGCATTGAGAAAGTAGATTTTGATCTCAATATTTGATTGATTTTTTTCAAGCTTCTATTTGGCAAACTGATCTGTTCTGATAACAAAAGATATCCAGTTGAGTATTCTGACTGGCCTCCTTATTGTAGGTGACGATGTTGTCCTCTACAAATATGGCGAAAAATCAGCCCACTCTCTAAGTTCGGCAGGATTTCGCTACATGACATTCAAACCCTATGAGGGGTAACCATCCGTCTTCGTTAGAGAGAATCAACTAAAATTTTAACAGATGAAATTGAAATGAAACAGTATCTCTTAGTGAATAGTTTTGACTCTGCAGGCTTGGCCATTACACAGTTCCTGGAGAAAGGGATGAAATCTGCCATTGGCTGACCCCAAAACTGGGACTTGAGGGCTCTCGCCCAACTCGGAACTAGAATCTACACTCGGAGCTAGTACGTATTGAAGAATTGCGGAGGAATAAAAAAATTTGAAAGGGGAGCAGGCTTTGAATGCTTATGTACAAGTAATATATTGAATGGAGCACGGGGTATATAGTAGTTATAATAACCTTCCTCATTCCTTTTGTCTTGTCCTGTCGGAAATAAAGAGCTTTGGATGCACTTGTTCCTTGTGGTTTCCCTAAAAGCAAATTTTTTTCTCCTTCGGCCTCAAATTTTGTTCTCACTGAAGTTCCCTGACCTAATTTCAATAGTACCGGCATCAATTCTTTTTAGCCTACTAAATCCAAAGAGGGAAAAAGAAGCTAAAAGGAATCATGTCAATCAGTACAAGGGGACCTAGGAAGGTAAAAATAGCAATCCCCTTAATCCTCGCCAATTCGATTGATGGGGGCCTTCGATTTGGAAAAGAAAGAACAAGAAGAAGCTGGGTCTTATTTTTTCTCTTTTAGGACAATAAATGGGTTTAGATTAAAGAGGTAGGGCGGCGACAAGAGTATCTCCAGTATCTCACAAACTGGAGCACATATTCCAGAAGTACTTTCCAGCATTTTTTTTTGTAATGATAAGCGTTGGATCTGGGCCTAATAAGGGCGTCGAAATCGTGGGATCGAAGTGGAAGTTCCCGATTTCGATGGCCAATTGCATCCTCGAGAACTTTCTTGAATGGTTAACATGGAGAAGTTCTTTGATTGGAAAGAAGTATCCAAGGTGATTAAGAACCCCAAAGCTTGTTCCAAAAGTTTAAAGGATAGGGGGAAGAGAAGCTTTTATTGGGTATCGAGTTGGTAAGGCTCTAAAAGCTTCTCTCAAGCACGCGGAAAAGCTTCGGGCACAGTCCACAAGCGATTGGCATTTTTTGGGGTCTCATAGGTCAAAGGCTCAAATCTATAGACTCGATAAATCTATTATGGGAAGATTTGGAGAACAGTTCTAAAGCATTTCAAGAGTGGATTACCACATCAAGCGGCTTTGTAGTGGTTGGCCAAAACTCTTAGCCCTCGCTGCAATACTGAAAACGCACAGATTACAACTGGCTTTATTCACTGCATTGCATATTCAACTTCCGCAGACAAGTAGACAACTCTCCGTGCAATCAATGAAGTAAATAAATGCCCATACTTTCTGTCTGATCATTTCTTGACTTGATCGACACGGGATTTGGAATTACTGTACGGGGAAAGAGGAGGGAACAAACGCACATCCTGCCAGATGAATCTGCTGACACATCTCAAGCCCCGTGGATGGTTTGAACCTTCTTCCGCTGCCCTGATAGTGTTATTAGTGTCCGCGAGTATCCCACGCAGGTCATAATCCCCACTTATGTCATGGAGTGCAGAGTCAGAAGTGAGCGCATGGGGGAACTCTGGCGTAAGAGAAACAGAGGAACAGAGTGGATGGAGGGAAGCGGCTGATGACTGGACATTACTTCTGCATTGCAATTGGGCTTGTAGAACAACTCCTAAGCAAGGGTCAAGATTACGAATAACGGCATGTCCTTCCCATGGTGTTGGTGAGAATTGCTCAGTGCTCGCAATCGCATCCCTTCTGCTGTCCGTAATTTCCAGCTCCCCGTGATATAGGTTATTACCCCTTTCAGCCCTCCTGTACTCTGCTTTTGCAATACCAGGTTACGATAGAGAGCTATTGGTAGATATGGCAAAAGGAAAATTTGTGATATCCATTTTGACAAAAGCCTTTTGGAAATAGTATTACGTATCTGCAGCTAATATTGTAGCCAACCGACCAAATGTACCAGCTTAATAAGAAGAAAACCGAATATACCGGCTTACAAAGAAGAAGAAGACAACCAAAGGTATCAGGTTCCTTTTTGCTCGACAATAAAAATGAGTCAGGTATATATATCAGTTTCTGAAAGCTTGTATTGTTGAAAAGTCAAACAGAAGATGCCGCAAAGTTTACCTTTTCCCCATTTTTTGGAAATAATGACAGACATTATCCTACTGGAATCCTCATAAACTATTAGAAATATCAGAGAGTAAATCAACGCTCATCACAAAGGATGTTCTACGTCAACTAACTGGTTAGCTGCCCACATTACTGATATAAGGGGATAGTTAAAACTTTGCTATTTTCACTAGAATGCTCAAACCAATCCTTTTGTCCAATGTCATAGACAAAACCTGAAGAGTAAAGCCACACTATGTGGAGACCTCAAACTGTATTTTTTGACTGGTGGCAGTCTGAAACTAGTGTCATTCATATTCTATGGCAAAACAGCTCTTGTAGAATCAAGTTTACTAGTAGAAGGCAAAGAATAGAATTGAAGGAAAACCTAACCTGCTTTTGTTCCAAAATAATTTTGGCAACCATCACATCGGCATCCATCAGAGCATCCAACACTAGCCTTCAATTAGAGCAAAACGGGTATCAAATGAGAATAAGTTGAATACTGAAAATCCATAAATACGTCCTATCCAAACTCTGCCATCTAGACTGAACTCATCGCCTTTTATTTTCATTTCATAGAAATAAACTATGACTGTCAGTGTAATATGAATTTCCCAAATGTCATACGATATCTCTTGGGAGGGAGATTCAGGACAATGCAGATGTAAGGAACAGCATTTTCCTGATATTGTGTTGCTATAACAAACTTAACCATCATGTAAAATGAACCTGATAGCATTCACAGTATTTTTTAAGACACTTTGACTTCTTGCAATTGCATCCTCTTCTATGCCTGGCTGAAGATGGAGTGGCCCAGCTCCCTTCTTCCTGCAGAGTATTCTTTTGCTCAAATAATGTTTAAGTGATACTACGGAACAAGATAGACAGTCTCACAAGTAATTACCACAACATTTGCTGGAGACTCCGTGGCATGCGGCAAGATCTTTGGAGTAAAAGCAAGAGGGTTACTTGATTTTATTTTATTTTTTTTATCTAGAACTGTGTCCTCATAGTCAGGTTTGTTCAAGCATTTTTCACAATGACAGGAATCCGTACAGAAAATTTCCGCTGAGAAGCACTCACAATAACTGCAAATGACAAAGAATACAGCTGAATCAAACTGCAACAGCAAAGATGGCTGGAATGGGCATTTCTCAAGACATCTACAGTGACCAAATCCTTTTGGAGCTCATATAATTTGATTTACGGATTTTCTTCCTACCGACAGTAGAATTGCATACCAAACAAAGGACATACCGCAACCCCCACCCCCCCCCCCCCCCAAAAAAAAACAATGAAATTAAAAAAGAGGTTTAACAAGTTGAATGCTGCCCAGGCCGAAAGAAGAAGATATACTAGGTTTAAGATGTGCCTCGTGTTCACTTACAGTTTCAAGCATCGGGACTTCTTACAACGACAAAGTTGGCAGCTCTCATTCTCTCTGGTGTTTGCGATGCTCTTCCTGAATGCATCCCAAAAAACTCAAGTTGGTTAACTGTGAAAAAGGAAGGAAGTATAAATAAGAAACTAAAAGCATACTTGCCTTTTCCTTTTAGGGCTCACTTGGTTGAAGTCCCCAACAATGGCAGCGTTTTGTGAAGCGGATATCATCCCCACACATGGAGCAACCTGCTGTTTAATATTTGTAGGAGACTCAGATGAGGGATTCAGAGTGTTACAGGGTAGGAGGTGGCAGAAGTGTATACCAACCCAGCTTGTATTCCCTGCTGATCTACATCCGCATGGGGAAACATTGTCCCAGCTCTGTGTGAAATTAAGATAATATCTGTGTCCTTTGCTAAAACATTGCTACTTTCAGGCATGAGCTTATCTAGCGAATTCAGGTATCCGGTTATGTTATTATTTGCAAACATATCAGAGTTCAACACAGACCTGCCGGTCCTATTTAAATGCCAGATACCAGAGGCAAGAGAAAAAGAGATTCGAGAGTTAACATTATTTTTAGTGACTCTAACCCGTTTAAAGGGGGAGAAAGAGGACTCCAAATTTATGGAGTGAGGGCCGGTGTCGGCCTCCCAACTGCTAGAGATCGGTCCCTCTTCAGCAGGTGACAGAACCAGACTGTTCAAGTTTGTTATGTTAGCCCTTGTGGGCTGCAGCATCAAAATGAAGATGCCTCCGTGTACTGCGTTGGAAATTATTGGCCTCCTACGTTACAAATACACATTTTATTCTACTGCATGAAATTTAAGAACGCAAAACATAGATTACCTTCTGATCTGCTAAACATCTCTCATAAAATATAGGAAAGATGTTTTTTCCGGTAATTGCAAGCCACTTTCTTCCTATTTCATAGTTGTCGAGAAGGATCATCTCAAGAATATGACTAAATGATACCTAAGATAATGAAAATTGTCTAATGAAAAAATAGTTGTCAAATATACTTGGCGAAGACAAACATAATGATAACTGTGTTATTAAAAGCATTTTGCCAAATAGACACAACTGCCACCTCTGACACTTTCATATCCATGTAAGGTATCGACATCAATCTCCCCTATGTACGGTGACCACTGAGATTTTGGTCACCAAATAAAAGATTCGCATAAGTAGGGGGACACAAAAGATACTATTTTACTAGCTTCGACCAATTATAACAAACAAAGGATACTCCAATTTGTAGACCGTTTTCCAAAGCCGAGATTAAAGCTAAATTGTATTATACCGTCAAAGGAAAGTCTGCCCAGTATTATTTTGGTGCTTAAATCAAATAGATTTTTCAAAACTTAGTACATAGCCTAGTGCAATGGAAAATTCTCAGGAAACGAAGTGCAAGTGGGCAGCTTTGTATCTTGTGAGTGGCCACCTCATACAAATAAAAGAATGGCGAGCAGGTAGGACAATATCCAAGCCACCTCCCAATACCCCATTTAGGTGGGATCAGTTGTTGATGATGACTCTTCTAAAGTAACAAATGATGATGACTCTTCTAAAGTAACAAATGATGATGAGGAGTGAAAGGCATCATTTACCTATGCATCAGAAGAAGTGTCTGACTTTAAAAGAATGCAGAAACAATAATAATAGCCCACTTAGTTTGTACCTTAGCAAATCCTTTTGATAATGCGCTTTGACCATCATCAGGATCTTCACATGCCTCATTAATCTGAAAAGTCTCAAGAAATGACTGAGACGTACCGTCTCCTTGATAAAACTGAGGCACTTCTTCGGCTGATGGCGAGCTTGAATGCACTGCATTTGTAAAGTCCACCTCAGAAGGATCGGTAAGGTATTCGTCAATGCAGTCTGATGGACTGCATGACTGGACTTTCTTATCAAAGCAAGTAATTTGCACAACATTCAACTGGGTATTCGACTGTCCATGACTAATCGATTCAGCCGCTGCTGTATTGCCTCTGTCAACATGAATAAACAACCCTTCAGCTGATATGAACAGGTCAGTCTTCTAGAACAAGCAAAGAAAACTTGGAAATTAAATAGAATCCACAAATGCCTGACAAAGAGTATAAGAGTTAAATTATCTCAGACCTTTCCAAGATAGTGGTCTCCTGCTGCAGATCCATATGAGGTGATGTGAACACAGGGGGTGGGGTTGGCATATTGGTTACCGAAAATCTGTGTGTATAAAGTGGAGCCTTCACTGAGCTTATAGGGGAGGGATTGCGAAGGCAATCTAACATAGGTAAGTCCTACACTTGAAACAAGAAAAGATAAGCAACTGAACACAAAATGCAAAATGTCATAAATCAATGAAGCAACAGATAATACAAGTGGAGTATGCTTCTCCAAAAGCAATTCCAAAACATAATGTAGCAGTAAGATTAAGCACCGTAACCTTCGCTTTCAATCCGAGGAAAAGGCAGGCAAAGGAAAGGACTAAACTTGACGAAGCCAAACAGATGTTTTAGATAGAGTTGGCGAAGTCCTTTTATCATAGGTCCCCAAATAACGAAGCACACAAAATAATACCTTCTCCTCACTTTCTTTTACCCGTTTTTCTCGAAAACTACAAGATCTTGATTCATTTCTGCCTCGTGCCATTGTTCAAGTCGAGCCAAGGCTTAAAGTAAATTAGCAACACGAAAATAAATATATGGGAAAGTCCTGGTGCTTAAAGAAGTTTAAAACTTTGGACAATTAGTATAATCGATTGCCCTAAAAATGCAAGGGCGAAGTTTGACGGTTAAGGAAGTTTTCTAAAAAAAATTGAAGTATCAAGAGACCATCCTATTGGATAAACGGCATCCCCAGGTCTCTCAAGGAAATGAGACAGGAAAAATGCAAGATTTCATTTCTTTTTACTGATATTCTTGGAAAATGAACAGACTAAAACGCAACCGAAAACAAGAAGAAAAACTGGGAACCTAAACTATCTGACCCATCAGAAAATTAACCAGAATGACACCGTGAACTGGCTTACTTGTACTGCGGGAGACTCCAATGAACTCAGCCATGACGCGGCGGCAACAAGATTGTCATCAGGAGAATCCATATTTTCAGGTCTGCATATACTCTTCTCGACCGAATTTCCCTTCCCTTCCCTTCAAAGTGACAAGAAGCCAAGAACCCAATGCGAAAAGCTCTCGTGTAAAAGTGAAGAGGAATGGAGGAACACGATGCTGCGTAAATAAAAAGAGGAGGAACGCGATATTATATAGGTTTTGAACCTTATGACCGAGCGGGAAGCTTCAGGTGTTATTTGGGGCTTGTTTGGCAACCAGTTTTGGTTTTGTTTTGGTTTTAGTTTTTAAAGATTAAAATAAATTCTATAATAAAGGCATGTTTGGTTAGATTAGTTCAGACTCATTTAATTAATTTTTCTTTAATAATATTTTTATTTTAAGTACTATTACGTTTAAAAAAATATAAAATATAAAATTAATTTACAAAATTACGAAAATATAAAAATATCAAAAAATCGGAATTTATTTTTTAAAATACTAAAATATATTAGAAAAATATGAAAATAATATAAACTAAAGCAATAAAAATTATTTTTTTTATTTTGACAATATTTTATTTCTTATATCATTACATTTAAAAAATAATAAGAAAAACTAATTTCAAGAAAATAGGAAATTTAAAAAAAAAACATAAAGATATCTAAATAAACAAAATTAACTAAATATTGGGCCATTTATCAAAACAATTTAAAAATTAAGAAAATTTATCTAAACACTTAGAAAAACATTAAATATTAGAATATTAAAACATTAAAAATTATTTTAAGACTAACCACCTGCCACCCTGGTGAGGTTGCACAGCTCCAATGGGGTCTCCCTCTAGGCAAAAACCTAAGAGATTGCACACTTTCGGCTACTTTGGGTGGGTAATTTTTAAAATTTTTTGTAAATTAATTTTCTGTTTTTTATTTTATTGAATCTCCAAAATAATTTATTATTTTTTAAAATTTTATACTTACTTTTCCTGTTTTAATAATTATTTTGAATTATTTTTTATTTTAATTTTCTATAGTATTAAAAATATTTTTTCAAACAAGAAAAGGAAGTATAAATTTTAAAAAATTAAAAATTGTGTTCTTTCAAATTTCTGTAATTTAGTTTTAATAGTTATAATTTTTTCAGATTTTCGCAAATTATTTTTCTCTGTTTTAGTTTATTGAATTTCCAAAATTATGTTTTTAAATTTTATAAATATTTTGATGAATTTTATGTATTTATCTCTTTTAAGTATTTTTATTGAATTTTTATAAATAATTTTCCTTTTACATTTTACCCACATTTTCCAACATTTTCTATTTTTTTGAATATTTTTTACTAATTTGGAAATATTTTCTGAATATTTTTTAATTTTTTTGATAATATTAATTTACAGCAATTAATTAGTTTTGCAACATTCTTTTATATTTATATTATACGATTTTCATTATTTATAAATTCTTATTCTATTTTTTCAAATATTTATATTTTATTGAGTTAATTTTGTTTTCTTAGATATTTTATGTTTTTTTGTAATTTGTTTAACATTTCCCAATTTCTGCAAATTATTTTTTCTTATTATTATTTTAAATGTAATGATATGTGAAAGAAAAGATTTTTAAATAAAAAACGAATTTATAATTATTTATTTTCTATTATTTTCATATTTTTCAAATATTTATATGTTATTGAGTTAATTTTTTTAAAGATATTTTTTTGTTTTTTTGTAATTTTTTTAAATTTCCCAATTTCTGTAAATTATTTTTTCTTATTATTTTTTAAAATGTAATGATATGTTAAAGAAATAATTTTTCAATAAAAACGAATTTTTATTTATTTATTTTCTATTATTTTCATAGTTTTCTAATATTTTTAGTATTTAAAAAAATAAATTTCTAATTTTTTATATTTTGTAAATTAATTTATTTTATATATTTTTAAAAATTTTAAATGTAATATTATACAAAATAAAAATTAAATTATTAAATAAATGTGGCTAAACTATTCTAATCAAACATGCCCTTATTATAAAACTTATTTTAGTCTTTTGAAACTAAAACCAAAACCAAAAACTGAAATCTAAACTGGTTGCCAAACAAGCCCCAAGTCAAGTTTCATAAAGAAACCGAAACATACATACCAGATCGAAATGAACCGGTAGGATTTCAAAAGAATCTGAGAAAATCATTATATTCTTCATGCGAAGCAAAGGAAGCGATTGTCGAACTCAGTAGATAAACTAACATGACCTAGACAAGCCAGTAGTGACAGCACCACAACCTGGGCAGCAAGCCCCGACACAGGGCCAGAAAACGTTAAACGATATGTAACTGAGTAAAGCATTGCAGCCAAAATTAAATAGCAGAAAAGTGAAGTGGTGACCCTGGCTTCAACGCTCTACTCAGTTACATGTCGTTTAACGTTTTCTAAAAACAATCATTGGAGCTCAACTGGGATGAATTTCACACTTGCGTCTTATAGTTCTTTTTCAAAAAAGTTCCTTCGTTAGTGTGATCTCATCACTTTAACGGATTTTTTTGACCTGACAAACTGAGGTCATATCATAGCCAATGACATGCCACCACATGGCCTATCCCTGTCCTCTCTCCTAGTCGACGTCACATTAGCCACCTATACCTTCTCCTTTGACACAAAGCACCTTCATCCATCTCCCCTCCAATCTCTAGGGTTCCTTCTAGTCCTATCTTCTTCCTTTTCTAATAATAAGCCTATATAGGACTCTCGTGATAAGCATCAAATTTCTGTATTATTCTCTAGTATGTGCTTTGTGATGATGAAGCTTTTATGAAAAGATGAACACACACGGGGAGAGAGATAGAGATAGAGAGAGATAGGGAACCTGCAGCTACATCTACAACTACAACTCCAACGACTTCACTTTTAGAGTCCCTTATGTGGAGAACCAGCCTGATTTTTGTAATGGCCACGAGAGGCATAGAACGACGTCAATAACGACACTGATGTTGACTGAGATGTTTATGTGTGTTGGCCCTGATATGCATATAATCATTTGAGAAAGGAGAATGAGGAAGAAGATAAAGAAAGCTAGTGTGGTGGAGATCTTCATGGTTAAGCTCGAACATGTTGTAAAGCTATAAGAAACAAATTAACTCGTTTGTATAAAACCAAAAGAATTCCTTCACGAACTCTTTTGTGCTCTGGACCAGAGACATCATGGTGGAGATGTTAGCGATAAATAAGTAAAAGAAGAAGCAAAGGAGAGGAGCGAGTAATTTGCGGTGTTGCAGTTTATCCGAGATTCGGGCAAAGCATGTGAAGAATAAAAAGTGGACGAAAATTGGCGTGTGAGCAAGGGTGACATGGCGTTGATTGAGAGAGAGAGAGAAAAATGGCAAGTCACGCGACATTGTGCTATTGGTGATTATGTAGCCTCTGTTTGCCACATCAAGAAAATCTATTAAGTGGTGGGGCCACACTGACATGGGAATTTTTTTGGGAAGACGTATAAAGTGTAAGGACCAAATTCATCCAAGTTAAAATAGAGCGACTTGTTAGAAAAAAAGGTAAAAACACAATCACCTGATTAGCATTTAAGCCTTTAATTTTACTATTCTCTTTTGTTCTCTTTGTAAATTTTCACTTTAAAAAAAATTATTAAGGTAAATTTTCACCTTAAAAAAAAAGTTAAAGTTATTAAGGTAAATTTTCACCTTTTAAAAAAAGAAAAAATTATCAAGCTTAATTGTATCAACTACTTTGCCTTTCTAATAAATTATTTTTCCGGGGTTTGTTCAATAAATTGGCCTTGAAGATACATATTCGTCACATTCTACTCCCTACGTCAGTAGATTTGTCGATGATGTGTTTAAAAATTATAAAGTAGATTTATAAAAGTTTAGAAGTTTAAAAAACAGTGGGGTCATCTGAAAAAAATAAAAAACGAAATTATTTCCAAAAAATACTAAAATTATTAAACCTTTTAAAACTACATCTTTAAAATATTTAAAAACAAAAAATAATCGTTACATAATTGCTTCTGTAGTTAAGCACAGACCTCAAAACAGTCTCTCAGGAGAGAAAAAAAAGCCCTCAACATAGTCATTTTCATTATAATAGACTATTCATAATAACCCAGATCCTCCAGCCCTCAAATATATATATATATATATATTATCATGAGTGGACTGTCTTTCGAGGAATGATATTTTTTTCGAGGTCTCTTAATTATTTTATAGATATTTTTTAACTTTGCTTAAAGAGAAAATATGTCTTATAGACTTTTAAACAGTGCTAGTCATTGAATTTTCATGTCATGTATGAGGGGCATAAAAAATAAGTAATGATGCATTTGAATATTTTATATTAAATTTTTAGATAATTTTAAATATTTTATATCAAAATGTATATAAAAGGGATTAGCTTTGCAGTAGTCTTATTTGAACTATAATCTCTTACAATAGATAATTATTTTAATTAAATATTCATCTGGTAAATAATTTTATATTTATTGAGACAGAATAATACTTTTTAAATAACATTAGGGTTGCTTTTATGTTTAACATTAAGATACATTATATTAAAAAAAATTAAAAGGCCTAAATTCAAACTTTCGCCTAAGGAGCCGCCCCTGCACTGGAAACCCTAAAACTTTCGAGAGCAGCTTCAAGGTTCATCCATTTCTAAGAAGATCAGAGGCTCGAGTGTAAATCTTGAACAGCTTTACTTCGATTCGTTTTCGCGCTCAACTTTCTCGGCAATCAAGCCGTTACCTTTTGACAACCGATGAACTACCGGTTCCAAAACCTCCTGGGAGCCCCCTACCGAGGGGGCAACGTGGTGATCACCAACAACACACTGCTAATCTCACCGGTGGGTAACCGCGTCAGCGTCACCGACCTCGTAAAGTCCCAAACCGTAACGCTCCCCGTCCAATCGTCTTCAGACATTAGCCGCCTCGCTGCCTCCCCCGATGGCGTGTTCCTTCTCACTGTCGACAATAACCACCGCTGCCACCTCATCAACCTCCACCGACACGTTGTCCTCCACCGCATGTCCTTCAAGCATCCCGTGAATGCTGTTGCTTTCAGCCCCTGCGGGTCCCGCATCGCCGTCGCCACGGGAAAGCTCCTTCAGATCTGGCGCTCCCCGGGCTTCAAGAAGGAATTCTTCCCCTTCGAGTTGATCCGAACATTTGCCGATTTCGACGACAAGGTCACGGCGTTGGATTGGAGTCCTGACTCGAAGTATATACTGGCCGGGTCGAAAGATTTGACGGCGAGGTTGTTTTCTGTGAACAAAATCGGTGTTGTCAAAACGAAGCCGTTTTTGTTTTTGGGCCACAGAGACACGGTAGTGGGTGTGTTTTTGGGAACCGAAAAGACGACGAACAGAGTTAATAGGGTCTATACAATTACAAGGGATTGTTACATGTTTAGCTGGGAATGGAGTGGTGGTGAGGGTAAGTTCGAAGAAACGGCCGAGGGAGTTTCGGAGCCGGACTCACCGGGAACGCCTGAGAGGGAAATGGAAAGTGGGAGTGTGGTTAAGATGAACAAGAGAAAGGATTTTGATGATGGCAAGGACGGTAAGTTGGAAGAGAACAAAGGATACTTGACTGGAGGGAAATGGAATTTATTGAGGAAGGATTGTTTTAACCAGGCCCCTGCGAAGTTGACGGCCGGTGATTATCACAGGGGACTCAATTTGGTAGTGGTTGGGTTCTCAAATGGGGTGTTTGGGTTGTATCAATTGCCGGATTTCATTTGCATCCACTTGTTGTCGATATCTAGGGAGAAGATCACCACGGCAGTGTTTAATGAGGCTGGGAATTGGTTGACGTTCGGGTGTGCAAAGCTAGGGCAATTGCTGGTGTGGGAGTGGCGGTCAGAGAGTTATGTGTTGAAGCAGCAAGGACATTATTTTGATGTGAATTGTGTGGCTTATTCACAGGATTCCCAGCTTTTGGCTACTGGTGCAGATGATAACAAAGTCAAGGTAACTTTATATGTGGAACGTGGCTTCTCTCATTTTCCAAACGACGGTTTTGCGGTTTCTTCACAGATTTTAGCTCAAAAGCTGTTAGGATTTTATGCTTTTGCATTCCCTTGAAAAAATTGAAACAGAAATATCATAGATATTTGTTATATGATTGTATGAACAGAAAAAGTTTATGCTGTGCATGTGCAAGCAGGTTTTTGCTTGAAGACATTACCCATCTGTTTGTTTTTGTACAAAGGTGTATGCACTCTAGGGATGAGCCTGTGCTAAATTGACCACAGTGTACTACTCAAAGATTTCCTTGTAATGCTTATATATTCTGCAGTGGAAAAAATTCTCTATCTATCTATTCCTTGAATCTTCTGTACTGCTATCCAAGCCTTTTGCATTACGTCAATTATAGTCTTATGTCCATGTAGAGAACAATTTGAAAACATCGTGTTTAGATTTGATGTATGCATACTCGGTTGCTCTTTGTTGGTAACAAGCCTGTATATGTTGTATATATGGGCCTTGCTCTGCTTCTAGATCAGTTCTTTTTCTTTTCTTTTAATCCCAACTTTCTTTAGGAATTAACTTCTTTTTGTTGTTGTTGATGTATGCCCTTTTATCCACCTCGTTTGATTTCTCTTTGGAAAAAATATATTTGCTTAAGGTAGTTGTTCTGATTACTTTTAGCATTTGCCTTGTGCAGGTGTGGACTGTTTCATCGGGCTTTTGTTTCGTGACATTCTCAGAGCACACTAATGCAGTCACTGCACTCTTATTTATGGCCAGAAACCATTGTCTATTAAGTGCATCTTTGGATGGAACTGTTCGTGCATGGGATCTGTTCCGTTATAGAAATTTTAGGACATTTACTACCCCTTCTTCTAGGCAATTTGTTTCTTTAGCAACTGATCAGAGCGGTGAAGTGATCTGTGCTGGAACTCTCGATTCATTTGAGGTATTTTGTTTTTCTGAACTATTTTGTTTTTTTTTTTCCATCAAACTCCTTTCTCATTCTCTTGTACTGGCCTTACCTCGAAGTTTTCTGTATGTTTTCGTTTTGGGTAAATATCACCACCTCTTTCTTGTTTTTTCCCCCTATTGTTTCTGAGATTTTTGATGTGTTCTTTTTAGATCTTTGTTTGGTCAATGAAGACTGGCCGTTTATTGGATGTCCTTAGTGGTCATGAAGGACCTGTTCATGGGTTGATGTTTTCTCCTACAAATGTGAGTTCACTTCCTTTGGTCCATCTCTGTGCTGCCTCAAAATTGATTCTTATAGTTTTTAAGTTAGGTTTACATGAATATTATTTACCAGTCACGTTCCCCTCCCTTATATTCGTTTGGGAGGATGTATGTAACCCAATCATATTTTACGTTTTTGGGCTTTTTTAAATCACTGGGACTGGTTCAATCATTGTTACAAAAGTATCCAACAAATGCTCTTTGACTCAATTGGGTGCTTAAGGAGGCGTCTGTTTTCACATGTAGGCAATCTTAGCTTCTTCTTCATGGGACAGAACTGTTCGATTGTGGGATGTTTTTGAGGGGAAAGGTGCAGTTGAGACTTTTCCTCACACACATGATGTTCTTACAGTGGTTTATCGACCAGATGGAAGGCAATTGGCTTGCTGCACATTAGATGGACAGATTCATTTTTGGGACCCAATTGATGGTTTGTTAATGTACACTATTGAGGGCAGTAGGGATATTAAGAGTGGTCGTCTCATGACTGATCGTAGATCTGCAGCTAACTCAAGTTCAAGAAACTACTTCACAACCTTATGCTACTCTGCTGATGGAAGCTACATATTAGCTGCTGGGAATAGCAATGTCATCTGTATGTATGACGTTGCTGAGCAGGTTAGTTTGGATACATTTAGTAGTACACAAATAACTTATCTTTTTATTCAATGTAAGGTTAGTTTGTATACATATACTACTTATCAAAAAAAAGTTTGTATACATATACTAGTACACAGATAACTTAGTTCTATATCGGATCTATGCCCTTGTTTCAGAGTTTGCAGATAGGTCTTGCCTCATCATTGCTTGTGGACCATTTTCATGATTCAATTGCTTTCATAATCTGAATATTGCCTGCCTTCTACATATGATAAAGAGCTCTCACAACCTCTACTTATTTGTAGCGTGGGTGATTGTGGAAACCTGACAAAGAGCCTTGTGGAAGAGATTTTGTAATGTTACTGTAATAAACTAAAGAGTAAAATTACAAACCCCTAGATTAGCTCACAAGTCTCAGAACACACCTTAAACTGTAGCCTGACAATTTAAATTCACTTCTGATGGAACTTTTTCTTGTGAGTTCCCCCCAGGTCAGATTAGGTTGCTAAATCAGATTGGCTGAGGGCAATTTGGTGGAAAAGTCCGTGTAAGGGTGAGTTGGCATAGTATAGAAGTGTGTTTGAGATTACAGTGATAGTTTGAGGAGGGGTTTTGCAATTTATTCTCGTTTATTCTTTAGCCAGACTATCTTTTTTCTTAAGAGTTAGGGAGAGACATCCTCACCTGTGATTTTCCTGCCACTGGGAAAATACCAAATGCTTCATAAGCGAAGCTTGTAAACCTTTGAAGGTTGTTAGCATGTACTAGAAGTATACTAACGAAGAAATCAGATCTATGAACCCATTAATCAACCTTGCATTACGCCTAGAGTAAGTAAGATCGTTGTTATTGAAAGAAACTTACTCTTTTTGGGAATTTTTATATCAAGCTTCAATTAATTTTTGGGAATATATCATATTAGTTGTTCCCAGATTTAACTTGAGTGGTTCTTTTTTTTTTTGGTGGGGGGGGGAGATGAGGGGGAGAAGACCCTCCGGCTTATGCTACTTTGTATATAATTCTATTGCTTTAATTAACATAACTTATTTCAAACAGTTTATTGAACTTTCAACAGGTATCGTGTACTTTTTTTTCCCCTTGTAGTCACATCTATAGCCTAATTTTCTGAGTGTCTGTTGCAGGGTAGGGGTAACCTGAGTTTGGATATGGTGTTGTGATGATAATTATATTATGTTCCCCTTATCAAGTTCCTAATCTTCTTGTTAAAGTGGACCTGAGTATCACTTGAAATGTCAAACAGAATCAGGGGAATATAGTATAGGAGTGTTAGTGCTACAAACAAGAGAAATCTTCTTCTGTCATTATGCTTTTGTGCCAAATTTGTGGTTGATGAAATACTTGTTCTGTCAAGAAGATACTAAACAAAACAAAACATTTGCTGTTATTTATACAAACCCATGGGGGTCAAACCAAAGATTATTCTATCCTGATATAGGTAACATGGAATTTTTTCTAGAAACCTAGGATCATATATTTTACGATATATCTGGCTGTGAAATAATTGCATGGGTTGCTTTTAGTATTGCAAATTTTAGGTGTCCTAAGCTGTATTCACGTAAAGACATTTACATCTAAACTACACAGGTGTTGCTGCGTCAATTTCAAATAACCTGTAATCTCTCTCGAGACGGAGTTTTTGATTTCTTAAACTCAAAGAAGATGACGGAAGATGGCCCTCTGGATCTCATCGATGATGATAACAGTGACATAGAAGAAGGGGTTGACAAACAAATCCAAGCAAAGTTGGATTATGACTTACCAGGATCCAAGGCTAACCATGGTAGGCCTGTGATTCGCACAAAATGTTTGAGAATTGCACCCACTGGGCGAAGCTTTGGAGCAGCAACAACAGAGGGCGTATTAATTTACTCAATTGATGAATCCTTTATCTTTGATCCCACAGACCTTGACGTAGATGTTACACCAGAGGTATCCTCGTTATAAACCTGAAATCAATGTTTCTGATGAGTAAATGAAGGTTATGAAAAAATTAGGAGCTTTATGTTTTTTTTTTTGTGTGGATAAGTTATATCTGTATGTTTTCCCAATACAGTTTAAAACAGAATTTAGATCTCGTTAGGTAGGCAATTAATTAATATGTCCATTTCATCCGAAAAAGGCTTTATTTCCTTTTTATTTAATCTCAGGGTTTTCCGTATTCTGTAGTAGCACTATTTTCCTTTTGGTTTAGTGGTGGTGCTTTCCTTGTGCTGATTCATATTGATTTTTTTATTTTTCTGGTGCATTTTTTACAGGCAGTTGAGGCTGCACTAAGTGAAGATCAACCAAACAGAGCTTTAATTATCAGCCTGCGTTTAAATGAAGATGCTCTAATAAAAAAGTGCATATTTGCTGTCAGTCCATTGGATATACCAGCCGTTGCCTCATCAATTCCTTACAGATATTTGCAAAGGGTAATAGACGCATTTGCGGATCTTCTGGAAAGCTGCCCACATTTGGAGTTCATACTTCGATGGTGTCAGGTATCGCCCTCATAACTTCAGCTTTTCAAACTTTCTTTCCACATTAACATCTTCAGTCCGGATTTTCTGGTCTCATTCATGGATTGTAATTTGTTTGTGGCAGGAGTTATGCAAAGCCCATGGTAACTTGATTCAACAGAACTCGAGAAATCTGCTTCCTGCTTTAAAATCTTTGCAGAAAGCGATTACCAGAATACATCAGGATTTGGCAGATACGTGTTCTTCCAACGAATATATGCTTCAATATTTATGCTCCTCAAGTGCCACAAAATGAAGGGTATAGGACCACCTGCGGGCACTCCAGCGAGGTTTTGAAATATCCACATCTAGGTGTTCTACTGCCATGTGGACCAGTTTAACACACTTCAGCACCAACCTTTCTGCTGTGTGTATCCATGCTGCAGCCCCGAGAATGCCTGGGAATGCCCCCATCACAAATGCCATCCACGAGCAGTCCAGTGTGCCCATTGCAAAATCATCCATGTACCAAATCCTGCTGGTCCTTTGAGAAGTAATCGTGGCATCAGTTCATGCTGTCTCTCTGATTATTTAGAACAGTTTTGCTATTAGAGCATTAGTTTAGTCATAGGCAAGGCAATACGATAGCATCAAATACTTTTCAACGGGGAATTTTGATGAAATCGAGAATCCTTTTCGTAGGGGTAAACATCAAATAGTTGTTCGTGGTGAGTGGACAAAGATATTTTTTTTCTAGAGCACGGTCCAAAAAAAGACCCGAATACAACTTAACCAGGTCGAATACAACCGACGGGATTCTAAAAAAGATCAGAGAAAGCCATTACATGTTTCATGCGAGATATTGAGAGCGGTGGCCGGACTGGGTAGACAAAGTTACCAAACTTAGGCTAGTCAATAAATATAGCACCACAACCGGTACAGCAAGTCCCAATAAGGGCGAAAAAGATCCACAACGGATTGGAAAAGCCCCTGAGAAGCAGGATACAACAAAGAAAAAAACAATAACACTGGCCAAGCATGACCAACACAACTAACATCAAATAAAAAACAAGGAAAAAACCAAAGAAACAGAAGCAGTAAAATACACAAGCAAGTGTGAGACGCCACCGTCAGAATCCGCTGAAAAGGCTGCCGGACATGAGCGGCTAAGGACTCCTGGAGGAGCAGAAGACATCTGGCAAGGCTGGGGCCACCGGAGAAGAACAGGAACACCGAGATCTAGGAGGAGGGGGTGGGAAGAGCTGGAGCTCTCCCGCCGTTGGAAAACCAGGGAGAAAGGGGAGGCTGGGGGTGGTTTGATGAAAGATCTAGAGAGAGGGAGCACCTCTCTCTCTCTGGAACGCGGTGATGTACATTTGTGCTTGTCGGACAGAGATATTCGGAGTGGATGTAGATAGAATATTTTTTTTTTTTCAAATTCCTTTCCGCTGAGAAAGAGGATGGTGCTGGAAGATAGAACCTGGTCTTCAATGAGGTTTTTAATTCTCACTATCAGAAGCAGTCCTTGTCTGACAGAATATTGACTTCTTACCATAAGAATTGGTCACTCCCATCGCTCTCAGTCTAGTATTATCCGACCTCAACTATAGCTCTATTTTGATCCATAAGTGGATATCTTTTTCTACGTGGCAGGAAGAAATAAACCGATTCAGTCACCCTTATATATTCTCAAATTGGACTGAGTTGGAAAGATATGATTATGATTGCTTATAGAAAAGATAAAAAAGTGGGGTAGTTTTGCACTCGTCAGCAGAATTGGAAACTCTAGCAGTCCTGCGGGTTTACCTCTCCTCTTAAGGGAACAAGATTGGTTTCACAAAGGAAAAAGAAATTGTCCATTTTTGCCGCTGCCATGTACAGCTAATTCATTATATTCTCCTGATACACAATCATTTCTCTCCTACAAACTCTATGTTCAGTTTATAAACTTGAGTTTAGCCACCATTTAGCAGTAGAAAATGATTATAAGTATTCATATGAAAAATCCAACGAGATAGCAGTAGCCACGAAGGCAGAGTAATAAGCTCCATTTCTTATTCTACAAACGTACAAAACCAATACAAGCTTATTACATAGACCCTGCAGAAAACTTGCATATAGAGCCTTATATCTCCTCAATTTCAGCAATAATACAAGATCATGATCAAAAACATTCTAGTGACCTCTAACTCTCTTTAAATTGAGCAAGTCATTCAGACTTCTCCTGATCAGCTGATACATCTTTCAGCTTTTCCTTGAGTTCACCAGTCTACAGAGGACAAACCACCTTAGAGGGAGGCACTTCCCATTGTCAAGAACAAAGGAAAACACATTATGAAAAGGAAGTAACCTGATGCATGTTAAGAATAATATCTGACCCTCCAATGAACTCTCCCTTGATGAATATCTGCGGAAATGTGGGCCAGTTGCTACATACAAAGAGCACGGAATTTAGAAAACTAGCATAGCATGCAGATTTATCATAATCAACAGCCGCATCACTTGAATCAATAGATGCCACAATC
The DNA here is from genome assembly GCA_963930655.1 of Myrica gale. NCBI lineage: Eukaryota > Viridiplantae > Streptophyta > Magnoliopsida > Fagales > Myricaceae > Myrica > Myrica gale. Next base: position 6,901,822 of record OZ005601.1, read on the forward strand.
ATTTCTTGTCTAATCTCTTGAACTGACGAAACAATCCCTTTTCCTTTTTATTTAAATAGAACCTCATTCAACTGAAAAACGCAAAGTCATAATCAAGCTGAAATTTTATTCGCTTCCACCAATGACTGTGGCACCAACATCTAATTCCCCTTGAATACATTTTGCCTACTTTTAGGGTACCAAAAGGTCACCAAAACCTAAACTCATAAAGGATCGATCATCACCATTACGGTTCTCATAGCTAGCACCATAGGTCAATTAAAAATGACAAGCCCACATCAGCAAAGTTTAATAAATACACTTATTAAGGAGAAAGCAGCTTCGTCAGCACCATGAAGAATCAGAGATTTCCACTAGGCTGAAAAACCACATGTATGATTGTCCAAGCAAATATTTCTGGGAGCTGAGTGTGTTGCTTGTTCTCAAAAAGAGCATTTTCATAAAGAGATTATTCTAGGCTTACTTTCTAAACCACAAAAATAATCATAAATTTAGATTGCCAAAGGTGCAGGTGGGAAGAAAGAGGAACACTAATTGAAATGATATATATAGTGCCGGTGAAGCTCAAGTGGCATCATCTAGCTTCAACAGTGTCAGTCATATTTACTAACTACTATGAGGCAAAAATCATGAAAAAAGACTTATATATATATATATATATATATATATAGCTACCATACCTGAAGGTTTTAACAGCACTTTTCAACTCAGCTTCCTCCAAAATATTTCTAGCACTCAGAGGAACATCTGCAAAAGTCATCTATAGTGTAAGAGTATGCTCAACATATAAATCTACTTATCATAGGAAGGTCACAAGTGCCAAGATTAAGACATTTACATGTTGATTACAGACTCTAGGTATAGGAACTAAATAACTATTCCGAGATGGAGAGAGAACCCACTCTTTTCCTTCGCTAGCTCTGCTTTCTTGCCTCTAGTCTTAGCCAAGAGCAATCTACCAATAGTCTGTTCAGATAGAACTTTTTTGACTTTCCTCTTATGGTTTTCATTCAATTTGTGCATGGTGGTCTTTTCATCTTTTTTCCTGTTTTTTTTTTGGTTGGTTGTGAGGTTTTGGGGGAGGGGGCTTGTAGGCCATGTGCTGAGAGCACTCTCCGCATTCAAAAGCAAACATGTTATGAACAACACAACCCTAATTGCACTCAAGTTTTAAGCTCTTTAAATGGAGCAACAATTCATGCATAAGACATCCATACAGGATGACATGGACATTTTATTATATCTTGTGTGTGTATGTATATGAAAGCATGATGGGGGTGTGTGCATATGGTGCATGTGTGTGGGGCACGGGATTGTATGCATATCCAGTGACACGTACTGATCACAAGATTTAACTAAAAACAAGGAACTGTATGACTTGCTGATAAACTAAACATCCACATGCTTACTATATTGTTTTAAGACTCTAACTGCCAATGAGCTGAATCCACACTGAGGAAATTCAGGAACCCCTTTCATGTAAATCATTACAGGATTCTCCTTGACATCCTACATCAGAAACACCAATAACCATATGATTTTGGACATATTAGTAACAGGAGATGATACATAGTTCAGAACATGAATGCTGAACAAAGCAGAAATGCTTCGTGTACCTGCTCAACAACATCCTTCAAAGAAAGGCCAGAACTCTCAAACTTCTTAGCAGGTCTAAAATCTTCATGTGTATCAGGATCAGCGGGCACAGTAGTTGAATATCTCAACCCATTGTGGTAAAAGGATCTGCATGCCTACCAATAATTTAAACCAAACGAATAACTGATATTGCTGCTACCATTGTTAAGAACCCACAGAAGAAGCATTATCAATAATCTGGAGGGTAGAATATAATAGACTAATATGACAATAATTACACAAATTTAAATTTTCGAGTCAATTACTTAACTAAGCTGCCACATTTGGCAACTCTATAAGAAACTCTCAAGAGGCTGCAAACATTGTGCAAAATTTAGCTGAGAGTAAACTGAGCTCAAAGGTTTCTGCAACACCGTTTCATCAACAAGATCAAGTGTCTAGAAACACGAATTGAGAAGATCAACCTTCGAGATCCACGTGAAAAATTTCAAGCGCAAACAATATTTCCTGATACCGATACCAGAAGTGAGTACGACATGACCCTTCCTCTCCTCGTCAGCCCATCCCAATCACCATCAATCTTCCCAACAAATCACAGCTCTCCAGAATGAACCTCATTTCACTACCTATGTGCAATTCTTTGATGCTCTCTCTTCTCCATTAATTACTCTTCCTTCCCCAAGGCCTTTCGCCAAGCATGCAAATTTCAATATCTCTGTAAATCCTCAAAATCTATTAAGATATTGCAAATGTGTTTCAAGGACCAATCCGAGAAACCTAAAGAAGCCCATGATTCATACTCTACCATCGGTATTTTCATTTTATGACTATGATATAACTAACTGTAGAGAAATCATAAAAGGTCCTGAATCTTACAAATCTACTAGAACGAGCCGCCGGGATACCCGCAATGCCCTTCAGAACCATGCTCGATAATGACCTCGCCATTGTTTTTTTTTTTCCTTTGGATCTGTAAATTACCTGCACAGAACAACAAACAAGCAAATACCAGTTAAAGCAACATGGTACAAACACTTATCAAAGAAAAAAAAAAGCAACATGGTACAAACATAACTATCTAGCTGTCTAACTATAAGTCAAGACATACAATTCACTGAACATGTTCTCGTGAAAAAGAGTTAGGTCCAAAAGATGAACTTTAATTCGTTGAAAATCGTACGCAAACTGAGGATATTCTTTTTTAGTTTTTCGCTTAAGTCTTTTTGGTATGCTAGTGTAACAAATTCTCGTTTGGTTGAAGAGAAAATTTCAACCTACGTGAAAATGAAGGAAATTAAAATTTGGAATGTAAAATCTACATATGTACCTTTGCGTTCAAACAAGGACGGGATTCAAGAACGTTTGGCTAGGAAGAGTGGGAGGAGAAAGATTTCCCAGAGAAGCAGAGTTCTAGCTAGGGGTTTGTCTTCTCGTCTCTGGAACGAAGGATCACTAAACGTGGTCGTTTTATGTTCTTTTTCCTCTGCAGCGCGCCCGAGGCGGTGAAGTAGAACGTGTGGCAAATGGGAGCGGCTCACCTCCGGTTGGTGAGCTTCCCGTTGCCTCCCGTTTTAAAACCTAAGGACGACAGCTGTACTCAAACAGACCAAACGGTTGAAAGAATGCCACATCAACGGGAATCTGCATGCCTTTAACTTATTGATATGGATCCCAATCGAAAATCTGCCTGCCTTTAACTTATTTTAAAATAAGCTTTATGCTATGTCACCTCCATTCAGCAGACGACACGTGAAAAAATGTACAGTCCCTAGCAATGACACAGTAGACTCCACGTCACCTAAACTTATCCAGTCAGTTGCCACGTCTAAAAAAAATCATGTCAACTGGGTTAAAAAAAAAAACACAAGCTTCCTTTAATTGAGTGAACCTCCACATTTCTTTCACCCCACCCCAAAATTTTCATGGTTTATAAATACGAAACTCTAATAAGAAGCCCAAGTTGGGCCAAGCTTCCGACGTGGTTTGACAAGTGGTGTCTGCTGAATGGAGGTGATATGGCATAAGTGGCCACGTCTCCAACTACTGTTAACGGGCTGATAAAACAGACAATATATTTTTTTTAACATGTGGTGTCAGCTGAATGGAGGTGACATGGCATAACTAGGACACATCACCGGTTGAGGCTAACGTGCTTGTAAAAATATCAGGACTAATTTGTCTCAATATTGGACCACAAGGACGTTTTTGTTCAATTTTGTATCTCGGAACTATTTTGTAAAAACTCAATACCAAAGAGAGTAATTAAGCCTTAAAAGTTTAAGAAAAAACAAAACCACGACAAAGAATGGTCACTATTGCACTTTCTCTACTAGGAAATCACAAGGATACAAACAACGGAATCCATACACTAAAAATTACAAATCAAAAGTTTCTCTACATTTGGAACCCAACACAATACTGCCCCTTGTGGCAAAGCGATCTAGAAAGTAATGTACTGCAATTAGCCCTGGCTATTGTATGGTGACCATCTTTCACCCCTCCAACGCAATCGTCCGCTATGTGGCAGCAGAGTATTCTCAGATAACCGCCTAGGATACCCTGCAAAATTATGCATACTCCCTAATGACTGCCCAGGCATTTGCCGGAAGCGAGGCCTACCATGTGTGGAAGAAGAAGACCTCCTCTCTGATGGCCAGAAACGAGAATGACTCTCTGACCCAGGCGCACGTGGAGGAGGAGCACGTGCTGAAGACAAGTTGTTGCCCAATCTCATAGCAGGACTTGAATCATCCTGAACCCATCGAGTGGTTTGCCTCGAATGGGGCATAATCTCTGATGACAAATTGAGGTTTCTTCCTGCAATGGGATTGGCCTCAGTATCATAGTCCATCCTTGACATTCTCCCCAATCTCCTATCATGCAAGTGTTCTCCATCACTAGAAACATCCAACAAATTGACCATGAGGGAGAACCCGAAAGAGCGAAGCATGACCTCAAAAATAGAAGACACCCAGCCATTAAATTCCGTGGATAAAGTGTTAGCTTCGCTAGATTCATCCAGAAACTCTGGATGAAGTGAGCTAAGGACATCCTCCAAGTCCCTTTCCCGTTCCAACCTTGTCCAATCACTCTGTCGCATAGGGTCCACCTCTGATGGCCGGACAGATGGGTGTTCAGACCTTGCATGCTTCCTGAGTTCTGAATAGGTTCCACAAAAATCACATGACTCAGAAGAACAACTCCTTGCTTTGAAATTCATGAATCTACGCGCTGGCTCTACTATAGAATACCCAAAGATCTCTCCCCGACAAAGAGGGCAGACAAGCTTTGGTTGCAATTGATTCCCACAGTGTCTTGGTTGACCAGGCTCAGATCCATCTTCCCCTCTGCGAAAGGCTGAGCTTCTGAGAGGAATTTCTTGCAGCAGAGATATTGAGGCGAGTGGTGCAAATGACTTACAGAACTGATCAAGACAATTAGAGTGCCGATAGCTCGTGTTGCACATGTATGGACGGCAGCCCTTGTCATGAGAGGAACACTTCAAAAGAACAGCATTATGAGGGTGTTCCATGCAGATTGAGCACCTAGCTTCCTCCCATTCTGTCACCTCATCGGCCGATCGCAATTGCTCTTCTGGTGCATATAGCTCAACATTCATGGAGCTCGTAGGGCAAGAAGATTCCCTTGGCTGCTGAGAACGAATTCTTCTAACCTTTGGCATTTTGGATCACCACAAGAACTTAAACCTACAACGAAACCAGCATATTACAGTAAGTATCGTAATATGAAATCAAGCAACAAATATACCTAGTCAAATATCAAGTTCAAGGGTGAATCAAGGGTGAATACCATTAAACTGCCGGTAAGGAATGGTTAAAGAAACAAAAAAAAGCCTGCAATTTAATGCTGGCACATTATCCATACCCTTGTACCACTGCATATAAGAATTCCTCCAGAAGATTGTGGATATTCTCACGATTACCACCTATAAGTGCATTCCAAAGTTTAAAGTTTGCACCTTTAAAGAGTAAAAAAATTGATCAAATGCAAGGTATATTCAAGCCTTTCTTTATCAGGTATATCAAATTGTCGACGCGGTAAACAATGGTGACGGGCAAAGCTCCAAAAAAAAATTAAATTTCTAGTTCTGGTGCACTAATCTTTTATAGGTAGAATACCCCGCTTCATACAATTCCTTATGCAATCTAGTTGAATAGGGCTAAGACAACATAAATTAAGAACGGCTTCCAGAGCTAAAGAACTACAAAGGTGATTTTTCATAGTGCCACTATTTAAGAAAACTCCACAACACAATGCAACAGCCAATCTACGTTCTATAGATCCAATTAAGAATTTAACCATTAACACCAACAGATAACGTCTGTCACAAGTCATTACATGTTATCATTCGTCCCACAAAATTGTGCACCTTACAATGTTTGACAAAAATATCTGCCTCAGATAAAGAAATTATCAATCAACAAGAGAGATGGCAGTGTCCTCAATGTAAACTTCAACAAAAATAGCACTAGAAAGAAGTTCCATCAACGTGGGTTAGGGAGTCTACTAAGCTATAACCTATTGAAAATAATAAGAGCAGATAGTTGTAGAGACACTTTTTTTTCCCAAAGAGTGACGGAGATTGCATCCCCCTATGATCCAAAATAAAGCTGTCGTTAAAGGTTCCTGGGAAGTAATATAGTGGGACCGTTCTTGCTAGGGCATGTAATATCATTCCGCAATTAAGTGTGTTATTCACCAACATAAGCTTCCACTTGGATAGAAAATGTGACACAGATCCTCCGAAGAGCTTGTTTATTTTATGCAAAACAATTCCATGAGCTTTTGCTTAGCCCCGGGCCCCCGTCTCTCTTAAGCTTTGAACCAAAAGAAATGCAACTTACATAATGGCATAGTGTACCATTAAATCATATCTTATAACTTAATATCGCAACCAATTAGTATATATTCCTAAGAAATCACCATGAGTATTGACTTCCTAACCATAACCACAAGAAGAATCATCTACTTGGTTGGAAAGTGATTCACAAATCAAAACAATAGGCTTCATAATTTCCATTTCCAGGTAACAACAATTCTTAACTAATCCGGTGCAAAAATCAACCAAGCTAGTCGGTCAAGACACGCAAATTACCTCTGGTTCAAACGCACGAAGTCCGGACCAATTGGCGCATCAAGTGCGTGTAAAACAAACTTACCAATCAGGAAAATACTATTATTCACCACACCACACGCATAACTCAAAATTCACAAATCTACTTGGCGTCTAACCACCCGAACAGCAAAAACATCATGACCTTAAAACTCCTAGTACCACAAATATAGTACTTTTGACACGTAAAACCAGAATATTACAAGAAAAAAAAGTGATTCACCAGTTAGTATCCTCAATACCACAGAAAGTCGAGATCATTTCGATGCTTAGCAAAACAAGCACCGGAAAATCATCAAACATATGGATAGGGTTATGCCTTCAAATCCTCTAGTTTAGCAAAATGAACCTCAACAAAAGAAACAAGCAAGATGAAATTTTTTTCGGATTGGAGAGAGAGAGAGAGAGAGAGAGAGAGAGCGAGGAAATGATTAAACCAACCAATTTGATCGAACCCAGATGTTATTATGAAGCGATAAACAGTAATATCCATGAGCCAAATCGTCATGCTCGTGAAAAGATATAGAGGAACAAAAATGAAGGAATAAACGGATTTACCGAGATACCTCGGGGCTCTGTCAACTTCTATGGAGAAGTTCGATGGAGGAGGAGGAGGGTTCGATGGAGGAGTCTCCGAGTCTCCCGTGTATATTACAGAGAAAGCACCGTGACCCGTGGCGTCTTGTGCCTTTTCAAAGTACAAAAATGTTCCCAGACCAAAATAATTTATAGTAACATTTGCTTGGGCCCAAAAATTAGGTTCCCTTTTGTCACCTGTACAAATTACAAACGTTCCAAATCAGGGTACCTCAAGTTTGCCTTTCCCAAGTGCACAAGAATGCTATAATGGTCGGCCCAAGTCCATAGTTCAACCTCCGGCTCCGGTTCCCTTTTTCCTTTTTCTTGTAGTTCATTAGCTCCCCTTCTATTTGTGCTTGCGAAAAAAAAGTATAATTGCAAAAAAGACTTTGTGCTATTAAAAGGTTATGTAATCCTCTTAAATCGATTGGAAGCTATTTTTCTTTTTTCTTAATTAGAGGGCTTATTTGCGACCTTTCTTTCAATAATAGAGTACGCCAAAAAGGAACAAAACCAAACAAAAATGTAAAACCCTGTCGAACCAAATCCAAAACCCTAACAGAAGGGGACAATAGGAGAAGTAAAAGGAGGGGAAGCCGGCCGATCTCCATTATTACACTAATCGAACGAATCCGATGCCTACAATGAAGAAGAAGAAGAAAAGTAAGCCTCTTGCTCTTCTCTCTAATCTCTCAGTTTTCTTTTTAAAGCATCTGTCAGTTAGTTATCACTATGATATTCCCAGTGAATTCGTTTAAGAACGCGGACATTTTTGTGTTAGGCACAAAACTTCGTCTTTTCATTCGGGTTACCTGGTTTTACGCAGGTCGTGGAGAGGCGGCGGATGGAGTCCTTGTTAACGAGGAGAACCTGAACGAGCCTACCATGGGAGAGAAGCTTGCGAGTCTGAATCTGATACAGAATGATAAACCCAACAGTGATGACTCCAAGATTGACGATCCCAAAGGCCGTGAGGACCAGCCAGAGCCCTCGTCTTCTCTGCTCGCGCAGCCTCCGAGTGCGGACTCAGTTCAGGTGCTGCTTAGGCAGGCGTTACGCGCCGATGATCGTGTGCTTTTGTTGGATTGCTTGTACAACCGAGACGAGAAGGTCGCGTTTTGGTTTGCTCTGGAGGGTTATGTTATAGGTCGAGGAAGCAAGAGCTAGAATTTTTTATGTGTTTTGGTTGTTCTTTTTGCAGGTTATTGCGAAGTCAGTTTCGTTGTTGAATCCTGGGGATGTTCTCAAGCTTTTGCGGTCTCTGGTTTCGGTTATTCAGTCAAGGTAAAACATTTTTTTTGTGGTGTAATTCAGGGCATGTATATGTTTGGTGAATTTACGCAGCTGAAATTTGTCAAACCAATTGGCAATTGACAATGCTGAATTGATTTCTGGATCTGTTTTTGGGTCGCGAGATTTATAGCATTGCTGAAGATGAGAGGCGGATGCAGAGAAGCCTTAGCCAATTTTCCAATAAGCCTAATAGGCTATTTGTGATTATAATGACTCTTTGATCATATCTATGTTTGGTTTTTATTTATAAAATCTGAGAAGTTAAATTTTTTCAGAAATTATATTTTTATATATTTGGTTTTTGCCGTTGGTGTTATTAATTATCCTTTCCTTTTTTCTTTCTTTCTAAATTTTTAGAGGGTGTAACTGTTTGTATGAGGCCAGTCATGATGTTCAAAGTCAACTTACAAAAACACCCAGTGGGTTTTGAGCCCATTTGTTGTAAGTTGTAAACGTAGGGCCAAACGTTCTCAGGAAATGTTTCCCAGGTCTTATTTTTTGCAGCAAGTGCTGTGCATTGTTCCTCCTGTTGGATGTTCCAGTATCCTACCTCGGTGAAAAGTAATTCAATGGCCCAAGTCTTGTTATGTCAGCTGTAGGCATGTGAAAACCATACCTAATTAAATCATTATCTGTCTAATTCAGTTTGTTTTCCGGCTTGTTGGCTACCATGCAAGTAAAGCAGACCTTCTGAGGTCTTACCTCCATCATGAATCCAATTGATTAATGGTCTTACATACACCGTGAACTGTGAAGACTTAATGGCCTTGAGAACCTCAAGGCAGTCGAAAGTTTGCCTTTATATTAAAGGGAATCCCTTTTTATGCTAGTTTCCTATTTTCGTTCTCAGTAGTGTTCAGGAATTGCAGTCCGCGATTGTGTTTGAACTTTTTCTGTGGTATGGAGCTCAATGGAGCCTTATGTTGTATTTTCAACCCCCAGGGGCGCAGTTTTAGCCTGTGCAGTTCCATGGCTTAGAAATCTACTTCTTCAACATGCTAGTGGAATAATGTCGCAGGAATCCTCTTTGCTTGCTCTGAATTCTTTATTTCAGGTAAGAGGTGGTTACTTCATTATGGAAAACATTTCAAATACATGTACTACTGAACACTTATGACAAATTTATTCCCTGCGTGGTAGATTTTCACTGTAAGAGGTGGAAAACTAATTAGTGGACATAGTTGAAAATTATAACCTTTTGAAGTCCTCCCGTTTATGCTTACAAGACGAAGGTCACTAGTGGGCAGTTAATATTCTTATGTGGCCTTGGACGTGTGCAGCTCATTGAGTCTAGGGTCTCGACTTTTGAATCAGCTATTCAACTATCCAGTTTCTTGGACATCCTTTATACCGGGGTGAGTCTCTGGCTGTTAAAATTTGTGGTCTTTAGTTTTTTGTGGGCCATGTTTGACTGATGCGAACCTTTTGGAACAGGTGGTGGATGACGAGGTAGACGATAATGACATACCAGTGCCAGTGGTTTATGAGGACAAGGATGAAAGTGATGAAGAGGAATCTGAGGATGCCATGGAAACCGATCAAGATAGCGAAGATGGGAACTCATCAGATGAAGCACTGGATGGTGTTAGTGACATTGAAGGAAGTGATGGCACGATGGATTGATGAAAGATTCTAAGCTCATGTCTTGTATATGAGAAATTGGGCCTTGTTTGTATCTTAACAACCTTCTTTAGTCTTACACCGAAACTTGAAAAGCTATGGGCATTGTTTTTTCACTCCCCTGTTTCCCTACCCCCTCCAATCAAAACCGACGATTTCCTGGTCACACCCAAGTATCGCGAAGTCAAAGACCAAGAACGCTTCAGTTGCCGGTGACTGGTTGCATAAAGTTAAAGCTTATCGGGTCTAGCTGTTAGCCGACTAATTAGTGTTTTGACAGAATGTAGTTCAGTTTGGGTGAAGTTCACGAGTCCAAATGGTCTCAGACGAAGTGGAGAGTTCGTCCACTGAGAATCCATTTTCCAATTTAATCACTCTTTTTTCAACAGGGAAATTGCTTCACTTCAAAGGCAAGAGAAGCTTTTCTTAATGAAGCTCTAGAAGCTTTGAACATCTGAAAGGACGCCAGGTCCCTCAACCAGTTACAAGTTATAAATCCGCACCGCCTTGCCTCCCTAATAACTCACTCCGGGGGGGGAAGATCTCGTGAAATTTTCTACAGAGATATAAGATCCAATTTGACTTCTTTTAAATCACGAAACAGCAGACTACATCCTGATCAACATGCACTTGCATCTAAGAAACCTAAAAATGTCGCAATCTTCCTCCCAAATGAAAACAGCTGCTGCTTAGGGAAATCGCCCTGCGACTATGCACCTCGAACAGGCAGTACAGGTCCAATCTCCAACACCTCCTTATCTTTGAAAATAGAAAGCGAAGCAAAAACCCATAAGAGATTAGAGCTGAAGGCTTCTTTCAAACTCCTATGTCGACATTACGGATTGTAAGCCTTGCACACTAAATTTTTTGCTTCGGCTAAAGCATTAGCGGTATGTCTACGGGTCGAACCAAAACGAGGATTGGCGAAACCTTAGAACATGAATCATGATACCTAGCTGTCGCCGTTACAACTATTTCCAAACATTAAAAAAACAAAAACATGAACACGACTTCATTCTAATTAATTAGGAACCAAGTGAAATTGATAGGATTGCATGTCTTTTTAATTAAAGCTGAAATTACACTGAAAAAACCAAATATGAAACTCCCTTTCCCACCCGAATCGGAATGGGAAGCAAAGTACTTGGACAAAACATGCCCTAACCACCAACTAAACACATCTAACAGGGAATCACAGACATGCAGCAGACTTGTATTCTAAAAATCCAAAGCTACTCCTTATACTGTCCCTCCTTGTACTGAGGGGTACTATCATCCTGAGCATCGTCATCTTTGCCCATCCCAAAGGTATGCTTCACCGCCTCGGCAACACCTTGAGCCATGCTCTTCACACGCTCCCCAGTCTGCTGGAAGGCACCACTGGTCTTCTCCTTGCCAGCCTCGGCCTTCTCTCGGGCAGCCTGGGAGGCTTCCGCGGTCTTCTGCTTGGCTGACTCCGCGGTTTCGGAGACCTTTTCCTTTGTGGCCCCGGTCTTCTCAGAGAGGTAACTTCCCGTTCGGTCCTTGGACTCCTCGGCCCGCTCTTTGGCCCCTTCAGCCGTCTCATAGGTCTTCTCCTTCGCCGCTTCGGCCTTTTCCTTCATGGAGCCCATCGTCTGGTTGGTTTTCTCCTGATAAGGATGCAAACAACAAAACAGTGCATAGTCAGTTCCCATTTACGATGTCCATTAGAGTGGAGAAAACAAAAAGAGTACTTAAAGCAGTAGGCTTTGGACTATGCTGGAGCTTGGTCCATGATCATGGACCGCAATGCTCCTTGGAATGCTTGTAGGACCACCACGGATAAACGGGCAACAATATTCATTATAAAAGAATGAACACTAGCCGTCATGGTTATACCACACATGCAAATACAAAAGGAGATCAGGTATATACCTCCGCTCGGCCCTGGGTTTCACCAGCTTTGTAGCTCTGGTCACGGGATGCCATTTTCCTCTGCAAATGCGAATACTAACTTCAGAGATCTTTTCCTGGGAGTCGAGAGAACTTGGACGTATCAGAAACACTTGCTTTGCAAGGATGAGGAGTGTGTCTGTGAGTCTGACGCGTACTTGTAGCATTTCGAGTGCCCTGTGGAATAGACACGTAGCCCATCTTTCGACACGTGTAATGAACGTGCCATGACGAGGTTAGGGCCGTTAATTAATTGCAACGTCGATTTGTCAGTTGTACGGGGATGCGATGGTTTGATCCGGCCTATAAAATATCGCCACGTCGTAATATACCCGCGTCTTTTATACTGGGGAAATTGGTATTTTAATAGTCGGATTTTCACCACTTTGTAGTTCTTGAATTTCTTTTTTTTCAGATTTTAGTCATTGAGTTTATATTTTTTATAAAATATCATTTTGTTAGTATATCGTTCATATGCTTAACGGAGCTCTCTGACACGTCAGTAATTTTTCGCTTCATATACTGATCGACCGCTCATGTTTTACACATATACTCGGTCGACCGCTACATAATCCGTTAAGCATATGGACGACAGACTGACGGAATGACCATTTTGTAAAAAATATATAAACTTCAGAACTAAAATCTAAAAAAATAAAAACTAAAACGTAAAAATATGTAAAATTTAAAAACTAAAGGAATAATTTCCCTCCTTTAAATTGTCACGACTCACGAGTAATAAGCCTGCACTCGTTTGTAGTTTTTTTCCGTCCCCTCCCCCGCGGCTAATATGCCTACAGGAAAATTTATTTTTAGTTATTGAGTTTATTTATAATTCCTCACGACAAATAATAAATGTACAATAATTTCTGAGAAATAATTTCACATATTCAATAGGTTAGGGCGTTCATAGTTGCAACATACTGATATGATCATAACATGTCGATCATTTGAGTATAAATTATTGCATTGGAAATTCTTGAGAATCTTATTCCATCACGGCAACGTGGCCACGATGGTCAACGGTTTCCAATCCTGTTTGGGAATCTGACGGACTAGATTGAAATAAGTAGCGAACACAAGTTAAACCACTCGCGGCGTATGACAACTATCCGGCCTGGCGATCCATCACCCCCAAAGCCCCACGAAGATCCTAAAATCTCATACCGTCCTCCGGAATTTTTTAGACTGCGAGATAGTGAGAGAGAAAGACGCAAAAATTTCGTCAGAGCGAGAGGGAATGTCTCTAACTTGTGTGAAGATGTCGGAAGATGTGTGGTTAACTTGTCTGACGCATGCATTGTCCACTGAGACCGAAGAGATCATGGGGCTTCTTCTCGGCGATATTGAGGTTCACACTTTGCTACCCCTTTTCCAATTTATTTGTTGTTTTTTCTGTTTTACACGCATTTTTTCTCTGGTGAGAGTTAAGATTGTTTGCGGTTTTGGGGCTTGTACAAGGAGTGGAGCTGGAATAGTTGAGATATGTGGGATTTGGGGGTTGTTCTCTGAGAGGTGTTGAAATGTTGTCCTATGTTGGGTAGTGTTGGATTAGACGGTTGGGAATGGCTCTTCTTTGCGACTAAAGAGTCCGGTTCGTGGAATGTAGCATGTGTTTTGGTTCTACACGAACTGCTTGTAGATGGAACTTCTGGAATTTATACATGAGAAATGTGGTTCTGTTATTTTTTGGTCAGAAAAGACCGATTTTAGTTCAAGTACGAGAAAACAACGATTTTGGTTATACTTTGGGAGCACTACTGTAAATCGGAGACGGATTAAATTTGAACGATCTAGTTCTTTAAACTATATTTGAGCTCTGATCAATTCAATATCGGCATACGCGCTGCTTTTATGACTGGGCAAACAAGAAAATTGTGGTTTTTTACCGTTATTCGCCATGTAGAAGTTATGTACAGAATGGGAAAATTAGATTTGGGGGTTGCATAGGGTTGATTCGATTATTCTTATCTAGTCAGTGTCTTTCACTCGCAATGAGAAATATATCTATTTATCCAGTTTTCGGTGGGTCATTTTCTATTCCTTAAAACAGTGGAAAATTTCACTAAAGCCTCCTACCAGATGGGGGGATCTTTGCTCCACATAAATCCTGGTACAAGTGTTTGTCCTTTGTAGGAGGGCAAAAACCATGCATAACAGGAGGTGAATGCAGGTTCCTGGCAAATATTTTTCTAACTAATTGGTGTGTTGTTTCACTTTTCTCCTTATGGGATAAGCTTAATGTTCTTGCTCCGCTTTTCAAGCACTTTGGATTTGGGATTGAGCATAAGTTAGGATACTGACTTGTCTTGGCCCAAGTCAAATGAGAGATCCAATGCAATTTCAATTCTAATTCCAAATTTAATCGCAAAATTCTTGCACCTTACTGATGAATCTATTTCAAGACTTAATGTTTCTATTAAATCAATGGGGTAGCATCCTAGGCTTTGCATACACTCTGGAAGTCCACTGTCGGGGCATCCTATGGTGCAGTCCCATCCTACCAGACCCAGGTCCTCCAGTTTGACCTTGGGATTCTAGATGTCAAGTTATAGTGATTTCCGACCTTGTCTGTTATATTTGTTACTTGGTCCTGATGAATTGGAGGAATCCCCAAATATTTGGTTTCTGGATCTTGAAATATTTGTTATTCTTGAATTTTGTATACAGTGTATATCTAAAAATGTGAGAATTTTCTTGGTTCCAGAATGTATGACACTTGATTGATGGATCTGGTTGTTTGATAGTTTATTGGCGGGAAGAGAGTGTTGTGTTTTAGAGATGGATTTCTTGCAATAAGGATTTGTTAAGCTCTGTGTAGTTTTTGTTTCCTTCCTTTCCACATTCCTTAATTTTGTCTTGCGTTTGTATATTTTTTTATGGTGTTGATTCTGATAATGGGAATTTCAGTACTCAAAGAAGGGGAGTGTAACTGCACTAATTTGGGGCGCATCACCTCAAACACGATCTGATCGGCGAAAGGACCGTGTGGAGACTAATCCTGAACAGTTGGCTGCTGCATCAGCTCAGGCTGAGATATCCTTGATCTTCTTTATCTTCTTAATCTATCTGCTTGGAATTATTTAGTAATATGCTGAGGGAGTGACCTTCATATTTTGCGTGATGTTATGCAATTAACTTTAGAACACAGAATGACCGCATTGTCTGGAAGAACAACCAGAGTAATTGGGTGGTACCATTCACATCCTCATATTACAGTTCTTCCTTCTCACGTTGGTAAGTGCAGACTGTCTACTACTTCTTGATTTTATTTTCTTATGATAAGGGATGATAGGTTTTTAAACAAGAAGGGTTAGTGTCACAAGTTATTTAGTTATCTTCTTATGTCCTTTATAGAGCATGGAACTTTGGGTAGTTATCTGTATATTAATGTAGAATTTCTTGTCACTAGACATGCTGTTGTTATGGCTGGCGAAACTAGTTATTAGTTCTGCTCTGTACTTTTTGCAGATGTGCGTACTCAGGCAATGTATCAACTTCTTGATTCCGGGTTTATTGGGCTGATATTTTCTTGTTTCAGTGAAGACGTAAACAAGGTATGCATTAATTGTGTTGCATTCAGGAGGCAGCCTTGTGAACTTGTTTGTTTGTCCTTCTTACATGGGGTAAATTTAGGTTGGAAGGATCCAGGTCATTGCTTTCCAGTCATCGGATGGAAAGCAGAATCACTTGTCAAGACCCATATCTGTATCTCCTGTAAATAGAAGTCCAATTATAGATGTTGAATCATCATTAAGTTCCTCAGAAAATGCATTAGCAGGATCTGGCTCTGTAAGGGGAGAGAGTCTTGAACAAGATACTGGTGATTCAAGAAATTCTGGAGCTAATAAGGTATCCATATCTTATATTGCAAAACGCGTGAAATCAATCATATTTTTGTTTTGGTGAGTGAAGCTCCAAATAGAGCAGAAAGCTATGGAAAATAATAAGATATACTATGATGATCCCTTTATCGTTACACTGCAATGCATCGGATGAGTATTTGAAGAAAAGAGGTTGTTTAACCCGTATTTTACTAGTCTGTTTGACTTTTTTTGGTTGTCCATTTTATATATAAATCATAGGTTCCTGAATCTATTGGAAGTTTATACTTATTAATTGGGTAACTTACTCATGGCCCTCTTAAACTACCACCTTTATGACACTTAGCCCTACAAACTTTATGCCCTATAACTTGACACTAACCCCCTACACTTCAGAACCATGGCACATGCGTCTAACCCCTATTAAAAGACGAAATAGCTCCTTATACAAACTGGAACCAAAACTACTGTCCAATATGTGCCCTGGCTATTGTTCATTAGAAGAGTGTGATTGGCAAAATTGAACTGGCTGGTTTGAGTTCTTTTATCTCGCCTTGGAAGAACTTACTGAAATATATGGGAAAACACTTTTTGTTGGACCGATTTTATTGACAATGCTCAATTGCAGGAAAATATACTTTTGGTTAGTATAATATTTCCACCCTCCCCTCTTGCATTTGTTTTTTACATGAAGGATGATGCAGTTTTATAATTTTTTACTATAGGTAATGTGTAATTATTTATGATTGGCTAGGGTGGTGGAAGATCCCCAGACTTGGGGGTTTTCTTTGCTAATGCAGATGCCAACTATATAGGGAGGGAAAGGATGGGAGGAAACGACCGTGCTGATAGTTCAGACAACATCATTGTTGATATAGACCCCATGGATATGTCTGAAAGTATGCAAGAAGCAATGCACCGTTCAAATTTGGACATGAGGTATAATTGAGTATGTACTTTATCACTTCATATCTTTTTAATTTTCTTCCTTTCAAGTACTGTTATTTATGACAGATATAAGGACAAACTAGTTAAGAGTCTGCTTAATTCAAATGGCAAGAGTTCTCTGCAATTATTCTGTTACAAGATCCATTGAAATATGGCCATCATAGTTTTTAATGAGAAGTAATGGAAAAATTGACCTATTTAGCTGAGAAGTATATGGTTTTCAATCACTATTATCTTGTTCTATTTCTTCTCATGATACCTGAGGTTTTCAAATTCTTAACCTTTCCAAGCCTCACCATTTGTCTGAGTGAATGATTGAGGCTCCTATTAGTCTGTTTGAGGCTTGAACTTCCTTCTGTGTAATAAACTGTGAAGGTGGATGGAATCAGGCGTACAGGTTTCTGGTGATCCATTCCTTGCGAAATGTCCTGACAGTTTATCAAATAACACTTAGGCGACAAACTAGTTGATGTAACCAACAGCTGCAATTGAAAAAGACTGAAGTATATTAAAGTTGTAAAGGGTAGAATTATATAGAGTTGGGAGAGTTAGGGTGAAAGTAAATCTCTATTGTTCAGAATTATGGATGTAGAGTTTACAGGAGCTGCGATTGTGAGTTGAACGTGGATTATTTGTCTCTGAGAACCCTTTTGGCCTTTAAGAATACAGTGTCGGGTGTGCTGAAGCACATGAGAGAAGTCTTCTCTCTTTTTTTGGCAGGGTGTACTTGAGTTTCTTCTTATCCTTTTTTTTTCATATTTTTACTATAAAACAAAGTGATGTTTATTCATCTTTTTGTCAATCAGTTGCCTTGTTATGGTCTGGGATTATTAAAAGGCACCTCAAATCTTGATGGGCTTTTTTTTTGTTGGCAGTGGTGCGGAATATGTCAGGAAAGAAATCCCTCTTCAAGTTTTGCCAACATCATCCCTTATTAAGCTTGATTCACCTCTAGTGTCATTTACAGACTTGCAGCATGTGCTATATGAAGAGGAGCGGGCAGCATATAACCAAGCCGTTTTGCAAAATATGAGGTTCAAATTATATGTTTCAACATCAAATCACGATCTTTATTAGTTTTGTTTTTTTGCTGTGGTTATGCTAACCAAATTGCTATTCCTCTTGATTTGCTTAATTTTTACTTAGGGATGGGAAAGTGCATCCTCTCACTTTCATACATCACACCTCAACTTATCAGGCTTCCATGTGCAAATTAATGGAATATTGGTTAGAATCAAATGACCGCCTCTTTTGCTGTTGTTTCCGCTTGGCTTTCGGTTTTTACTCACTTCATTTGAGTCTCTTGCAGCTTATGTCCAGCCATAAATGCACTCCAGGACCGTTTAAAAGAGAATGAAATTCAGGTACGGAACAAATTTTTTTATATGAACTTCGTAAACAGTAAGGAAGCTTTGTTTATTTCTTATTAAGTTTTGAATAACTTACAGTTATTCAAGTCGAGCCATTTTCATTCTTTATCTCCATGCAAGTACTGTTTCAAGTTGTGACACTTTATTTCCATTCTATTCTATCAAAATTTGTCCTTGCTTTTTCAGCATATCATGTAGGTGTTCGCATAATGTATTCATTTGATGACACAAAAGTACTGTGGTTACATCTCTTTTGTGCTTCAGGGCACAAGTCGTACTAATATTTCATTCTTCAGTTTGCTTCCTACATTGGTAAGTACTTTTCCTGATAGAAGCGCGTACAAACTGACCTTTTCCTTAAGCAGTTAACAATGCTGACCAATGAAGCCAGGATCTTAGAGACAGAGGCTCTTAGAGTGGTTGAGTCAACTCCGGGATCTCCTCGTCAAGTTCCATCTCATGGTCTTCGAGGAAATGCTGTGTTAGGTCCCAGTGACTTGCATAGTTCAGCTGAACCCACTGGCATAAGGGGTATTGCCGGTTCTAGTAGCCGAAGCAGAAGAGGGTCTCAGTAAAATTCCAAAATACAGCATCTTCTCAATGCATATTGTGGTGTGGTACTTGAATTGTATTATATAAGCTTCAACGCAGGTGTAAGAGATTTACTAGTTTTGAAAAAAAAAAATGAATTGTGCATTGAATGCGGCATTTGATGTCAGCTCCAGAGATTTAAGTAATTCCCAATTTTTGTTTGGCGGGCTTCAGTTTTTGATTCTGGAGCCAGAATGGCAGATGTAGTAGGACGCAAATTATGTACCAAAATAAGAACAAAAGTACAATGCAAACTGCATCTATATCGATTTTTGCAAGTATAATGTTAAAGGTTCAAAGTCAACAGATCCGGCTTCATGGTTCTGATATCCATCCACTAGGGTCCAATTATGTACCATATTAACTTCGTTAAGACCATGTCTGAAAGCAACAGCCAAAGAATCTTGATGACTGGTCAAACAAAATCGAAATGGACCACTTTCTCCTCAAGTTATTGGCAACCTTGGGAAAGTCTGTACTCGAGTTCTAAGAGTTTCAACTTCATGGTGACGACCGAGATTGGTGAGGAACATCGTTTGTCGGAATGTTGTGATAGCTTGTGGAGAAAGTGCCCCATGAGGCCCCGGAGGCAAAAGCCGCAAGACATTTAAAAGGAATTTTTGTTGCTGATCGGACTGCTGTCTGTATGCTTTAGGCATCGCATTGCCTTGCTCACCTCCACGGCTCCACCAACCGTACCCCACGACTCCACAGCAGCACCCGAAACGACACTGGACCTTTTCGATTATTTTATTTTATTTTTGGATCTCGAATAATGGGATTCTGGAGATGTTGGATCCAAATCCTATCAAATAAACTACAGATGATTCTTTTCCCAAGAAAATCAATGCACTAATTAATTAAGTTATTTTACTAAACAAGCTACTAACTAGAGTCATTCGTCTCTAGTTTTTTAATAGACTTTCTATATTGATATAAAGAAGACATTGTGCTCTATATTATGAAGCGGTACAATATACTAAAAAATTTGAGTTCAATTTTTATAAATTTAATTGAGATGCAATGGAAGTACGTACGAAGTAAATTTGAAATAGCTAAACTACTTAATGGTTTCTGTATTTGCAAGAACAAGAATAAACGTTCAATCCCTTTCAAATAAAATTCAATTAATGAGCTGTGGATTTGAGGACGACTAATACTTAAGAATTTTTGTTCATGTCAGAATAATGAAAATCTAATTCAAATAAGAGGGAAAAACATTTATTTTATAAAGTGCAATCTTCTCTTTTAAAAGAAATATAGCATGGATCTGGTAACAAAGACATGCAGACACGCACGCACGCAAAGTAGATCATAGGAGTGACAGATTTGGAAGAATAAATAAGTTGGTCGTGGTCATGCATGGAAACGATTCCCGAGGCGAATCAGATAAGCCCCACTTCTCTTTTCCACTTCTTTAAGTTTGCCTCTGCCCTCCTTTACCGTTCTCCAAGAGAATGGAGGCCAGATCTTCCTCATCGCTTCCTTTGAACAAAGAGAGAGATAGAGATAGAGGGGAGAAAAGAGGTCAGAGAGAGAAATTGGAATAGCAGCCGCAGCAGTAGTGGGAGAAGCAAAGAAAAGAAAAGAAAAAAAGATGGTCAAATGCAACCTCGAAGACTTGCTATTCCATCTTAAGCTTCATCTATCTTTATTGAAACTCACCATTTGCCCCCTCTCCTTTTCTTTTCTTTTTTTGTTTGTTGTTTTTTTGTTTTCACTTTTGAAAGTTTTCTTCTGAATGACCCATTGTTTGGATCAAGAGATTAAAAAAAAAACCCTCCTTTTCTCCTCATAGGCTCATGCTCGCATTGTGAAAGCGAGAAAATGTGTCTGATCAGCGCGTAGAAGAAAAGAATATTAGCCTACACTCTATGGGTCTCGGCCAAAAAAAAAAGTGACAATATGGGTATACAGATAATTAATCTTGCTTTTGCTTGATGTCATAGTGTTGAGCAATTAGACAAGATGGGGGATTTCTGATGGACAGTTAATTAATTGTGATTAACGGTTAAAATTCCCTTTTTCTTTCCTTCCAATTTTTGCAAATTAGGGCTTCCTTTAATCTCAACTAATTAATGATGGAGGGACCCGAGAATAAGAAGAAGGGTATATTCATAGGTGTAAAGCAACACCTATTTTTCCAACATATTGGCTGTCAATATGGTGATTCCCAAAGCAGAATGGAAAGAGACTTAAACCGGCCCGTTGTCATATCTGGATAGGTTCTTATGTTTAGAATATCCATTTCATGGTAAAAATTAAGTACTGTTAATTGCGATTTCACATGCATTTGTCTGGGAAGGAAAAAGTTTATATATTTTTGAAGTGGGTCTAATGTGTTATATATACTTGTGCTTGTGGGGACTTTATTTAATTTATAAGACTACTAGCTTGCCACTTAGTGAATGAGGGTCCCAAGTTGCATGGTCAAATTGCGGGCATTTTTGGAATGAAATTTGCTGGCCTAATAGGCTGCAGGAACTCCTCTTTCTTTTTGTGGGTCTTGATGTGTTGGGTTTCCTTGCTAGCTAGCTAGGCAGAACATTCGATCGACTGGTGATCCAGTTTTGTTCATCGAACCCAATTATTTCAACCGATCATTGAGTAACTCATTAAGTGGTTCTAGTTAGATCCCCTCATGGCTTTGTTTTGGCTGCAAAAGTTAGGCCTCCTGGGTATAGAGATGTTGCCAAGCAAATTATATGAAGCAACCATGTACGTATGCCAAAAACAAAGAATAAATTATTCAATTTTACCCCCTCGAGTTGGTGGCATGATTGTGCCATGAGCGCATGTGTTCCTGTCAATCAGGACGCTGCCTCGTTCTTTGGTAGTCTGATCCGTACTCCTATTTGTAACTACGTACCCACCGGCAGTTCTAAGGATATTAATCAAAGACAATATTTATGCTCCTCATGGTCAGATCGAATTAATTAATTAATTATATCTTTAATAGTATATTCTTATTTCTACAGCTAATTATTTGATCTGAGATGTTGGTACTTATCAGTTTATATATAGATTATGATATTTTTTAATTTATTTTTTGAATTTGATGGTCTAATTTAAAGAGAGATAAACACAGTATATATATTTTGCAGCAGCGTGGAATTCACTATATTAATTATGAGTTTCACTCTCTTCACACTCCAGGAAGCTTCCCTTAACCTGTCATTTCATTCTATGCATGTTTATTTTATGTTAGTATACTACTAATTGCATGCCGTTATTCAAATTGCCACCCAGTTCATCAATTCATTGGACGTACTATATATAACTGGATTTTACAAAATTCTCTAAGAAAACCTAACAAGAATAACCATATGGTCAAGCTGTTTTATTCCCCCCCCCCCCCATTTTCTCTCCCTCTTTCTTCGGTAACTATGAGAGGCAGGAGTACCCCAAGATCCAACAATGGGGATTGAACCTCGCTTCTGCGGCTCTGCCCTTAAAGAAGCTGTAAGCCTGTAGCCAAAGTATTTTTTCAAAATTCAAAGTATCCTTCGGAATCGAGGCCGGAATTTTCTTTATCTCTTTTGTCTCCTTTACATTTTCCTGATTCCATTTATCAAGGTTGCCAGTTGAGAGCACGAAAAAGTACGGACACGGCCCTCCACTTATTCCCTTTATCTGTCACCTATGCTCGTATATAAATACCCCCATATCACACAATATTCCTTCACCCATCCCTGCAAGCTCTTCTTCACCATCTGATACTTGAGGTCGTTCCATTTAATTTCTTGAGGTTCGTTCTTTGAATCCTTGGATTCTTCTCTATCTTTGCCATTACTGTTTTTTGGTATACCTTCTTTGTTTGAAGCCATATGCATGGCTCATTCTTCTAGATAAAACAAACAGTATATATTAACGTGCTTTTCCATTTATATATGCAAATAAAGCCACTCATGATTCATAGACTTTTATATGCAGAAAAGATGAGCCGGCCAGGAGACTGGAACTGCAGGTCATGCCAGCACCTCAACTTCCAGAGGCGGGACTCGTGCCAACGCTGCGGGGATCCTAGGTCAGGTGATAGAGGAGACTTTGGAGGATTCGGGGGAAGATCAGGTGGGTCTTCCTTTGGATTCAGTAGTACTGGGTCGGATGTCCGGCCTGGTGACTGGTACTGCAGCGCCGGCACTTGCGGGACCCACAACTTCGCTAGCCGGTCTACCTGCTTCAAGTGTGGTGCACTTAAGGATGAGTACTCAGGTGGGGGCTTCGACTCCTGTGACCTTCCACGCTCGAGAGGTAATTTCAGTACTGGTGGTAGTGTTGCTGCAGGTCGACCTGGATGGAAATCTGGTGATTGGATTTGCAGCAGGTAAGTTTATAAAATTATATTGTGATCTAATTATTTGCTTAATTATTTGTGTAGTGGAGCAGACATAAAATTGATGCATGAGTCGCTAATTTTCCATATCTAAAGACTAAAAGCTAAAAGGGGCTTAATTTGTATGTACTCAACTTTGAAGCTTTTGGACTGCCTGCTTTTCTTTGGAGGCCGTACATGAATAATATGTGTATCATGCACATACTTTACGTAGTGAAATATTCATCTATCTTTGACTGCTTTTAACATTTAAGACCTTAACGTACGTTTGAATAAATACAAAAGTAATTGCGTGCTCAAAATCATTCATTATTATCTTTTATTAATTTGGGTGCGTACTCTATAGTTCAAAAAGTAATGAATATTTCTTTTGGAAGGTCGGGATGCAACGAACACAACTTCGCTAGCAGAATGGAATGTTTCAGATGCAATGCCCCGAGGGACTCGGTACTTAATTACTTATAGGCATGCAAAAGACATGTTATCCAATTTTGGGTGAGCATAGATTAATATATAATGCAGCTTTTGATGCATCAATAGTACATTTTATGGGTAATCGTGACATCTACAGTCATTGGCTTTTTCGCAGGCAATATTGCAGCAAAAGCAAGAGTAGAGACTACTACAAATATCATTAGCTCGATCGCCTTCATCATTTCTTTGGGATTTCTAGGGGTCTCACACGCAGCGTTTTATACCTCAGCATTTGTGCTAATTATTATCTTCCCTGCATAGAAAGTAGGACACTGCAGTTTGGGTGTTTTGAAATGTACGTCTACCATATCTTTTGTTTAGATCGTTTATTTATTAGTGTATGGTGCATGCATGCATGCATATGGTGTCAGCTTTATAATATTGGAATTGATTTCGATTATCTATTGAGGTGCATTAACTTCACAAAATCTCTCTCTCACTGGCAATGTGATGGGACTAATCTAACATGTTAATTGAAGGCTCATATATGCTTTAATTGGGGTGGTCCAAGAAATGTACATTTTTGAAAGCGCTTTAAGTATGCAAATAGTGTACGTGAGCATCAACCAAAGTAAAAAAATATTATCCATTAATGGGCAATTGAAGACTTGCCACGGACCACCGGTGGAACTTTAGGTTTAACACATGCAAAAGCTCAGAAGCATTCATACTTTACAAGTACAAGGGGCAAGATCAAGATTGAAGCATGGAGAATTCAGAATTGCATCTGATCACTTTTATTTTAAAATTTTCCTATTTGATATTATAATTATTGAATGTAATTCATATGATATATATGGTATATATAATGGTGGATCATTTCCCTCCAATTACGTATTGTAGACAAAGACTTAATGTCAATTAATTGTGAATTAACTCGTTAATTTCTTATATTATATGTATGAACATAATTATCTTCTATTTTCTGATCTGTGAGAGTTCCCCCGCCCCCGCCCCCAGAGGCACTGCGAGATTGGCTTTAATTTACTGAAACGAATAAGGGAACAAGATTCGTTGGTAACGTGGAACGTCTTATAATCATTAAAAAAACTTACGCAGAATATCTAAAACGAATTTCACCTTGGATTCGATCTCTTCATTGACCTCTCATGTGTGTCTTTAGAAAGTATACCTAGAAAAAACATCATCTGCCCAATTGTGTCCCCCACCACTCCGTGCCCTGCTTTTGGCAAGATTCTTGTCTTCCTTTTGGACAAGCTTTATGTTACTTCTGATTTTCTTGATATTAGTCAAGCACTTTCCCATTCTAGTTGGTACACCATGAGTTGCATGGG
This sequence comes from Myrica gale, assembly GCA_963930655.1. Taxonomy (NCBI): domain Eukaryota; kingdom Viridiplantae; phylum Streptophyta; class Magnoliopsida; order Fagales; family Myricaceae; genus Myrica; species Myrica gale. The sequence goes on from OZ005601.1 coordinate 6,926,796, forward strand.
CATGTCAACTGGGACCCAGGATGTCCTCCTAGTCGCCTGCAGTAAGGAAATAATGCCCTTTATATATAGAATATTATCCAGTGAAAATATTTGAATATGAATAAGATAAGCATAAAGATTAGGTATTTATTCGACACTTGTTCCCCATTAAAAGAATATTTTTCGTGCGGATTGCCAAAAAAAATTGCAGATAAAACTAGGATTATTTCTTGGTTTAGTGGGGTCAGCTAGCCCTTGATCACTTGAGTTCCTCAACAACATGAGCCGACCTCAGCTTTTGCTCCTTCCTATTGGAAGTTTGAGAAGTTTACAAGTGATCTCCCCCTTTTGTCTCTGCGACATGATTTGGCTGTGAGGATGCTAGCTAAGCTAGATCAACTTTGGCGAACATAATCTTCAATACAGTTGTGTTCATTTCGTCCACTCTTTTCCCCTTCGAGCTATGGTGGTACTATTTTTTAATTTCGGGTTATTGATTGAACGAACTCAAGAAATTTGTTTCCCCCTCATCATGGTAATGAACGGATTGAAACCCAAAAAAGCTTGTAGATTGTAGACTGATTATGCTACAAACCGAAACTAATCAATTTTATCAACAAAAGGCAATCAGAATGATTTTACAGTAATCTTGGTTGAAGCCTATAGTTAGAGAATATCTGAAGTGATCTACCTAGCTTTTTTTTTTGTAATCATTATCACGATTTATTCCAAAACACAAAAAAATTCAAAGCAAAATAAGCGCTAAGGAGGTTTAGTACCAATATACAACAAAGATAAATCAAGTTAATACTCACAGTTACCAAGAATACCAACTGAATTAAGCTCAACAGCAACTCAACGAACAAAGTAATGTACTAAAAAATTGACATCTCGATAGACATGACAATCATACCAGCTATGCAAACTACAACCCAACTCATGAATCTTCTTCACTACAGAACTGATGCGCCACTCATAAACCTGTGGCCAACACCGGTTTATCTAGCTATTCATCGCTACATTTAAGCGTTTTAAAGAGCAATGAGGAACTTGGGAGGTGGGAAGCAAAGTTTAGATGTTCAAGAAGATAAAACCAGTAAAATTGAATGGAGTTTTACACTTTTGATTTTTAAGAGAAACTGTTAGATAATATAATTTAAATAATAATATTTATATATTTTTCTATTAATTTAAGTTTTTGAGATAAAGAGTATATTCACCTCATTTTTCTCTTAAAAGAACAATGATCTCGAGACATGATTTTGCACTTCATTTTAATTTTAATTAAATATTATACTTCATAAAAGATTAAAACTCATATTTCTATTTGGTAAGTATATAAATCTTTCATGTTAATAATCTTTATCTAATTTGTGCCGTAGTTCTCGAAATTTTTATCCAGTGCAAGGTGGTGTGAGAATCAACAACTCTTTTTTTTTTTTTTGCCATTTTCTACCCAGAGCGTTACGTATAAATTATTTTATTAGTACGAAAAGAAAGCTCTGAAAAATAATTATTTTAGTTTAGTGATATGTCACAAAAATAATCACATTAATATTAGTAATTAAAAATTTTAAAACACCGCTGTGCCCAAACAATCCAACTACAGCTGGACCGTTTGTTTTGTCATCTAGGGGGTTAACGGCCGGGTGTCCCTGCTCTGAGCTTATCACGCAGCTATATACATGGGGTAGGGGAGTTCAACTTGGATTCTGAATTTCGGAAACTCCGAACCCTTTCCGGGATTTTCGGGTCTACAAAACCTACTCGAAAATCCGATGGCTTCCTGTGAGTCTCTCTCTTACTCTAAGATCCCAAATGGCAATGCGTTTGCATGCATATTTGGTGTCACTGGGTGTGTTCTGAATTTTTATTCCGTCGTCTTTGCATGTGGGAAAATGGGTATTGACTCAATCATCTTTTCGTTATGTTTGAAAGACCGGGTTTCGGTTTCTGGGATTTTGTTTATTAAGATTGTGGGCAGCGGAACTGATAGTAGAATAACCATGCATAAGTTGGTGCGTGGCTGGCTAACCTTTTTGTACTGTGAACCCAGATTCTTGAATTTACTTCTAGGTCCTTTGGGTCGAATTGTTTATACTGAACTTTTTTGATTAATTGTGGTCATCACCCTTTTAATTTTCGATTATTGTTCTTTTATCATTTGTTAATAACTTTTAAAGAGGGGATTGATATCTTTCTTTTTATGTCTCTCTGTTTTGATGGAAGTGAGCTATATATACATATGTAAAATACGAGGAAGATTCCATATGGACGGATGCATACAGCATACAGCATCAATATAATCTTGCACTGGCTGAAACCAATTTATGGTTGTATAATTGTCTGCAGAATGCCGATATGGTTTAACTCTTGTTTAGACGTTGTGTAACCCAAATTTGGGATACAGTCCTTCCCACGGTTGCTTCTTCAGTAACGAGATAAAGTAGTGAAGGTTTTAAAAGCAATCCAGGGATACATAGAATTTAGAACTAAGTAGGAGTATTGTTGATCTAGATTTCTTTTGCATCGAAGTGTGGATTAGCAAGTCGAGCTTTCATTCTAGAGAGTGTGGTTGGTATGGAAAATGCCAGTAAAAACAGCAAAGAAGAAAGAACACTATAAAGAGCTTGTGGTCTCACGGATAAAGTGAAGGTGCAGTGACACACTGATGGTCAAATGTTCCTTACTTTCAAAAGAGATGCAGATGGAATTTCTTATTTTTATAACAATTAACTAGGTAATTAGAACTGTACTACATAAATTAAGATTTAAGTTTAAGAGCCTTATATGACTATAACATGCCTTCATATGTAAGATCTTTATGCAGGTTCCACTATAGCACAAAACTTGTGACATTGTAATAGCTGGATGAAGTTGTTGTGCATGATGAATCCTAATAAATATGTGACATGTGGCTCACAGTCCTTGTTTTAGCTTATGAATGCCACATATATATAGATACAGATTCAACTGAGTTTTCCCAAGTCTGTGATTGCCCGGGTCCTTACCTCTATCCCACCATAAAGATGCAACTATTTAGTCCACTTCTAATGTTTTTTCCTGTGGTTTATAAGGCTGGCGCAGGCTTAGGAACTAGAATCAGTGCCGTCTTTTCCATTGACATATTACCCTACATGAAAAACCTACTGTTGTCGTTTGATGGGATCGTATGGTTCTTATAAGGAGTTGGAAGTTTGTGGGGAAAGCTTACTAGTGGTCATTAAGGGGGAGTTGAAATTACCTTCCCTAGCAAAAGTGTCACATAAAGTAGCCTTTCCCTTTGATGAGCGGCTATGGTAAAAGTCCTAAATGCAGATAATAGTAGGAAATGTAAAAGTGTTAAGTGAAATTGGTGTTGCATCTAAAGTTAATGGGGAAGACGGGGGACGATACTTTTCTTCATTGCTCTATGGGCAGTCCCTTGTTTTCTCATTTTTTGGACTGTGCATTATGCTTTAAATTTTTTTGGAAATGCTTTCGTGTTGCAAAGGGTGCTCTGGTAAGCACCAAACTAGTAGGTTTGCAACGTGGTTCCCTTATTCCTTATGTGGTGCATCCAATGAGAACAAATGATTTGCACCATAGATGAGGTTAATTTTTCTGTGAGTTAATTGGCGTTCAGCTTTCTACAATCACTTTAATTTTACATAGTAATAGAAACACATGCCCTACCTAGATAGAATTTATCACTTGCTATAATGCAGCATACAACCCTTGAGTGTACTGTACTGTGCTCTTCAAGTGCTCTTATTCCCTCGTTCTTTTCCATGGAAAGACTTTGTGAAATTCCAATCAGAAGAAATCACTTGGATGTAGAATCTAGCTGCAACATAATTAGTGGTGGAGGGTGAAGAACTCCCCCATCAATTTCCTTTAGACTGGAATTCCTGTCCAACTTCAGAATTAAGCTAATATTAACTTTTGGACGATAGTACCACCTCACGATGTCTGTCATACTTGGTGAAATATTCATTTTTCTAGAGTACAGACTTAAATCTTTGCATTCGTGGATTGATCCTTGCAGTCCTTTCATGGAAACCTCTGAACAATTGCCCTTTCTTATGTCTTTGTTTCTTAACTTTCACATGATGCTTATTCTTTCTATAATTGGAATTAAGTGTCATCATCTGCAAGTCATACAATTTCTCAGATCAACCACTCTGCTCCTTTGACATTGTAGTGAGATATTGTGCTTTATTATGATGTTATATGGCCCTTATTTCAGGTAGCTTGGGATCAGCAAATATTAGACTTTCAAACGTGGACTTTGGTAGAGCAAGAACTGATGCTTTAAAACAGTTTGGCACAATACCTTGGACAGGGCGGAGAACATCACCATTTGCAGGGGTAACGTTACGAGCTTCATGCCAGTTACAGAAAGAACAAACTTTACATTGTGGTCCACCTCTAGAAACCAAGTGTAAGCTCCTTTCATTAATCAATTTGGTTGATTCTCTCTCCATGTTAGTTGTCTGGTTTACTTGTTTTGTATGTGCAAGTTTATCCACACAGAGAAAGATGTTTAGCATCAATTCCTATATTCTAGAATAAACCACTTCTAACATCTATAACGGAGGCGATACTTGGGGATCATTTCCCACTCATAAATGAGTTTGCACCAAATTGCATATACGTAAAGTATTCTGCTGTTCATAAACTGCGATAATTACGCCTCATCTTGTTTTGCTGTGTAAATTAAGCACCTAGATGTTTATGATAAGTCTAACAAAATTAAAGTCTGCAACCATTCTGTTTATCGTCCTATACCAAACTTCTTTTATATTTATTTTTCCTTTCCTGTAAGTGGGGAGGAGAGGTGAAACAGGAGAATTATACAAGTGACTCTGATATCAAAAGGCATGGTTCCTGCCTGAGTTTTCTAGACCTTAGTGTTATCTAGCATATTTGGATCCTGCCTGAAACCTGCCACTGGTTAGTAGGATACTAGGATTAATTGCATGCAGAGCCAGATTGTTAACATTGCTCGTCCTGCTGCCTTTCCCAGTCTAGTCTTATTCACCTCTCAAATTTCGAACCTTGTTTTAGAAACGAAGTCAGCATAACATGCCTATTCTGCCTTAAATCATTTAAGAAACATAAGAAGTTTGAACGGATCTAAAGGATTGTTCAAAGAATCTTACAGAAGATGGCAGTTTCAGTCATAGTTCATTGCCAAGGATTGCTGTGGTAATATCATGTTCTGTTGCACTGACGCTTCTTAGGAGTAAAGTAAATTGTACGCTTATCTACCTATGGCACTCCACAGAGTATCTCATGACACTCCTAAAATGCCTCTTGTTATAAAGTAAATAGCCAGTAAACTTGATTCCTTGGTTTTTAACATTTTGAAATTCTTTCTGTCTGATTGTAAACACTATTTTGTGGTTCTGCTGTGGGGTATATTGGAAGAGAGAGTCATGACTAGATGTGTATCTAGCTTATCTAAACAAGCATTTATTCCTGATGGAACAGCTGCTGGAGCTGCAGAGAATGTTTCTGAAAAGACGAAGGTTTCTGGTTTGGCAAACCCAGTCATTCCTAGTTCTTATGAAGTAAGTAGTTTGCTTTTTGGGTTTCTTATTAAATGTAAACTACATTCTTTATTTCTTTGGAGTTTTGCTGGCGCTATTTATCCTGAAGAGAGAGAAAAAAATGCTGGTGTTGGCAGAGCCAGTATCAGAGCTTCCAATTGGGGAATACCTTAATATATAGTCTTCAGATGTTTCTAATTCTTTTGATGAATCCTGCTGTAGCAGGTAATATTTCTGGTGTCATATTTTTCAATGTTTCAAACACTTAGAACTACGTGGAAATAGAGCTTTTTGTTTAAGTTATTTTTAAGTTTTTTCTTTTTGTGTGGAGTCTAAACCAGTGTCTCTTCTTTTTATATCATTTGTCATATCCTTTATCCCTCCCCCCCCCTTTCTTGGGCCAACAAAAATCATGCAATGCCCTGCAATTTTGTGTATAATATCAATTGCTTGCAGAGTGCTATGGGTTTACCACCAATTGGCCAACACTGACACAGTTGGTTTACACTCTTCCAGTGGACTACGATCCTTGTCATTGTATCTGAGAATATCTCGTATATATGTTGTATGGCAAAAAGCACATGCTTGTTTAATGCATAAAGTTAAAAACGTTGTCGTGATACATATAGAACCTGAGGTTAGGGGATGTAATAATTGTATATAGTCCAACAATTATTGCTGTTTTTCCCAGACTCTGTATATTGGTGGCTGAGTCATTTATGGACCTATTCAGTACAGAAAAACAATTGCCTATACCTTTTCCAATTTGAGTTTACAAAGAGTTATCAACAGCTTTGATAATTTGTTGTCTCCATGCATTAGCAATTTTCAACAACATTTTCTCTTTCTGTTAGAATTGGAGATTACCCAAGCACCAAGTAAATTCTAAAGTCCAGAAACTTAGTATTAGTGGTTTCCCTAATCTATTTATGCTAGAGAGGGTGGTACTCCACCTTTTTTTGCATCAGAAGAAACACAGAGACTTTTGTCAGCACATTTCTTCACAACAGAAAATGTGACTCAGAGATGTGCGTTTATGCATGCTTGCTCATGTGTTCCTTCTGGAAAGTTTGAGCATGTACTCCTTAAATCTCCTTTCAGGTGGAATCTCTGGTCACAACTATATGTGATACAACTTCAATCGCAGAGTTTCAATTAAAGGTACACCTTTTGAAGTGTAAATTTTCTCAACACAATCATAGTTTCAATTTTCAATACTTTTAAATTCAGGGGATGAGGATCTTCTCTTCATTCTAAATCTATGGTTTTCTGATAGTAAGTACTATTTTCAACATATTTTTAGCTTGGAGGATTTCAGTTACGTGTGGTGAGGGACTTGACTGAGAAAAATAAACCTCCACTTCCCCCAAGACCCACTCCTGTCAGTGCAATTGCTGCTGCTGAAGCTCCTGCAAATGTATCTGTTTCTGCATCATCCTTAGCTATCTACAAGCCAGTACTCTTTTCTGGGGGAATTCAGGCATTTATAGAAAAAGCTGCAGATGAAGGCCTTGTCATAATACCGTCTCCAGTGGTAGCTGCAAAAAAATGTAGTGCTTATCCATTATGTAAATTCTAGGCACTAAAAGCTTGAATGGTGCAGGTGGGCTTCTTTACAAGATGTAGAACAATAAAGGGGAAGCACGCTCCGCCTTCTTGTAAAGAGGTACAGGTTCATAAGGCTTCTTGATTGATTCATATTTTCTTAAATCCTGATGTGTAATCTCTGCACACATAGGCTTTTTGGAAAGAAGAGGAAAATGGAATAATTAATGGTAGCATTTGGAACGTGACTTTTCTTCCAACCTGTTTTTTATAATGTCCATCTGTGGTAGGGTTTCCTCTAAATGTATTGAGTTATTCCGTGATGAATTTTGTTCAGTAGGTCTGGGAATTTTCTTTTATTATTGTTCGCTGTATTTTGTTTTTTTTTTTACCCCCAATTTTTGATAGGTGAGCTACACATGCACTCAATGGGACTTGAGCCATGAGCTCACTCAAAATATTTTTGAACCTATTCATTCTAGTTCTCTTAAACGAGAATAGCTACTTTTGTAATTTTTTGCAGTGGTAGCATACTGTAGCATGTCATAGGAGCTAAGTGTACTTTATTTGGACTTCGATTTTAAAGATCAAGTTATATGTGTTCTCATAAAGTTCTGTGACTAAGGACTCACAGGAGATTGAAACTAACACTGCAGTGTAATGAGCTGTGCTAGTATCCAAAATTGAGCAGTTTCATCATAATAATTCTGTTTTGCTGTCGATACCAGGCTGTGATGCTGCACGGGCGCATTTTGGCTGGGAGTTACTTCCTGATGGAAGAAACCAAAATCTCGACTGAAACAGTATTGATAACCATGTTTAGGACTTCTTAAAAATAGGCTGACCCAGATTGTCATGCCACCCAACAAAACATTAGGGTTGCCTCTCACATGCGACTTGATCCATTTTATGCAACTAAAATTTTTTGGGCCAAGCTTAGAACATTTTTTGGCATGATGTGTGAGAATGAGAAAGCATTCACATTATTCTTTCCAGGAACAAATGGTGAAAGAGGGTCAAGTGATATGCTACATTCAACAGCTGGCTGGCGAGCTTCCAGTTAAGGTTTGGTTCTTGACTTTAAAAGTGCTTATTTTTGTTTCCATGCGTTGGATGAGAGGAATAGTGTATTTTAGTTTCCAATTCCCAGCCGCTCATTCTTTTTCTTCTCTGTTGCTTCATGTCTGATATTTATTTGCCAATTCCCTGTTTATTTATTTATTTCTATCATTTTATCACTATTTTTTCTTCTCCAGTCTGATGTATCTGGGGAGGTCATCAAGATATTACGAGAGGATGGTGGTAAGTTTGTGACCTTTTAATGTCTTTTCATTGTTGGGGTTATCGTAGATGTCATTCGGTTTGTTCTCACTATCTTCTTTACTTGACAGATCCGGTTGGATATGATGATCCTCTTATTGCAATCCTTCCATCATTTCCTGGGATAAAGAAACTCCAGTAGATCTCTGTCTTCATTACATGCAATACTCTTGATAGTTAAAAATTTGCTGGCAATACATGCCTCGAGTACCATAGCATTTTTGGTGGAAGATCATTTGCCTTCGCTTTTGAGTTGCAATTCTCTAGGCTCTGCATGCAGATATAGTCCATGGAAAATATAACAATTTGGAAATTTTTAAATAGATCTGTTGAAATAAAGTCTTAGCTCTATGTTAGGGATCTTTCGTATCCCAGAACCCTTCCAACTTTCTGGTACATCTCTGAAGGGCAATATGTCAGTACCTCACACTAGCCAGAGAAAGGAGCCTTTCAAGGCTGCATATCGAAAAGAAGCTCAAATGGGCCGTGCGTCTTGTTCACAATGCTGCTGAAACAAGCACAATGGGCTATACGGATGGCTGATTTTCTTTTACATTTCTCTAGAGCCTCTTATAGTTCATGTACTGTGTTGAGGAAAAGATTGAAAACAACAAAAACGTGGGTCGGCAAAGGCATCTTCTTCCGTAGTAGTAACCGTCCAAGATGATCGAGCTGGATATTTCCTGCCGTGTACAAGAATGATGGGACCGATTGTTCTTAGTCGTGCTGCACTACAGAAGTGCGAATAAGGCTCTTAAGCCGTTTGATTGAAGCTTCAACTCAATGGGTTGTAATAGCTCCGAATCAAAAATAGTCCAAAATGCAATAAAACTGTGCCAGTCATTCCTAGATACAGGCAAAAATTGGAGTAATTCAAAATACAGACGATGCGATTCTTCAGCACACGTTTTTAGTGTTTCATAAGTTTCATGCATAAAACTTATGAAACTTATGATACACAAAAATTTTCTATAAAGTTTTCTCAATCTCAAAATACTATCTATTAATTAATTACATTTTGAAAAAAAAATAACATGAACTGCATGATAGGTTGATGGACATTCAATTTGTGAGTGTTAGTCACTGTGGAAGCTTGGGATTCAATTTGGGTTGGAGAATAAACCCATAGCATTCATCCAAAACTCATGAGCTAGCTCAATGTGGTGGCAAAGAGTGTGAGGCTTGCCACTCGCACAGCATCAAGAATATGCTTCCACTCCCTACTTCCTGTGTTTTTTTTTCTTTTCCCTTTTTGATATTTGATCATGCTTTGCAACAAAAACACTTGGCAGAAGTTTTGGATATGGGGGATATCATTTCTTTCTTGGGTATAGTTTATGATAATTTCGAAAAGCAACATCTTTCTAATATCTTTCTCGAAGAGTTTCTTGTTGTGCACGAGGAGAGCGCCCTTCTCATATCCTAGCTTTCACGGGAGGAAGAACATACTGGAGATGAGCAATGACCGTAGCAGGTTATCGGGAAGGTAAAGATCCACACAAATCATTTCAACCAAAAGAAATGAAGCAATCTTATTTGATAACTCGAAAGGCTTTGTCTAAGAAGCTGATTGAATCCAGGGTTTCATGCGTAATCGATCAAAATCAAACCAAGTAGAAGTAGGTACATACTTTCCAAAAAGAATTCTTGAAATTTAGTTCTTCCATTCCAATACACCTCTGAGCACCGATATTCCCCAGGATGTAGAATGGTTATGAATCAAATTTTGGACAGTGTGTTTTGTATTGATATTACAAATGGGGAAACATATAGGGCAGATCAACCACATTTTTGGTACTCTCTATGTACCTTTCTCAGCAGACTGAGCCCACTTAATAGTTGACCTGGCCAATGCATCCATCGGGTCGATACATTTTTTAAGAAGAGGATCATCTTGAGGCAAAAGATCACGCATGTCATCCGAGGCAAGGATTACAGAGTTAACTGCCCTTACCAAAAGAACCTGGAGAGCAATCCTCAACAGGTTGCACGCTCCTTCCCTGTCATTTCTGTTTAAAGCTTCAATCGCAGGAATTACTGCATGATCCATAGTTGCTTTATCTGGCAGCACTACCTCAAACCCCTACATACGGAGAGAAATAATGGAAAATCATGATCCACTGTTCTCAAAAGAGAATGTACTAACTTCTCATGATTTTCATTTGCACTTGAAAATTATAGGAGCCTCCTCTTTTTGAGTTGAAAATAATAATAATGAAATTAAGATAAAGTTGATTCTAAGCAAAACAAAATGGTTATTCTACATGCACCTAAAATAAAAGTTAAAGAATATCTTGAACAGCATCAAAAATTAAGAAATAAAAAGAGAAGGAAGCTAATGGTGGAGCTACAATGATAACTGACTAATTCAGATCCCTCCATATATTTTTAGTTGTACATTTTGCTTCCCTTTGTTCATCATAGTTCCAGTTGGTAACTTCTCCACAGACTAGGATAATGTTGATACTGGGGCCACCTGGCAGAACACAACGTAATGCACTAGAACTCCATCTTAGACTTTGTAGGTTGATGCAAGTTTAGCAGTTTAGAAGTTAAAAGGGAAAAAAGACTCTAAAAACTTGTTACTATTGCTTTTGCCAGCTGTGTACTGGACTTCACTTCTCATCAATTTGGTTCTATTATAGAGCTAATGCATATTTAATACCTAAGATCTTCGTACACAGAAGCACTTCAAGTTAATGATCTAGGACAAGGAATGACGTAACCTTTTAAGCGTTTCTTACATCATATAGTTATGGTTGATTTCAACTTCACATAGCATGGATGAAATGCAAACCAGCTCTTTTCACTTTTTTTTTTTTTGATAAATAAGCCAATTTTATTAAAAAGAAGAACAACAAGGAAAAACAACGACGGAGACATCAGTACAAGAGAAAATACTGAAGAAACCCAAAGAACGTCAAAAATTCCCACCCACCCTCAACCCACAAGCCAACAGAACACTGAAAACCCTAGAGAACCCTCAACTCTCCCAAGAGATTCCCCTAGCAGTCTAGACCATAGCTCTTAGTCTTCCTAGAGAACGAAGAAGACCCTTCGTAGATAACCGAAGACTGCAATCCCTTCAGCTCCCTGATCAGCCTCCCCCCAGATTTCCTAGACTTTTTCGAACTAACCGGCATCCGATCGCGTTCCAACACAGCGAAAAGATCCCTCAGCTTATCCTCTTGACCACCACATGAGACCCCAACCAGCTGACCCACAGAGGAAACCATGTCCAAGACCCACGCCGGAGATTCCGTCTGCACTTTTCCCTTCGAAGAAACAGTCGATGCAATGAAAGGAGCAGCCACGGGAGATGGACCCGGAGAGTCCAAATCCACAACTGCACTTTCCCCAACCTCAGGACATCCAACCCCCTCACCCGATTTCTCACGGCCAACCGAACCCAGTCGATCCCCACCCTCAGAGTTCCTGCCTCGCCCCTCCCCAAGATCCATCCTCGCATCTTCAGTAAGCTCACTGCCACATTCAATAAATTGATCTCTTGCAATTTCACCTTTGTTGAACTGGCCATCAGACCCCTCACAGCCTTGGTTCCCACGTTCCACCCGTACCCCCTCCAAAGTATCCTTCTCCAAGAAACTGGTTTCAGCACTTCGAGTTTCATCAGCTCGATCCCTCACTGGCGTAGGAGCTTCCCTTACAGAAGGTTCGGCACGACCATCGTGGGAGACCTTCCCATCGTGTGCCATACCCAGTTCACAAATCAAAGAGAAGGAGCCGTCGACCTGATCTGTGTCGTCGACAGCACGATCCGGCGAAGAAAGCTCCTCCGGGGAAGAGACCGGCATGTCGGGAAGCGCAGATGATGGGATCGGCGCCAACTCCGGTGCCGGAAATGCCTCCGAGTGGCTACCCCTCGCCCTCGCCCCCGCAGTCGCCGGCGACCCTCCGTCCTGCGCCGGTGGTTGGTCGGCACCAACGACGGAGCCACAAGGCTTACCGTCACCAGCGACGCACGTAAGGCCCGGGTCTACAGGGGTACCCGACCCTGACCCAGACCCGACATAACTTGGCCCAACGCACGTAACTTCCATTTCACCTGGGCCCGACCTTTTAGCGTGAATATTGTGAAGGAAAAGTGATCGAGGAACAGCCACACATTCCACGCCTAACGAGCTCCCTGGGCCCGGCCCATCTGCATGCAACAGCCCCTGCGGTGGGCAGAAAAACTGTCTCTCCCACACCCGCTGCTCCTGATGGCCATGCACAGCATAGCCCGGCCCACCATCACACACCAAATAATTCAAAAGAGCGTCAATCTCAGAACGAAGACCCTGCAATTTTGTTCTCCAAAACTCCACGTCGAACACCCTGCCACCAGCCGACTGAGTCTTAAAAGCATGCTCCTGGGGAATAGAGTCACTGACCACCGGAGACACATGGGCAGAAACGTGCTGCACTCCCTTCTGCACCACGCCACCCCCCTGTCCCTCAACGTCTTTCACAGCTAACACACCAGTCCCAACGCTCTCCCCCTTCAACCCGCCCTTAACAACATCAAGGAAAGAGACCTCCTTGCGCAACTGCGAGCCAAGAGATCCAGCACCACCATTTTCCTGCCCAAGGTAGGACACCACACCCTGAAACACAGAGGCAAGTTCCAGCCACCCTGTCGCCTCCTTTCCTTCCGGAACCATTACCACCCCTCTTCGACGCCCCCCACTAAACTCAGCTAAGGCCAGATATCGTCCGGCCATGTTGCAACACCGTTGTGCCATAAAGGCCCTAGAAGCTACATTATACTTCACAACGAACTCCCTATTCGCATCCGCCAATAATCTAGATATCGTGTTAACCAACCAAACTGCCCCATGCATCCCGATGATGATAGAACTCGAAGTCTTCCGACTCCACTCCGAGAGTTTCACATCACCATATCCTAAGACTGTAACTTGAAAGGCTTTAGCTTCAACACAAAATCTGCGGGAGAAGGGCATACCTCCGAGCAGACAACTGAAGCTACAGAGCACTTAAACGAAAAAATCTAACCAGAAAACTAAACGCAAAAGCAAAGAGGAGAGAGAACGGAGAAAAAGACATGGCTTGTATCGCCTGGACAATTTTTTGTTTTGTCTCTTTTCACAAACATGGAATAATTGAAGCTAAACAAATTTTTATTAAAGAGGAAGAAGATGTAGGAAGCAAAAGCAGTAAGATGGCTTTACCAACTTTAGCAACAGGCAGAAGAAGATGGCTTTTAAGCAGTCCCCCCCCCCTACCACAATACATAAAACGTTCAACTAAAAAAACATAAAAGAGAGAGGGAATGGTCAGCAGCCAATTCAGCAAATCTTGGGACAGTAGGATTTGTCTACATGGAGTTGGAATAAGAAGAGACTAATACAACTTCAAGGAGAAACAAGTAAGTTGATCCCGGATTCCGGTATTATCCATAAACTCTGAGTTTTACACCGCACAATTTAGTAGCCAAGATGAATGAGAGAGTGAAGTACGTATTTTGCACCTATAAATGGGTGGATTAGTACATGGTTTAGTCCAGTCCATTCTATGGAGTCTCATCCTCTATCAGCCACTCCAACAGAAACTAATACAAGAGTCCAAGTTTACATTCCCATCCCAAGTATCCCCAATCAAAAGTACCCTACACTACTTGGACGATAAGCAAAAGCATGGAACGGTGTATTTTATCTGTAAAGGGGTTAAGCTTTATGCCTTTTGGTTTTTATCTTTCACATACATAGAAAGGCAAAGAGAGCTGAAATAAACCACAGAAATGCAAGAGACTCTTTCTGCTCTCTCCTCCCTAGGCCACTTTTTGTTGCTCAACCATTGAATCTATTTCAACCATGTTTTCAAAAGAAGTAGAATTAACAAACTGATGTTGGGGAAGCTTGTGATATTTAAAACTACTATTTAAACTTCATGGGCCACAATCAATAAGGCAAGAGCCTCCAGATTTTGAGGCATAAGCCTTTTGAAATTCTATAATTCTAATTAGAGCAAATTTAAAATCATGCTAGGTGGTTGTATCCTTCAGAGGTTCCATTCCATAAAAGATAATGACGACTACTTATGTCACTTTGAGCTTTTAATCATGACAATAGTCTTCCCAGCACTCTGATCAACACAAAACAACTTTCTTTTGCTTTCTTGAGGTTGCAAGATGGCATAGATAACTCTTATAACCAAAGTCTTCATTGTGGGTTTATAAATTAGAATGCACTGACGAGATCTAGCAGGGCAAGAAAAATAAGAACAGATATGATCCATAGAATCTACCTCATTCTGTAGTTTCTCCTGATAAAATCCAGCTGTTAAAGTCACATCAGTAGCAAGCACTCCTATCCGCAAACGACTCCCAGCTTCAAGTGGCTTCAATTTTGCTTCCTTGAGCTCCCTGGCAACAGCCTCAGCCATGTGGAGGAAAGGAACAGAACATCCCTTGGAAACCTCATCATGCCATGAATGCAAAATGTTACAAGGCATTACTATGCAACAAGCTCCTGAATTCTCAAGTAAAGCCCTTTTATTCTGTAAGTTCTCCACAATTGGGGTAGGGTCTAATTTCGTACATTCACTCTTACTGCTGAGGGAAGGAAAATAACTTCTGTCATGGGATAAAATCTCCTTATTTAGCACAGGATCAGAGTAAAGTACAAACGGAAGGGAACTTTCTCCATCTGATGAACTCCAATTGACTAGTTTTCTCAAAAAACTCAGGGTAGAATCTGCGGAGACGCCTCCTAAAATTCCCACAGTATTTGATCGACCGAGTACAGAACCAGGGCTATCACTGCTTCTTGAAGGTGCATTTGAACCAGGACCTTTCTTAGATTCTGGAAACTCCCCAGTTTCATCAGCGTGTAAGAGAGTTGATGATGGCGGAATAGCTAGAGCTGGACTCAACCTTGCCTTATACAGGTTTCTGCTAATATCCCCACAACCCAATACATGGGAGGTAAAACTCAGAGTGTGGAAAGACATTGTCAAGATTCATTCAAACATCTCTTATTCCGAATTCAATAACTGGGCTAATCAATCTTCTGATTGTATTTGTTTAAATTTCCAACAAACCACAACTACCTACAAACTAGTTTATCAGCTCGTCGTAGACCCCTCTTCTGAGAGTTATGATTACTGACGGAAAATGAAAAATTCACCAGAAACGTCCCCACTTAAAACCCAGCTCCGAGAACTCGTAAATATGCAGGCTTTTTCAACTCACGGCCCCAAAAATCCGCAACTTACATCTAGGTTTCAAAACAAGAAACTCAAGAAACAAAACCCCGCCACCCGAATTGCAAACCCTTTATGGATTGTCAAGAGTATAACCCCAAAGCCAACCTGGTCTAGCAAAGGAAACCCATGGATTCTCTCTCCATCGATCCCAGACTAGAAAGCAAAAGGCAACCACAAAAACCCTGACTTGTTTTGTTCGTAATCCAGGCAACAAGCACAAAACGAGAACCCATTTTTTCTAGAAAAAAAAATGGAGCCCGACTTAAAAATCAAATCTACAAGGCACGAGGTATGCAGATAAAGGGCAAGAAGCTGAATACGTACTTAAGGTACAACCTCCAGGGCTTCAAGATTTTCATGTGCGTCAATCATTCACTAGATTGACAGGCAATGGGGTCAAGTGAGAGGAATCTCTGTGCATTGTATAATATCTCCATCACATTTTTTTCGTTATATCTGTCACATTTCGTTCTTTCCAAGGAGCTTCTCTATCACGTGTCGCATTCAATGGTTGGGGTGTTTGTTTGTGGAAATTTCTGGGAATATTTCCGAAATTTTAAGAATTTTTACTTTATTGAGATTTATTAGGGTTTGTGAAAAGTAGAGTGTGTGTGTAAAAGTTAAAAATTTTGGAATGTTTTGTTTTGTTGGAAATTTCGAACCCCAAAATTTTGGGAAAACAAACACCCCCTTTAATTTCATGATAGACCGAACTGTCCAACGACAACAAAAACAACAAAAATGTGTAACCTACTTTTCTATGATTTACGGCTAAAATTAGGGCGGTCTAAAATACCGGTCGGACCGGCCAATTCGGACCGGTTTTAGTCTAACCGGTGGACTTTTTTTTGAAATCGGGTTAACCGGACCGGGAAACCGGTGTAATCCAGTCTGATTTCGGATTACCCTCATGAAAACCGGAGACCGGATCAGAGTATACCTCTCCAGACCGGACCGAACCGAACATGGACAACCCTAGTTAGAATATAAGACGTGGTGTCCTGTAAGATCACTATTTCCTGGAAATGTTCCTAGAATTTGTTTTGTTATCTCGTGGACATGTAATATTATACTATTCTCATTGATGTCTCTCTATCTAATTTATGTTCACAATCATTAAAAAATTGCTGACCTTTAAACTCCCTCCACATAATGTCCACTAATAATAAGACAAGTGTCCACGTTGTATTTTTTATGGATCAGAATTCTCTATATATTTTTTGTTTAATTGTATAGTACAACCTTAATAACTTTTTAAGAATTTCAATACCTTTTAACAAACTCAATCTAACTTTTTAATAAATTCAGGGCAATCTACACTAGCTCCGAAAACAAAAAAAAATTCGCCAATTTTTATTTTTATTTTTTTACCCATTCAAACACAGACTGATATGTTTTTGCAAATTTGTGGCAGCTGCCCACCAAGTCATGATAAACCACAAACCTTTGTATGCAGCAGAGCTCATGATCCGCACACCTATAGGGGTCATGATTGGCATTTAAAATTTAAGAGACAATTTTGTGAGGCCCATATTTTCATTGCTTGCCGAACTTCATTCGCATAAGGCCACAAATGTTTTCAACCACAACGAGGGAATCCTATGCTTAGTGACAGCCAAAGAAGGACAAGAAAAAAAATAGATATGGGTTCACATATGTTAAGCGCATTATGTTTACAAAGTGATCAACAACCAAAGGTTAAGGTTGTCATGAGATAAAATCAAATGGTTTAATTTTATGAACATAATAATGAATTTCACAAGAGAACCCAATTGAAGTTTGCTTCTCTTCGCCGAACACTTGGGCAATAGAGATCTCCTACTAATTAATAGGTCTTTTTCCATCTCTTTTTCTCCACACTATATTGCGAGAAAGGGTTGGAGTATCTTTCCGTATTATGCTCCCCGTCTCTTACATATATGTAAATCAAGGCAACTACAATTAGTCTAATTTCTCACAAAGTGGGGAGATAAAGAGCGAAGATTCTTCGAAAAATTAAAAATCATCTCCTGATACATTGACTCATCCCTGCTTTACTTTTAATTGAGTCGATGAATGTTTTACGTTTCGCTTACCTTTGTAGCTTCGAAGTATCTTTCTGACATCCTTTCTTATAGACAGGAAAGCAGAAACCAGAGCTACTAACATTGCCGGATAGATAAAAATGTCTTTCGTAGGATCTATTTCAGCAGACTTTCTCGTAATGGCTTCCCTAAGAAGACCCCATACGATGAGAAGTGTACCAAAAAGGCTCACTCTCCCTGGTTTTATGAGACCCAGAATTGCTCCTGCGATCGATAAGTAACTCCCTGCAAGAACCTGGTGCAAGAGAAAGTGAGTAAATATTATTAGTATCCTAAGTTGTAGAACTCGGTTTATTTTGTCTAATGCGCAGAACTTCTGTTTCACTTGTACTTGTTAGTTAATGCATTTCATACTGTGTAGCCCTTTTTATCTTTTCAAGATGATTTGTACTTTATCAGTAGGCTCAACGAGAGAGAGAGCATGTAGCGTCTGCTTCAAGAGTTTTTTGTTTTTTGTAATCATAACAAGTGGCTGGTTTGAACATATAAGTTACATGCTTTAAGATTCATGTTAGGCCTTTCGTAGAGGCGACCGACTAACGAGCAAAGGGGCCTAATGACTTTTCAAACCCAAACTTAGACCCAAACAAGTTGGGAAGAGACCATAAAGGGTAAAAAGCCACAAAGGGCAGCAAACTGATAGAACCAGCAAAAAAGGAAAGCCGACGGTAAAGGAGGGCGACAAAATCAGCTGCTGGAGGAGATGAGTCGGCCAAAAGACAAAATCCACGCGTCGGCCGGTCATAAGAGAAGACATATAGGAGCATCCAAACGTCTAGATGGCAGCCACTTGGCGCGTGCTTATCGAAGAGACCCACCTGTCGCACGAAATGAAGGATAAAGGGACGAACGCGTAAGATCCACACACGCAGGTGGACGAGTTATCATTCACATCCGACTGCATTGTTATTTATGACTTACTCCGTGATTCTACTAATCTCACATTGTCTTATAACATACTTTTCTTCATCATTGAGTTGAAAAATGTTTTTAAGGAAAAATCTATAAGTTTTTTTTTTTGAAAAAATATATTTTTCACTCACGAATTACCATGTATTTTGCAATTTGCACCCTAAAATACTACGTTTGAGATATTGCACGTACAAACTATTCATCTTTAACACATTGCACTCTCGGTGTGTTTTTTCCTTCAAAACACGTAGTAATTCGTGAGTAAAAAATATATAGGATAATTACACTTTGCGCCCCATATCTTTGGGGTCATTTACAATTTGTATCCCGATATTTTATTTTTAAGACATTAAGCCCATTATCTTCAACATTTTTGCAATGTGCACCCCGTACCCGATTTGGCCGTCTAAATTGACAGATTTCGTCAACACGTAGCGGTTGACTGGTTCATGTGAGAGGCACGACAAGCCGGTCAACTGCTACAAAGTTAACTTGAAGCGGTCGACCGGTTCATGTAGCAGTCGACCAATTCACGTGTTGACGAAATCCGTCAATTTAGATAGTCAAATCGGGTACGGGGTGCACATTGCAAAACTGTTGAAGATAAAGGGCTCAATGTCTCAAAAATAAAATATCGGGGTGCAAATTGTAAATGATCCCAAAGATAAGGAGCACAAAGTATAATTATCCCTGTTAGTTCCTAAAGTTCAATGTTGGCTTTATTCCGTGACATGTATGTTGTAAAGAAACGTGTCTTGGATGTGTCTTGGATGTGGATGATCAAGTATATGTGCTTTAGATGAAAGAAATCAATTGTGAAGAAATCTAGAAGTTGTTAAAGTGTGTTTCAGATGGAATAATTCAGTTGTGAAGAATTATGGAAGTTGTTAAAGTGGTTTCCAGAAGAAAGAGTTCAGTTTTGAAGAAATCTGAAGGTTGTTAAAGTGGTTAACGGATGAAAGAATTCGTTTGTAAATAAATCTGGAAGTTGTTAAAGTGGTTAAGTGCTGTTTGGGCTAGCTTGAGGCGAGCGTGAAGAAAACACGTTGAAATTTGGAGCTAGCTTGAGGCTCAAGCCCAAACACGGAAAAAATAATAACAGATTTCCGTGTGGACTTGCCCAGTCATTTAAAAAGGCATTTTGAGTGGCTGGACAAAGAGACTTCGACGAAATTAGAAGAGAAAGAGCTCTGAAACATTTCGAAGGCTTCTAGAGAGAGATTGATGAAGATCTGAGAGGAGGATGTTCTTGAAGACTTGAAGAGTCAAAATTTTGGTAGTCCTCCATCAAGAGCTGTTGAAGAAACTAATCACCACCAAGAAAACCCCACTGTGACAGTGAGTAAACATCGGAGTTCCGGTGTTTGTCGATTGGAGTTCCAATCATCCTGAGGCAAGTTTGCTTGGTTAAGATTCATTGAAGTGAGAGAGATCCAAAGGTTTTGGAGTCTACTGCTTGGTGCGGGTTCGAGCGTGTCGTTCGAATTGCTTCTTTCAGGATTTGTGGTAAACAAAGTCACCGACTGTAAGTGTATCTCTCATTTAGTGGATTGGTTAACCGGCGGTGAGCCCGGAGTGGTTTTTCCCTTGTGAAGGAGTTCTTTCAAAGAGTTTTCCACTTCGTAAACAATCTCTTGTGTTGTGTGATTGTTTGTGTTTCAATTCCGTTTATATTTGCTTGGTAATTGATCAGCATAATATAAATTCGAATCTTGGTAGCTTGGTTGTGCATCTTGGTTTAAAAGATTACATCAAAGATTTTCTGCACTCCAAGTATTTGTGATATTATCTTAGTAATCTTAGAAGTGTTTAAATTGACTAAATATATTGAATATCTGTCATTAATATGACTATATGATATTTTCCAGATCTGAACATATTCAATATATTCTTTGTGCAAAGATTTGTATAAGGTTTTCCGCATAAGGGTGAAATAGATTGTGCTGAATTTTTTAACTTACTATTCACCCCCTCTAGGTAAGTTTAGGGTCTAAACAGTGTTTTACAATCCCAAAATATATTTTTACCTTTTTTTAGTGGGTTATAGTATTATGTAACATATGAGGGCTTCTCTTCGGAAAAGGACAGTCGAAAAACTCTATGACATAAAGTTTCCAGACTGTCGTCAAGCATGGAGCCAGCCACTTGCAACCCATTTGGGGAAATTGCTCACTAGGAATCTTCAACCAGAGGTGGGGTTCCCTAAAACTACTTAAGATTTTTGTTGGCTTTACATTCCTCCCCCCAGAGGGTAGTTCAGTGTGAAATGTCAAATATGCGGTGAAGCATATCTCAAATAATTGGAGGAAAGTAAGATTTAATCTAAAGTCTTGAAAATAAAATTAGATGGTCGATGTGAAAGATTGAAATGGGAGTTAAATAGTAACTAAAAAAATAGAGGGAACCCCTGAAAAGTTGCTATCCTCTCACTTTGCCAAAAGAGTCTTAAATGGACTCCTTATGATTAATAAAATATACCTGTATACATATATACACACACATACATCCAGTTTTGCTTACTTAAAATTCTTCTACAATTAATTGCTTGTCCTTTGGTTACAATTTTGACATTATTATGGAAGTGCTGTCTGGATAAGGGTTTGCTTTGTACAACTTGCTACAAATTTTCAATTTCTATTCAATCTTTTGAAAATTAGTCTTACTGAATAATGATGTGGATATATACTGACCTCAATGCGCTGGAGATCAGATGTTGCAGGAGCTGCCTTCACATCGGTAAACTTATACAACTTGAGCAAGTTGTTGTAGCTGGGCATTGTTTTGTTCTGAAAGAAAGCATGTGCAAGGGCTCCTGGATAGATTAGAGCCTTCACCACGACAGTAGGAAAGAGTTCGCTTGCTATCAACTGTGAGCATGTCACCTGAATTGGTGTTCTGCATATTCCAGCTCTACATGTGACCCTGCAAACGTAAAGCAAGATAACAATGTATGGAACTGTTAGTTGATCTCAGTACCATTTTTCACTCCTACGCGGTTTAACATCTTGGTGTGGCAAAAACTTTTTCTCCCGGTACTTCATGAGATACAAAATTCCCAAATCCAAAGCATTTGCATTGGACCCAAATGCAATTATGTCTGGGCGTGGGGGTTACTAACCTGAACTTGTAGGTCATTGGAACCAAACTCTTTTAATGGAACTTTTCACAATGTTGGGATCTACACTGGGGTACTGAACCGTAAGTTAATTTGATGAAGATTATGGAAGGCCAATCAATTTCATTGGAACATTAATGGATCGGGTCTCGGTTATACAGAAATGTTTAAAGTTCTGTTCTTTTGGTAAGGGATTAGAACTTATGAGAACCAGACCGGAACGAAAGGTAACCCATCCCACAGATTTAAGAAAAAAAATTTCACCAAAAAAAGAATTTAGTTTCCATGGATTCAGCAGAGAAATGTTGGATTCTGTTCGGATTCTAATGACAAAATAAAACACTGAAAATACCATAGGAATCTGGAAGGGAGAAACCGAATCGTGAAACGGAGAAAGTGATACATGGATATGGTGATTTCTGGGTTTACTAGCATGTCGTTTTCCTCTAAATGGCTATTTCAACTACATCCGTCATTCTCACAATTAAAGAGATATTTTAACTCGGACGAAGACTGCAGTTTACCTGAAAAGTGGAACTTGAAGGATAATGATGAGGAAATATAAGGCAGAAGCAACGGAGGATATAATACAGGCCCATTCCCTTGAAGAAGCCATTGCAGGAAATTTTCTTCGAGATGGAATATTCATGGCACCCGCTCATGCCTCATGAGTCATGGGGTGAAGGCGGAGAAGGGACGAAAGCTGTACTGGTACGCATTTCATGGCGGCATATTGGATTCATAACACCCTTTTGAATAAGTCAATTTCCATGGTAGCTGAGATTCCAAGTCACCCTGGTACGCACAATTTTTACCGGACCTTGTTTACCACAAGTCACCCTGTTATTCCGGAGGACTTGTAGCAGTTGATAGAGCCGCTAATCACAAATGAGGATAATGTCGTGCTTACTCAGGTCCGGATGCAATAGAAATTTTCAATACACTGAAGAAGATGGGCTTGGAAAAAGCACCGGTCCGGTTGGCATGGCGGTCCTTTTCTTTAAGCATTTTTGGGATGTGGTGGTGAAGGATGTCACTTTGACAGTTCGTGATTTCTTTGAAAATGGTGAGTTGTTGTCGAACCTGAATGCTACAAATATTGCTATCATCTCGAAAGTGGATAATCCTTCGAAGGTGAGTCAATTCCGACCCATTAGCCTCTGTAATGTTATTTACAAACTCATTTGTAAAATTATTACTGAATGCCTCAAGCTTGTGCTTCATAAACTTATATCTCCCTATCAACTTGCTTTTGTTCCGGGTCGTGCGATCCAAGATAATTATATTGTGGCAGCTGAGATTTTCCATAGCATGCATCACAAAAAAGGTAGAGGGGGTCGGATGGCTATTAAGACAGATATGAAGAAGGTTTATGACAGAATTGAATGAGGTTTTGTTTTGAAAGTTATGGAGAAATTTGGATTCAATTATATTTAGATAAACCGGGTGAAACAATGTATTTCTACATCCACTTTTTCCATTCTCATTAATGGAAGCTCGTTTGGCTGTTTTCAACCTACTAGGGGCCTTTGCAAGGGAGATCTCCTTTCCCCTTATCTTTATTCTTTGTTCAGAAGTGCTCTTAAGGCTTTTGATTCATGAGGAACAACACGGAGGTCTCAAAGGTATCAAACTGGGTTGTAATGCCCCCATTATTTCTCATTTTCTATTTGCGGACGACCTTCTTATTTGCACGAGCTACTACCCGTGAGGCGAATTCCTTGAATGCATGTCTTGACAAATACATGGCATGGTCTGGCCAAAAGGTGAACAAGGAAAAATTATCAGTACACTTCAGCAAGAATTTTGGAGGACATGCTATTTTTCCTATTTGGGATTGTTTGCATTTTAAAAAAAAATCCCTACTAACGCGGGTTGTGGATGACATCAAGGATATTTTTTTTCAGAAAATAGCCGGGTGGAAGGCGAAGGTTCTATCCCAAGCTGGTCGAACTATGTTGATAAAATCTATGGCAAGTGTTATTCCCTCATGTTTGATTGGCTTTTATTCCATGTCGATCTAGTGGTGCAAGGATATTGATAGGGCATTGAAGAATTTTTGGTGGGGGTTTAGGGATGACTTTAATCTTCATTTGTCTCTAAAAGCATGAAACTCTATTTGTGTCTCGAAGAGTGAGGGTGGGTTGAGGATTAGGTTGACCTCTGAAGTCAATCAAGCCCTTATATCGAAGTTAGCATGGAAGACGTTTACAGATTGCAATAGCCTTTGGGTGCATGTTCTGCAAGGCAAATATGTGAAGGGTAGAGATTTTGGGCAAGTGGGTGTGAAATCTCGCCCTACTCTTTCTGAAAGAATGTGTTACTATCTGGGGGATGGTTGTCGAATGCACATCTACAGAGACTCGTGGGTCCCATATATGCCCAGATTTTTACCGCAAGCTCGAGATGAAGTTGCTAGTCCTTTAGAGGTGATTATAGTTTGCGATCTGTTGTTGGAGGATAGTAGCCATTGGAATGAAAGGTTGGTCAGACAAATTTTTACTACGGAGTCTACGGAGGCTATTCTCAAACTTCGGGTTGCTGAGGATGGTGTAGAGGATCGTTGGTTCTGACCATTGGAGTCCTCAGGTGAGTTCGTTATCAAGTCTGTTCATCAAGCCCTGGTGAGTCATAGACTCACAAGCGTGTCTCCTCTCCGTCCAGCTATGTGAAAAGCTCTTTGAAAGAATCAAGGTGCATGATCGATTGAAACTATTATTGTGGAAGGTAGTTTTGGAAGTGCTTCCAACGAAGCTTGTTGTTGCAGCACATGCTGGAGGAAGCGAGAGGGAGCTTGTTGATCTCGCTTGTGCCCTCTGTGGAGAACACCCCGAATCTCTTCAACATTTACTCTTTCTCTGTCCATTCAGTCGCACGGTGTGGAGTGAATCTCCTTGGCAATTGGATATAACCAAGGGCGGAAGCAAAGGGGTGCGATGGGTATCGGCCGATACCCATCACCCCCCAAAAAAAAAATTAATGTAATTTTTTTGTTTTTCTTTATAAATTAACCAAGTCCGATACCCATTAAGTTCAGGCCAAATAGACTTAATGGGTATCGGATCTAAAATATTTTTTTTTCTATAAATTGATTTTGTTCTTAGTGTTACATAATAATTAAGGCAAATATACAGTTATTATAATTTTTTGTTTTGCATCGATTACAAGTTCTTCAATCGAGGGGTAACTTCCTGCCTTCTTACTAAATTTATGTTAGTAAAAAATTATTTACTCTTTGCTCCTATTTTTTCACAATCAAGACCACTTCATTTTTTTTCCCTATGTTGATTTGTTTCTTCATTTTTATTAGAGACCTCAAAAAATGTTGTGTTTGTTTAGGATCCTTTTATAGGCCAAAACAAAGTTCTGACCACTTTTGGGATATGTTTATCTAATGAAGTCTTTTACTAAATCTTGCTTATCTTGAAAAATTTGTTTTTATTATTCAGAGCATGGTTTGTCATCAATTGTTGCTCTCTGTGTGGAAGTTGCTTTGGAGAATGTGAATATCTTTCAATTTCAAATCCATAGAACCTAGAGAAAGTAAATTACAAATGCATCCCAGTAACCTTTTGTCAAAAGAAAAAAAAAGAAAAAAAAAAGAGAGACTCTACTCTCTAGGTAGTAACCAAAAAATGTAAGAAAGACAACCCCTAGGGACATAAAGATCTCAACCATCATAATCATCTGTAATTTGTTCTAAAGTTTTAAAATTAATAGGGAATTAACTTGGATTAAATCATAAAGAGTGATTTTCGTAATAATATGAGAGATAAATAGATGAATGATTGCATGTTAGTGTACATCGAGCAATAAGTTTTTAAAACTATTGAGAACGAAGTCATTTTGCAACTTTTTCGGAAGATGTAAACTCGTATGATCCAATTATCACCTCTCAATCGCAGTACATATTACGGTACATGTATTCCAATATTTTTAATGCTTTTTGTCCTTAATTTTCGACATTGTACCTCTAAGACAATATTTTGCATTACGAAAGAATTTTTTTTTTCATTTCGCCTTTAAAGTTCGACACCCATGAATTTTGATCCTGGTTCTGCCACTGGATATAACAGCTTTTGGAGAAGTTTCTGTTGCCAGATGGTTGGAAAAGTTATACATCCTCACCTCTCTCTTGGTATTCCAATAGACGACCAACATTTATTTCAGATTTTCGCTTCTAATGCAATTGATTTATTATGGGCTGCTAGAAAACAAAGTGGTGCATGGTGGACCCAAGTGTGTTGCTCTGCTGTTAGCGCATAGAGTTCGATTGGTGAGCTTTGGTGCATAAGGCCGCATGGAATAACACGATTCAAGCACCCCCAATTGCATGAATGGATCCCTCCAACTGCTGGACATATCAAAGTTAATGTTGATGTGGTTGTTCGGGAGCACTACGCAGTGATTGCAGCAATAACAAGGGACTCCAGGGGTGTGGTGCTTGGGGCAAGCGTTCAGAAGCTGGGAGCAGTCAATGTTCTGGAAGGTGAGGCTGAGGTCGCTCGGCTTGGAATGGAACTGGCATGTCGTTAGGGCTATTGTGAAGTACTGCTTGAAGGGGACTTAGAGACTGTTATCAAAGCTATCAAGTGTTGGCCCCAGGTTTCTGAGTGGCGCATATGTTTTGTAGTGAAAGAGATTCATGAGTTAGGTCGTAGTTTTCATAGTTGGCATGCATGTCATGTCTATCGAGATGTCAATTCTTTGGTGCATCACCTTGTTCGTTGGGCCACCGCTAAGCTTAGTTCAGTTGTCATTCCTCGTTGCTATGAGCATTTGCTTGACTTATCTTGGTTGTATGGTAGTACTGCTCCTCCTTAGCGTTTACTTTTTTGCTTTAGAGGCTCTCGTTTTTTTTGGAATAAATTGAGGTAAAGATAACCTCACGATTTTATTCAAAAAAAAATAAAAAATAAAAAAAGAGAAAGAAAGTCAATTTCCTATTGCTTTGAATTTGTTGCTAGTAATACATCTCTGCCCCCTCTCATGAATCTCTTCTTTTCCTTTGTGTGTGTTATTTTCCTTGTTTGTGTAGCCAATATTATCCGAACCAATAGATTTTGGTCTTGTTTGAGCCCTAATAATTTGGGCCCAAAAATTTAGGTTTAATAATAAAAAAATTCATCACATAATTTTTTATTATTATAATATTTATTAAAAATATTTTCTTCTTCACTTTTTCACCAACTCTCATAACATATCTTTACCTTATAATATTTCTTAAACCTCAATACCCAAAATTTCCACCATCAACGATCCCTTAAGTTGTTAAAGTGAGTGATGTCCTGCATGTGTATTTTATGAGCTCGATATAAATAAATAAATAAATAAAAACTCCCCTACCAGCAAATTTACTCTGACCACCCATTGCTAAAAGAAAACAGACAATAAATGCAGTGCCCTTCCGCTATAGTGGAAGGCAGCTTTGGGCAGTTGCGTGAGCCCCTGCACCCAAGCTAGACCCCCCCGTGTAAGGGCGATGTTAAGGGGGAAAGTGGGAAACTGTATACTTGTTACTTAAAATTTTATTTTGCGAAATAATTTTTGGTCTTCAGTCTCAAAATATTGCGGAATTATCATTTTGTAAAAACAATTATTTTTTTGTTACTTATAAATGAATTTTTAAGTCTAAAAATCTAGAAAATGTATATTATATCATATTAAAAATGTCTCACTTTAAAATTTTGCCTTCGATTGAAACCAGGTTGAGAGTAAAATGGTTGCCACAGTTTATCCAGAAGGAATCATCTTATAACTAACAAAAAATACAAGAACTAGGTCATCAATCCCTATCTCTCCCATCTCTTATATTTTTTTGGGAATTTGACAATTTGGTCCTTGGATTTATACCCCTTTGGTAAATGGGTCCTTGAGTGTCAAATTTCAAAATTTTAGTCCTTGAGTTTTCGTTGTTTGACAAAATGGTCCTTCCGTTAGTTTGTCGTCCATATACTTAACAGATTTGAAGCGGTCGACCGCTACACGTCAGCAAATTTGTACGGTCGTCCACTACATGAAGCGGTCGACTACTCACTTTTTACACATATATTCGGTCGACCGCTTCAAATCCGCCAAGCATATGGACGACAGACTAATAGAAGGACCATTTTGTCAAACAACGAAAATCCAAGGACTAAAATTTTGAAATTTGAAATCCAAAAACACATTTGCCAAAAAAGTATAAACTCAAGGACTGAAATGCCAAATTTTCTAATTTTTTTTTCTTGATATGGAGTGAACTCTGAAGGCCAAAGGCAAAAATCACTTGATAACGGAATGATCATTTTGTCAAACAACGGAAATTCAAAGACTAAAATTTTAAAATTTGAAACTCAAAGACACATTTACCAAAAAAGTATAAACTCAAGGACTGAAGTGTTAAATTTCCTTCTTTTTTTTTTCTTGATATGGAGTGAACTCTGAAGGCCGGAGGCAAGAATCACTTGGCAAGAATCACTTTCCTTTTCTTTTCTTTTTAGCATTGTTTTTGGGGTCTTGGGAGTTGGGACCACGCCTACGCTCTCTTGTGGAGAAGAACAGTGGCAGATTCCTATAATTTCGCCCCATCTCTCTCTTGTATAGTCCTGACGTGTGACAATGAACTATTTACTCCAACGTCACCGATTTCACAGATAACTTCAGATCTAAGATTATTAAATGAAAAGAAAACTGGGAAACCTATGACTAAATTTAGATCAACAGATCCTATGCAACATTAAAGTATTATTTTTTTGCCTAAATGACAAGCAACGATGTCACTGCGGCCGTTGGTAACTCATTCGAAAAGTAAAAGGAAGCCCTTTGAGCATTTTCACAGGCCAGTTTCGTTCTAAAGCGTGCAAAGGGACTTTCTAGGGAAAGTTTGGAAGGAAAATGGGGCGGAAAGTTTTTGCGTTCGGTTCAAAACATGCTGAATGTGGTTAGGGAATGGGCATTTAAGAATATCATTGCGTAGAAGACACATATTTGTCTAGTTAAGCTCATGATATCAGCATCATTAGTTTCGTCTCAGACATTGATTTCTATAAAAATCAGAACTTCAGAAGTTTCTTTGTAACGTCCCACCTTAATTTTTCCTTCCACCAATGAACTGCGGTGCCGTTTTCCACCTGCTCACGTAATTCGTAAAAGAAAAAGAAGATAGGATTGGTCACCAGGTTTACAAATTAATGAAATTCTAGCATCTCTTTGGTTGTGTCCCTCTTATTTGTTAAAAATTAATTTTTGGCAATAAAAGATCATTTCAAGAAAATCAGTATCATTTCTAAGGATAATGCTATATTAAAAAAAAAAAAGTTCCGAAAACACATTGGATCGAATGGTTCTGTGTTCTTTCCTATTTCTCTCCTTATATTGTCTAAATTCAAAAAGAAAACTAATTCCGAAAACAGGAACAAAAACAGACGCTCTGTTTTTTTTCCAGGTTCAACTGGGTCATATTCTTAGGAAACATTCAAGGTACACAGAATTATCACCCCTTCCAGGGTTTCAAAAGTGTAGTCACATGCAGCATTCATTTCACTTGTGGGCGGGCTATTCGAAGGGACCATCCTTCGCGTGCAAAACAACTGAAAGCAAACAGCCTCCAGGGAAAGTGCTCAAGAAAAAAAGGAAATAACTGAAAAAAATGACAGGCTAACATGTGGTTTAGATGATAAAGGTACCGGTGCGTTCGTTTTCACCAATTTTACAGTATTCTAAGTATATTCACAATTCTACCACCGAACATATTCAGAATTCAAACACAAAAATCAATACATTTTACACAATCTCCAACAACTTTTTAATTTTTTATTCAACATAAATTTTCTCTCTCTATACTTTTTCACATAACTCCAATACTTTTTTATTAAACAATTACATCAAATCATTTCTCTCTCCACTTTACACAAACACCAATAAAATACTATTCAACATAAAAATTCACAACTTATCTAAAATCCTACATTTTTTCTCGAAACGAACATCACCTAAAACAAAGTTCATTTGTGTCACAGGCTCGCACACATTTCAATGCCAAAGATACCAGCCCAATAAGTCATCCTCAATAATTGCAGTCCCGCCAGCGACCACCACCTGTGAGCTGAATGCTGTAAATAAATAATGTATAATACTTTCACGACCCTTTATGCAAAACCTTTTCTCGTTAATTTGCAGCATCATATGGAGCGACCTTCCCTAGTTCCCTTTGATCTCCTTTCCAACATCTTCTCCCACCTCTCCCCAGACTCCTTGGCAAGGGCCAGGTCGGCTTGCCGCCAGTGGCACACATGTAGCAGGGCTTACCTATCGAGCACAACCTCATTCGGTTTTAAATATTTTATTTTAAATTTTATATAAAAAAGCCTAATAATTTATTTTGCCTTGGCCCCAGTCGGTTTGAGCCGGCCCTAGCGCTGTGTTTCGTATTTCAGACCATCCCCGATGATCTCTCTTTTATTTTTCAAACGTTCGTGCAAAAGGGTAAAAATGTACCATCTGTATACACTTTTTCTTCTTTAGAGCTCTGAAGTGTTTCCCTACGTGCCTTCAAGGTAAGAGGACCTTTCTTCTTTATTGTTGGATTGTTCTTCGGTGTCCTGCTGGTCTACTGGATTTGGGTTGGTTTTGAACCATGATAGACGAACGATTTTAAAGAACTGGTTTTTTATTGTTATGGAAGGTTTCACGGAATTAGTGCTCAAATTCTCAATGATCTCCTTATCAGCAAACGGGTTTTGATGAGCATCGATAAAGTTTCAAAGCCCATTGAAGACTTGGACTTTCATCGTTGTGGATATTCTTCTGGAGATTTATGATTGCTGCAGGGTGGTGATATTTGGGAACGGGAATAATTGGTTGGGAGATTTCAAGTTTCTGTGAGGTTGAAATGGATTCCGACCGCAAATTGTTGGAACTTGATGGGTCGTTGAGGTGCACGTTTGTCATTGTGATCCTTTTTTCTTGTGGTTTAATTGAAAATCCAGATTTAAGCTGCTAATCAGCCGCAATTACGTTTGTTCCATGGTCGATTTTCCCTTGGTGAGTTGATTCCTCATAGTCTCCACGACAAACAGCGATGGAGTTGTTCGACCTTCCTAGAAGAGATGTCTCGAATGCTACTAATAGCTTTGAGCATAATTTTATAACGGGTGCTGGTTCAGCTCCAGATGTGGGTGACTACTTGTTATTAGATTTGTGGGAACAGTACAATTTGCATCTTAATTTTATGTTAAGTAAATCTCCGTCACCTGTTTCTCGTTGAGTGAATTGGATTGGCCATCAAGATTTCTTGGGATCGCCCTGTTATTGTTTTGAGGACACTTATTTGACTGGCAAAGATCTGGAAATAATCTTTATCATATAGCGATGGATGCTTTACAAGCCGTTTCTTCAGCAACCCAGATAGTCTCGTGTATGGTGGGGGCTGTTGTGGCTTTAGAGCAAGCATCCAGGGATCTTGATGAAGCTCCAAAGAGAATCAAAAGCCTGGAGGAGCTTGTCTGTGATCTTGAGAATTTGAGTCGTAGAATCAAGCAAAAGCATGTCTACAAGCTTCATAATCCTCAACTGCATTGCCAAATTCAAAGCTTAAATGCCCTGGTAGAACGGCTTCATCCCAACATCACGAAGGCAAGAAGGATTGTGTCAAGGAATAAATTTAAGAACTTCACAAAGATAGTGTGGAGTTCTGTGGCTGGGGACTCACTTGGGAAACTAGTGAATACAATCAGGGGTGATTTAGACTGGTGGCTTGAATCTCAAAGATTGGTGAAAAATGTGGAAAACGCAATCGAATCCACTGCAAAAGATGTAGCAGTTCGATTAAGGGTGAAGACTGAACCAGGCTACCCGATATGTAGTAAATGTAACTTCATCAGGAATTTACTGCAGCAAGAGGGTTCTCATCAGGTTATTCTTCTTGTCGGTTTATCTGGTATTGGGAAGTCGTGTATGGCTCGTCAAGTGGCTTCTGATCCGCCAGCTAAATTTGTGGGTGGAGCAGTTGAACTTGGCTTTGGGCAATGGTGTAGTAGAGCTGCCTGTAATGGAAACAAGATTGAGTACGAGAAGCGTTTAGCAAGAAAATTTTGCAAATTTCTAGTGCAGATTGGATTTTTGAAGATTAAAGATGAGACTGGAGATCTTGACTATATATGTTGCTCGCTTCAAGAAGCCTTGTATGGGAAAAGCATGTTGATCCTTCTTGATGATGTGTGGGAGCAGGACATTATTCAGAGATTCACAAAGCTTTATGATAATGATTGCAAATACTTGGTTACAACGAGAAATGAAGCTGTCTATGAAATTACAGAAGCTGTGAACGTAGAGTTAGGCAAAGATGATATCAAGGAAATAAGCAAGGCAATCCTTCTGTACCATAGCCTCCTTAATGAGGAGGAGTTGCCGGTATGAGCTGAATCTCCCTGTTTTGCTTTCGTCATGTGGATCTTAAGCCATTATATTCTGTTGATGCGTCTAGGAATCTATCCTGTAAAATGTGTTGACTAAATGCAATTACTTGTCTTATGGCCTTTGCCATGAACCAATGCCAATCCCTTGTTTCATAGTCCAAGTAATAAGACAAGCATTATTTATGAGAGTCATATTTTGTGGTAGCTCACATGCTGTGGAAGCTATCTTTCTTCTATTTACAATCTGAGATGCTTTAAAGGCCAATATAACTATTAGAGCTGCAAACCATAAAATATAATTTGCATTCAAGTGAAATGGAACAGAGCATATATACATCATAATTTGACCATAATCTGCAAACTTAGTTGGTATACTACATTTGGTAGATCAAGTTGTGAGCGCTCATCCCTTTTCTTGTCTGTTATCTTAGCGATTAAGCTTTTAGTAAATGTCCTTGTATTAGCTTTTTTTGTTCTCCTTTTTGAATTGCTCCCATCAGGTTCTAAATAGATCTCTTTTGGAGATCCCCTTGATCTTCTTCTTAATTGTTGCCTCATTACTTGTTTTTTCACAATGGTTTGGCTTTATGGTACCAATATTTGCTTGTTTCACAGAGTGCAGCAGAGAGTTTGCTCGAGCGTTGTGGCCACCACCCTCTTACAGTTGCTGTCATGGGTAAGGCTCTCAGGAAAGAAACAAGAGCAGAGAAATGGGAGAAGGCCATCACAAATTTATCCACTTATGCCACCTGTGCACCAGGTCCTGTCTCTTATGTGAATGAGAAAGAAGCTGAAAACACACTGACCATTTTTGGGTCCTTTGAGTTCAGTTTAGAAGCAATGCCTGCAGACTCTAGGAAGCTCTTCATGGCTCTAGCTGTTCTTTCATGGGCAGAACATGTACCTGAAGTTTGTTTGGAGGCCATTTGGTTAGTTCTTGGGCAGGAGAACATATTCCCTCTCATAGTCAGCAAGCTTGTTGAGGGCTCCCTGCTGATGAAAATTGATACAGATTCCTTATATCAAGTACATGATATGGTTTCGCTCTACCTCGACAGCAAGAAAAATGATTCAATTTTGTTCCTAGTAAACGAATCTAGGGTTGAGGAATCAGCATTTATTTGCCCTTGGCTTCTTATTTTCGGGAAAGAAAGTATCAAAAGAATTGCTGAGCAAAAGATAAAGATATTTCTCAATGTTTTAGAAGAAAAGCAAGCAATTACCACATTAGAAGCAATTATCCAGGCTCTAATGGCAAGCAAGTCAATATCTGAGTTTGAAGCTAGTAGAGCCAGCTTTGTTCATGTATTGGGACCTAGAATTGAGGACCTGATATCTTATGGTTCGCAGAGTCTGATTGCAGTGTCTGCAGAAGCCATCACTAATATATTCAATAGAAATGACTATTGCAAATACTTTCCACCACTTGAAAGTACTCGTGCAGTTGATAAGCTGGCAAGTATACTAGGAGACTGTGAGGACCCCAAGATCCAAACAAACATTTCAACTGTTCTTGCAAAGCTTGCAGAATTTGGAAGCATAGCGACTGTTGATAAGGTGATTCAGAGTATTCCCTTTATTCAATTAGCTGATTTGCTCTCTCCTGAAGCTGAGGAATGGCATGAGAGCATGTTTATGATATTGACTTCGTTGACCAAAGCTGGAAAGTCAAAAGCTGTTGAAAGAATGATTGCTTGTGAAATAGAGAAAAATCTCATTAAACTGCTTGAGAATGGAACTGAAGTAGCACAACACAATGCCATTGTCATATTGAAGGCATTTTACGAGCAAGGAGGCCATCCTACAAATGGGTCTCTACAACTCGCTAATCTTAACCTTTTACCATGGCAAGCGAGGCTTTGTTTGGAAAGATTTGTCTTGTCAGACCAGAATGTTGCTCATTCACCAAGGCCACAAACATTTGAAGATCTCATCCACAAGATACTCGACAGCGATTATAAGCAGGGATTAGAAGCAATGCAAGACCTCATACCAATTGTTGAGAAAGCAGGAGACCCAAAAATCAGAGATATGATCTTAAACAGCCCCTTCATTCAAAGACTCTGCGATCTTTTGCAATGTGGAAACTCACAACAGAAGTCAGTGAAATCTGAATGTGCCTTCCTCATAATGAAGCTAGCTATCTCTGGTGGAGAACCCTGCATTAGAAAATACCTTCAGTATGATATTATTCCTGAGCTAGTAAAGATGATGCAGAGCACCATCTCAGAGTTACAGGATGCGGCATATACAGCACTACACCAGGTACTGTTTGGCAGTGGCGGGGTCCTGGTCTTACACCACATATTTCAGACGGGTCTCATAGAGAAGTTGGTTCATTCGATTGACAGCAAATCAAAGAAAACACGGGAAGTGCACGTGCATTGTCTTTTGGATATGATTGAATTGGGAAACAAAGCCTGCTTGGAGAGGATGTTTTCTTTGCAAGTGGTGGAGAAGCTTGCGAAGCTAGAAACTGTTAGTGGGGGCTCAGGTGAAACTGTGGTTGGATTTCTCAAGGGAATGGATAAATGTAAGCATTTTTCAATTGCAGAGCGTAAGGTTCTGAAGCAACAAGTGGTTAGGAAAGTAAGGGCTGCCGTGAAAGGCTGTAAATTTGAAGCCCAGGTTTTAGCAGCAGTAGCTACCTGTGTGTCCGAAGGATCAACTAAAGGAGCCTCTAGTAGTGGCAGTGGTAGAAACAGAAAGTTGTAACTCTGGTTCTGTAATATAATATGGAGGAGAGATGTACCTCCGTTCGGATCTGTCCATTTCAAGTAACTCATAATCTCCGATGAGTTTTAGTTGCAAATTCTGTATTAAATTGGGCTTTGTCGAGGTTTTATTGCCTAACCTAAAGCCGACGTGAAACAAGTTTTGGAGCATTTTTCAGATCCCACTCATCTCAATTCGTTCTCTCTTTGTAGGGATAAATACAAAATTAGTCCTCGTGCTTTTACCGAAAATCAAATAAGTCCTTCAACTTTAAAATCTATCAAATCAGTCCATAAAATTTAAAATTTATTAAGAATTTAATCATTTTGAAACCATTCAAATCTGAATGGTTTTAAACCTCAAGAACTAATTTTATATTTTAAAATTTAAAGACTTATTTGATTTTCGCGCAAACTACAGAGACCGAGATTGTATTTATCTCCTTTCTATGACCCCCAATTCTACGGAACTAGAATTGAAGTTCATACATAAAGCCTCAAATTGAACATAACAGATTATTACGGAACATAATCAAATTGAAAATAACAGACCTCAATCGGTAAGCAATGTCTTAAGTACAACTTTTCTCTTCTCTACATTTTTCTGTTTTTTTTAAAGACTAATTTGAAAATATTAAAAATAAAAAATAAATAAAGGTTGTACAGTCAGCCTGTGAGTTCCTCCATCAAACCCTGTTTGATCATAGGAAGTACGAAGGTCAGAAGAAGTACAAAATAACCATTCAGCTAGGAGAATTTGAGTTAATAAGCTGCTGGACGACCCACCCGTGAGATGAATTGCTCAGCATCAGTTCGTTTAAGAAAGTGCATTGAGTGGGGAGCGAAATTGGTTGTCTTATCATCACTTAGTACCACACCAATATCATTGAGAACCCTCACCTGGATGTAGGGATCTTTGGGTGGCACCATATCCTGCCAATCACGAGAAAAAGCATGCTTTGTGAGAAAAGCAATCAGAACATGGAGACTTCCAAAGCTGTAGCATTGATATGTAGTCCTCTTTGTGAAATCAATAGACTTAATTTTGTCTATCTGTGTGCGAGCGTGAGAGAGAGCGAGAGAGGTTACCACAGTCAAATCAAGGTCAAGTCTCGACATATATGATTGCAAAGCTGCAGAATGTTTCTTAAAATAGTCTTCCTCCAGGTGACTGAGCTTTTCTTGAATTTCTTGAGGAAGCACAGGCCCTACTTTCCATATTAGACTGCTTATAATTTCTGCTCTGTTGTACCTGCATGGTTATAAAACCAAACCCCTTACAACTGGTGAAGATGATAAACCTTCAACAGAAAAGGTAGTTAGAGGTAGTATACTCATAGAACAGGGCAAGCAAGAAACATTTACACATATGTCATTAGACAACGTTTATTGCGGACTAAGGCGAGGTGGTGGATAAGCGCCCCATAGTGGTCTCCATTTCTGGTTGTCTGAACATCCAATCCTTCTTCCTGGATCTTCCTGAGGCAAATTAAAGACATGCCACGTAAATAACACAAAACATAACTGAAGCTATCTATCATCGCATATGATGACAAATAGTCAATTTAATGAAAGTAATATCCATTAATTCCAAGTGAATATGGAACCAGAATTTTAAATTTTTGCAAATTCCAAACTGTTTTAGTTTGTAAGCTCTTAATTTGAGATTATTTTTACGTAAGACCTACATTTTAGAAGAGGGTAGAGACAATAGACAGAAAATTGCAAGTGTACCAAAAAAAATAATAGAAGGATACACAAGCTACTTTGATGTAATGTGTACCAGCGTCAACCCCCCCCCCCCAAAAAAAAAATGCCGTAGCAATTCAAAATTGACCAATTGTTGCAGTTAGCCTTCTTAGAAAAGTAGCAACTATCCCCGTCATATTACTTATCCCAAAAGCTTAATTTGATAGGAAAATATAGATATTATTATTTAAATTATATTCTCTTAACTTTCTCCCTCACGTATGGGTTGGAACCTTTTTTGATTGAAATTGGGGTGAAGTGAAGAGTCAGGTATCGAACTCAGGATCTTGACTATTATTATTTGAATTATAGGATATGCAGAAAATATCCATAGGTAACGCTCAAATTTATATCTGCACATCTATCCAACTGCCTGTGCATTAGCGTTGGAAAGATATGTATGTATTGCTGCTTGGAAAATTGTTACAAGAAGGAAGACACGATAAGATAGGCCATGCTGTTTCTTAACAATATTTGAGATGAGTTTAGCATTTTTATGATTAGGTTCAACTATGAAATCTTGGGCTCCGGGAAATTGATGGAAGCAATAAGAATTGACATCCATAACTTTTGATTCGAAAAAAAAAGACGTCCATAACTCGGGCAAAGAATGGTGAAGAAATAGGCCCTCATCCACTGCTCAGGAAATTAAACCAGTACACTATTGAGGAGGAATTTCTCACTAAGGATTTCAGTTGTTACTTACCAGAACAAAGACGTCATAATCATAAATCATGTGTGGGAGAATAGATATCCAAGATATGTCCATCCCCAAACATGAGAAAGAACTGAAAGTTTGTTGGAAGAGTATTCTAGAGAAAAAGTAAAAAACAGAGTAAAGCAACAAACCGAGGAACTACTTGAAATGGAAAAGGAAAACAAAAATACCTTATTAAGGACTGAAGCTCAAGATGATGTTGACTACACTCTTCAGTCACTTGATCAAACATGTCGCTCTACAAGATCATAGTAGAGGAAATGAAAATTAAGAAAATTAAAAGACAAATCAAGTATAGGTAGCATGAAAAAATTGGAATTGAATGAACTGAGAGAAAGAGAGGATAATGAGCCTTAAACCCAAAAAGGGGAGGTAAAAAATGAGTTAGGGATGCATTATGAATCAAAAGAACTGTTTGATATGAGTAATACAGAAGTCTAGGTATTGACCACATCTGGCATAAATAGTGTTGCCATATTTTTTCAGCCTTAAACATGTTGACCCAGGACACATGTTGCCCCAACCCAGACAAGAAAAAAACTTTGTTTATAAAAATTTCGTCCATGAAGGCTCAGAAAAGCTTCGAGGCAAGGTTTCAGGAATATCCAATTTCAAGGAATGCATTGCTTTTCTTCTGTCAAAGAACAAAGCCAATTTTGAAGATCAACTTCTATGTTCCTCTTCAGTTTATAATAAGCATTAAAGGAATGTAGCATTCACCAAAGAGTGTTTTGCAATTCAGTAGACACCCAGTAACAAGATATATTATGTTTGGCAAAACATATACGTATTATGTACAAATGAACTACATAACCAGAGATCATGTCCAAGAAACCATCTATAGCGATTGGGTTTTTTTCTAAGTATATACAAGATCTATAGAGATTGGGTTTTTTTTTTCAAGTTATAGGCCAAAGAAGAGAAATCTCTTCAATGAATTTAGTCCAACAGTTCTTAGCCCGAGAACACCTTTCTCCTGTCAGTTTGAGACCCTGGAGAATGGTTTCCTGATTATTCAGTTTATACGAAAATAACAACAATAAGATACTGGCTCATTTCTATCAGACAAAGATAACTCTTACCTTCGGCATTTGAAATTCCTGGCCTCATACCAGCCTATTTTACTAAAAGAAACATTCCCCACTAATGAACTCCCATATATTGTTTTAGATCCAACAGCACCAACTACGTACCGGTTAATAGAACAGCCCTGACAAACCAACCACAAAGGAAGAACTTTGAAGAGAGAGAGAGAGAGAAAAAAAAACTGATGAAATTTACATCCACATATCGCCAATTTGCAATCAGCAAGTGAGTTTCAAAAAGTTCTCATAGCATGCTCCGTCCACCCATCCCAAAACAAGAGCAATTTAGCATATTAAAACCAAGCACTGGAACTTACATTGTAAGGTGTGAGCTGCCCTTTTTCGCTGCTGGCAAGTTCTTTCACCAGCTGGCATGCCTTTCTTCCGTACATCTGTAACACTTCTCTTAGGGAATCGTAGAAAATGAAAATGTAATCACAATGGAATGAGACTTCAATTGAAATTCACTGTAAACGGGAACAATAATGGCTAAGATTCGAGGTCTAGCCTGCCTCCTTACAGAAAAGAGAGAGAGAGATAGAGAGTACGCACTGCGTGTTTTGACATAACCTCCCCGAAGGACCCTCGTCTGCTATACTAAGCAGCTGGGAAAAGAAACCGTCTAACTAACTAGGACTTAAGAAAATAGAAAAATACAAGCAATAATAGAAATAACAGCAATAAGGCATTCTTCAGATCCTCCGAACCATCCATACCCATTATCGCGCTGACCCAGTGGACCCAGCGACTCCCAAGCCCATTCAATTAAGTCCATGTGCCCTTTAATTCCTAACCCTTCGTAGCCCATCCACTAACTCAGCCCACTTCCTTCGTAGCCCAGTCCACCAGTCTCTAACAACCTTCGAACTTAACTCACTTCAAGTGTTACCTGCGAACTTAGAGTCTTCCCGATCCTTCCACCCCAACCAGCCCTAATCCCTAACCCTAACTCCCCTTATCTCAGTCGTATGACATTCTTCAATTGAAAGAGAAACCAACACTGCCTTACTGAAAGGGAAATGAACAAGAAATAGAAAGTCATAAAAGAAAGGAACCCATGGGTTTCACCAAGAAATCTTAAGCACTGAGGATCTATATATGGACATAACAAAAAAAGGAAAACTAACAACAACATTGAAAACCAGACAATAACAAGCGATGAGCAACCAAACTACCAGCAAGCAATTCACAAGAACCAAATTGCATTGGTTATTCACATACTTTAAGAAGTTAACAATTATTCCAATCTGACAAGTTCAGAGAGAGAGAGAGAGAGAGAGAGAGAGAGACGTGAAAATTTTGAAACCACTCAGCAATAAAGTAGAAATTGACAATTAAGACAATCTGTGCAACCACATCAGAAACTCAAGCCAGAATACACACACCATTGGCCTGAAATGCTACACATCTATTAGATATGGTGTTCACATCTATGGCGATAACATCTGGAATAAATATTTCAAAAGCTTATGTCCAAACAAGCCCATCAATAGGACGTGCAATGAGCTTGTTCAAGGGTTTCAAAGTAAAAAAAAAAAAAAACATAACAAAACTCACCATATCAAAGGTACAACATTCTAACCTTACCACAGCAAAGGTACAACAATCTAAAACATTAGACAGGGAACTCCATCGAAGCTCCATTTTACTAACTTGTTTGGCAAGAAAAGTGCCTTACCTTTGAAGAACTTTCCAATTGGAAGCATAATTCCTTAAAGGGTTTTGATGGGCTAAACATGATTCGAAGTACTGAAATTCGACACTATTAGCACTGTATTGAAGAAAAGGCAAAGTACCCAAAAAAGCAAGGAAAGTCCAGTGGAAGTCGTAAATCTAAAACTTCAAAGGACCCAAAAAATTGAAGCCAAACAGAAACCAAAATCGAATCTAACAGAAAGGTTTTGCACGATTCTTACACAGCCACGATAAATCTAGACAGAAATTACCTGAATCTGCGCTCAATGTTTAGGTTCGAGACTTCAAAATGTCGAAGCTGAAGAACAAAGTCGATATACCACGAAGAGGAGTGAGAGATTGGGAGAAAGAAGTCTTGACAGTGAGCTAGAGGAGCAGCATTCAGAGAGAGAGAGAGAGAGAGAGAGTAGCGCTTTAGGGAGAGGTTTGAGTCGGGAGGGCGCGATAATTTTTTGAAATGAGATTCTTGTTTTTTTTCAGGTGAAGTTGCTTTACAGAAAGCGCAAAGATAAGGGAGTCTATGGAGCAAGTTCAGTCTTAACCGCGGCTCTGAAAACGATAGCACTGTGATCGTATTACCTCGAAATGTTTTTATAGATTCGATTGACCATAGTTTAATTCAGAAAATAAAATCCTCTAAACAATATTAGGACAAAAAAAAGTGAGATTAAAGTTTAATTACTTATACAACTTTTAACAAATAAATCATTGAGGTGTAATTTTAAATGTGTTTATCTATTTTTTTAGATATATTGATCTTTTTTCGTTCACCAAAAAATAATTTACTTAAGGAGATCAAGAATAAGGCTATTGACATCTCGACTCCGAACCTGAACTCATATCGATCTTTCATTGGTAGACAATCTTTTGGTGAACAAAAAAATTCATATATATATTGAAAAATAGATCACAATAATCAATATGTTCAAAATAATTCCTTAAAATTTGATTTATTAAAATTAATAATAAATTTACTGTAGCAATTATTAAGCTTTGAAGTAATGAAATTTGAAACTTTATCTTCTCCCGAACCAAGTAGCTAGGAAACAGAAGAGTAAAGAAAAAAAATGTATAATGACAAAAAAACTAAGGAGTAAAGGGTGTTTTGATTTTGAAGAGAACTTGTACACGTTTCAAACAACCAAATACACCTTATCTTTGTTATCTCTATTTTTGTCTTACAAAAAGAAAAACTATTGTTTTGGTAGGCTAGCCTTTACACAAGTACGTGGTTGGGCAACTAACTTTTGCGCTTTCCACCCTCACATGCATGGAAGACCATGACAATATAACATTATTTTATAATTGGCTTAATTAGTGCATTGCTGTATCAGATACTGTTCAATTCCAAACCGGCACAGGATATGTTTCGTCTTAAACAGATAGATTCATGTATAATTTTTAATGTCTTAAAATAATCATTCCAAGGACACTTGTTGACAAATTGCTAATAATGTTATGAGTTGATATAGATAATTTGAGATAGAATTAAACTTAATAGGGTTCGATCATACGTGACGCATAAGGTGACTTGACACTTAGGACATGCTTGTTTGCCCAAAAATTTGAGGCCCCAAAATTTCTAACCAAATAAACATACTTCAAAATTTTCAACTTTTACACATACATTTCAAACTTTTCATAAACTCCAATAAAGTTCAACATTCAAAAGATTCCCAAAATTTTAGGAATATTCTTCAAAATTTTGATAAACAAATAACCCCTTAATGTAGACACCTGATTATTATTATTAATTCGTTAACATTTGTACTCTTTAGTCACATGGTTTTTTTTCCCTATTTACGGACTCACTCGAATCAAATAATCACCTAAAGATGCAAAAAAAAATTTACATAAACCAATTCAAGACGAAACATGACTAATTTGAGATTTAACAATATTCTAATGACTAGTTGATTAATTAAGCGTCAGGGCCTTTTTTTTCTAAGCTTTGGTTTTTTTTTTTGGTAAGAGAATTATTACCTCAGTCACGTCTGTCTGCATCGAACATCAATTAAAAACGTTTTGTGCATAAGCACGTACGTTTCAAAGTTTGAGGGGTCGTGATCTCGAATATTATTATTTAAGGAATTACCAAAAAGAAAGAAGACAACCATGAACCAACTAGCTCTTCAATGGCTGAGGGGTGAAATTGAAAAGAATCCTTCAATTAAGAATTGTTCGTCCTTTACAGCTATTATTACTCTTTATGCCGTGACGCACTGCTGCTTCCGTTGGTATTGACATTTTGACATAAGCCTCCGTCCACTACCACCCACTACTATCCCCCTCTCTTTGACGTGTTTGGGAGGTAGGTTTGTAAAAATATTTTAGAATATAAATGTATTAAATAAAATTTATATAAAAAATTAAATCTTAAATATTTATATACAAATAATAATATCTTTTATATAATTTTTCGCATAAATTACATTACTTTTAAAAGAAAATATTAACAAATATTCTCTATTTTTTTAACTAAATCTAATATTTTTTATTAAACAATTACATCAAATCATCTCTCTACAACATTTTATAAATTCTAACAAAAATTAAATATCTTTAAAAAAATTTAACAATTTTTGCACAAAAATCTATAAAACTTTAAATTACATAAATATTTATAATTTTATTAAAATCTTAAAAATTATAATTTTTTTAGAAGATAAACACGTGTTGATTATTATAAATCCCTCAAATTCTCTGATAGAAGACCACCTCAAAAATAAATCTGTTCTGGTCTATTTTCTACCGATCCACAATGAAAATAAGGCGTTCAATGTTAAAAGAGTCACGAAGCAGGGGGTCCAACAGTAAAGTGGCTATAAAGGAGGACACAAGATCCTCAATTGTGGCGGCCCCGAAGTCCGAAGCGAGAGGACCCGAGGGACCTAGGAAACACGAAAAACCGTGGAAGAAACAAAGCAGTCGTTGAAGGACCGAGTCGACAAGCCAGCTCCCATAGAGCACTAGACATGCAATTCCAACTGCAATTACAAACAACAGAAAAGCACATAACTAAAACAAAGCAAGCAGAAACAATGAGACAAGCTCAAACGAGCGAAAACAGGACATAGGCCACAGTAAGATCCATGGAGAACGCAGGACGGAACGGGACCAGAATCAGGGGCGCCAGCGACGGCGGCGGCCGGTGGTGAGCGGAGGAGATCCACAACGAAAAATGGAGGACATAAGCCACAGAGGCCTGTCTAGCGAAGAGGGGAAGGGGTCGGAGGCCGGAGGAGGCAGTACGCACTCCAAGAGTGGTCGTCGCATGAGATCCACGCGCACCGTGTGGATCAACACGCGCCGGTGTTGGAGCATCGGAGGACCCTGATTGCAAAGATTAGTGCTTGTTGAAGACCACCAGACGGCGCGTGTCCACTAGAAAGGAGCGGAAACCGCCGAACACTAAAGAGAAGCCACCTGCAAAGAAAAAAAAACACTTCAAAACCAACCATCAACCGGTACCAACCGAACGAGAGAGAAGGGAAAGAGAGAGAGAAGATGGATCGAAGGAGGGGAAAAGGAAAGGAAAAAATGAGGAGTGGAGTGAGGGAGCCGGAGCTCCTCCTTTCCACCGTAAGTGTGATACCCCGAATCTCACATAGAGTGGGAGAGGAGAATGAATGAGTGATTGATTCTATAATGGTCAAGTCCCACATTGGGACCTTACTAGGTTGAACTGGGCTTTAT
Source organism: Myrica gale (assembly GCA_963930655.1). Lineage (NCBI taxonomy): Eukaryota > Viridiplantae > Streptophyta > Magnoliopsida > Fagales > Myricaceae > Myrica > Myrica gale. Next base: position 6,970,566 of record OZ005601.1, read on the forward strand.
AATGATCCAAGGGGCTTCAAGAGCAACCTTAACTAGTCATTTTGAAGTCAAAGCACAGATGTGACTAATGTTTGTCCTTGGGTCATTACAAATGGTATCAGAGCGATCCTAGTAACCACCAATGTAGGCTTGGTAGGCCTTGAGGAGGAAGTCAAGGATTTAAGGGGGGAGATTGTGATACCCCGAATCTCACATAGAGTGGGAGAGGAGAATGAATGAGTGATTGATTCTATAATGGTCAAGTCCCACATTGGGACCTTACTAGGTTGAACTGGGCTTTATAATGATCCAAGGGGCTTCAAGAGCAACCTTAACTAGTCCTTTTGAAGTCAAAGCACAGATGTGGCTAATGTTTGTCCTTGGGTCATTACAAATGGTATCAGAGCGATCCTAGTAACCACCAATGTAGGCTTGGTAGGCCTTGAGGAGGACGTCAAGGATTTAAGGGGGGAGATTGTGATACCCCGAATCTCACATAGAGTGGGAGAGGAGAATGAATGAGTGATTGATTCTATAATGGTCAAGTCTCACATTGGGACCTTACTAGGTTGAACTGGGCTTTATAATGATCCAAGGGGCTTCAAGATCAACCTTGACTAGTCCTTTTGAAGTCAAAGCACAGATGTGACTAATGTTTGTCCTTGGGTCGTTACAGTAAGGATGCTGGGGGTTTGGGGAAAACAAAGAGGTTTTTTTTTAGAGAACTCGCACTGGAAAGATTGGTTTAAAGTTATGCCTACGTCATTCCAGGGAAAATTTCAATATGAAAAAACATTATCTTAAGTCCAAACCCAAGGTAAATTGGCAACTCTAATGAACATAGAAAAAGCGTCTAGAGAGAGAGGTCCCATTCTCTCTAGACTGCCCCCACCATTTTCTTCTGACCTCCCCTCCAGCTCTTTTCTCTCTTTTCTAGGAAACGGGATAGGCTCCTCCTCCTCCCGTGTCCGCCCATCTCTTGATTTGTAGCAAGAGGATGCTTTATTTTTCTTTCATTTTTCTAATAATGGTGACTTGTTTGTTTTTCGTTTTGGGTCCCTGGTCTTTGTTCCGATGAAGAGAGAGAGAGAGGCGACACCTCGACAGGGCTTTATTTGACGAGCATGCACCAATTGATCGGCATCAATAGCTCCAAATCTACGACTTCATCCCTGTCTAATAGCACGACATTGTCACCCAGTCACCCCACGTGTCACTCCTAGGGCGCGTGGATCTGATGCGTTCGATGTTTTTTGGGCTGCTGCCCTTTCCTTCTCCTTTTTGGCCAAGGCTCTCCTCCGGATGCCCTTTGCTGCAAGTGTTGGTGTGGGCGCTCATCCGAGGAAGCGGGATAGAGATTCACGACCTCCTCCTCCCTCCGGCCACGGTATCCGCTTTTGTATTGTTCCCCGGGTCTGTGGACTTGAGTTCGGTTGGTGGGTCTTTTGATCCAGTTTGGTAAAACCCATGTGGTCAGTAGTGTTGGGACCCTTACAGTCCATTGGTTTGTGATCTTTAAGGCCTTACGGGTGTATATCCCTTTGGACCCTTGAAAATGTTGTAGTGAGCCTTTGCCCCATTCAAACTTTTCTGGCCCTGGTTGGGTATGTATTCAACACTTATATTTTCGATCCATTTATGAAATGAACTCTACCATTACTTATAAAAAAATCCAAACCCAAGGCATTTTTGAATATGATATTGGTTTTTTTTTTCTAGACAAAAAGAGTGGAAGGAGCGACCAGTGTAGCCAACTCTCCCTTGGAGTGACCATAAGCTACTCGCTGCAAAATGTTTAGATTGAGTCATAGCTACATGCCCCGAGAATAGAGGACATTCACCACAACCCCACCAACATGCAAGTGATAATGGAGGCGGAAAGGTTCGATCCAAAGATCTCCCCCCCCCCACACACCCTCTCTTGAGTGTCTTATTTTAGACTACCACTTGGGCTACCATGCTGGTGGCCAATTTTCAATATGATATTCATAAGTGAAGTTTTTGGTCTCGTTTTTGAGTAGTTGTAATAATATCTTTGATCTACTTTGCATATATTGAAGATATTGTTATAAATTTATTAAATTCTCGGAGGTATTATTATCGGTAAGAGGATGAAAAATGTCTAACATTGATAGTTAAATGTCTAAAAATTTAACAAATTGTGCAAAATGTCTAAGATTTTATAGTTAAATGGTGCAAAACGTTGAGATTTATAGTTAGATGATATAATGTCTCGAAAGTTGTAATTTAAAGTGCAAAATACAAAATATATAATAATTAGTGGGGTAAGAAAGTAGTGTATTTTGCCCTAATTTCCTAAAACGAGAAATTGTAGTCTCATAATTACGGTCATTTGTTGGTGCTTGTACCTTTTAATAATTAGCGAATTTGTCCTGTTAAAAGGTCCACGACACGGGGCAAAAAGCTTCCACGGATTATTTTGATCAATCATGACAAATTGATGAGGAATTTACGTTTTAAGACTGTTTTTTGGTTACTTTCTTTGACGTTAATGATAATCTTGATGATGAGGATTATGATGACTACAACGAATAAACAGACAGATAAAACTTGGTGCTTGATGGTGCTTTAGACTAGCAATTTGTTAACCGAATTCCTTGTCTTGATCATGGTGGCTTACCAAATTTCAACACCTCAATTATGAGTAATTAAATAGGTGGGGTCCAATATTATTTTCTGGCATTTCTTTTCGCGGAGCGACTTGATTAATGTTCAAATACTCCAATTTTCAGCCCTTTGACTTCCATGTCAGTAAGCAATTACGGGATGGAGTTGCCGTGTTTGAGTAAATATACGCTTGAACGAACTTTCTGGACAGCAATCAGAATCATCAGATTACTACTCATTGCGGGCGATGGCATGCAAGTGCTTCTCGAGAGTTAACAAACCATGGCTTATCATTTGGTCCCGCAATTATAATAACATTAATAAATGATTCCTTGTTTAATTTTTTTTCTTCATTTCCTAAATTAGGGTAGCCTATCAAGAGTTTTGTGTTTAGGCGATAGCCTTTTCTTCATTTAGGCTAGTAAATATAGATAAATTAGGTTGTGTTTGTGTTGTAATATTTTTGATATGAGAATATGTGTTGGTATTGGGTTTAGTGAAAAGGTGAAAAGAGATGTAATTTTTTATATTTTTTGATGGGAGAGAGAAAGATTATATTGGAGTATTTTATTAGGAGAGAGATAAAATTTTGGTTGCAAACCCAGCCTTAGTTATTTTATAGGTTTAAATGCATTTCATATTTATGTAGTATTTAAATATTACAAATATATTCATCTAATAAAGAAAGTTAATTTTGTGTTCCAAAGGTAAACTTTTTGCTTAAAAAATATCCGCATCTGTCTCCATGGAAAAAATTAACGGGATGTAATGACGTGATATAAATTAATTATGTGTGCACGAATCAAAAAAATATTGTCTTTTTAGACCTATATCTAATTAGTTTAGTGGATGACATGTCGTTTTTTGATCCGTACACTTATAGTTTACCACACGAACACAAATTCAACTTTCTTTACTAGAAAAATATATGTGGTAAATTCATAGTTAGCCCCCTATGTTTGGGCGAAAATCATAGTTAGCCTCATATTTTTCAATCCAACAATTTGGTACCCATAACTTTCAAAACCTATCAAACTTAGCCCCCCGTCTAAATCAGGTGTTAAGTCCGACGGAAATTCATGCAAAATGACCGAAATGCCCCTCCAAAGCTAAAATTTAAAATAAAATATAATATAAATTTAAGAAATAAATTAAAATAAATATATTTTTGAAATAGAGTTTCAATATAGTTTTATTTAAAAAATATTAATTTTTGAAAAATATCATTTTTTATTTTTAATGAATTTTTTTATTTTTTTTAGTAATTTTATTTTGGAGGGGCATTTTGGTCATTTTTTATGATTTTCCGTCTGATTTAACGTATAATTTAGACGGGGGCGAAGATTGATAAGTTTTGAAAGTTATGGGTACCAAATTGTTGGATTGAAAAATATGGGGCTAACTATGATTTTTGCCCAAATATAGGGGGCTAACTATGAGTTTACCCCAAAATATATTTACAATATTTGAATAGTACCTGGTTCTTGGATAGGGGTTATTGTATGAGGTCCATATATATAATTTCTGTAAAACTTTTCCAAATCTTTTGGAGGGTCAAGTAATTAGTTGGAACCCAACGCTACGGTTATGTTTGGTTTAGTTCTCAAAACAATTTTTGTTTTTGTATTTTTTTAGAAGTAGTGTAGATTCTCTTGGGATTGGTGAAAAGTTAGTTAAAATTTGTTTAAATTTGTAAAAAGTTATTGAGATTGGTGAAAAGGTATTGAAATTGATCAAAAAATTATTGGTATTGGTGAAAATGTATTGGAATTGATAAAAAAATGAGTGAGAAGTTTTTGAAAACTTTTTGAGAAGTTAAACAAACACAGCCACACAAGTTTTTGACTATTTCAAAAATCTCGCTCGAATCTCTTTTTAACACACTTAGGCTATGTTTGTGTTGTAAAATTTTTGGTATTGAGTTTTGTGTTGGTATTAAGTTTAGTGAAAAAAGGGAAGAGAGAGTTAATTTTTTATATTTTTTGTAATTTTTTATATTTTTTGTGGGAGAGAGAGATTATATTGTAGTATTTTATGGGGAGTTAGTGAAATATTTTGTGAAATATTTGGTGTAAACGTAGCCTTAGAAAAAAAAAAGAGAACAATATAGTCCGACGTGTATTTTTAAAAATCCCCTATAACTGAATTTGTTTTACGTTTTATTGGGGAGGAGTTCAGATAGTCACTCGATTATGCCAGTATCAGAGGATTCTTGCTTGTTTGTTTGTTTGTTTGTTTGTTTTTTTATTTTCTTCTTTCTTTTTTAAATATTGGGGGAGATTAGAGCATAAAATCAACAGTTGTCCACTTCGACATCCTAAATCAGGAGTAGTCTATACGCATTTTTAGCTTCTAAAGTTCGCGTATAAATAGAAAGCAGTTACTCTGAAATTACTTAGCCTAGCACTCAGTTATAACCACTTCTATTTTCTATTTTTTATTTGTTTATTAATTCAAAGGAAATATATCAAATTCCCTTTTTAAAGCAAGGCGGCTGGCTTTAGCGTCTACAAGATGAGCAAAGCCGCGGAGGACGAAAGACAATAATACTTTATCAAAAACATGGTAAAATATAACGCAATAGTTTTCAGTGCGTACACACGATGCTACGCAGGAAATTACAGATTTTAGCGTAACATATATATATATAAACAAACAAACAAACTGCTGTGAAGTTAAAAACCTCTACCCTTTTTATATCCTCTTTTCAGCAGAAACAACCATAAATATATATATATATATATATATATAAACAGAAGATGTTGACTTGGTTGTCATGTTATGACCTCCTATCACTCTCTCTCTGTTTAACCGAAGAGAAACAACCGAAACCTCCTTCTTATATATTCACCTCCAACCCTCCCATCCTCCTACCATATACAGAAAAGCCTTCCTCCCCCAACATCTAAAAAAGTTCATATTTTCTAAGAAAAATCCAGAGAGAGAAAGGGGGGTGTGTATGGCTGGTTTGCAAAGATCTGCGGTTTCGTTTAGGAGACAAGGCTCGTCGGGGCTTGTGTGGGATGACAAGTTGTTGACAGAGGAGCTCAACCAAGAGAATCGAAAGGAAGACCAAGAACAAGCGCGTGAAGGAAAAGACGAGCTAGAGATAAAGCTGGATATCAAAGAGATCAAGACATCAAGAACCGTCGGATCAACCAACACAATCGAGCGCAGCCGATCCAACGGCGGAGCGCGCGGCTACCGGACCGGTAAGGTGTCCCCCGCAATCGAGCCGCCTTCGCCAAGGGTCTCCGTCTGCGGTTGCTGCAGCCCTTTTGGAAACGCGGCGAAAAAGGTTCGAACGACGCGGCCTGCTGGTAAGCATAGATCAAGGTGATTTGGCGTTTTTTCGGTGACCGAAGGTGGGATACTTCGGTGTTCGTGGAGTAAGATCGATGGTTCTTCCGTTGTATCCATATAGCATATGTTTCCCTTTTTACAGCTTGGTACGTAGGCATTTAAGTTCATCTCAATAAGGTGAGATGTCAGAGTTTTGGGAAAACGAAAGACAAATGATGAATGCTTTTGCTCCTTAATTAAACTTGTTGTTCATTTGTTGTCATGTTCATCATGAAGTGTTTTGTGGTTTGGATATTGGTAATTGTGTATATTTCTGGTTTTTTTTCTTTTGGGAAACTTTAATCATGTACAAAGCAAATCTAGATTGGGATCTCCTCTACATCTCCCTCCTTTTCCATTTATGATCGTTTATAGGTGATTGCGATCTGCAATTCCAAGTAGGCAACTTGATTCTTTTAACGAAGGATGTTATGTTCAAGACATCTATCTCATTCTCTCTTTTTGGTTTTCTGTAATTTTTCCATATTGTTCACGAGAGATTTGATACTGCGAATGGGAATCTCTCTTTTCTCTCGGAGATAGGGAAAACTCAGAAGATAGGAGAATCTCCTCGATCCTACCTCGGTGGGAATTTGTGGTATTCTTGGGATCACCGAAGAGTGGTGGACCCTGCAGACTGCTATCCTGGTGCCATCAGTTGTGCAGATAGGGGCTAGAGCATTTATCCTTTTGGTCCATAGTCATTCCCCAATGACTATCTTTGATCGATCGCTCCTGTCTTCTAAAAAAATAAATTTTAAAAATGAAAAAATGCTACCACTTTGAGATAAGAGATGTGCGTCTCGTGGCTATGTCTCGTGAGTCAATGCCAGCTACGAGTTATAAAATTTTAGGATATTAAATTTGATGAAAAAATAAAAAGGAAATATAATTTTTAATATTTATTATTATGAAAAATAATTATTTGATGAGGAGACAGAGATTTTATTTTAATTTTTTATTATGTTAAAATTTTAAAATAAGTAAATTTTTAGTGTACAAACACACCCATATGTATTCTCTCCTCTTTTCGTAACCTCATTAACCTTGGCCTTACAAAATGTGATTTAAAGCCTGTCAAATCCAATTTCCGAATGGACTAAACTTCATGCTGATGGGCCAAGAGAGATTGAAGAATGTTAGAATGCCATAAGATATTAAGAATGTCTGCAGGGAATAAAAAGGCTAATTTAGCACCATAAAAATAGCGATTCCATTTGCAATACTTGACACAAACATAGGTGTTGTTTGTAAGAAAAATTTTGAAGGTTGAGAATTTTGGGGCATTCTGGTTTGTGAAAAAGTAAAAATATTTTATGAAATTTGATGAAAAAGTGAATAAAGACTATTTAATTGAATATTATAATATTATTGTATAGTTTAATGATTAAGAGATTATTTTATAATTGTGTAGAAATTTTGAGGGGTGAAGCCGATAATGACAAGAACCCTCTCTTCTTCTATCGTGATAGAGGGATTGGTCCGAGGAAAGATGTGTATAAATTAAAAGCTTAACTATACAAGTAGTCAATGTAGTAAAAGTTTCTACAAATTCGTTTATGTGATCAGTGTATAATAATAAAATAATCATTTTAAGTCATATGGATTTGTACAAACTTTTACCACAAATATTTTTTTTTTGTCAAAATGTTATACCTCAATATGGACCGTTTATATAACTATGCTTAAATTAAACTATAAAAGTTTTCATCGTGCCCCATTGAACCTGAAAATAATGTATTTGCTGTTTAGTTAAAATATCGATTTAGAGGCTCACATTTTTCCTATCTTTTGTTGTATATGTAGTACGATGGTACTGTCATCACATATCAACCCTTCAATGACTAATGAAGAAGAAGTCAACTTACTAAACCATTTTCTTGGACCCCTTATCTTGCTTTTTTTGGCGTTTTCTAATGTCAAGTTGTTAATTCAAAGATAGAAAGCTAAATATATTCATAATGACATCTATTAAGTGGGCTATTTTTTCTTCCTTATTTTTTTTTTCTAATTTTATTTGTTTAAAAAATCATTTGGTGGAGTACTCTAAAGTTTGGGAAAATAGTTGAAAAAGGTCGTCACGAGAGCTATGTGTTTCATGAACTTGCCTTGAAATGTGCTATTTTAATTTTCACACTACTTTTTGACATGTACACCCTATCAAAATAAGAAGTCAACCTTGAAGTGTTGAAATTGGTGAAAATATTAATTAATTATTATATTTATTTGAAATAAATAATAATAATTTGATGAAAAAAGAAATTTTTTTGAAGAATTATTTTATTTAAATAAACATTTTGAAGAGTAAAAATATTAGTTTCCAAACATCTCCGAACCTTAAGGAAATTATCAATAAATCGTAAGTAGCTGGTCTGAAAAAAGTTTGGGGTCGCTTTCGGCCGACCCACCGACAGTCAGATCGAACTAAAAGTAATTTTTGCCCAAAAAAAATAAAAAATAAAAGGAATTTTAAAATCATTGAGAAAGTGTTACACTGTAGTGATGAGACATGATCCCCCACAACAACGTTGTAATCAATCACGTAGAGAAATAACCCTGTGGATTCACATTCATTGAACACACCACCGGATCGGTGAGACCAAACCAAGTAAATATACGCAGTATTTAGAGAATTTTGTGAATTTTAAGGTGATGTTAAAGTTGTATTAGTGTTTGTGTAAAAGTTGTTGAGGTGTAAAAAAAGTAACGATGATGTTTAAAATTGTTTGTTTTATATTTTAATTTTTTTATTAAAATATAATATTTAAAAGATATTCTAATAAAAATAAAATAAAAAATCACTAAAAGACAGAATAAGAGTGAAAGGCGCAGGAGACATGCAGGGGGACATGGGCGCAGGGTCTGCAGGGGAAGGGGGATTCGAATCCTCCTTTCTCTTTGAATTTTACCGAACATAGTAAAATGAGGATTCAAATCCTCACTTTTTTCGTAAACCGAACATGGTCCAGAAAACTAAAACTAAGAAGAATTTTAAGAAAACTACAAGTAAGAAGAAAAACTGTCGACCACCACTTTTTCACTTTAAGAATCAAAATCATTTGGCAATTTATACATATCATCTTGTAAGAAAGGAAATTTAATCCCGTGCGAAGCCAGAAAGTTATATTTTTTTTTGGAGTGACCAAATTGTAGTATGATAATTTTTTAAGGGGTCAATGTAAAAAAATTAAAAATAAAGCCTAAATTTGTAAAAGAAAAAATCTTAATTTTTTTAATAGCTTGGAGGCCTAGTCTCCTCTAGCCTCTTGGCTTCCCACGGATTAATTATTAAAGGCCTACTGTTTTTCTTTTTTGTTTGTTTGTTTTTTAGCACAATTGCTTATTTTTCAAATGCTATTTTAAATGCAATATTTTTTGGGTTAATAAAAGATTAGCTCCATATTCTTGTGTATTTACTCTCATAACATGCATCATTTAAGTCATGAGTCTCTTGAGAGGTTCGACAGAATTACAATTGATTAGTTTATTAATGGTACCTCTCATCAAATCATCCGTAATTTTCGGGACAAATTGCTAATTTTTCGCCGTTTGAGAATTCTATGCTTGCGACAACCAAATTTACAGCGAGGGAGGAAGAATCACTTTCACTTGTCACAGACGCAGCAGTTGCAATGGACTACCTGCTTCCTTCTAATCCTTCCTGCTAGGCTGCTAGCCGTCTATCAAGGACCTTCACGCTGCTTTGCCCTCTTTTTCCTTTTTCCTTTTTTATATTTTGTCTTTTTTTTTGGTCCTTCAAAATCTTTCAATTCTCAATAGTCTTCTCAATAAAATGAAAAATGTCGCGCTCAGAAGAAAAAAGAATAAATAGTCTAAACAAATGGATAAGACCACTGGGAATTACAGGCTTGAAAAGTTAAACCAATATTTTGCAGTGACATTTACGTGATCTGAATGCCGGGTCTAAAGGAAAGTGACGTTCCGAGCTTCCTTTAGATGCCTCTGGAATATTAATGTCGAAAACAGCACTGTTAAATCTCCTCTTTCTTGGAAGTTGGAACTCGCTCTTTCTTTTTCAAGTGTCGGACAGGGACAGAACATGAACAAGCTGATATATTCTTCATCTTCGACATGTCTCATAGTTCTCATTCATATCACCGTATTTCTGGTCCCAAATCTCTCATACGTTGAAGGCTTTGACTCCCTCTTAGAGCTACGGCCACAATCTGGGTTGACCAAGATCAGACCCAGATCCAAACGGGTCCTTTTTCTCGGTGAGTTTGGTGCACAAGGAGATGGCCTTCGTGATGATACTAAGGTAGAAAATCCACCCACGTCTGTTACTTTTCAGCTTCATAATTATGTTTCTTGTCGTCTTGCTTACTCAAATTGAATGCATTATTGTTTTGAACTCAACGAATGGTTTTAGAACAAGCGAATTTGGAAGATATCAGTTTCTTTTAAACCATTGTTTACTGGGGAATTTATAGAGGAGCACATTTGATTGGAGCTTATGCGAGCTATTGATTGGATATTGGATATCGTGGGGACAAATACAGTGTTTTAGTAATAGTTAATTGCGATGTCAGAAGAGGGTAAAAATTACCCACTTATGTTTTCGGAAATCTGGACTCTTTGTGAAGTATAATATCATATATAGGAACGTTATTCCAGTTTCCTGCGATTCAGTTCGAAGTGTCCATGGTGGTTAGCGGGGGCACGAAGACGGATCAGACTGGTCCATCGGCCGACTGACGTCATTTATCTAGAGGCCGTTGTTGGCACTTGGCTGCTAAGAGAACCAGGGAAAGAACTGAAGTTTGGAATGTCAAATGATTAGGGTTTGCTTTTATTGGCAATGAAATCAAGTACTACTTCATCAGTAGAGAGATGGATGAAAGCACTTTTCATCTTTTAAGAACATTCCGTAATTCTGCAGCCTAGTTTGGTGAAAACTGAAGGGTTCTAAATTCAAGTCTCTGGATGACTAGACAACTAGAGCATACCAAAAGTCCAATGTTCAGCTAATTTCTCGTAAAAGAAAAACCCTCTGTTGTTAATGGAAACTGTGAATTATTTGGAGCTGCATTGTATGAAAATATGCCTGCCACAATCCTTATCCGCTTCACATTACTCCAATCCTGTTCTCGAGTATAATATTTCAATGCTTTCAGGCCTTCAGAGACACTTGGGAACTAGCTTGTTCTTTCTCTGGGCGAACAAGAATTGTACTTCCGGCTGGAAACACTTTTTTGATTCATCCTATTGATATTGCTGGACCGTGCCAATCAAAGATCACTTTACAGGTGCATTCCAAAACTTATTCAGATCTCTATTAATAACCAAAGCAGACCAAAATAATGCATATTTCTCTTACTTTACAAGATTCTTTTCTTTTCTGGATGCTTTGTATGAAAACTTTATTGTTTTTCCTTTATTGAGTCCTGCTGTGAATAGATCTATGGTACAGTTGTTGCACCTGAAGATCCTGGTGCCTGGCATGGTATGAATCCACATAAATGGCTCTATTTCCACGGGGTGAACCACCTTACCATAGAAGGGGGAGGTGCAATCAATGGGATGGGACAGGAATGGTGGGCTCGGTCTTGCAAGACCAACTCAACAAATGTATTTCTGTTTTCCTCAAACTTAATTTGCTTAAACATTATTTTGCTAGCACTAATTGTTTCTTCAAATTGTCTTCGCAGCCTTGTCTTCATGCTCCTACGGTTAGTGCTGCTTTGTTTCTGGAGAAACTCTCTTGTTAGTTCCATTTATTTGATATTCTCAGATTATCGTACTTGTTATTGAGGGAAAAATAGTAATTCACCGGCTTATTTTTTTCCTGATTTGGTATGACTATTTCCCTACAGGCCATTACTTTTCATAGGTGCAAGTATTTGAATGTCAAGAACCTCTTGGTGGTTAATAGTCAACAAATGCATATGGCATTCACGAAGTGTCGTCGGGTTGCTGCATCCAATCTCAAAGTAGTAGCGCCTGCTCATAGCCCTAATACCGATGGAATTCACATAAGTGCATCAAAAGGTGTTGTGGTCAAGGATAGCATAATCAGAACAGGTTGGTTATCTGTAAAAACAGTTCCAGCCCCAAGCTAATCTAAATTGTGAATAAAAAGTGTTTTTTCTTGTAATAAAATGATGCTTGGCTCTGTTTCTCGCTAAGCATTTGAAGCTTCTGAAGCAATTCCTTTGATTCATAGAGTGAAGGTTAGGTTGCCTTTGTCTTAGGTTCCATTTTTATCACTTCTCTGCAACAATTATTTATTGGAACAATAGATGGATGAACTCTAGTTTGGTAACAAGTTGCAGTTTGAAACTTACTAGTTTCATAGATTTGGAGGAATGAACTTTAGACTACACAGCTTATGAGTTTACGCAGACGATTTCCATGCTTATATGCTTGTTGCTTCCTAAAGTTTACTGTACTTCTTTTCCACCCCCTTATGCTGTACGGTCTATCATCTAGTGACATCTTGCACTTGTTCTAGGGGATGACTGCATCTCTATTGTCAGCAACTCTTCGCATATCAGGATCAGCAACATTATCTGTGGCCCAGGTCATGGCATAAGGTAAACTAAATTCTCACTCACGATAAGTTAGAACTACTGAGGTCATGAATACCTTAACTTAATTCTAATCTAAATCCTTTAGTATCGGAAGCTTGGGAAAATCAAATTCCTGGTCACAGGTGCAACATGTTATGGTTGATGGAGCTTTCCTCTCCAACACCAAGAATGGATTGAGGATCAAAACATGGCAGGTAATCTTCTTCATGAAGATTCTTCCTCTCTCTCTCAGAAAATACAAATGCATTACTTGATGGTGGACTGAATCATTGTTTCTTATATCTTTGCCAGGGAGGTAGTGGTTTTGCCAGTGAGATTTCATTCCAGAATGTGGTGATGGAAAATGTATCAAATCCAATAATTATAGACCAATATTATTGTGATTCACGGCTGCCATGTGCAAATCAGGTATGAAATTCTTAGACCTTTAAATCTTTTATTACCATGAGCAATTGTCCCAGTTTGTGGACAGCCCTATTCATACTAGGACACATGATTAGATATATTAACATTTATTATCCTCTATGAATCCAGACCTTGGCTGTTAAGGTGGAGAATGTATCCTTCACGCGCATAAGAGGAACGTCAGCTACAGAGGAAGCAATAAAATTTGAGTGCAGTGATCGCTCCCCATGCGAAGGGTTATACTTGCAAGACATACAGCTCGTATCATACGCTGGCGGAATTACAAGAGCTTTGTGCTGGGAAGCGTATGGCTTCAGTTCGGGCTTTGTAGACCCACCTGCTTGCTTTTCATGCAGTGAGAGCTGCATTAAACAGAAAGTCCTACTTGATCCTGCCCTTCATCCTTTCTAAAGAGAGCTCTTTCAGTTCTTCGAATGTGTATGGAAGCATAGCAAAGACATCAACTGTAACCCAGATAGACTGCCTAATTTAGGAAGGTGCCTAAGGCCTGTCTTTCTGTAGCTCACTCACCAAGAAACAGGCAGTGGCAACTGTATAAAAGGGTCTTTGGAGTCCAAAGACAGCTGTACATGATTTTTTATATTGTATATATTTATTTAATGATTTATTGTGCCCATACTATGTAATAAGCCAGTTACTGTTTTCTATACAACTATCCGGTCTTTGTATTCCCTGAAGGACTCTTGCAACTCGAATCATCTTAATAAAGTATAATTCACTGAAATTCATGAATGCTGTATGTTTTCACTTTCTTGTTGCTATTCCACATAGTTGTAAAATGGGAGGAACATTCCATGGCCGTTGGATACCAAAGGTGCCTAGAGCTGGCTGGAGATTTCTTGCTTTTTTCAAGCTAAAACACTTGCACTTTAGTGATAACGAAGACCCGAAATCAAAAGCTTCAATTTGAATGACAAAAAACAAATATAGGAAGATGTATGATCCGCGTCGGTCAGCAGTAAGATTGTAGTAATGATTTTGATACGATTAATGAACACTTATAAAGCACTTGCCAAACATGTACTGAATTATATCAATTAGGGGTGAAAATCTACCCCTCGGCTCGGTTTTCAGCTCCTACCGAAGGGTTAAGGTCTTGTATTTTCTAGACCAACACCCGAACCGCCGATCTACAGAACCGGCCGAACGACCATATTCAGTGGTCGGTTCGATTCGGTCGGTTGGGCAAAGATTTTAAATAATAATAATAATAAATAAATACAAGGTCAATACCGGCGATATGCATTGCAAATGCATCACATATCAATTGCAAATGCACATACTGCAATAATCAATTGCAAATGCACCAGATATCACAAATCTCAAATTGTAAAACCGTTTCAAAATTACCATCAATACCTATGAAAACCATAACTTTGTCGTTTTGGTTTGGTGGAGCCTGCACCTTTCCTACAAAGGGCTTTGATGTCTTTGGCAGAGGGAGACGACAACAAAGCGATAGAGGGCGTCAACAGGGAAGCGACAGAGGGAGCATCAAAGGGAGGCGGCTTTGTGCAGTCATGAGAAAGAGAGAGCTAGGGCGTACTGCGCGAGAGAAAAAAGAGGGGCTTGAGAGAGAGAGATAGAGGAGCCGGCGGGGGTGGGGTGGGGGCTAGGGTTTCAGTTTATGAGAAATAGCCAAATAGGTGAACTGAAGGAGGGGGGAGGGAGGACGATCGACAGGGGGGAGACGACGAAATTACTATTTTTTTTAAAAAAAATAGTGCGAAATTACTGGCATACCCTCGGTTTGGTGCGGTTTGTCCCTTTGGGCCCCGGAATCGTGGGCCGAACCGACCCACTCGGTTCTGGGGGAAAATGGGCCGACAACCGAATCAGGTTGCCCCAAAACCGACCAGACCGGGTCGGTTTGGGACGGCCCTGTCGGTTTCGGCCCAATACCATTCAGCCCTAATATCAATGCTAGCTTGTTGCTTGAAACTTAACCCTCTACAACTTAAAAGAATACAACTGTTTCCAATCTAAGGCAAAGAATCTTGATTTGGAAAGCAGAGTCAATTGCAAAATAGCAGTACTGGAATCAATTCCATCAAGCCTCAGAAAGCTGCATATCAGAGTCTCTAGCGTCTGACTAACTCTACAAGTATGAACTAGCGAACACCAAGCTTGGGGCATCCATCAGCAAGTGGTAAGTCCAAGTTTTCTACAGTTCTGAATGTTTTGGAAGTCATCTTATCAACGTAAAGAGTTCCATCCAAATGATCACACTCGTGTTGTAAAATACGGGCCTGCCAGCCTGATGCATCTATTTTGATGGGTTGGCCGTATCGATCCAAAACTGCAACCTCAACATCTAGGTACCGCTCCACTACTGCTCTGAATCCATCAACACTGCATTAGATAAGACTAAAATTAGATTTACCCACTGTAAGTTCGAAATTATCAGGCATACACCTTTAAGTGCCAACCAATTCTTCTTATTCACCAACTAAAAATTCAACTCCCACAAATCAGGTTTTACAAGTTTTAACATAATTTAGACTACCAAGATATTAGAAATTGATTGACTTTAATATCGAAGTTCATATAATGATAGACTACTACATGAAGTACACATGTCATTAGTAACACTTGCTACGACATCAAGTACACCGATAACCACTAACACTTGACATAGCCTTAAAAAGAAAGTATCACTCCAGCATTGTTTTGCTACCAGATGGAATGTAGAAGCAAAAATTTCTCCATGCAACCAAAGGGATTGTACAACATAAGGACAGGAAGTTGGAGCAGTGGAAACTAAAAAGTAACCAGTGGGGCAAAAGCTCGTATCACTAATATATAATGCACATCGAAGACAAAATATCAAATGTTCACAAAGGAACTCAAAAGTAGCTGTGGATGAGAAAAGAATAAAAAATCAAATCAAATAAAAAAGACACCTCCCACATTACTGCTATCTGTCCGTACTTTACCTCAGGCACCCTTTGAAAAATAGTGCAGTTTGGTTGCTCTTCTTTTTAAGCTTTGGATTCAAAACAACCTGCCTCAAAAAAACTAACAAATTGTAATTGTCGAGTGAAAGTTGGGGCATGCTACAAACTGAATGTTACCCTTCCCCATAGTATCGGCATACCAGAAGATCGAAAGGTTTTCTATCTTGCGCTTTAGTCTCTTCCTTGGGTGCATAACTAATATATTCTTTTGTATCTTCTAGAACTATTATCTGCAGAAGTAAATCACAAGATAGTCAATAAGATGGTTCCCACCCTCTTATACTTCTACTTGTGATCAAGCAGCAAGTGAAGAAGATTGGGCTATAATTCCAAGATCTATTCCTTTCCCTCCCTTTACGTTCTACATTTTTATTCAACACGAGAAATAATTCGTTTCTATGCTGCGAATTCCAGTGGAAAAGGGGGAAAAAACACAAGAAGGTAAATGAAGAAGCTCTCTCTGGAATATGAAAATCTAATACAAAACAGAAAGATTTGTCCACCAACTTAGTGTTGTATTAGCGATTAGCAATACATACACTTTAATTACGCAAAGCAATACGAATATATAGCTTCGTATCAGAAAAATACACAGAACTCGGAGCCCCACGGGCCACGCTCTATGGTTACTGGTAACAACGCACTTAAAAACAAAGACTGAGAAAAATTAAAATGTCCACACAACTGAACCTCATACCAACAGAACCGCAGAACTTATGAACCCATACTTTCCGAAACTACACATTTTCCTATCTTTTTCAAACTTCGTAACCAAACACAGAAAATAAGAAATCTAGAAAGGAAAAAGAAGCAAAAAAAGGTAAACCGATCCATTACAGAGAAAAAATATACAAAAAAACTGACCCTTAGAGGGATTCCAATCTGAGGAGCAGCGAGGCCAACCCCAGGAGCCTTTCTCATAACCTTAATCATGTCGTCAATGATCTTCTGGATCCGCTCAGACCCAATTTCTTCAACTTCGACTTCTCGCGCCGGTTCGTGAAGAACCGGGTCGCCTGCCTTCACGATATCGGGTAATAACACCTTCTTCTTGTCTCCGAGACCCGGCAACCATCCTACCCTGGCAATCAAAGTCGACGACGAACTGTGGGGTCTTCGGGACGTGAAAGTAATATTGAAGTGGGAGTGTGGGTTGAGAGATACCGGCATCAAAATGAGCGTTCGAGTTTGCCGAAATATCGGTCTATGCGTGACCAGTTTCAGGCCTTCATCGGCGAGGGATATCGGGCGGAGACGGAGTGAGCATCGTTGGAGGGCCTCCATAGCCGTTTGTCTTTTGGTTTTCTTCAGACAGAAAATTTGTTTTGAGGGTTTAAGGCCCCAATGCCATTATAATTACGACAGCACCACTGCCTCTGGGTGTGAGTCCGTATGGGTTAAGGTTGGGCTCGGCCTTTTGGTTTGTTCTGGGCCTGGGCCTAGAATGGGCGTAGACATTGGAATATTTTCTAGGCTCTAGCTGTATTTTCTACGTGTCTCACTTTCATAATCTTCCAAAAGTTATACATCTTAACAAAATGGGTAAAGTCATAGTTAGTCTTATAAGTATGAGTAAAATTTAAATCGATACCACTAATTATCAATTCGGCGATTTGAGACTCATAACTTTTGAAAATCATCAATTCATGCATTCCGTTTAAATAACTAAAATGACCATACAAGATAAAATTACTAAAAATGTTTAAAAATTCATTAAAAATAAAAACGAACATTTTTTTAAAAGTAATATTTTTGAATAAAACTATCGAAACTTTATTTCAATAATCTATTTTTTAATTATTTCTTAAATTATTATTATTATTTTTTAAATTAGTCTTAGATGGGCATTTCGATCATTTCGCATGATTTTTCGTCAGACTTAACGCCTAATTTGGATGGAGGCATGAATTGATGATTTTCAAAAGTTATGTGTTTCAAATTGCCGAATTGATAATTAGAGGTACCGATTTGATTTTTGCTTATACTTATGGGACTAACTATAACTTTATCCCTAACAAAATTTAGTAATAATATCTTGTCTAGGTAGAGGGTGATCTGTGAAAGTAGGGCTGTTCAGCCCATCGATGCCACTCTCTCCTTAACTCTCTTTCTCTATCTGACTAAATGTGGGCGGTTTAACTGGGAACCGCCTCTCAAAAACTGTTATCGTTAGTGGCGGGAACTGTCTCAAGTGGTTGTAGAAGCGGGAGCAATAGCGGTTGGGGGCATAATCGCCCCTGTTTAACCCGCTACCCAGCCCTACATGAAAGAAGCTATTTCTACCTATTTCTTCTTCCATATTATTCTTAAGCCTTGCTTAGATATGGGATAAGTGTAGGGTAGAGGGTAATCCATGGAAGAAGCTTAAGATACATTCTTGTCTTGGGAAACAAACAAAAACATAACTCTTGGCACTGATACTTGGCACCCTTGGGCAAGCAAAATGGTTATTGTGAAGCACTTTGTTTGCGATTTACGGATAACATCGTGGATAACACCGGTATTCTCAGGTGCCTTAAGCATGTCTTTGGATAAGTTTCTTTATATGTTCCTCAACCATAGCATATGCCTAAATCAAAGCTTAAGTTTAGCTCAGCTTGTTTAAAAATTTCTGCTGCTTTTAGGATTTTTTTCAGCTCTGTATTATCAGAAGGAGTTGACAAAGAGAAAGGTATGATACTTATAAAATTGAAAAGGAAATTTTAACCTATGTTCTATAATGCAATTTAGAGATGAAATAGACGGACACGATCGTCTTTAATTTTTTATTCCAATTACACTGTATAATTTAGACAGATAGGCACATTAAGAATTAAATACTATAAGATCCATACTGTTTGAACCTTGATATGAATAGAATTATATAATATAATAAACCTTAAAATTTAAAAAGAATAATTCCAAACAGACTTCGCACATCCATGGGACCATGACCCTAGCTGCCATTTGACATACTCATCCATAAATGCCACACATGTACAATGTACCACTATTGTTCTGTTTCTAACTGTATGTACGAATTAGTTTATATACATCTTGATTAATTTCGAAGCTTGTGTAGTCTTTCTGTTCCACACAAATTAGATAATTATTAAGTCAAAGATTGGAGTTGCTCTAAAAAATTAGTAACACTTATACTATTTTGAACTTCAGATCTTAAAAAGAACATATCACCTAAGCCTAAACCTTAACTACTATTTATTGTACCCAATGCGGGGGGCCATTCTTTATTGCGCACGACTGATCCAAACAAATGCGTGAGTACGCACTCGCACTTTAGTGTTGTTTGGATGTGAAAATTTTGGATATTGAAATTTGTAAAATATTATAGTTTGTGAAAAAATTATGAGAGTTGGTGAAAAAATGAAAAGAGGAGATTTTTAATAGATATTATAATATTAAAAAATTATTTGATTGAATTTTTTAATATTAACCTTAAATAATTGAGTCCAATTATTTTGGGTTCAAACAAGTTATTTTCGAAGTCAGCAAAGATGTCCGCCAAAAATAAGTAAACAAAATGTCGGCAAAGATGTGCACATTTGCGATCCATCTGTATATAACTGGAAGCAAGGGATCTCAAGAAGCTTGTTCTGGATTTGTCACCTTTAGAGAAAAGAGGACGCTACGATGAAGAAAAGCTCCTTGCCGCCAACACTGCCCGATGCCCCCACATCTCTGACACATGGAAGAGAGGTGGGAGCCAATGGGTCGAGAGAGATGGCAGATGCGAAGACTCAAACTATGGAGAGAAAAGGGGCCGTACAGCCAAAGAAACAAGAGAGTAGCCAATCCGAAGACATAAACGAAAGTGCTGGGGCATTCATCAAGAAGTTCCGGCAACAGCTGTTGACCCAGAGGCTGGAGTCCATAGAGAACTACGAGCAAATGCTAGAAAGGGGGCTCTAGCGTCCCCTTTCTCCAGATTCCACGTGAATTAATTACAAAGTTATGTATCGTTTCATTTGTTGTTTCTTCTTTCCTCTCTTTAATAAAGATACGTCTTAAGCGGCATAATTCGTATAAATAACAAAGATTTTGGCCATTCAAACTTGAAACATTAGATTTGCCTTCCGAATACAAATTGCTTTTGCATTGAAAAGCTCGATTATTGGAGCTATAGATGTTTCACTGCTTTGTATGTTGTTGTATTTTCTATGGCTCTTGATTAAGCCAGTCCTGTCCTAAGTTTGCTAAAAAATTCCAATTATTTCTCTCCCTTCTTTAAAGCGCATGCAATCAGGTTATATAGGAAGGAAGCAGAACAACATATTTTGAAGTTAGACATGGTGTCGTGACTCATCTTAGAAATATGTGTCTCCTTCCCTCTCAGAGTACCTTTCAGCTCGGAGAAACGTCTTCAGAATGAAACTCTTGTAAACAGTAGCATAAAACTTGGGCCAACGGATCACTGGGTTGTTTGTTCCGCACGTCAGTCATGTTCTCATGGCACTTCTAATACAGCAAGTCAGCAACCGTAAAAGCTCTCAGGGTTTTCCCTCCGTTTATTGGACAGCCAAAACAGGAACCATGCCACCTAGTTTGTTGATGTTAAATTATGACGAGAAATCGGCACCAATTATGCGCTACGGTGGTTTATCGGGATTTTTATTGTTCCCTATTTTAAGCTTTCAGACCGCAGTATTCGTGGTTTGTACCTTGACAGCCATCTGCACATTACTCTGTTCTCCCGGGAGGGAACACATCTTAAGCATAAAAATCAGGTCCAATATTTCCTGAATTTCTTGTTCTTCTCTTTAAGAAATGGGTTTTGGCTGGCACATCCTTCTTTTTCGGAAAACAATAGCCTTCTTAACTATAGAATCGGGTGCAATACGAAAGAAAAGATAAAAAGTGTATAATTGAAGCATAATGGAAAAAAGAGAAAAAAATAAGAAAGATATATAAATTAATTCACTGTAAAAGTCCTCTATGATTGTATTTATATTAGTAATTCATACATATTACAAAGTTGAATGTATTTATAAATTCAATATAAAACATGATAAGAAAATATTCTTACATTCAAATTTGAATCTTTACATTTAAACTAATGATCACATTTAAACTCAAATATTTGATATCTTGATAAAGATAATATCATATCAAATCTCGATATGACATTATCTCTAACATAATCATTCCACTCGGTTGCTATTTGACATTTTAAATGGTAGCTAGAATAAAGGAATAGTTTGATCAAGAACTTGACTTTAATATTCATATCGAAGTCAGGTTAATGTCTTAGGGACGGAGTCATAGAGAGACATAACCTAGATTATCTTAGAGTAGAAATACATAGTTCTTATAATTCAATTTGATTGTGATATGAAAAAAGGTCTCATAAAAAGATGGTATAAGTATTTACTTTGAATTGGAGCTAGCATCTAAAAGAGAAGAAAAAAACTTGAAAAGCAAGAGAGATTAGAAGCTGAAAAGAGAGAATAAACTTATATGCCGAGACAAATTCAATGTCAACAGAAAAAAAAATCAAGTTAAAGTTGTTGTATGAAATTGGTCTCATTTATTTTGGGAGAAGAATTGGTATATGAAGGTGTAGAAAGAGAGAGATAATATTTTTGGCCTAAAAAAAGATTTAAAAAATTACCATTTATCTAAAAAGTTTAAATTATTAAAAAGAAATATATTTGATAAGCTGTATTATAAACATATTTGAGCTGCAATATTTTTACCACAACAAAATAATTCTTCAAAATTCTATTTTTTCTCGTCAAATTATTATTTTTCACTTTAAATAAATATAAATAATTCATTCAAATAATTTATTTTTTCACTTTTTTACCGACTACACACCTTAACATTTTTGCAATCAAATAAGACCTATGAGAGATCCGAGTCCCGAGTTCCCTCTATAACTGCTTTCCCAAAAGTGCACTGCAGTACGTCTAAACAATATATACATACTACTTGACAAAATAATTTGATGGCGTGCTAGTAGATTGAATGCAGGATGAGGTTATGTATAAGATTGGATAAAAGGGTTGTCAGTAGCCTGAACGATACGGTACTGAAGAAGTGAATTGGCAGCAGCAAGGCTGTATTTGCATCTTATCCAATAGAAAATGGGTAACCTGAACAAAATGCGAAAATCCTCAGATGCCTCTCTTAAGTTTAGGTACGAGTCTCGGTCGATCGCCCTCCCCTTTACACATAAATTTTAGCCAAAATAGTTGGCCAAATCTTATTATACCAAATTTCTGAGAGCCCCAAGGATACCAGAATTCCCAAGTACAGTGAGCCTGACTGGAATCCAGGAGTTCCCACATGGGGTGGGTTAATACTTAAAAAGAGTATCTAAAGCGGAGTTGGCAAGTTCAACCTCCTCTGTCCATATTTCAGTTGGGTGTTGACGACCCAGCAGAGCAAACAAGAATCCCTAGCCACATTCCTTTTCAGTTAGCATCGGTATCGCAGGTGTCTATCAGTATCAGCTGTACTTTTAGCTACATAAGCATACAAACATTCGGAAGACTCAGTATGGCTAATTGTATGCGAAATCTTTTTAAGTCGAAGATGAGTACACGTCGAGAGAAAGACTAATTAGTTGAGTACACATTTGATTTAGGCTCCTCGACAGTTAAACATCTAAATCAATCCATAAATCTTTAATCCTCCTCTTTGCTACCAAAACTAAAGAAAATTGAATTTTCTGAACTGAAATGTTGTACTAAAGGGCCCTTTTAAGATTTCTATCCCCAACCCAACAATGTTGCCCATGTCTACACGCACATCATGTGATCAAAAAGTAGACTCGCACAATTAGTAGAAACAGAGAGTTCGTAAAGTGCATTCCATCAAAATGAACAACTCTCATTTCTCATCGTTGCATTTACAAACAGAAGTAGGGTGTCGTCAACAGCCGGGTACTGACACAGCACAAGGGATTTCAGATCAGAACATGCAAAGACAGCTCAGGAGATTCCGACTCCCTAATAAACAAGGGAAAGCTAACCATTTTCCCATCTGGATGAGTTCACAAACGATTGTTTTATTACAGAAAAAGCAAATAGAAAATCAGACGCAGACAAAAGGAGCAAGTACTCAGCAATGTTTTAATTATTGGGACTCCAATAAACAACTATTTTCTATTGGTGGACCACCCGGATCTGCTGCTGAAGCTGCATCATCTGGAGGTTTACGCGCGAGCAAGAGCGAACCATCTCCCCTGCTAAAGGTACCACGGGGAGGTTGTCGCAGTTGCATATCTCGACCATGAAGCCATCCGGGTCGTGAAAGAAGATTTGGTCAACGTGGATCCCACCTTCCTCCACCATTGACCGCACGTAAGGAATCTCCATCTCCTTAAGCTTCTTCTCGACCGTACCCATGCTCTCACACTGCTTATCAAGCAAAATCCGATCATTTTGTCATCTTTGTACTCGAATTTTTTTTTTGCTGAAATATAAAATATCATAGCATGGACGGGGGATGTTGTTATATGTTCAAGGAGCATTAGCGTCTCCTTTACTGCACTGAATAGTCGTGGAATAACTCTGTAAAAAGCTGTGGTAGTCTGTTAATCATCTGCAGAACTTACCTAATTAGCTTCATTTGCAGTACACAAAAGTACAGGTTCTATAGCTACCACTACCTGGCAATTTTTTCAAGCGGTCAAGAGCTTGGTAGACAGAAGAATCATTTCAGAAGACAAATTAGTAGTTCCGAAGTTACCACCGAGTGGCAATTTGGTCAAGCCCAACGGAACAGGCTAAGAACACGAAGCACCAAGCTCCTTAAGTTAAAGATGAAATCAGCACGGCTTAGGATTATATACGGAGGATGAAAGATATTAAATACACATGCTTTTATTTTATAGGTTATGTTAGGAACTCCTGATCAAAATTTTACTTGTAGTTATTTCTCCCATCAAAAAAATAAGATTCAATTTAAAATTTAAATATTCAAAACTAGTAATTGATAGGAAGAGAATTCAAAACACCCATCATTTAAATTTAAAACTTAATAAGCTAGATATGTGGGCCACCTTAAGGAAAATATTCAAAATATTTTACAGAGAATCACTCAAGAGTTTATGAAAGAAAAACCAGAACAACAATGGGAAGGTCTAGCTGTGTTTTCATAAAAAAAATACTTCTTAATCGGAGTACGAACAGGACAAGAGCGGTTCCTAAGACTTGTGAACTGGAACCAAAACAGTAGCAGAAAACATTATCCTTAAAGTCTCCCTAAGAATAGAAAAAGTCTTGGGGAAATTTTGGAGAAGGCGCTCACTAAAGCTTGTTCTGTTATTGTCTGTTCTATTTCTAGTTCTTGGTATAAGATGAAATTACGAGAAGGAAATTTCATCGATTTTCGCCTGAAACAACTTTTTATTGATTAGGATCGTCCTAAAATTCTACCCAACCCCATTCAAATCTTTTTTTTTGTCTCCGCATTCGACTGAGCCAAATCAATGCGTGAATTTTGTTTTGTATTCATCGTCTCAATAACTTCTTTGTTAGTTCTTCTCACTCTCTCTCATTCTGAAGAATGAGTCGAATAATCTGACCAACTACTTGAGATATATAATCAAAAAACGTAACGAAAACAGGGAATAAAGAAAGAAAGATCGTATTTTTAACCGACAATTACCTGGAACGAGATATGATTGTCCTTCGGATTAATTTCCGTCTTCTTTGGCATGTTCTCCGCATCCTCTGTTTGCAGCAAATGTATTCCGATCCCGAAGCCGAATAGCCTATACATATACACAACATCATTCAGAAATCAAAACCCCGTTAAAGGAAGCTAATCAAGCAGCCTTCCTGCAAGAATGGTGTAAGAAAAGAAAAGAAAATAAAAGAAAATTGGTTCTCGATCCTTTTGTTCACGATTCGTTTCTTCGAAACTATTTGAGTCATATTATGGGTTTCTATTGTGTATGTGAAATTACCATGCCCCATCAAAATCAAAAGAAGGCCTCCTGATAGGGATAAACCCAAGAACATTCTGGTAGAAATTGATGGACTCCTCAACTGATCCACACACGAGTGAGATGTGGTTCAAAGATTTGAGATGCAAAGGGTTTGCCACGCGGTCCTTCATTGTCCCGAGAAAAATCCCAAGACCAAGGAATCACAATCTAAGAGTGATGAAAGTAAGGTAATATTGCCTTTCTACTCGAACTAAACCAACGCCGATGTTACAATCCAAGCAAGCTAGGTTAACAACAAAGCGAAGCAGAATATAAGAGATACAAGGCAGAGAGTCCGCAAAGAGTGGAACTCCTCGAGTTTGTTGCGGGAGAAGAGAGCTACTGTGTCTAAAAGCAAAGAGGGGTAGTGGCTCTAAATAGATGAAATTCTCCATGCAGTCCACGTGTTCCCTCATGCAGTGTGTTGGATACGGATGACCATTACACGTTGGTTCCACGTTGCTGACTCATATCAGGACCGTAGCGACCTACTCCGAATTGGGGCCCTCAGGCAGGTAAGCTATACTTTTGTTTTCTCATCAGCTGTTTCTATTGAGTCAGCGACAAGGTGTTCTCTACTAATTACGATTAAGAGGTAGTGTATTGAAAAAGTTTGATCAACACTGCATATAGTAATTAAACTACTAATTACGATTAAGAGGGACCAGCTGGTCTGCCATTACTTTTTTTTTTCTTGGCGCCATTACATTATTTTGCCTACTTTCTTTCTTCTACCTAGAGCTAGTGTGCCATAATGCCAGTTGCCAATTCAAGTTAGTCTATCTACTACTATGTTTTCTCTAAGCGAAAAGGTGCGAAAACAATTGGAGGATCGTTTTATTTTGGTCCGTGTCTATTCAGGACTCTTAGGCATAGTAGGTACATATATATGAAAATTACCTTCTCGTAAAGGGTACCAAATTTCGTCCTTTTCGGATGCAATACAAGACTTGGCAGGGTCGTATATTCCGGCTTTGGTCCATGACAAGACCTGACGAGAAACGTCGTCGGCCAGTTGCAACTTGTGTTTTTTTTTTCCCTTCTCACACTGTCGTATTCATTTTCATGTGGGCTTTTTTCGGGTGAAGTTGTAGTAATCCAGAATGAACTTGCAATTGATAACCTTGCGTATCGGAGACATTAATAAAATACATGCATCTTGACTAGTTTTCGCATAAAATGTCGTGATCCTAGCTTCAGCTCCTTCTTCGGTTACGCACTTCAATTTGACATCGAACTTGAATACTGTTACAGCTGATTAGGTTCCAACTTTGAGACCAACTTAGGTTTAAACACTTCAATTGGACAAACATGTATATAATGTCGTGCGCGGAAGCTGCATGCGTTCGTCTGTGGACTGTGGTACCATCCCACTCTTCACCATGTCCTTACATCGATCGAGAAATTCCGAAATGTATTGAGGGCGCAAAAATACCTAATTAACAAAATCAACAAGAAATGAAATAATTATATCAAAAAGGAAGAAAAGATTAGCACGGAAAACCAACTATCTCGATCAGGAAGATGATCAGAAGACGCCATCTACGCCATTTGAACAACTTGCAAGTTACATGGAATATTTGCAAAGCCTTGCTAGATCTTCAACGTTATAATCTCGCTACCACCCTTTTTTTATATGTATTAAGAATTATGATCTGCTATAATTTTCTATCAGACTTATATGATAATGTAATTTAGAGAGAGACAACAATAGGGTTCATGATACACTAAAATTTATATAAATAGTATTAAATGGACGAGACATCAATCTATTGTGTCTATCTTTTTTTAAATTGTACGATGTAATTTGTGTAAAAAAAAAAAGGAAAGATCTGATCCATGAAGCAGTTAGGTTCCTGTACTCTTAAATATTACTTGTCACGTCCATATCTTATTCTGTACATATATAGTGACTTAATGAGTAATATTCTAGTGGGTTCGTCACATTTATGTCTACTAATTTAGGGAACTCACCGCTAGTCATGATCACGACGTCAAATTTCTCACTACTCTATATTGGCGCTTATATAGAAGGCCAAGCAACTTTAGATATTTACCCAAAAAAAGTTGAACGCTACTTTATGATCCCTGTCGTTTTCTACTCGCAGAGTAATATAAAATGCACAAGCGCACAACAAAAAAAGTTGTTTGCCCTATTCCTTTCGTAAAAGGGGCAACTTTTGTTGAGCATCAAATTAAAGTGGTCACAAAAAGTTTAGGTCGTGACTAATATATGTCTGGTTTATCATTAGCATGCTATCATGGTCGATGACAGACCAGAACCATGCTCGAGAAAAGACATAATCAAACCATCTACAACTGGCAACAAAAATATAATTAAATCAGGTGATCAATAAATATTTTATGAAAATTGCTGTTATAACTAAATTATATAATTATAAGTTATATTTACCGGGACGCGCGAGAGGGTCCTATGATTATGCTCAAACTTTTAGTACGTAGCAAAATAATTAGACTTTCGTGTTGGGTTTCCTGCTCAAGAAATTAGAAAAGGTGTAAAATTCCCACCCCCAGCTGCCCCCGTGCTTCCTCGATCGTCAACACTCACTAGGATTTGAGTATGTAGTGGATCATGAAATGCAGGAAGAGACTAGAGAGGATCCTTTTTGAGTTTCGAAGTGCAAACCAGCTGCAGGAGTAGTGTTGATATTAAAAAAAGTTCACAAACAAAAAAGGAGAAAGCAGCAGAAGGCGCATGCTCTCTATGGGTGGCCGAATGATTATGCACTAACCAGCTGCGATCGCCTACTATATATATCTCCAACTTTCATTTTATACCTACATACAGTACTTTAGATTAGAACGTGCTGATAATGTTGTTAAATGCGTCCAATTAGGAATATGGAATCAGATGGAAAAATAAAGTAAATCGACTACGACAAAACTACATGCTGGCATCACTGGGGCACTTGCGTTGGAGAAAAAAGGGTTATTGGGCATTGGCCTTGGGCCCAGACAAGAAGTTGATGAAGTAATTGTGTGCTTCCTGGCTTAATGCTAATCCGCAAGTCTTCAAGAACATGCCAACTGAATTTCTTACTGCATGCCTTGCTAAATGACTCGTTAAGAAGTACTAAAGTAGCTAGTGACAAGAAAATGTGGAACATCCTTTTTTTTGTTTGACAAGATCGCCCTCAAACCATCTGGTCCATCATGCTCACTACAAAACATCTCATTTTTTGAGACGTATTTTTTTTAAGGACGGAATCGTATTGCCATTCCAGCGGGATTGTCTTGCTGTTGGTATATAGCCATTGGATGGAGTTCGAATGGCGAAGTCAATTTGTCATATATAATAGTTTTAAACGGCAATACTTTGTGGGAGGGATCCGATTTTAGATTTTTCAATTTTGTTGTGATAATTGAGCCAGTAAATTAAAAATTTAATGAATGAGATAAAAAAATAGACACTCGGTAGGATCTCATCTGTTGCATTGGAAAGTTTAATGAAAACCCCAATTTTATCTTTCTATCTCCATATATAGACTAGACGTAACCGGGATGTTTGCTTTTGAATCCGAGAAAATAAGTACTAATGGGCTTTCATGCTAATTTTGTTTTAAAGGAAACCGCAGAGCTCTCACTTGTCGACGTCATAAGTTATATCCAATCGTAATTGTGAGAGGATAAATAATAGATGCGATTAGGTCGAGATTCATATTCACAGTACAAGTTACAATAAAGATCAAGAAACTATAGATCCAAGCAAGATTATACTGCAAAATAAGACTAGCAAAACCTAAATAGGTCGAAGAATCACAAATACTCTATACCGAGCAGAGATAACAAGTGACAAGAAATGATAGACTATAGTTATCGGAACCACTTAAAATATCCTTTTATTTTATTTTCTTTTCTTTTTTCCATGGGCCACTTGCAAGACATCTAACGTAGTGATCAGAATGTGAGATGGTATGATCAGCATATCATGCATGGAAAGAAGATAGAGGATTTCTTCGTGAACTTAACTTTTTCGACCCGGCCTGCGCTACATAACGTCAATGAATGAATGGGGAATAAAATGAAAAGGATCCTACAGATCGAGAGGTGATCATTATAAATATTATGTTAGTATATATATATATATATATTAATGATTAGTAAACATCATGTGATTTTAAGAACTTATGATGATTTCATTAAGAAATTGAGAGTAACAATATATGAAACTACTACTTGTATGAAAAACTTTAATTATTAAGAAGAGGTAGATTTTATTATTTGGTATATTATTTAACACGATAAACATTTCATTAAAGACGTGATATTGTATTTCCTAAAAAACAAAGTAGTATATATGTTCACTGTATATCCCATATGAATATAACTTAAAATGTTGCCTATAATTAAAGACATATTTAGAATTTCAAATTCGAGTAATATATGTGTGTGTGTGTGTTTGTAAAAGAGAATTAAGTCAAGATCCGATCAGTTGCTAATCCCCCCAAAAAATAAAGATCCAAGCAGTATTCCAGTTTTCCCACTAGAATACCTAGACGTTGTAATTTCATGGTAATTTTCTAGCCAAACCAAGGAAACAGATCGAGAAGGATTCCATATATCGGACTTACCAGATACAAAGATGTTTCCCCTGAACTTTGAACAACTTAGGGTCGAGATGTCGGCATTTCCTATAACTAGTTTCGGCCCCTATGACAATCATCCATGCATAGCCTGGCGCAAATCCGGTAATCATGTAGTGAGTGGAGGTGCTTCTCGATAAAACACTCAATATCACAGTCAATGACACATTTCATCAGATCAGAACGATCATCCTGCGGAGAGAAAGATCGATGACAAGGGGGAAGAGTAAAGGAAGAGGGAGGAAGAGACGTTGGAGCTGCTGACATGTGGGGAAAGCTAGAGATTGTAAATGGAGGAGTGACAGAGGGAGAGAGGGCATGATCAGCTTGTGCTACAATGATCAGCACAGATAAAATTAGCAGTACTGCAGACATCATAAAGCTTGGTGGCCGTTGTTTTGAAGTTGCACAAAGCTCTTGGACAAAAACGCTCAAGCCTTTTGTTACACACTAGGTGTTTGGAGATATCGGTATTTTTAATCAATTTATATTCCTGCTTGAATTACCCCATTCATCCTCGTTAAGAGTGGAAGTTTTTATTGTGTTCAATTCGTTCAAGAAAGAGCTATTTCAAAAATATCGTAGTATTTTCTA
The DNA here is from genome assembly GCA_963930655.1 of Myrica gale. Classification (NCBI taxonomy): domain Eukaryota; kingdom Viridiplantae; phylum Streptophyta; class Magnoliopsida; order Fagales; family Myricaceae; genus Myrica; species Myrica gale. The sequence goes on from OZ005601.1 coordinate 7,000,582, forward strand.
ACGAAGCGATATATATAGATTAACCAAAGGTTGCTGAACTCTACAACCATCTCAAATATAAATAGTGTTCTATTATAATTTTTTATAGAAACTTTTAATGGTTACTTGTAAATGCCATTTTGGTTGATGGGAAGGATGTCGTTTTAAGATATTGGAAAGAAAGAAAAAAAAATGACACGATTGATTTAAAGGTCAAATCCCAAATCTAATAAATATTTTAGGACAAACATGTTTGTGTAAAAAAAACAAGTGATCAAAACAAACCTCGACGGTTCATTCAAGTAAAGTTCTAATATTATTACACTAAATTAATAGACACGCTAAAGTCACGTCACCACTAATCAACACAAAAACATATGTTCAGTTAAACAACATGTATGTCACCTCATGAGTCTAATTGTAACTTTTCGTTAGTTGTAGGTGTAATTATGCCTTATATTTTTGCTAAGAGTACATTAACTCACCACAATTTTTAGAACCATAAAGATCATGCTTATTATCAAATTGTAATGTGCATTTTTGTTGAATTCTCAATCTACCTTGTGATTTGTATTGCGAAGTACAATAGTGACTAGGAAAAGATTAGAGATTAAAGAGAAATAATTGATACAAAGATATTACATGTTTAATTGGTAATGTGCCCATGAGAGATCGAGCGACTAAAATTTTGTTATATCAAAATAAGATTACATTATAAAATGCTTGTATGAAAACCTAGATATATAAAAATTTGAAAATGAATAAGCTGGAAGCCTCATAGAGGATTATACAGGAAACCTAGGAAGGATTGGATTTAGCTACTTGAGTACTTCCTGCAGAAGAATTGGAGACATTTGTTCCAACACATCTTTTGACAATATATATATATATATATATATATATATATATATATATAAACGTCCCGAAGAATCACTTTTCTGATAAATAATAAACGTTTGTTAGAGATAATATCATAATCAAATCTTAAAGATTTGATATGATATTATGGTTATCACAAAATCAAAAATTTGATATTGTTATGAAGATTCAAATTCAAATTTAAATATAAGTAGAGATCTTCAATTGTAATCTGTATGGACTCATAATACAAAATGACTTTCACAGTGGATGTAGGTCCTCTAGACCAAACCACTTAAAATTTATTCTCTCTTGTTACTATTTCTCTCCCCTTTTCATTTTCAACTAATTGAAGATTTCGAGATGAGGTTATAGAAATCCACTCATGATGCCTAATATCTCCTCGTGGGAAAATCATAGCACCGGGAGAACATAGAGGAGGCCGATATCGCGGATGGATATATTAATTTTGTGCGTCGAATAAGGCGCCTCCTTTTGTTCGATGAAATGCCTGATTGAGGATGCTTGGTGGATATGTCAGAGTTTAAGGCTATGTTTGGTTGAGTTCTTAAAACAGTTTTTATTTTTTGTGTTTTTTGGAAGTAGTATAGATTCTCTTGGGATTGGTGAAAAGTGTGTTAAAAGTTGTTGGAATTTGTAAAAAGTTATTGAGATTGTTGAAAATGTATTGGAATTGATGAAAAAATTATTGGAATAGGTGAAAAGGTATTGGAATTGATGAAAAAGTGAGTGAAATTTTTTTGAAAACTTTTCAAGATATGAAACAAACATAGTCTAAATGTCGTGTCGGTTTGTGCTTATTTCAATTTTCACCTCGACGTCTTCTGTTGATATGCATTTGTAATTTTCGAGATTTTTTTTTCCGTATAACTAAGAATCTTATTCAAAACAATAGAGTGAATAACACATTCAGGCCTGAATCCAGCCGCCATATATAGAAGCCCGACGAATTTAAGACCTTAATTTCTACAATCTCGTTAAGATCATCTTCTTTTGTTGAAATTCTCCATAAGAACACTTGAATCTTGCATGGAAATTATTTTATTTTTCTGGACTGCTTTTATATGTAGATAATTCGTAAAGCTCAATTGGGTCGTTAATTTTATAAAGATGTTTTTGTTTGTACTTGGGTTTAATTTTTAACTCTCAAATTAAATTCACCCACCTGACGCCAGCAAAGCTTATAGTATACATATATACTAATGTGACATATTACATAAACACGACAACTCAAAATCATACAAAAAAAAAACAAAACAGAAAAAAAGAAACAACTGACGAGACTCCACAATGTAACACGAAGAAGACACCTCAAGTGAATGTCTCTCACATGATCTGCATGTTCCTTCTTGAAATTTCAATAGCGCAATCTAGCTGGCACTTTTTTCCCTGTGAAATATTTTGTATTAATTTAAATTGCCCAATAGATATATATGCTCCAGTATAAACTATTAGCCAAAAGGAGGATGCAATTAATATAACATTTAATTAATGAATACCTGCAGCCTAAAAAAATTATTTAACAGTTCCTAATTTAATTTTATCCGACACCAAATATTTAAAATGGCATAGCCAAAAAAAACTAAGTCAATATTGTTCTAACTTAGCAGGGGTGAGTATCAAAGAATTTGTACGTCCGCAAATTAAGAAAAGGTAAAAGTTATCTAATTTTAAAAATAAGCTCATCTAATTAATTATTAGTTGCTTGGATCATGTACCTCGTTAATGTCACCGCGGGTGTATTGGGATATCTTGTCAATCTTTCAAAAGAAAACGAAAGTCTTTAGAAAAGATTTGAAGTTCAATCCTTTTTCGATCGAGCGATCTACTTAATTTCTTACGAACATTTTAGAGTGCTCCACTAATTGTAACTAAAACATGAAAACAAATGCAAATTCAAAGAACATGCAGGGAAAGGTTATAACTACCTCAATGCCAATGGTACCGAACCTAGAAGCGGTTTGGCAAGAGTCGCTTCAACAATCTTGTTTTCTCGGCCCCTGTCAATTGGCAGGAAGGAATGTGCATACTGTACTTAGTTTGCAATCTAAAATCGGTTAGATAGTAGGCGTTCATGTTCTTTTCAATTTCATGAATCTATATATCAAGCTGTTCTGGATTCTTAAGACCAGGCAGCTTCAAAATAGCTAGGGTTCTGAAAAATCTAGTACTGGATCAAGCTGTTCTGTCCTCCCAATAAACGAATAATTAAGAAACTCCTCTAGAGGAGTCATAGATGTGAACTTAGGATTTGAAGTTGTAGAAGAACATATTCAGAAACAAAAACCAAAGTAATCTAAAAACAGGTCTTTCTTGTGTATCTACGTAGAGAGAGAGATAGACTTATTACGAGAGGCAAAAGTCTTTCTGATGTTGGACTTTGGACAATCAAAAATCAAGCTGCGGACTTTTGCTGGAACTGGATCCCTCCGAAGACACTCTTCCATACAATCCCAAAAACAAATCAGGTATTCATCTAGTCCATGAAGTTGCCTCTTGGTAAAGCATTCGACGTCACACTCTTCGGCACATCTATCCCAACCACAACGTATATGATCCATAGCTTGTGCTGCTACTGGAATGGGAGAAAGATCAGGAAATGGAGAGGGAGGAAAAGTAGTGGGAGTGGGATATGGGGGGAAAGAGGTTGGAGAAGTGACAGGGGAGACGTGATCATCAGCTTGTGCTACGACCAACGTTAGGACTAACATCACGCCTACTACTTCTCTCAGTACTCCATTCGCATTCATAGCTTCCCCCTGTGGCTTCATATATATTTCGCGTTTCACTAGAAATATAAGAACTTAAAAAGCTAGAACCATAACTTATACGAGATTTACGAGATTCTCAGATCAATGCATGGTACTGCTTTAGAGGGTAAATATTGATCTATGTACGTATAGTCTTCAATTGCCCCATTGATCCTCCTATATATATATTCTATTGCTTTCCTTAATTTAAAGCAATTGGTAGTTGAGAAGTATGTTTGCTTTCTAATTAACGAGGTCATGCTATAGTTTTTTAGTTTAGCAACTTGTGTCCTTTTTTGAGGGTCATTAGACTATAATTAATTTGTTATAGAAAATTCTAATTTCATCTTGCATAGTTGAAAGGGTACTACGATCTAATTATATATGATCAGGACAACCATGTACCCAATAAATAAAGGTCTTATGACACATATATTCAGAAGCAACGACGATCATGACCGAGTACTGATCATATATGAAACAACAAATCCGTACAAATGAAATTTTAGCTTTACTAGAGTACTAGTTGCACGTGGAACCGACTATACAAAAGATTGTATCTTTATAGCAACACTTCTGAAAATAAAACTAGGAAGAATTATATTTTTCAGACAAATAGTTTTTTGTTGACAAAGTCACGAACCAATTGAAATTTTGGAAATAACATCAAGAGTGGGTCACCTAGTTGGTTTGCGGTCTCGAAAGGGCACCCAAGAGCGGGTATGAGGCCTGAAGATTTATGGATATCGAACCTCCCCACCTTAAAAACCAATTGTACTCTTGTGGATCTATCATACACAACCACCAAAGAAGAAGAGATCGATCTAGAGATCGAGCTAGCTAGACAAGCTATGTATCATGAAAATGGTGTACTGAGCCGGAGACGTATCGGCTATATTTTAATGCTGATTATAGCTCTGCTAAATGCCGCACAAGCTGATCATGATGACCTCTCCCCTGTCTCTTCTCCTAGCTCCTTCCCTCCACATCTCCCTTCCACATTCCCTCCTGCTTCACATGCTCTCTCTCTTTATCCACAGGATCAAAAGCAGCACTACTACGGAATGTGTGACTTCGAATGTGATGTGGATTGCTTAATGATCCACCAATTAAAGAGGAGACTTCGTGTGGTGGGATTCGTGGAATGTTATCTGGATTGTATGAATAAATGTTTTGAGCGGCCGCGGCACTCGGATACAACAAAAGCAGCTGGCATCTTAAGAAACATTCTCGGATCTTGTATACCCCTCTCTCTCTCTCTCCACAGATACAATCTAAAGTTCTGGCCATAAGAAAACTAAATAAGCTCCTAAATACTCAATTGATCACTTTAGACAGAAAACTAATTAAAGTTTGATCATTTCTTCGTATTTGCCAGGGGCCGAGAAAATTAGAGAGATCTTGAGGAAATTCTTTCCGGGTCGTCACTTCTAGGCTTCGTTCTACTGAGAGTAAGTTAGTTTGCTATCTGATCATATATGTTATCTTTCAAAATATATCTGTTTTCATGTTTTGTCAGCCTAACCATCAGTACATATAATAATTCGAGCATAATATATATATATATATATATATATATATATATATATATATATATATATCTTGATTAATAATTTATGCTTGTGCTTATATTGAACTGGTTTTATATATTTGGTCCTTGATAAATCCGTTAAATGTTATCTGCATAATTCTTCAATTCTTATTCTCCTGCAGGGTAATTAATTAGCTTGTGTACGTGTGATATGATATTTTCCTTTGCGTAGCTTTCTACACCAGCAATATTGGAAGAGTAGAGAGTTTATATATATCCAAATGATATTAATAGATATTCGCGGGATACTGGAAGGGACATCACCCGTTGTTATATATCTGTATGAGATGTCCTGTTTATATACGTTTACATCATTGTAACCACCAAAATTAAAGAATGCTGTTGATGTTAGCGGCCGCGGCCGGGCTAGCCCGCTTCTTCCTACATATTGTAGCACTTTATGAATTTTTTTCTTAGGGAGGTGAGCTAAGAGAAAAAAATTAATGTTTCAAACAATATATGAAAAAATAAATATTCACAAAATAAGTACTGTTTGGATGGAGTGAACGAGTTTTTACAAATTCCAATGTACACATTTATTATTATTATAAATTTCAACAACTTTTTACAAAATCCAATATTTTTTTACAAATTTCAACACACTTTTAATTTCTTACAATTCCAAATAATATTTACATTTTTTGGGATGTGAATGTAAATTTCAACTAAAAGAAAACTCAGGGGGCAAAAATGTAAATTGCTTAATAAAATTTTCACTTTCAAGGGGCAGTGGCCGCGCCTGCTCCCTTTGTCTCCTTCACTGCTTATCTTGTTATAAAATGTTCCGATGGAGTCATAATTTCCACTTATGGAAAGGGGTAAGAATGTAATTAGTTTTAAAGGCTGGAGTATTCAATCCATAGATCTCTAGTACCCACACTTGCTTTTGAGTGTCCCTTTTCAAATCCCAAACCAATTGGCATAACTATAAGAACCTTCTCTCGTTACAAAGTGTCCTAATAGTTACAACGGGCCGACCGTTCCTGAATATTATTGTTTTAACTTTCAGCAACTTCTGGTTGATATCATGGATGGATACATTGGTTAGGGTCATAAGTTATCCGGTAAATATATAATACTAGGGTCAATTATGGAAATTAATTAATAAAGATGTCATCGAGAGGATATGATCCAGTAGTCACATCTCGCCAGATCAAGTACTCCATAAGTTTCACAGAAACTATGTAGATGTAACAAATTCATTGGATCACGTACAATATTTCTACCCATACTACAATATACACATGAAAGCAACTTTACAAAAGAATATATATATATTAAAAGCGTAATTATCTCTACGTTTCTTTTGATATTTATTTTTAATAAATCGATCTTTAAGTTAAGATTTTAAACAAGGTTACTCTATATATATATATTCTATTTTTTAGACATATAAATTCTTATGTACACTAAAAGTAAGTCGACTAACAAAAATTCAACATGGAGTCGGAGTTGGATGTCCATTTTCGAAACCGGATATATAGCCTATCTCAAACGTCTTTGTCTTCGTTAGTGAGCTAATTTTTGGTAAATGGAATGACCTATATGTCTGAAAAATAGACCACGCAGACCATTCAGTTCAAAATTGTACCCAGAGACTGATTTGTTAAAAGTGAATACCACATAAACTGTGAGGAGTTCAAATGTTCTTAAGTCAATTATTTCAAATTGTAAAGACATGTGTGATCATTTTGAGAATTACAAGTACGAATTGATTGCTATATTATTGAACTTTAATTCTCAAAGTGGAGTGTCCGTTTTAGGTAACTTCAAATATTGTAAATACCAAACTCAGAATAGTATTTTTTTTAAAAAATAAATAATAAAGTATGGTGGCAAGTATGTTAAGTTTCTTCTCATTTTCACTTGTTACGTCTTAATTGAGGAGGCGCATTAATAAGTTATAATGGTTGAGAACATGATATATAGTTTTGGCTCCAAATTAATCACATCACCCAATTCAATTCAAGGGAAAGAAATAATTTTTCCGTATTTTTCATGTAATTACAAATCTTGTACTGGTCTTTAATCTTAACAATTGAGAATATGGATTTTCGCCAATAGCTAATTCACCCCTTAATTTCGATTCTATTTTCTGAGCCACTTAAGTAATTGGAACAATTAGATGAGATTCAAACTTAGGACTTCCTACAACTCCCCCCCCCCCCCCCATATATAGATCGCCCCTTATCACTAGGCTAGACCCTCGTTGGCGATCGGTTGAACTTGATGCCAACTATTTCATCAGTTTGAGAAGCAAGCTAGCCATGTGTTGTTCTTGGTTATGCTATTACGTACCACCTGTAGAAGATTTCATCAATGGAAGCATTCTAATAGAGGTTTATCTCAAAGATTGTTAGAATAAAGATTAATTGCTTTACATATATGTACATGTACTCTTGAATTGCCCCTATATATCCTCCTTAATTAAGATGAGTTTTTTTCTTCTTCTAATATTTAAAAAGGTTATTCTTTAAATAAAAATACGTTGTCTTTTGACAACATATTATGGTCCCGAAAAGATTCTCTGTAAAATATTATCTATTAGTTAGGGCCATAAGGTTTCAAATGCAATTAGAATTAATATCATGCAATATTATAATAATTGTGGAAACTTAATTTTACATCTATTTATAATTAATAGTGGTATAATTTACTTTTACTTAATTAGTAAGGACGACATATATCCCAGCATAATTGAGAGGGTACGACACTCAATTGGTCATGCCTCGCTTGATCATTAATTTGTCCAAAATAATGTCAGAGCACCAAAGCTCTAACCAAATTAGAGATCATATGAATCATGACCTATTGGATCAGTTGAAATTCTAAGTAACTAAAGTAGTCACATATGAAAGCATTAACTCTTCAAAAGAATGTCATTGCAAACAAGGACTTCAAAACTAACCTTTTTTTTTTGGGGTAAGTAAAAACTAACCATATTAGCAACATGTAGTCAGACATAAACATGGAAAATTTGAAACTTTAGATCTTAGTAGGTTGATATTGAATAGACTGCTACAAAAAAACTGTAAGTATATGATGACACCAGAACTATTTTTAAGCTTTTATTTCGTTCTTGCAAAGATCTTTTAGGAATTGAAAATGAAATTTCTCAAACGTGCAAAAATTCGAATGGCAAAAACGGGAATTGTGACAAAGTTATGGGACTCCACTTTAAGCTACCAGTCCCCTTTTAAGCTCCACAAGAATATTATAAAATGTTTACTATGTTGTTTTGTTTTAGGATAAATACACTTTTTACCTATCAACTACTAGGTTTATGATACATTATATCATAAACTATCAGTTTTAACACATTGCATTCTCTAACTATCAATTTTAGACACTTTGTATCTTAAACTACTCATTTTGACACCATTCTAACTACTAATGTTAAACATTTTTCACCATCCATCTGACAATAATACTCTTAAAAAATTAATGAATTTACAACAATATCTTCAATATATTTAAAATGAGTCAAGGACATTATCTTTATTTTAGACTAAAAATTAGATTAAAGGTATAAAGTGTCTAAAATTAGTAATTAATGGGGTAACGTGTTAAAATTGATAATCTAATACGTAAAGTGTAAAATAGTACGGGGGATAAAAATTTGTATTTTCCCTTTTTAAACGTTTCCCTTTCACGTGTTTATCGACCGGTAGAAGAAGTTGAGAGCAAAGAAAGTTAGTCTAAAATGGCCACTAGGTCCCTCTCATGTAAACCGAAAACCTTGTACTCTGTCTTCCAGTTTCTTCTCGATCGCAAACCCCAAAATCTCCGCACTTTCTCTTCCAGCATCCCACAACTCGAAGACCCACCATCACCACACGTTGTCAACGATATCTCTCGTATGCTTAGCGACCACCGGAGCCCCTATCACGACTTAGAACTCTCTCTCAACACGTTTTCATCTCAAATATCCACAAACTTGGTCGAGCAGGTCTTGAAGAGGTGCAAGAATCTTGGGTTCTCAGCTCACAGGTTCTTTCTTTGGGCTCGAACAATTCCGGGTTTTGAGCATAGCGCTGAGAGCTATCAGATTTTGGTCGATATCCTGGGAAGTAGTAAGCAGTTTGCTATATTATGGGATTTTCTTATAGAAATGAGAGAGTCGCATTGTTATGAGATTACACCCAACATCTTTTGGGTTGTTTTTAGAGTGTACAGTAGAGCGAATCTTCCGGAAGATGCAGTTCGAGCTTTCAATAGAATGGTTGAGTTTGGTATCCAGCCGGAAGTTCATGATCTTGATCAGCTCTTGTATGCTTTATGCAAGAGGAAGCACGTGAGACATGCCCAACAATTCTTTGATAAAGTGAAGAGTGGGTTCGCGCCCAGTGCAAAAACTTACAGCATTTTGATCAGGGGATGGGGGGATATTGAGGACTCAAACGAGGCGCGTAAGTTGTTCGAAGAAATGCTCCAGGGAGGATATGAAACGGATGTTTTAGCTTTTAATAGTATATTGGAAGCTTTGTGCAAAGGTGGGAATGTGGATGAAGCGTACAGGATGTTTCAGGAGATGGGATCTAATGGAGTTTGCCCGGATGCTTGTACTTACTCGATTTTCATACGAGCATATTGTGAAGCAGATGATATGCATTCGGCTTTTAGGGTTCTTGATAGAATGAGGAGATATAATCTTTTGGCTAATGTTTACACTTACAATTGTATAATCAAGAAACTTTGTAAGACTGAACTTGTGGATGAGGCTTACCAACTTTTAGACGAAATGCTTGAAAGGGGAGTTAGACCGGATGGTTGGAGTTATAATTCTGTCCTAGCTTACCATTGTGAGCACTGTGAAGTAAATAGGGCACTTAGGTTGATTCATAGGATGGAGAAAGATAATTGCATGCCTGACCGGCATACCTATAACATGGTGCTCAGATTGCTGATCAGGGTAGGAAGAATTGATAGAGCAACTGAAGTTTGGGAAAGTATGGGGAATAGGGGATTTTATCCTTCAGCTTCAACATATGCTGTCATGGTTCATGGTTTCTGCAAGAAGAAAGGTAAACTAGAGGAGGCATGTAAATACTTTGAAATGATGATTGATGATGGAATACCACCATATACTTCTACAATTGACCTGCTGAGAAACCGACTGTTGGGGTTAGGTTTTTTGGATCGTATTGAGATACTTGCAGACAAGATGGGACAAAGCACTTCCTGTTCAATACATGAGCTGGCAAACATTATGAGAGGTAGTAAGGACATTAAGACTTCAAGAAGTGAGGAGACAGATCTGGAAAGCGAGTAAAGAACAGAGGGCTGTGAGCAATGGATTGTTTCAATTTAATTAGTACTAGGATGTTTTGTTAATACTTCCGAGCATGCCGAATAAGTAGAGAAAATACTTTATCTCGGATTGTATACGATGCTTACATTTGAGTTGCCCACAGTGGGTGTTGTTTCATGCATTGGAAGCTCTTTCAGACACAGAGACCTTTAAGAATAAAGTTTTTGTGACGTCCGTTCTTCCGGTGAGTCCTATTTGTGCCTTAAAATGCTATGAAATCTTGTTGCACTCGGTCTATTTTAAGGAGTAAACGTGGATAGCAGGTGAAGATGATTTTTGTATTAATTGACGTGACAGAGAACTTTTTAGCCATTTCAAGAAGTCGTGAATGGCGTGACGCAATTTTATTGATACTGACGTGGTTGGCGTTGATCATGTTAGTAAATTCTATCAGCTTATAAACGGAACGTTAATGAAGAATCATATATAAGAAACGGGTTATACCACAAGGATGACGGGACAAAAAAATTTAAAGGACATTTATGAGAAAATATTAATGTATAAGGACACGCGTATTATTTTAGCCATAACCAAAAGAAGATAAAAAGAAATTTCATTGCCCCCATCCAAAAAAGAAAAGAAAAGAGAAAGAACTTGAATTTCTTATAAGTTATGTGTATCCCTGGATTATAATGTAATTGTAGCTTACAATAAAAAATAAAAAGCAAATGAGGGAGAGAGCTCGAGTTTATTAACTGGAATGAAATGAACCGGTTTTTTACAATGGATCCGGACCAAGTTTGACACTACCGGTCCAATGTCCCAAGGCATTTTTCTCGGCGGTCCAACAGTTCTCTCCTGAAGCCGAACAAACCCCAACAGGCCAACTTCATAAGTTGCTTTCAATTCGTATCGATCTGGTCTATAACTACCCCAAGCCTAGAGATTTACATCCATACGAATTCAAAGATGGTGGCTTTGTCGGTGAAGCCCATGTATACCATTCTAGTGATCTCTCTTGCTCTCCTCGTCGCCATTGTTTTGGTTTCGTCTCCTTCTCCATTCTCCCAGAGCTCGCTTCCATCGAACTCACCGCTGTTAGTCTTCAGTTCATTTTGCTTTTCGTCTTGTTTTTGTTTTATTAATTGGGTTATTTTTTTCCCCTGCGGTGATTGGGCAACTGGAAAGTATAGGAAAAGGGAAAAAAAACAACAGTTTTTTTTTTTAGATTTAGAATGTCTTATGATTGATGTGCTTAGATTTTCTTGTTCTGTTTTGTTGTTTAGTAAGAAAAATGCAGGAAATAAAAGGAAACAGAAGGAATGAGCGTGAAATCTCTAGAACTATGACCTTTTTTTTCCCACTTGCCAATTGGGATTGAAGGGACTGTAATTACACTACAATTTTGTGCTTCATTCTGGTAATTGGATGTATTTAACCGTTTTCTCTCTCGGAGACAAAATATTCTAGACTTTCTTTCCCTTGGATTTTGTGTTGTTTTCTAAGATAGTGTGGGAGAAGAAAAGAAACTGGAGTATTGGGATCTTAGGCATTTTGCTATGTTTTCATTGTACGGAATAAGACGTAGGGTAATATATTAGATTCAAAATTTTCATTTTCTCAGTTTTACAGCTTTTCCTTGGAGGTTGGCAAGTCTGCCCATGTGGGTATTGTTTCTTATATATGACCTTTTGCATGCAGAGGGAAATCGGAGATATGGGGTGTCCGGAGGATCTTTGAATGGAGACCTTGCAAGTGGTGGCAACAAGGAGATTTAACTGGTAAAGCTTCAAGTGTACTTTTCTTCATCATTGAGAAACTCATTTCAATCGTTGTGAATAGTATTGGATTTGTGACGTAGCCTGTGAATATATTATTTGGAATGTCAAAAGTTTTTGTTAAATATGGAGCATAATTTGATAAGATCCAAGAAGAAACAAATAATTTTACATAAAGCAGTGAATTAGCGTTTTTATTAGCCTGTAATTGTCCTGAATATCTTGTGTTTTGAAAATTACTTAAGTCTTTTGGGCATCTGAAGATCATAGGGTATAATTTCTTTTGCTACATTGGGATGGAGATAGAACTTTAGTTCGGGTAGGATTTCCAATTGGTCTTTTTATATTCTGAGTCATGCTTAATTGGCGTTCATTGCAGACAATTGCATTGGTTTTTTGTTGAAATGCTGCAGCTCTGCGGGTTGAGAGTAATGGATACATCCGAGTGGATTGCTATGGTGGCCTCAATCAGATGCGAAGAGATGTGAGTGCTTAGAGGACCTGTATAATTACAAATTCAGATCTTTGTGAAAATCATTTCCAATCGCTGCTTTGGTACCAATGGAATGCTGTTTATCTTGAGTGCAGTTGTGTGATGGTGTTGGTATTGCCCGTCTGTTAAATGCAACCCTGGTTTTGCCAAAGTTTGAGGTGGCTGCATATTGGAATGAATCGAGGTAATTCATTTTTCGCTTAGGGTATTGTTCTGAACACTATAAGATATATATTTTTTGCTCTCAAGAACTTGTTTGCAGCTTCAGAAGAAGCTAATAGTATATGAGTAGGATATCTCACATCAGACCATAGTATAGTAATGAATCAAGATAATTCCGAGTTTGCTTTTTGTTTGGCTTTATGTTTTTACAACACTTATATAATTAGGTAATCATTATTATACTTAGTGATAACGAGAATCTACTTATTTCTTTCCCAGAAATTATTTTACTTTCTGTCGATGCTGGCCTTCTCAAACTTCTCATTTATGTATCAGCTTTTCTACATTTTAACTAGTTTTGGTAGAAGGCTAACAAGATTGTTTTAGAGAGTACTTACATCACCAATATTCTGACCATTCTCTTTAATTGGAGTTTACTTGATCTGATGGCTGAATAGAATGCCTCTTCTTTTTTCTGGGACATTCAGAATTTTTGAAGTGTTTATATTTGTGAGATACCACGCGCCAGAGGCTAAATGGTTTCCCCAAGCATTTGCATAAATACTGTTATTTTGGGTTTTTTAAACATAATATCCTCGTGTAACCATTTTTCTTGACCTCAGTGGCTTTGCAGATGTATTTGATGTCGAGTACTTCATTCAGCAGATGCATGGCTTTGTTAAGGTTGTGAAAGAGTTACCACCAGAGATTGCATCAAAAGAGCCGTTTCGAGTGAACTGTAGTAAACGCAAAGGCCAGTTTGATTACGTTGAAAGTGTTCTTCCTTCTTTGTTGGAACACCGTTACATTTCCCTTACACCAGCAATGAGCCAAAGAAGAGACAGGTATTCTAATAGATCTGCATTTATTTCTTGTTAGTCCCCTTTGCACAAGATTGATTATTAGACAGACATAATAGCATCCATTTTTTGCTCAAGGGTTCAACTGTCTAACTACGGTATGTTGTTTTGTGATGACGATGTTTTAATTTGAGGGGCTGGCAGCATATCCTAAGATTTGGTCGTGTAAACACCTGGCAGCTTAATCCCATTTTTGTTGTACTCATTACAATAAAAGCATTTGGCTGATGTTAAGAACAAGGGTTTTACCTTCCATTTTGTACATGTTTTTCTTTTGATGCACCAGATCTGTGATTTTCTTGTTTTACTCCTGAGCACTGTCTTTTCTACTTCTTCTAGGTATCCTCAATATGCTAAAGCTGCCCTTTGTCAAGCTTGTTACAATGCATTACGCCTGACAAGCTCCTTGGAGAGGAAAGCCTCCAAGCTTCTCGAAGCTATACCCAAACCCTTTCTCTCACTTCACCTTCGCTTTGAGCCAGACATGGTAGCGTACAGCCAGTGTGAATATCCAGGTCTTTCACCTGCCTCTATCAAAGCCATTGAGGCAGCACGGGGAGATAGAAAACCATGGACTGGAGAGTTAGCCCACATTTGGAGAAAACGTGGGAAATGTCCTTTCACCCCTAATGAGACATCCTTCATACTTCAAGCACTTTCCATACCAACAAACACAAATATATATCTGGCAGCCGGGGATGGTCTGATGGAACTTGAAGGTTTAACAAGTGTTTACACTAATGTCCTTACTAAGTCTAGCGTCCTTAGCAGTGAGGATTTTACAAGCATGCATGGGAACACAAAGGCTGCATTGGATTATTTTGTGTCTATTAACAGTGATTCTTATGTGGCAACATATTTTGGAAATATGGATAAGATGGTTGCAGCAATGAGAGCTTTCAAGGGGCTCTATAAAACTCTTTTTTTGAGCAGAAGAGCTTTCGCGGAGTTCACTTCACAGGGTTTTAGAGAGAAAGATCTGATGCAAGCCCTATGGAAGGCTCATAGAGATGATTATGTCATGGGGAGAGGGTCTGCTTTGCCCTACTGTTTCTGTGAATTCAGATTGTGATTCTACATTTCAGGACCTTCTTTCCGTTTGTGCATTATTTTTTAATTTTTTTGCCTGTGATATCACCCTCTGTAGCTTATTGGGATTGAAGGGGAGAAGGGCTATGTGGGGTATTAAAGATGTTCCTCCTGACAACTTCTCTTATACGTTCTCATCTAATTTGACTACTCTTATTTTGTAACTCAGCCCTAAGTTGGGAGATCACATAAAATTGAAGCCATGTTGTTCTGCTTACCAATGAGGGTAGTTCTCTTCCTTTATTTTGATACAGCCCCTTATCCCTCACTCCTCCGCCACCCACCCCGCATCCTCTCCTCTCTCTCTCTCTCTCTCTCTCTCTCTCTCTCTCTCTCTCTCTCTCTCTCTCTCCGAGATACACACATGTACGAACTTTTATATTAAATTTATTTGGTAAAAAATCGCTAATTAATAATATTATACGTGACTCTCAAAAGCACTATCTTTTTTAGGAAGTTACACAACATTATCATACTTACATTTTATATGTAATGATATTATTATTACATAACATGATTATAATGATGTTCTCTATCATTCCAAGCTAAGGTAGTGGTATAGGTGATCACTTTTGTATCACCAAAATGCATCCCTTACTCAAAATCATCAAGAGATTTCTGAAATAAAAAAAGACTAGGTGATTTAAATGCATTTGTTTTCATTTTGGCGTTCTCTTTCATCTTAAAGAACTCTTCGTAATGGAAAGAAATTTAAGGATTTTCCTTCCACCAAACTTAATGCCAAAAGGCAACGTTAATATGTTCAGATGCTTGACAGTCATCCTCTTGCATTCACGAGGCATCCAACACGTGGGGAGAAAAACCTTCTCTTTATGATTCCCCCACCCCCCACTGATATAGCTATGCACATGATATACGCTGCCTGTGTATACAAGCAACTACCTCAGCCAATTGTTCTGATGCTCTAGGCCTCTCTGAAACTGAGCTAAAACTTCATGGGCCATTTCCTTCGCAGAGCGCTGCAATAGCCAATAAGAATGATTGAACACTAACAATTACAATATTAGAAGACAAATATACTACCTCACACCTCCAAAGTGAATGCAAGTTTGCTTCATTGCCTTCTTCACATGAAGATTTGCTCTGATACTAACTCGTTGCTTCGTTAGTATAAGACACCTTTTTTTTTTTTCCTATGATAGAATAAGGACCAGTAAATGGACAAGTATATGATTTACTTGCTCTTGAATGGCAACACACTGCCTGCACAAGCACCGTAAACTGAGATTAGTCCAACATCAAAAGTAGCTATCTCCAAATCTATAATTGAACAAAAACATTAAATGCAATAGCCAATTAGGAATTCCTTACCAAGTTTCTTCTTTACAGTCATGTTGATTTTGATGGATCCCCCAGAGCCCTCTTAACATTATAGGTTCATCAATCAGCTGACCGGTTGATGATAGCCCCCCTAGTGAAGGGGACAATAAGCAGTCTGAGACTATCACATTAGGTGCGATATCAATACCAAGGTATGATCTACCGCACGTGTGAGGCAAGCTGGATGAGGTACTTCAACTATTACTGCTTCCCTACCTCACTGACGCTTTGGATCTTCCAGTTTTAGATCTTCAGGCTTGTAGTCCTCAATCAATGACTGTATAATAAGTGAAGCATCAGAAGTCCTTCCTCCAGGTACATAGTGGTTAAGTTTAAGTGAGTATTTGGCAGCAGTTTGGAGCTCCTTTTCATTCAAATTACATGAGATAATGTTCTTCCATTCCTTTGATCTTCCTTCCAAGCAAATACCATGTAACAGGGCAGCAAAAGAAACAGAATCTAAAAGGAAGCCCCTACTGATCCTCTTATCACTTAACTGTAAAGCAGTTTTAGCCATCCCATGTTGGCAAAGGCAAATGATAATGGAATTATATGCTGCAGTCAATTGGATCCATCCATCTGATGTCATCATTCCAAAAAAATCCAGAAACATAGACCTATCTTTCTCCTGAAGCTCATTGCTTCCCTTAGGAATTGCACTGGGCGCAGTATTTACAAACCCATTTACAAGATAATTAAAAGTAACATCGTTAGGAATGCACTTGCTCTTCAGCATCAGTTCGAAAAAGGAGGCTGCTTTTGCAAGTTTACACGCTTTACAAAAGCTTCCAATAAGTATACTGTATGTGACAACATTTGGCTCCAAACCACAGGACTGCATCTCTCTGAAAGTTTTCTCAGCTCTAGTGGAATCTCCAATACTGCAAAACCCATTAATGAGGGAGGTGTATGTGACCACATTTGGCTCGCATCTCTGTTTCACCATCAGCCCAAAAACCTTTAGTGCACCATCCAAGTCATGCTGCTTTATGTACCCATCAATAAGTGTGGTATAAGTAAAGACATCTGGAGCATGGTGCCTTTTCCTCATACTAGCGATACATGAGAATGCGTCCTTCATCATACCAAATTTGCAGAAGCCTTTAATCATGGCATTGTACCCAACAACACCAGGGTCTGTACCCTTCTCAATCACAAACTCAAAGAGTTTGTTTGCCTCCTCGATGTCGCCATTTCTGATTAATCCATCCACCATAGTGGCATAGACAAATTCATCAGGTTCCAAATTTTGGTCAAGCATCTCGACAAGCAGGAGCTTGGCAGCAGGAAGCCTCCCTTTCTTGCATAATCCACTCATTAAAACATTGAAAATAGGAGCATCAGGCAATACTCCCCTTTCCATCATTTTGTCTCGCATGGTAGATGCAACATCAACTTCCCCTGCAATAACGAGTCCATGGATGAGAGCTCCATAAGAAACCAAATCAGGTTTTTGTCCTCCTTCTATCATCTTAATAAGCAAGTCTGAGGCCCTAAAGTATTCCCCTTGTCTGCAATAGACTTGTATAATAGGAGTATAACTGAACTTGTTTGGAATTAATCCCCTTTGCAATGCCTGCTGCAGAAGCCGAACAGCTTCCTTAACCTTCCCTTCCCTGCATGAACCATTAATCAGTATATTGTAGGTAATGATGTCTGGCTCACAACCACTCTCAATCATTCTCCTCATTATCGTCACCCCTTCAACTGCACGACCAATCTTATATCGAGCATCAATTATATTGTTATATACTTGAACGTTAAGATTCAAACCCCTCTCCTTCATTTCCACCAAAAGTCGATCGATTGCTTCAAAGTTCCCTTCCTTGCAAAACCCCTTTATCATAGCCCCATAAGTCTCCAATGCAGGCAAGAATCCCTTCAATTTCAACTCCTTAAAAAGCCCATAGGCACTTTCAAGATCACCTATTCTGCAATACCCATCTATAAGCGTATTGTAAAACACAACATGTGGTATGCAACCCTTGCCCCACCTACTTTCAATCATCTTCCTACCTTCCTTGACCTTCCCTTCTTTACACAAACACCTAACCATAATACAAGTACTATAATTATCCACACAAGAATTGTCACGCATTTCATCATACACCCGGAACGCGATTTCAATTCTCTGATTCTTCACAAGAACGTCAAGCAACGAATTACATGCGACGATACTCGGAACGCCCTTATGCGCATCACCCACCATATAATATAATTCAAGAGCCTTATCTACAAACCCAGAATCCGCATACGCTTGAACTAAAGCGCTTAATGCTTCGCTGGTCGGCTTCAGTTCTTCAAGTTTCATACTGTTCAATACCAGTTCAATCTCAGAAAACACTTTAAACTTAGCCAAAAGCTTCAAAAGCGAAGAATATGCAGACCCATCTAGCGAACAATTATACGGTGGCTTCGAGGCCCAATCGAAGAACTTTAAACCCAATTCTACGTCGTATATTCGATCTAAAACGTGATGTACAATGTCCGAAACAAGGACTTCGGATTCAGCGAAGCGGGTTTCAAGGGCCTGCTCCCATTTGTCACTGTTTTTCAGGATATGGAGGCTATCTTGGACTATTTTGATGTGGGACCTGAAGGGAAAGGGCACAGAAGCAGCAGCAGAAGAAGAAGTGGGTTTCGGGTTGTGAAGAGGTTTGATGCGCGAGAGAACTGTTTTAGACATGGCAGAGGAGCTAAGAGTGTGGGGGTTTGTTCATCACTGAGCTTAGGTTCTCGATGCTGTTCTTGGGAGAATGCTCACACTATACCCGTTGATTCTTTTCTATGCAAATGGATGAGACTTTTTTTTTTGCTGCGTAAAATGGATGAGACTTGAGAGTTCTTTTTTCTGACTAAATTGAAAATGGTGAGAGTTCGCTTGGCGCGTTTTGCTCCAACAGTACATTAACATTGACCTTCATTTTTTCCTATGGTTTTTTGAAAAAGCTCGATGATTTGACCTTTTGCTCTTATTTGTTGCTAGTTTTGGCTAGGCAATATGTATTAAAATTGTTAAAATTCATCCCACAAATTATATTTTTCGTTACGATTATATTTTCTAATTTACTGAAGTTATTATATCAAACAATTTTTGTCACACGTAAACAACACATGACTTCTCCTTATTTGAAAAAATAAATTCGACTAGTTCGACTTTAAATGAGTTATTTTTTAATAATAAAAAATCAATTAATTATATTTTTTTGTCTAAGAATTGCTAAAAGCACAGTAAAAAAATTAGGAATGACTCAAACAAGAATAAAATTATCTTTTCTCGTAAGGAGAATTTTATTTGTCTGTTACATGGTATAAAAATCGTTTGACATAATGACTTTAGTCAGTTGGATGGAATCGCAATGAGAAATATATTTTATGAAAGTGAGTTGCAACGAGTTGAAATTTGTAGAAGTATTTAAGAATGAAATTATAATTTGAGAGGAAAAATTGTAATTAACTAAAAAAAATTGCATTAACCTTTTTAACGCTGATTATCTCATGTTATCAAACCAAGTACATTGGAAAAAGATGGGGGATGAGGCAAAATAGACGAGACGACATCAAAACGACAAAACCAATGTTAGGGCGCAACTGTGGAACTGCCGTTTACTTGACGATTGGATAGCCATCCATGCTATAATTTCTTACCCAGCTATCCCTGGCTCATTACTGTTAATTCTTAACATTGAGTCATTGAGCGAGTTGCATGATATATTTCAGAATAACCAACAACTCTAAGAATTCCAACTCAGCATCATATACAATCCAAACCACCGTGCTCTTCATTGGCCAATGAAACTAGGCATTGCCTAATCTAAAAGTTGCAGAAGTACCAGAAAAAAGGGAGTTCGCAACAAGCTGTCTGAATAGAAATCCATAGTTAATACCTTAGAAAAAAGAATCCATAGTTAAGACAAGACGACGTCATTGCATATCTTTACTAAAGAGTGGCTCTGCAAAGCTAGCAACCCAGTAATTTAAAAGCACCATTGCTTCGGCAGGACATCTAGAAGTTCGTAATCATTAGTCAATACGCGCACAGAGAGAGAGAGAGAGAGAGTAAAAGCACCGGATGGAGTGCAACCCAAGTACATGGGAGCACAGAAAGGTCAATAACAATTAACAGCGGTTCAATCAGAGTACAAATATCCAAGTAACGCAAAAGGGAATAATCCCGTATCCAGTTGGAGTATTTCATCGACTCGAAGAAAGACAAGCTTCGGTCAAGGAACCAGTAACTCGACTTCTTTGAATGTTCAATTGTTCCTTTCCTCCAAATGCACCATATCAAGCACCATGGAACAACTTACCAGCTGGGCTTCTCGCCAAAACCCACACATCCAGACAATTGTCCAACTTGATTGCAGATCGGGACATCACCCAGATCTACCCAATGTAATGAGAACTTCAGGATCCAAACTCCCTCACAATGAAGAGTGCAACAGAAGATCATCATGGATTCACAATCCCTCTTCACATATTTCAGCAGTTCAAAATCAAATGTCCCTCTGAATGAACTTTCAGCTCAGGCAGCTCCTGCTAGCTATTTGCACAGAAAATATTCAAAGAAAAAAGAGAACAAAGAAATAAAAACCGAAGGAAATCAATCAATGTAAGGCACCTATACATAGTCTTCTATGATGCAGTTCCAACATAGGAAAATCAACTAATAAAGTATCCTTCAAGCAGGGGACAACATAGTCGTGCCAAAGATCAGGCTAAGGAAAATGCGCACAACAGAAATTGTATTGATGTTCCTCGTTTTAACTTAACCATATCAATTTCTCAATTACTAGGCTTATACATTGGGCTGTGTCAAAGCTGTCAGAATCTTATCTTGCAATTGGAGGTATTTTGTTTGAGATGTTTACATGCTCGTATCATTAGTCCAGCTTCTGGGGAGTTTGAAGTCATGCCGTAGAAAGTCTCATGATTCGTTAGGTTAGTGGCCAGAACCAGAAGGATGTATGTGTAGGAGTATTACAGGGTCTGTTCTGTACCTTTGGTATGTATCCATAGAGGTGAGGGTCGGCACTGTTGGCATTTAGATTGGTACACGGGGGCATCTATGCAGAGTTGGTTAATTATCTTTTAATAATTGGCTATGCTTATCCCCTGTTTAGGCATTCTTGTGGTCGATATCCCGAATGTGATATTCTTAGTTACTCTTTGTGAAAGATAAGTGCTTAGGGATACCAGAGACATATTATCTGAATGGGTTAATTTCTTGCACTTTTGCAGATCCTTTGAAGGAAAGTCAAGAAAACTTTCCAAAGAGAGGTTAGAGGTGGCTATTATGCAGTTCTGTATTTCCAACAGCTTTCTGGTAATTGTACCTTCAAGATATTAAAGGGGCCCACCTTCTTCATTTCATGACCCAGCTAAGCTTTTTCTGATTTGCACTTGAACATTTTGTATATCCATTTGTTAGTTCCTTAGATATTCAAACTACTACTATTTGCACAACAAGAACAAATCCTCAAACTTCAATGGTTTCGGTCCTTACTTCTGCTTCAACAAAAAGCAAAGGGGAAGATTATGGCCAACCAAAGCAGGCAAACTTCCCGGATATATTTGCACTTAGGTCACTTATCTTATCAGCTATTGCTTTGAATTCAGGTTACGAACTTTATAAACTGAATTACAAAACCTATAGCTATAGGTTGTTAAGTTAGAGTCGAACAATATTAACATTAAGATTCTTAACTGTCACTGTCACTACATGCTATCCCATTTCCATAAGCATGATTCTTGACAAATAACATTAAAAATATAGAAAACATAAGGGCAGCTACAGTAATGCTACTACAAGTTTCTGACGTAGATACAACAATATCCACCAAATTATTTAACCTTAACAGCAAAAAGCAAGATAACTATTTACCGATTTTGGCGTACGAGTGATATCTAACAAGGATGAGTTTCCTTCTTTCACTGACCACTGTTGTTCACCACCGAAGCTGAAAAATGAACAAGAATGAGAATCTTACAAACTAACTATCATCAAGATTAGATGGATATCTTAACTTTTCAAGTAATATTGCATATAGACATACTCCATATAATACTGCATATCAGACGAAAACTATAAACAAAGGATGTCATGAGTGTTGATATGATAGAATAATAGTATCTACCTTGACAGACAAGAACCCAGGGAAACATACAAGTGCTCCAGATAGAGTTTCAACTAAGATAGGAGTCAAGTCACTACGGTCCATTTAGCCATATCCGAACTCATGCAAACTCGCCACTCATCATAAAAGGACGGCAGCATTTGCAGCAAAAGAAAAAGCAAAGAGAAGAGACCAAACTTGAAAAAAGAATGTCATTTCAAGAGATGCAGTTGATGTAGTACCCATGACACATATGCATGAGAAGAAGAGAGAGATTCGTCCGGCAAAAAACTTACACAGAACTTGGGTGACCACCACCGATTTAGAATTCTCATTTCATCACGAACTTTATTGAGGTGTTACAACAAGTCAACCGAAGTAAACAGTACGTGTCTTCAGCTTGATATAAATCCATTTAAAATTGATTAGCTTTGCAAATTTACAAATGAATTGTGTAAAAGAAAAGAATACCAGTGCCTGATGAGCCTTTGTCTGTTACATTAATCAAACTAGTACCGACTTCCAGAACATCTTTCTTCAATTCTGGAACAGTATGGACTTGAAAGAACTCAATTGACTTGAAGGAAAAGGAGGGACCCTACTCTGAGCCAATGTCAGGATAAACTTGGCCTTTCCAAGCTGCTCATTCTTCTTGAGGCCTTCAAGCAACGTACGAATGGTATCAATATTTGGAAACCAATCCTTTCCCATGCAGTCCTTACACATTGTGTATGCCAAATCAAAATCCCCTCCCTTACAGAGATAATGAATCATGGTCTGATAAATTTTAATATTGGGTTTGTACCCCTTGGCATGTAAGGCAGAATAAACCTTTTTGGCCATGTCAATATACCCAGCCTGGCAAAACCCTTTGATCACCAAATTATAGGTAACCTCATCAGGTGTAATCCCAAGCTTCTGCATCATATCCATTAAACTATTGGCTTGCCATGCTCGTCTCCTATTAACCAAAAACTGAATCCTAACATTAAAAGTTGCGAGATTTGGTAAACACCCCTTTAGCACCATTAGATTCCACAACCCATTGCCAATCTCTGACCGGTTGTCCTTATAAAATGCTGAAATAAGGGTTGTGTATGTAATCACATCAGGCTTTATTCCCACCTTGTCCATCTCGACCATGATTAAATACGCTTTATCCAGAAAAGACATTTCACAAAAAGCCTTAATAAC
Organism: Myrica gale; assembly: GCA_963930655.1. Taxonomy (NCBI): domain Eukaryota; kingdom Viridiplantae; phylum Streptophyta; class Magnoliopsida; order Fagales; family Myricaceae; genus Myrica; species Myrica gale. The sequence continues at coordinate 7,024,065 of OZ005601.1, forward strand.
AATATTTATTGAAAAGATGTCCAATTCAATACAATACCGTGCGGGAACATCGTTAAGAAATTCCTCAATTGCTCCTAAATCAAATGTTTTCGTCAAAACCTTAAGGGCAGCATTGAACGATTTAACAGTCCTCCGACACCCAAACAAAGGCATATCATAAAACGTTTCCATGGCATGCTTAGTCATTCCAGCTTTACCATACAACATTATGATCCTCACAATGAACCCTTCGCGCCGACCCTGTGGAAGAGACTTCTGATGCTCAAGCAAATGCTCAATGTAATCAAAGCGGCCGGCACCAGCTAGCCTAGAGACCGTGTCTTCAAATGCAAACCGGTTTTCAATGACAAGCCGGTTGTGTGCATTGGCCTTAAATAAATGGTACAGCTTCTCAGGGTCTCGCTCGCTCTTCAGCTTCACGAGAGCAGGTTCTTCTAATGGTTTTGGGTCTCGAATGCAATGTGATACAACTGCAGTACCTTCAGTTGATGCAACGGCGGCAACGGCGTGACAGAATCTGCGACCGGATCGCAGAGAGAGCATGTTCTAGAAACCTCCTTAGATTGGAACATACCCATACATCAAAATCCAGATTCTATGCAGTAATCTAGGAAGATATCCAACACCCACATGAGAAATATTGGAAATCCCAGAATCATGACCTCCAAAAAATATTTAATGTATCATGGTTCTGCTCACACGCCCAGATGCTGAAATCAAGATTCCAGCCTCTAAATTGAGAAAGTACTCAGCACCGATGCAAGAATTGAAGAACAAGAAAAGTAAACAGCCAAAAACGAAAGAATACGAAGCTAATATCGGATCAAAGTATCAATAGGATAAGTAATAAGGCTATAGTATTTGGGATGGGTATTGCCGGATTGCGGCAGAAAAGGAACGATGGAGACTCTAGAGAAGAGTTTGGAATAGGGAACTAAAGTTGCAAGGAGACAAGTGACGCCGAAAGAAACGAGGTGGATGCGAAAGGGAGCTCATTTGGTCAGAGTTTTGACAGTTTTGCTGCTGTGGGAGGGTTTTGGGGTTTAGGTTTTTGGTTTGGTGGGTCTGGGAAGTCCGTCGTGTTACGGAGGGGCTCACGGGAAGGACGTAATAGTCCAAGGTAATTGGCGAGAGTACATTTGGGGTCTGGACTTGAAAATCCTTCTTTTGCCCTATTTTCTTTTTGTCAACTTGTCATGGCCTCCTTATCAAGAAATTAAGAAAAAAAACTTGTGCCCTAAGATTATTAGATGTTATTTATTATTTTCCTTTTATTAGACAAAATACCGAAGTAATTAGTAATCTCAACGTAGATGTGCTTATTCCAAAAGAAAAAGGTTCTCTCAAATCTCAATGTAGTTTATCAATGAGTTTTTAGTGTTACTATATTTTTTAGCTTGAATCGAAGATTAACCTTTCATTATGATGCCTTAATCCAACAAGTTGCTAGCAGATGCATCGCCCCCGGGTTTTTCTTCCTTCCAGCAGTCCAAGTTTCAGCGCTTATTTTATAGAATTGGCTAGTAAATAGGATCATGTCATGCACAAAATCCTCTCTCTCAGGCAACAAAAAATCATCACTCATTCCATATAAAATGTCCAACGCTCTTTTTAAGTCTCAGAAATTAGAATAGCAGGATACTGCAATCTTCTCAAAAGACTTCCATAACCGAGAAAATCTGTATCAACGTTACTGACACGATAGACTAGTTTGCTTTCTTTCCATGAGAAACTGTTTCTTGTAGACAAGCTCAGAAATGTGTCATTGTCCACACAGCGGGAGAAAAGGCAATCTTTTACCTCTTTTCTTCTTGGTTCAGAGAAAGGGCAATCAGACTATCAAGAACATCGCTAAACTAAACCTAAACAAGTGCCACATGTTTCACGTGAAGATTTAGATACGAGTCAAGAAACTCGAACCAGCTATTCGGGTTCAATTTTTCATTAAAGTTTAACTTATCCCGCACATTCAAGAAGTGTATCGCAGATGCTAAACAGTTTCTATGGGAAATCTCCCACATGTATTCGCTTCATTCCTCAATCTTTCGATGTAATAACGAGCAATCCCAACGCACCAATAAGAATATACTGCAAGCGAAAAAAAATGGCACAAGTTACTTCTCATACAAATTTGTTGCTTCGCAGTTTTGGGATTCTAAGGTTTAAACAATTGACACGCGCAGCAAATCAATAATTCAAGCCTCGAGTATCTTGCGGTAAAACTAAAAAAGATGCCATTATGGACAAAGACCACCTAGATAACTTTGATCAGATGCTGACCAAAAGGAAGTAAAACTGCTTAACTGCACAGTCCTATATAGATGGAAAATAAAAATACAAAACCAGCGTCTCAGAATCAAACCTTGATAATGGGCTTTTCAGTCATGATAATTGTCACCCAGCCAACATAAGGTAGGAATCTGCCAGCAGCAGAAATGAAAGCAGTATGAAGATCTATTTAAAAAATTGGAGGGGAGAAAGCTGAAGTAAAATCTTTTTTTTTTTTACTGCCTTGAGGATGCACATTGGTAAAAGAACAACAAAATGGATATGGAAAGCTGGTAGCTCTCTGGCCTTGCACAACTTCAGAAACTTCACCTCACCAACCAATGAGGGCACCTTGCTCATCCATCATTGCAAAATAGTTTTAGTGATGATAGACATGTCACCAGAAGGTCCATAGAATTGGGCTCAGGACATATTCCACACGAATCTATACGTTTCTAGCAGCATTTAATAGATCCCATTTCCTTGCACTTGCATATCAATTATGTTTTGATTAAACTCTGATATTTTAGAATTTAACACCAGGCTTCGCGATATTCATTCTCTGAAGTACATTACAAGGAAGTGATCTTGCACTTGGGTGTTCTTTAGACGACGATTTTTGCAGCAAAAACAAATAAATAATAATTAAACTACGTGGTAATTCTGGAACAGTGAGACATCCAATGTGCAATAGAATTGTAATTTCCCTCCACAAAATTACTGTTCTCAGCAAGGCTGCGCAAGAGGTCTACATGCCAATATAATTCAAGTCTAACCCAAGAATGTACAAATAATAACAATGAAGATAAAGATTATTGCTAGAGTTCTTACCCCACAGCTCTGCCCATTATGTGGTGCCGTTGAAGCCAGAGCTGACCACGAGCGTACAGAAGCCTGTCATCCCCATCATTATTATCCCCTGAGATAGACATCAATTCATAAAAGGAAAGAACGTTAAGAGTAACAGCAGGTGACCAACAAAAGATATATGGTGAATCTCATAATCTCATTAAGGAACATGTTCAAATACAGCAGATGGAGAAAAGCGAAAGCAAGAATATGAAAATGAAATTTATGACAAGCCCTAGAATAATGATGCACAACCAACTCCAGAAGTAACCTAGTCTAATGTCTAGGAAATTATATGAAGTAACCAGTGAACACCAAACAAACTATACACTTTTCCAAAAGGCAGCACCTTTTGTGAGTACGTCAACCTCGCCAGTATCTTGCCGTTCATGGACCTGCAAAAGACAATTAACTATTAAGACTCACTAACCAATGCAGTTATTAATCAATCTTACCCAAGAAAAGGCTTAAACTCAGTAACAGTTAAAGTGTGGAAAATGCCTGTGAATCCGACTTTTGGCATTTAATGGAAATGAAAGGGAAAGACTGGCTCTTCGGACCAAAAAGTGGGGGATATCTTCACTTGAACCTAGAGTTAGACGTGGTAAAAACACGTTTTCACAGGGAACCGCAACTATGTAGCTGACCCTTACAGTAAACAACGAAATTCTACTGTTTATTCTAATGCCTAGATGGTGATCAAAACCATCTGATACTTGCCTACATTGATTCAAAATATTCTTGCCAAATTAAGCAAATCATAACATGCCCATTAAGTATCAACATCCACAGGGGCAAGTTGTAGGTACAAGAACACAAGCATACAATTGCACACTTCAGTTGGCTAGAATCTAATACACTTATGTAATACTCTAACAAGTGAGTATGAAGAATAGTGTTGCATGTTAGAGTCCAACTTTATGTTCAGTGGTACACATCGACGATTATACACCATAATGGAAACAAATGAACTTCAGGTCGAAGTGCCCTTTGAAGGTCTCTTTCTTTGTGTGGGAGGCTTGGCATGGGAGGTATCTACATTTTGGATAATCTTCGAAAGAGAGGTATCTACATTGCTGATTGGTGTTATCTTTGATTCAAAGACGGGGGGAGTCGATTGACCATGTGCTCCTCCATTGTCCGTTCACGCGGGGGCTTTGGAATCATGTGCTTGGCATTACGAATTTTCATTGGGTGATGCCGGAGAAGGTGGCGGGAGTGTTGTGGAGCTGGTCTAGGAGGTTCTCAAATCCGATTGGCAAGGCTATTTGGAGAATGGTTCCTTCATGCATTTGGTGGTGTATTTGGAAGGAGCGGAATAGGAGATGTTTTGAGGATTGTTCTATGTCTTTAGTGAAGTTGCAAGGATTTTTGTTACTCTCCTTTTTAGTTGGGCTAATGTGGTGCTTGGCTGCCCTTTCGTTGATGTCCATGATTTTCTTAGTTTTATAGCTTGTTTGGACTAAGTGATTTCGGTATAGTTCTTTGTACTGTTTTCGCTTTTTCTAATGAGATTGGTTACTTATCAAAAAAAAGAATAACTTTCATAATAACAGGGCAAACAGCTTCAACCAAGTTAATAGAAGCACCAATATTCCACAGAATATTAATGCATTGTTTACCTTAATTACACGATGTACAATTGGAATCTCGCGACCCTGAACAGATAAAAGCATGAAAACTGAAATATTAGTACAGAGAAGAAAGGGGGAGAGAAGGAGAATTGAAGAACATGAAAGCATTAGAAACCCCAATTTGTTGCATCCAGGAAACTCCCAGCATCAGTTTCCTTTACCATAGCCCAATATGTGTTGTAATATAAGACATGCATAAACTCTATAATACCAAGGTCGTCCTATGCATCTAATCAACTACTTTGCTAGCAAGCCTCCTGTCTCATCCATTAAACCATTGGTTAGCATGCCATAAAGTGATTGTGTAAATAAACCACTGTGCTCTAGAGATGTTCATATTCTCTCATACACGAACATGGGCCACAAAAGTCAATATTGCTCAAGTGATTTTCTACAAGCATGAAATGCCTGGAGTTCCTTGACTTTACAGACTTGAACACCAGACGTTCTTCATCTAGAATGCAGTCCCAAACATTTGCAATAAACTATGTGCTTCATTTGGTGACAGATATTCCACAAATTACCCATTGCTAGGTTAGTGTTACCCACAGGTTGAATAACACCATTAGATACATGATTTCTTATCCCTCGTAGAACATGCACACCCTTTAACCTGCTTGATATGATCCTTTTATTTATTGGATGCCTCTACTGCTATCAACATGACAGGGGGACGTAGAATGATAACCCAATAACCCACTAACTATTTACTTTCTGAACAAAGCAATTATGCAAAATGGAGATGGTTCCAATCCAGTACATTCACTGGAAGAAGTCCATCAACAACTGTGCATAAAAAAACAAATATCATACCAACTGCAAAAGAATAATACAACTTTCAAAGAAACTTACATCAACATTAAAAACAACAATCTCCCCTGCACGGATAGGATCTTTGCTCATGTGCAAGAACAAGATGTCCCCCTGCAAATGATACGAGAGGCTAAAATATATTGAGCAAAGTGAGAACAAGACTGCAATTGAATAACCAAATATGTGAAGCAGACATATATAGAATAGATTCATTGCACTCATAAATGCAATTTCTCTCTCCTATACTGCATTCTCACCCTAGAAAAACAACTTTCTAAGAAGACACTATTGGAAAGACAAAACCAGCCATTGCTTCAGTAACAATGGATACTAGACAAAATAATAATAATTGACAAGATATTTCCCCTTTTCTTTTTTTACATAATACGAAAGGGGTATGCTGTTTTACATTATCCTTGCAGAAGTACTTTACAAATGAAAACAATAGTTCTAGTCCATGACCACTATAGTTTGATAATTATTGAAGGCTCCACACATTAGATGGACTTACCCTCTTGAAGCCAGGTTCCATGCTTCCGGAAAGAACAACAACAACAGGGGACTCACTGCCAGTAATACACATCAGTGCCTTCCAAATTATTAGTGCAGACGTAACAATCATGCCTGGGAAAAAAGCATAACGTTTATATAAAGGAATTTCATGCAGACAGGTTTATGAAACAACCACTATTCATTTACAAACATCTTTCCACTTCAAAGAATCATACCATCACACTTGAACATGTTTTCAGTAAAAGAGCTTGTTTGCATGATTATTGAAGCAGACGCAACATACCAACTTGCTCGAAATCGGATATCAGACCCCGTCCAATTCAAGACCAAAAATTCCTACTCAGTATCAACCATTTAAGATCTCAGAGATTCTGAGAATTTGCAAATCTGTAATATCTTGGATAGGAAGAGCGAATAACCTTGAAGTTACACCCTTCTGTTCTGAATATAGAAGATAAAAGAAAATGGCAGGGGGCAACAACTTTACATTTAAAACATAAGTTCAATGTATAATTTGTTTCTTCGTAGATCGGCATGACTTATAATATGTTGGATTGTGCTGCTTCTTCTAATGAAAATAAATTTAAAAATATAAATTGTTGAAGTTAAAACATCCTTGGCTATCAATGAAAATATCTGAAAATCAAGAACCAGGAGACTACAGTAGCAAAGGCGTGTAGCTTAAAGCAACATGGTGGAAAGAACCTATTTGGTGAAGAAACATTTGGAGTTGGATCCCAACTCTACTTGTTAGCAGCAGTAAAGTTCTCCAATATCAAAAGTGCATTTACAATGTCTCTACGATGGCTGTAAAATTCAGTCAATTAACACTCACTGTTGATATAACTCAGCCGATAATAATAATAAAAAAAAGAAGTAAATATGTGAATGCGATTTTACTACTTTTTCAGTCAGAAGACATCAAAGACAACAAAAGAACGCTAATTATTCAATGCGCTTATTTGCGCAGCTAACTCTATTGCATATGAAACGATCGATGGTCCTAGGAACACGTTATATAACCAACCCTCCATAGGAATATTAAACACACAACCAAAAGTTAACACCTATTCAGAGACTCTCTTCATTTTCTTACGCTTTTATCAGTTTTATTTTTTCACTTATCAATTAAATTAGAAAGCAAACCCACGATTTTATCATGTAGGCATCAATTATCAGACTTAGTACATCAAGCCCGCCAAAGAGACTCGCTAAAAATCGGTTTCTGCTCTGTTAAGCCTAAATATCATCAAAAAGCTAGAATTTTTAAACCTATTCCCACATTCTTTTAGCACCAAAACAGAGCAAAGAACACACATTTGTGCGCTCTCTCCCCTTAGACAGTACAACACAATAATTTGAAGCTCATATGAAGAAAATTCAACGGAAGGCACACACCCCTAAGTAAACGTATATCTATGGGCGTCAATCGAGAGAGCGAGAAAGAGACAGACGGGGGGAGGGAGGGAGGTTCAAAGAGAAGGGAGCGAACCGAGACTGACGGCCTGGGTGAGGACCTGGCGGATCTGAAGGGATTTGATGGAATCCATTGTTTCACCTATCCACCCCATTCCTTTTTTCCAAGTTGGCTCCCTCACTCCCACGCACCACTCTGACTCTCTTCCGTGCTCGCTTCTTTTCTCTTTGAATTCTTCGCTCTCTTTTAAATTTTGTCCTGGGAGCAACGTTTTTATCTTTAATTTCTCTCTCTCAATTTTTTTTTCTCTTTTCGGCGTTCGGAAAAGCCGCTTGTAATCGTCCCCGGGCTTCAACTCACAACTTCGGTGAGAACCGAAGAGCCGTTTCGTGTTTTCCTTTTTTCCTTTTTTTTTTCTAAGTCCGTTTCGTGTTTTTCAATTTTTTTTAGTTGTTTCTTCTCCGAAATGCTTATTTATCGCTGTATTTGTTAAAAAATTTAACACAATAAAAATTATAATATAATCTTTTTTTTCATCCTACCATTACTTTCTACTATAATAAATATTAAAAATCATATATTTCTTCACATTTTCACCAAATTCAATACCCTAAAATTTTAATCACTCCAAAATTTTATCAATCAAATACAACCTAATCCTTTTAATTATCACTCCAATATCTTTTTATAAAAAAAATTATATCAAATATTATCTCTTTATTTTTAACAAATTTCATTACCTTTTTATTAATAAAAAATAATTTACAATTAAACATTCTTAAACGTTTTCATTAACTTTTTACAAATAAACCCTCAAAATTTTCTTCTAATAGTAATATTTTTAATTTTTTTAGGAGTGGGGCTATAACCACCTGAGCGCCTCAAAAATCAGCAGAAAATAATTTTTTCGCAAAAATAATATTTTTTAATTTCCTTGTTTATAATTTTAGCCTCCAAATTTTATTTTTGTAAAACTGACCCTGCCTAGCACTAAAATACCTCAAAAGAACCCAACTTTGTCTCTTACCTTAAAATACCTACAGAGAACAGAAAAAAATAAAAAAAACAAAACAAAAAAGTCGTGAGGATACCTTAGTTACTTATTTTCTTCATTTTGCTATCTCACCTTCTAAATCATATTACACTGTACAAAAAAATGGTCGAACATCAAATTACTGATAGCACAAAGAAATATCATAATATTTTAGTTCTATTTCTCCCTAAATAAAGTATAAAGTTCATACTTTTCAACTTCCTGTATTACTCGACTTCTCAAGATGCAAAAATTTAGTATAAGCAACAAATTAGGTAGAAATAATTTTGAGAATATGATTAAAATTTTAGTCCTCTTAAAATTTTAGCACAATAAAAAATTATAATATAATTTCTCTCCTCATCACATCATTACTTTTCGCTATAATAAATATTAAAAATCACACATCTTCACTTTACCAAATTCAATATCTTAAAATTTTAACACTCAAACACAAATTACATGAAACATTTAATTTGAATTTTTTTTCGAAGAAGTATGTCTTTCTTTTCTTTTCTTTTTCGAGCATGATTATTTTCTGTTTTTTTTTTGGTTAAATGCATGTCATCCCCCTGTGGTATGCGGTAATAACAAATATGCCCTTGAGGTAAACAAAGTCCTTTTCATACCTCTGGGGTAAACTTTCATGAGCAAATATGTCATTTCATACCCCTGAGGTAAACATAACGGAAGACATATTTGCTCCTGAATGTTTATCTCAGGGGTATGAAAAAGATTTTGTTTACCTTAAGGACATATTTGCTATTACCGCATACCACAGGGGCATGACATTCATTTATTTTATTTTATTTTTGTCTTTTTCCACAGCGTGGAGCATGATGTCAGAAAAACTGGATATTTGCTATGTAAACCGGTACGACGTTAAACTGAGCCTCGATAATCGATATAACAGAACTAGACCCACTTGTCCAACAGGTCCTTGCCCCCCTGTTTGGTCCGGAGACCCGGGAGTTGATCAGATGGTTCAAGACTTTCGTGGCGCATGATTCCCCATGTGGCACAAAATTTATGGAGCCACGTCAACTCAGAGCAAAGGGCGACCTGTGTAATTATGAGAACTTTAAGGTGTACTGCCTGGAAATTCAGGTGAATGCTCGGATTGTTTTTGTTCTTATTTGTATCTCTGCTTTTGGCTGTGTATTACCATCGCTGAAGCCTGAACCTCATTCACAAACCGGTCTTCATGGCGCTGCTGGCTCCGGGTGGGTGCACACGATTTAGCGTGCCACGCCCTACGTACGTTAGAAACAGAGCCACGGTGTTTGCTACTTTATCCCCTCCTCGGGGCCCTGAAGTGAACTGGGTTGAAGCAACTTCGACCTTTTTCGAACAAGACACGAGGCCCATCATGTTGTTTGATGGTAAGGGTCATTCTAGAATTTAGCCTACTCTGAGTACCTGGTTCTCCCTTAGTTCATATCTCTGCCTAATATTTGGAATTGACTTCCTTGTTCCCTGAATCCTTCACGCTTTCAGTTTCAGATGAAGAAAGAAATTTAAATTATGGTGCAATGGCTGCCAATAGCAGTACTATAAGATGTTTGCTAAATGTTTTTGTTTGGCAGGTGTATGCAACTTGTGTAATGGGGGTGTGAGATTTGTGCGCGAAAATGATCAAAATAGGTCAGCCTCGTCCTCTAAAATCTAATTATGATGGTATCCAAATGGTACACTGCATCGTTAACACCAGATATTTATTCATATGGCTCTTAAGATGTACTCGTTGGTTGTGAATATTGAATTCTGCTGTTGATTAGTGTCTTTATATGTCCAAAAGATTAGTGAAGTTTAAAGCAATGAGGAACTCTTCAGGCTGAAGGGTTCAAAATTACCATAACATGAAGTTAATTCGGGATTGCAATATGGCTTGCTATCAGATTTTGTTCTGCGTCTTGTGCAATATATGATACTAAAATTTAGTCCCAAAGATGGAAAGTATGTTACAGATATTTAAAATAACATTGACCTCACGAAGAGCACTCCATCAAAACAGAGTTGTTCTAACTTCCAAGTGAGAATTATGTGCTGCAGACGACATTGCCTAGTAAAGGAGATGTGCTGGTAAATCTGACGAAAGTTGAAAAAATGGCAGTCTCCGCGCCTGACATGATTGGTGGTTTATACCTGCCATAACTAGAGATAAAGGATGTCTGTTCCTGACAGATTATCATGAGATTTTATTGCCTTTCGGATTCAACTGTGAGAGTCACCAGGAAACTGGAATTTCGCTGTAACCACCAGTCGGCCACTAAATAAGTTCAAAGTAAATTCTAACTATAAATGGAATGACAAAGTACGAGCTTAACTGAGGAGATAGATAGAGAAAGAGTTTCCCACAAGAAAGAAATAAGTGAGTGATGTTCATGCTCAATTTTTCATGAAAATGGACTCCTTACCATATTTTTGGGTTTATTTTTACCATTCAAAATGTGTTCGTCTGATTACTTATTGCACTATTGGCAGGGGAATTAGGTTTGAACCTCTCCAAAGCGAAGCGGGCAAGAAATTACTTAGGAGATCAGGAAGAGCTCCTGATGATATCTCCAGTGTTGTACTTGTTGAAAAGGATAGGTAAGTATAAAACAGCAATACATCTTCAATTGTGATCAATTGCAATAAATTCCTCAAGAGTAGCTGCTCAGTTTCAGTCATTATCAGTAGCATTTCTTTTTCTAGTGACAAAGATGGAAAGAATGGTTTCCGAATTCAACAATGCCGAACAAAGTAACCACTCAAATTTCTTAAGCTTTTCCTGCTTCTTCTCATCAGTCAAATTGATTGCTACAAAGTTTTGTCACTCAAAAAGAGGTTATCATTGTTTACAATAGAAGATAGACCTGAATTTACTTTGGCTGAAAAAGACCATGATGAATTTCAGATCATACATCAAGTCAGAAGCTGTGCTGAAGATAATGGAATACATAGACTTACCCTTCCCCCAGTTAGCATCTTTTCTACAGTTTGTGCCACTGTAAGTGCTACCTTTCCAGTTTATGTTACTGTTTCATTTTTCTACTAGCTGCTCCATTATATATACATTGACATGTATGACTGCAGGTTCATAAGGGATTTGGCATATGATAATGTGGCAAACAACCGTTACACAATTTTTGGCCGCTCAGAATCATGTGAGATATAGATAATTTTATTAATTGTACTCAAGACTATGTTCCATTTACTCTGATGTTCAGAAATAAGGTTTCCCATGTGCTAACTATTGTTTATTTCATATTAAGAAAATAGCATTGTGATCATGTTTACAGATGGAAATTTGTGTTCATATGTTTTTAGCTTGTCAAATTACTTAATTCCGTAACTAGCCAGAGAAATAAGGAGAAATAAAGGATAGGAATTTGACTTCCCAATCTAATTTTATTTTTCATTCCCTCTATTTTCTTTGCAATCAAAAGAAACAAATCAAAGAAGTCTGCTTTTGCATTCCTCTGTACTTCCGTACCCATAGTTCTTTCATTTCGGACATGGAAATAACGGTTAAGTTGGTTGTTGTTGTTGTCTTTAGGCAATAACGATAACAATGGTAACTATTTTTTTGGAAAGGATCTCTTCAATATCACTCCCGTAAAGAAAATTATTGTTATGTTCTATCTCCCATCAAATAAGGATATTTCTTGCTAGAAGCTCATTGCTCGTAGTAAGATGGATGTATCTCAAACTAAACCTTTTTCTTTGTTAATTATCTGTTTTTCTGTCTGCATAAGTTCCCAAAACTATTTCTTGTACATATTACGTAAGCGCATGCTAAGGAAATCACAGTAGTTATTCGAAATACCGACGTTGGTGATGGAAATGTGCTTGAAGGTATATCTGTCTTGGGGAATATGAAGTGTATCTCCCTTTCATATAAGCTTCAACTGACCCTAGTTTTCTCACTGCCTCTACCAGTGATTGCTTATCACAACCTTCCTCTTATAAAGTCTTCAATTTGAGTCATTAGTATCGTGTTCTTGCATGGTTGCTGGCCTTCGTTGAAGATAACCATATTTCTCCATCTCATCCTCCAATGGTAACTACAGATATATAGTGCTCAGAATTGTCAAATTAGTTATTCTATTCCCTAGGACTTTAGCAACATTATTTGTTCATACATCTATTGCTTCTGAGGGGCATGACAAGTGTAACTGTCATAGATTCTAGGATGCTATTATAGGAGACAGCTAAACTCGTTCAGAGGCCTTGAATTGGTTGTGGTTTCACAGTTTTTTTTTGGAGCAAATGAAGGAAATTTCATTAAACAAAATAAGCAATCACATCCATATCAAGGGGATCAGTTCCACTCTATTTCCTTGAGTACATTTGAGGGATCAGAGAGAGAGTGATGCCGCCTGATAAATCCAGAGCAGCATTCCATGGAGCAATGTTGTCCGCCATGAAGTTTGCACCACGAGGGATTTTCCAAACCTGGTAGCTATAGAAGGATTTGAGTTGGTCAACTGCGTCCTCCACTATATTGTAACGAAACAGTCTTCCATTTGAGTGGGGTTGTCGAGAGAGTTTAAGACTACAGAAGAATATCCCCACAGATTGATCTTTTGCCAAGCAACGCAAAAGTTGAGAAACCAAGAAAAGATCTATCCTGTGTATGTTATCTAGTAGTTAGAAGTTACTGCATGCAGGGGCATTTAGGGATGAGAAAGAAAACAAATAATAACTCGATCTCACCTGTCCCTGGAAAGGGGTGGAGGGTACAGTTCCTCATTAGAATGGGGTGTGTAAAAGTGAGCATTTATGAAGTTGATTAGTATCTGACATTGTCTTTCAAGTGGCACTTAAGAGTAATCATTCAAGTATCTGGCTATCTATTTTTGGGTAAGCAAGAGATTTCTAGTATAAAGCGTGTTTATACTAGAAAACCATATTGTTATATCTGAAAGCCTCTGGATCTCTGGTTTTTTGTCTCTGTTTCCCTTCAGCTACTCTCTTAGAGAGGAAGCACCGTGACTGAGAGAACGAAAACTTAACCAAATAAACTCTAGCAGAACATCCACGTACAATCAAACATCCATCATGCAAACAACTCACAGATGCATACAAAAGTACCTACGTATGTACATCTGAACTTCTATAAGATATGCAATATAGTGTTTTCAGTAAACAAACAATAGATGCACTGATCACGACTACATAAAACATGATATCCGTACAGCATCCTCAGCGAAGAAACAGTAGACACAGTAGTCACATATTTTTTTCCTGTGCAATTCAGATAGTGTTACGTGCTGAGGTAGAACTGTAGTTTGTGGAGTTATACTTGCAAAGATCGATTAGGCAGTTTGATTGACAGAAGAATTGAGCTCATTGATTCTCTACAAAGGCATATTATACTGCGTCTGATCCTTAAATAGCATGACACAGCCATATGCATATCTGCCAGATATGGGGGGGGGGGGGGGGCGGAGAAAAAGCGTTAGAAAAAGAAAATGAACAACAAAAAAGGTCATTAGGTAAAGATGGGTTATATCTATAATGGATACTTGAAACTGAACCAGAAGGGCATAATGAAGAAAAAGCTGTAAATTTATTACCCGAAAATTAAGAGGACTAAAGCTATAATCCCCAACAGGTATTGATATCTATAATGGATACTTGAAACTGAACCAGAAGGGCATAATGAAGAAAAAACTATAAATTTATTACCCGAAAATTAAGAGGACTAAAGCTATAATCCCCAACAGGTATTGATAGCACCTGTACTTTGGTTTACGCTTTATATCATATCCTGGAGGAATATATTTGGAGCTCACATATCCAAATTGTGGACGGACTAAAAGAATGAAACCAAGAAGAAATCCGGACATGAATCCTCCCATATGAGCTGAATTGTCCACATGCGGTAGAAACCCAACGGCCAAGTTTACGATAATAATGACCACGAGAGTCAGAAGTGCTGCACCCTGCATTATTGGGTGGTAAGTCCTGTCCTCACAAACTAACATAAAACTTTTGTTGCAGGCCACTCTCTAAACTAGTAGCCTTAAGTTATTAACCTTATTTGCGTAGATTGTCCAGTTAGTAAGAAGCTCAGAAAGCATGCCTCCTAGTATCCCAAAAAGTGCACCAGATGCGCCCACTGATACTGATGATCTAGAATTAAGAGTAGATAGCAAGCTTCCACCAAAACCAGATAGCAGGTACAAGATTCCCACTCTCACTGCCAGATTCATGAAATGAAACGAAAAAGCAAGCCAAGTCAACGATACTAAAAGCGATTAGACATAAAAATCCCATATTAAGTTCTTGAGCTTTGTGACGCTGGTTATTTTTAATAGTTTGAATTTTATGAAGAAAAAAAAAGGTTCTCACCATAGCCAAATTCCTGCTCAAGCCGGATTCCTATGAATATAAGACTCAACATATTGGCAGCTAAATGGATAACTCCGACATGAAGCCACATGCAAGACAAGAGGCGCCATCCTTCACCTTCTTCCACCACCAATTTTCTTTCAAGCCCTCCGAGTTTTATCAGCCTGTACAATCAAAATATTGGAATTTGTATGATCTTTTTTCATGAGCTGGTATAACCAATGAGCTCTAGCTGAAATTCGTCTATTTAGGACCTCGCTATGAGTAGCCGTTTTTACTTCTTCTTCTTTTTCGTTTTAAGGGATCCACCAAACAGAAACATTAATCACAATATAATCCCATTTTAGTCTCACATGCAGATTTTAATGAAAACTCAAATAAGAAATTTGAAACCAGGCAAAACCAGAGATGAAAATGGATTAAACTTCTTACGTGGTGCTGGAAGGGCCAATGAGCGTGTTCTCCTCGAAAGGCTGGAAAGAAAATCTACCCAAATATTTAGAGAACAGGCAGTTCTCTTCTCCAGTTGTTGCTGGGCAATTGTTCACGTACATTGTGTAGACGAACACTGTGACAGCAACTACAAAAATGAGTGGCGTGAGCCACGAGAGCCGTGGCTTATAAGTGGTTGGAGGGTGAAAATGTGGCAGTGGTGGTGGGGGCGGCCGAGCTTCACGTGGCCCACTTTCAAGGTCAAGCGGTGGTGGAGGTCTTTTCCACATGGTGGCAATGGGGAGGAAAGCGCACACTGCACCGACGTATGCGCGGTGGAGAGAGATGCTATTATGC
This sequence comes from Myrica gale, assembly GCA_963930655.1. Lineage (NCBI taxonomy): Eukaryota > Viridiplantae > Streptophyta > Magnoliopsida > Fagales > Myricaceae > Myrica > Myrica gale. The sequence continues at coordinate 7,039,723 of OZ005601.1, forward strand.
ACCAATAGACAGAGAGAGACAGAAAGAGCTTTGGGTGGCAATGAACGAGTCTTGATGGTTGACAGTTAAGTTAGGTACTTTTCCCGCTAATAAAAGCAGGGGAGAAATTTACTTACGTAGCCTTTTCTAACTAATTTCTTAACCCTTGATTGAGCTTTCGAGCAGATGTAGTATCTAGCTAATTAAACGTGTTATTTCATTGAACTTCTTAAATTTTTGGCATTAGCAAATCTACAATTTTAGAAAGAAGCTAGCATGACATCCACAAGGACCACATAGAACATAGCAAAAAGAGAACACCATTCCGACCTTTTTTTCTTCTCTTTGTACAAATTGGATATCACACCAGCTTGGTTTCTTCTCTTTTTCAGAACAATCGCTGGCCACGATGACTACTAGATGCATTTTCTACAAATAGGTCTATGGTAACAGACCATCTAAAGCGGGTACAGAAGGTCCACTAGTTAAACCCCGGGCATTGAAGATGGCAGAGCGAGTGGACGTTCCAGTATATGAAGATGTTATGTAGATATCATCGAACACAATATTGGTGCAACCAATGCTTTGGCTGCAGCTAATTTTGACGGCCTCGTTTGTAATCGATGTACCATGCACTCCGCTGTAAAGAACATGGTTCACTTCGACAGCTGATGTCTGTAATGAAGGAAGAGATTGAAGATAAGAACCAGATCCAAGTAGAAAGAGAAAAGGTGTAGAGATCACCAACTAATTTATTCGACTACTTGAAAATCTTGTGGGCATAGGTTCCCTTAGATCTTGATTAGTGTAAAATAAAGCCCTGGCTAGTGGCTTCTACTGATCTCACCTGGTTTATGCAACCGTTCACATTTTCAATACAGTAATACTGGTCAATGATGATGGGATTATCAGCTGCCTCAAGTGTAATGCCCTCAAATGATATCTTCCTAGCATATCCAGATCCTCCCTATACGCAGGGAGTTTTAGAAAGAGAGAAGAAATTAAGCAAATAAATTAAGATTTCAGTCCCAGGTAATATTACCTGCCAGGTTTTGATCCTTACTCCGTTCATAGTACCTATGAAGCTACAGTCTCGCACATGTACCTCTTCCACCATGTCCGTCCTTCCCTGTGCTCCTAAGCTCCCAATGCTGCGCAGAGCAGTAGATTAATATGTTCCATTATAATTATGCTTTGGTCGAAACAATGACACTTATATTTGGTCTGAAGAAACAAATCACAATTAGAAAGAGGGAAAAAAAAACAGGACAAACATATGTGAATTTCGACATTGACAAAGAACAGGCGGATGCAGGGGTTTCGAACCTTATGCCATGCCCCGGCCCGCATTTTATGCCTTTTAAACTGATGAACGAAGAGCCCCCGCCAATGGCAATACAGTCATCACCTGAAGTCACAATAACAAAGTTTGAGCGCTCATGAACAGGATGCCCTTGAGCAAATAAATCAAACAATTCGACAACAGGGGCGAGCTTGCGTCAGTACCCGTTCCAATGATGCAATCCTGAATAAGAACATTGCTTGAGTGGCTTATGTCAATCCCATCGGTGTTAGGGCTCGACTCTGGGGCAGCTATATGGATGTTAGATATGAGTACATTATGGCTCCCATATACAGAAATGTGGTTCCTTGGGCTGTTGATATGTGTTAACCCATCGAGCTCAAGGTTGCTGCAGTCACAGGCGGATCCAGGGGGTGCGGGCCTGGGCGGCCGCCCCCCATTGGATCTGCCAAAAAAATTTATTATATGTAAAAAAAAAAAATTTATTTTATTTTTTATTATAAGTTGGTATGGGCCTATGGGAGCCCGATCCCCATAGGCCCAGGCCAACCCTAGTTTTAAGCTTGCAGGGCCTGATTTTAAGTGTGTATTGATTGCCCTACTTTCAGTAGCCTTGGCCGGTTAAAGGTGCCAGAGAAATCGTCAGATGATTTTTACTTGGCAAATGCGGACCTCCTTTACGTGGACCTGGACCACCTGGTGCTAGAGAAATCAAGTCTTTTGGGTTTTGTTTTTCCTGGAAATGAGTATACGTGTATCTTAGTTATACATGCTGTCTCTTTATTACTTCTTTCTTTTAGTTTTTAAAGTATATTTTTTTTGGAGTGAAAGATTTGACAATTTGATATTTGCATCTTAACTGGACATTGTGAGGCAACTAGTGCTTTTATCAAACCTAATTAATGTATTTGCAATTGAATACTAACGATGGTAAATCCCCTGGTAGCCTAAAGGACACTGACAATTTATTGAACAATTTGGGCAATTTATAGTTAACAGCAAATTCTCCATACTATTATAGGAATTATAATGCAATACTTCTCAGTTATTTTTGTCCATACTATTTTTGTAGTACTTGATACTGAAAATTCTAGTGTATATCCCCCTTGACTCTCAGCTCTCTCTCAATCTCATTATTTAGATTTTTTATGGTTTCAATTTTTGTAGGATACTCGAGATTTTACACTTGAAAATTGTTGGACCTTCGATCCCTAATATGTCCCTCTATCCAAGATTCTCAATAAATTGTCCCTCTATCCAAGATTCAGTAGAAAAATTCATTTATTTAGTATGCTAAAAATGTTTTACGGTTTGAAATTTTGTGAGTTGTGAAATTGTTGGAGGATGAGATTGAATTGGTTTAGATATCTTAGGGCTATAGAGGTTTCTACATAAAAATTTCTAATTTTTTTGAAAATAAATAGAAACTCACTCATATTTTTGGGTCCCGAATAAATTATTTAGCTGGTTTTTGTTTGTTTAGGATTTTTCATGCCCTTGAATTTCTGTGGAGTTCCTGCTGCTCAAACTATCATTTTCTGATATATATAAGATGCAAATTAGTAGGATCTAATTGTCACTTTCAATATTAGCAAATAGTACGTACTTATATTTTAAAATTTTTAAAGCTTTTTAATCCTTAATTTTCGATATTTTAACTAAGACATTTTTTAGATTACGTTGAAATTTTTTTTTTTTGTCATTTCGCCTTATGTATTCGACCCCCTTCAAATTGGATCCTGGATCCGCCACTGGCTGCAGTTATAGAATGCCAATGCCTAGCCATCATCAAATACATAAGAGTTGTAGTAACAAGTGCTAAGGGTAGTAGATAATTGTTAGAATTTGGGGTGATCACACTATAACATGGGTCCCCGTATTAAACATACCCCTTGGATAGTGATGTACTTCCACGGATGGGTTAACTAAGTGATGCGTTAATTTGAAGTGAAGTGACTTTTCGTAAAGTCACAGTACTTCGTAAATAAGTATTAATGATTTATTACCCTATCGCACAAGCGGAGGCAAGGCGGGCAAACAGGAGCCACCTTAGTGATGCGTCAATTTGAAGTGAGGTGACTTTTCGTAAAGTAACAGTAGTTCGTAAATAAGTATTATTTATTTATTTCCTAGATTTATTACCCTAACGGAAACATGCATTATCATTCTATAGTTTGATAAACAAAGTTATAATAGTTTTACTTACTGTCCGTCTCTTGTTCTTGCCTAGGGGCCACCAAGCAGCGCCGTTCCCATCAATTTGTCCATCTCCTGCAACCGTTAGGCCTCTCACATTGAAAAACACGAGCCAATTGTCAGGATCATCCCATGCAATACTGTTACTTGGGGCCACAATATTGCCCAGAACCTACAGACAAATGGTTAAAAGATATTCTTAATCCTACATATCCGGCTCTGAGAATTTTGAAGGAATCTTAAGTGGGTAAATGAGTTCTGTAAATTACCTCAACATAAATTTCAGGGGACATGCATGGACCTTGGAACTTCACCGGATTTAGCAAGAACACTCTCCCGGGTGGTATGTACAGGGGTGGGGCACTGGATACTGATCGACAAACAGCTTCCCACGCTTCCAGAAAAGCCTTTTGTGTTTTCCATTGAAGTTTTAAAAATAAAAAACAAATCATCACATTAACAGTGCAGTAGTCCTTTTCGAAGGGCCGGGAAAAAAAAAGAAAAAGACACAGGAAAAGCGCATTTAAAGAAATTTTTGTAAAAAATGAGTAGAGGAGCGGCAAGGAGGATTTACATGTGAATCATCCGCCATTCCATCTCCAATTGCTCCATATTCAATCACATTGACCGCACTAGGGGCGAGTACATCGCAATCTCCATGGCTCGGTCTCCAGCTAACCGAGGACAAGAAGAAGAACGCAGCAAGAATTTCCTTGAAAAGCAAGACACCAAACCCTGCTAATTAAATTGGGACTACCTCACAATTATCTGATGAACACTTTAGAAATGGCTTCAAACCAACAAAAATTAAATTTTGCATCTTCTCACCACACAATGCATGAAACTCAACTTGAAAAGCCAAACAGCCAACCAAGAAAGAGGTAAACCAGTAGCGGCCTCTACCTCTAGTTTAATTTTGTGCCTCATAGGAGAGTCTGGAGTGATCTTAACGAATGGCCTCACAAATTCTAGACTCCCCCTTCATTGACTTCAGTTGGTTTTGTAATGATAATATAAGATTAATGTGAGTAGATTCTCTTCATTTATCAACTATCAAAGGGATTCTCCGATATAACTACTTGATCACGAATTAATTTCCCTTTGTAGTCAGCTATAATATTCAGCTCCGAGAGAGAAAACTGTGGATTTAAATCGATTATTGCAAAATTTTAGCATTGCCCTTTTTTACCAGTGACATGACAAGAGATATGAGTGATTTCAATTTGTCTATCAAATCTACCAAACTATATCACAATCATGTGCAGACAGATCGGATCCCAAAATTCTAGCTTCTGTTGATTGACCTCCAGTGCTCTGTGTCTCAACATGCCCCTTCACAGATATTGTCGCGCGTGGTGAGTTAATCAATCCTCTGTTAGCTACTTGATAAATGCTGTGAGGTCTGTTAAATAAGAGCACGGATCTTGTTTTTCACCAATATAAGTAGCAAGTTATTGGCTTTACAATAACATTAGCAGCAATAGTAACCCCCCGAATACATATGACAAGGCTAAAGTTAATGAAACGAGAAGGAAGAGTGGCCTCTCTCTCTCTCTCTCCTGTTTATGGCTTTAGACAGGACTTGGGTTCTATAATTCCCTTTGCCTCCCCGAAAGCATTTTGCAGCTAGCGGTAACTCGATTTCTGCGACTACTTGAAGATGCCAACCTGATGTCTTCCAATTCGATTTTGGTGCAAGGAACGTAGGCACTGCAATTGAAATTGACTGCCATTTCGGGCTTCGACGTTCCATATATCTTCGAGTACCGCACATCAGTTATATGAAATCCGACATTCTGTCCACACACCAACAGTATATATCAGATTTCTCTCTAACGTTAGAGCGAGCTGTTCCTCAATTTATGACGACCACAGTCCACAGATGAGAATTTTGAATCGTTAATTAGATTTCATCAAAGGAAACCGGCAATGTGCCAGTAAGGATTTTAAGAAAAACAGTTCAGTTTGCATGGCACTGTCCTTACAAGTGCATTTTTATGATTACTTCCGGAAGGTAGTGCGTAATCTGTGATAAATAGGAAATAAAGTACAAAAAGATAGGTCCAGAGCTTGTATGCCATACCGTGGGTGCACAGCCGCTTGAGCAAAAATAGTACTGGTCGATTATTATTGGATTCCCAACATCTGTGAAATATATGTTTGAGAACTCAATGTCTCGAACTTCACCTCTTCCATTCTGCAAAAAGGTTGAATTAGTATTCTCACTTCAGTGTGCGAGGACAAAGGAATAACAAAATATGGAAATCCCTCTTGTAAAGCCTAAAATTAAAACACTTGGAAGATTGTTATCGGCTGCACAATTCAACTCCAACTAACTGAAGGTGTACAGTTTGAATCTGTCAAACACATGACTAAGGTTCAGTAGAAAGAACACTAACTAATACGGTGTACGTTTCTCTTATATGGGATCCAACTCTGCAAAAGATTAACCATCTTGGTTTCAAAATAAGCATTCTGCGGATTAGCAATGAAGCTTGACTAATTTGGCTCCACAGATCAATTGTACCGGATATGTCTTGATCCTTCCGCCGTTTTGTGTTCCAGTGAAATTAACATATCTCACATGGATGTATGACACGTTCACAACATTCCCATCTTTGCCTAAACTTCCAATGCTGTCGCCAATGAAGAAGCAAAATTAGTTGTTCCATTCATGGCGCACTCTAAATGCAGTTCAAAGGGAAACATTAATCTTGCTATAAATTATAAGAAATCTGCGTTAGAAGCGAAAAGAAGGAAAAGTGGTGATAAAGAAGACGAAATCTTTCTGAGAACATATACAATGCATTATATATTTTCTTCGAATTTCACTTGATCAAAATTAAGAAGCTGCAAATTTTCTACTTCGCCTACTCAAAGTAATATAGCCTGCTTGAAAGCCGGTTACCTTACACCGTGACCCGGTCCACAAGAAACATATGTGACACTCACGTTTGAAATTCCATCTCCAATAGAGACACAATCATCACCTGTTTGCCAATATATCCAAAAGACCGAAGTTATTGTATTTAACCCAAATTTCCAAGACCATTGACTAGTTGTTGTTGAGGAAGCCAAAAGGAAAAGACATTATGTACCAACGCCAATGTTAGAATCGTGGATGGAAACATGGTTTGTAGCTTGAATATGAATTCCATCAGTGTTGGGGCTATCATCAGGAGATCGTATGTTTAAATATCCCAAGTCAATGTTATTGCATCCCAGCAGAAGGATATGGGTCTGGGGACTGTCGTGTATTGTCAGATGGCTTACGCGGACATCATAGCTTTCATGGAACCTGAGTACCTGCAAAGCACCCACATTGAACACCATACGTACAGCTTGATTTGATCTTCTCAAATAAAAGCTCGAAAGTTACGGCCGGTGATATGTCAAGGAATGACGTTAACAAGTACAAAACAGCTCTGACCATACCGTCGGTGCACCTCTTCCACAGTCCTGTTGAAACATCGAACGTTGTTAAACTTTTTGCTGTAGTTTGTTTGTAGGCTCAAACAAAATGGAAAAGAAAAGATATACCTTAAGCTTAGGATGATATCTACAGGAGATATCCCATTCCCACCAGCCCCGTCCACGACCGTCGATAAGGCCCCCGCCACTAATGTTGAGCCCTGTCACACTCGAATTCTATCAACTTCGCAGTGTCGTTGTACTGCTTCCATTCCTGAGGATCCTTTGGTGCACAAATGACTCCATTTAACTGCAAAACGATCCCCTTTGAGCAATATTCCATTTGTCAGCTACCTGAATATCGTAATCTGCATTCTTTTAACACACCGGCAAAGTTTATGGGTCGCACGAAAAATCGCCGGCTACTTGGAATAATCATAGTAGGTTCACCTGTCTCTGCGTTGCACGTGTCTTTCCATGCCTTTAGAAATGCCTAGATTTTCCAAAGTATCATACATCAGTAAATTGTAATATATATATATATATATATATATATATATATATATATATATATATATATATATATTCAGCAGATGCTTAAAATCGAAAGGTAAAACGAGAGACTATCAAATTAAAAATCCTCGTGGATTGAAGTGTTACCAAGGAATCGTCTGTGACGCCATCAGCTTTTGCTCCATAATCCATAACGTTGAATTCAGCTTGAGCCGCGTTGGCAATATCGCAAAGTAATGTCACCGAAACCAGCAGTACTCTGATGAGACGCAACACGGCAAACGAATCCTGCATAAACGAGTATATGTGATCAGCTTTTCCCAATGGTGGGTTTTTACAGAACTTGAGCCACGCTTTACTGGGCAGAACTCACTACCATATTGTATCTGAGACTCTGAATTTACTCTGCAGAATCCACTAGCGCTGGTCTGCATGCATGGCGGACGAGCGGCTTCTTAAGGTGACGTTTTGTTGGAGATAGGAAGGAAAGAAATTTAACATTACTGTTGTCAGATTTTCATTGTCAATTAAAATTATCATCGGAGAAGATTGATAGGATTTATTATAAATGTTATGTTTTGCTTTTCCCTGAACGAATTACAGTGGACATTTTCAGATTCCCATCGTCAAAAAACAACGGGAACGCACGTTCAGTTGCCATTTCACAAGGGCAAGCCTCCCCAATAAGGCAACTTACATAGGATTTGATCATTAAAGCGATGGATACTGATTAATTTGGTGTAATCTGGGCTTAATCTGCCCTTTTGGAAATATACTGACCACCAATATATCTTATTCCACGAACACCAATGTCTCCAAAAGGGCAGAAATATTACAGCCAAGCGGGGGCTGCTCGTGGAATAAGAGAGGGATAATTAATATTGAAGGACAATTGGCAAATAGAGATTACTACTATCCTTCATGAAATTTTAAAATATTTTAGCTAGCTAATGATCTTTTCAGGCTGTGGATAATGTTCTTCCATCCAAAATCCATTAACCACATAATTATGTCTCTAGACAAAGAAAGCGTCGATTATCAAGTAGGCTGCATTCTTTTCTTCTTTTTTTCACAAACGCTCCAGATGAAATCGTGGAGGCAACCCATCAAGCAAGCTGATGTCCAACTCTATTTGGAGCATGTTTAAGAAAGTTCTAACAAAGAGTTAAAACAGTTCATTCTCCGATTTTTTACTTAGTCTGTATGCTTCGGTTTCAGTTATAAAACTTGACCGAGAAAATATATATATATATATATCCTCCACCCAAGTGATGGATGCACCATTCCTGTGAGGCAAGTAAAGAATCTCTTTCGACTTTCAGTCCTAAATCCTCTACAAATAGCTTCATTTATACCCACCTTAGCTGCACGTATCTCCCCTTCCCGCGGGCTAGTAGCGTCAAATTCTTCCACTGTAGCCCCCACTACCTGTCCCTCAACCGCAGCACCAATAGCAAAACCTTCCCTTTACCGTACCTTGGGGAGGTGCACTCTAACCTGGACAATGAGAGTGCTTCTGGTGGAAACCAGAACCACACAAGGATTACAAGAATCTGCTCAACATACAAGACTATAGGTATCTACCCAACATTTCAAGCTCTAAAGATAGATACTTTCCCAAATGGTGATATCTTCCATTTCATGGAACAAAATTTTTGTTCGAACAACCTGGATGATTTCCATGTAAACAAACGACAACCTTTGTTTCCTGCCCTGGTGTCTTCTGTTGTTTCTAACCTTCCATAGTACATACACAGCGGCAGCAAGAACAAGCTTCTTCATGGTGAACAGCGGCTTGTTGCTCTTAAGCTCTCTGATTGCACCGAATAGTGAACAATACGGGAATAAGGGAAAATTCCTTAAATTTTCACGGTCAATCAGGGTAGAGTTGCACTTGTCCAGTAGCACGAACTATATCCTCGTGGCTACTGTTCACTTCTCCGGATACATACCACTAAGTACGCGGTTGACTAGAGAGTGGCACAGAGTTGGCGCGGTCTCCCTCCTTTTTCCACCCATAACCAACAAATACCAAGGACAAGAAAGACGAAGGAAAACAAAATGGGATACCAACCTATGAACTCATTTTAAGCATACAGAGTGCTAGAAAGAAAAATGAAACAAGTAAAACGGGAAATAAAGGGTATAATAGCAGTATAATATACTAAGAAACTAAATAATGCACAGAAAAAAGCCGAGAAGGGAGTATTCCTACATCTAGGAAAACAAAAGCGGATTGCCTATTACTAAAATATTTGTATAATATACGGCAATTAACTACAAATCAACAACGATTTAATATTGTAACATGAGAAATAAGCATAAAAAAATGACAGTAAATTGAACATCTAATTGGCACTATAAGCATAACAGTCGACGAGCTATCTAGCTAGGCCCAGAATTACATGTCCCGAAACACAGGAGAAGAAAGTATAATCCGAAAAATTTTTATCCTCCCTCCACTGAGATATCAATCTTCTACATTAAAACAATAGTATTACAAAATCACGACTACCCGCTGATAATAGTTCTTCACCAGCATTGTCTGCCTTATCGCACAAAGGTTTGTTCTCAACCACAAAACCAATCCATCATGACGGCACTGCATACAAAAGAAAAGAAGCATAAAATTCCGACTCCCAAACCCAAGAAATCAAAATCGAAATCAACAGTCACACGAGTCCTTGAAGAGCTTCTGATCTCCAAGTTAACTGCCAAAAATAAGCCAAGACTTCCAAGTTAACACTACAACAAAGGGGCTATCTTACTATAAGTTGAAGTATCGATTTGCTCAGGAAGCTCCTTTATATCCACCTCAAACCTTGACTGAACCTGGAAAACATAGTAAAGTCTGACATTGATACGCAAGAATTAAATAAAAAGGGTGAAATGGTGCATTATCCATCCACCCTCACTCAATTACCTGGTTAAGAACATCAGAATCTCCTGCTGACGAGACAAATGTAATTGCAAGCCCTTTGGTCCCAAACCTACCAGCCCTGCCCACCTGTGGAGTACACCAACCCCAGTCAACAAAGGAGCAACTTCTATTATGAACAAATGACAATGATATGTGGATCATATAAAAGTCTTCAAATGAAAGAAGTACCCTGTGCAGGTATGTATCAGCAGAATCTGGCATGTCATAGTTTATAACAATGTTAACGCGCTCTATATCAATCCCCCTTCCAACCAAGTCTGTTGCAGCAAGAATTCTTGATTGGCCCTCCTTGAAATTCTTATAACGTTTCAACCTGAAGAAAAGCACTACAGAATCAGCTGCCAACTAAACTATTCATTGCCGCTGAACAAAAAGATGGAGAAAGTCATCTTCATTATCCAATTTCTATAATTTTCGTCAGCTGCCAACAAAACTACCCACTCCCACTAAGTAAAAAGATAGAGAAAGTCACTTTAAGTATCCATTTAGAACCATTTCCATGCATTTCATTTCAAATATAAAATCATGGAGATCTGATCATTAAACCTACTAGGAAAAATTACGTGCAAATAAAAAATAAAGAAGGAAAACAAGTACAGAGGTAAAGTTATAATCAAGAACACCAACACCCCTCTTACAAAGTGCACTTTCTCTTCGTATCTCCTCTTCCTGTGCAACTCTAACCCCAAACCAAAACCCAAACAGCCTCCCTCTTTGCCCTGGTTTCAATACTCCCCAAGTCCCAATTTGGCCACCTCTCATTTCTACACATTGCCCAGCCACCAGATTGGCCACCTATTACAAGTTACTATCACCCAACCACCAGATTGGGATCTCTCTTTTCCTTGCCTCTCTAACCCACCAAATCAGTAGCTGCTTGCCTCGATCATTCTCCAACCAACAGATTGTCCCTATACCAACCACTCATTGGCCCTCACACCCCCAACCACCAGATCAGCAACCTGCTTGCAAAGTCTCACTACCTACCAGATCACTGACCCAGCGTCCGGTTTTGACCACCCACCAGATAACCAATCTCTCCTTACTGTCAATTGGCTCTCGACAATTGATAAACCACCAGACTGGCACCAATCACAAGTTGGGGCCAATAGAACTGAGTTTTATCCAAAACTCAAAACAAAACCATCTGAAAATCCGTCAGCAATTGTGGGTGGTCATAGGGTTTAATTGCTGGGACCCCTTTGGTTTGGTTTGGAGGAGATTTCCAATGGCAGATACCATAGATTCCACCATCCGAAAAAAAAATATTAATCCGAGGGATTGATGCTTGGCTCTATCTCAGTGAGTCCACACTAACAAGGCACCGGAAGCAAAATCTTAACGTACCCAGTAAGCTTTACTCTGGGCAAAACAATTATTCAAAAGCACCAAAGAGCAGCGGGAGTGCTAGTGAATCAACTGGCTTTCATTCTGGCAATAGTACCAGCCAAAAACCCTTGTTTTGGTGGGGCCAAACAAAGACTTTATGCCATAAAGAGAAAAAAAAAATAGAATTTTGCCACGTAGCACCATTTTCAGATTTTGCCACACTTATTATGGCCTATAAAGTGCCACTTCAATAATACAAGAAATAAATGTTTGTGACATTAGTAATTGCAATGCCGGTTGCATAGTAACAGGACAAAACAACTGTATTACTGAAACATTTTCACAACATCAATCATGTATTCCTAATTGCTATGGTTCAAGTTAAATGCCATCAAGAATCAAATGTAGAAAACTAATACACATACAAGGATCAATTGTAGATGCATAGATCATTGTTCAACAGTGTTGTCAAAGATGAGCCAGAGGCTTGCCTAAGTGCTCAGACAAGGTAAGCCACTACCACGTTGCTTTGGTGATTCACTTGCTTGCTTAGACAAGCCTTGATAATGTTTCATGCTATGCGGGCACTTGCTTCTAGAAATTTACCATGGGTTAAAGTGTACTAGATAATCCTTTCATGAAATTACTATTAGACTTCAGCAAAAGGATGATTTTATCATATTCAGGCACTCGAGCAACAAAAGTAGCTCCTTTGGACTACCAAATCAAAGAAGTAAAAGAAATTTCTTTAAAAAAAGAAGCAAAAACCACAATGAGAAGAAAAAGTGGATACGCGTGTTCTATTTTTTTTTTTGGATAAGTGGATACACGTGTTCTATAGACCAACTCCTTTCTATTAGGCAAAGTTCTACTTGAAATGCATTTAATTCAACTAATTTGAGCTAAATTTTTTTTTGATAAGTAAGCCAATTTTATTAAAAACTAATAAAAACAAGGAACACACAACAGCGGAATCAACAGTACAAGAGAATGTACTGAAGAACCCAAACACAAACAAACAAGAAAACAAAGAAAAACAAAAGCCCAACAAGAACTCCCACCCACACGCCAACAAGATCCCGCCCAACAAAAATCTCCCAAAAAACAAAAGCACCCCCAACCTGAAAACCACCCAAACGATCCCCCTATCAGTCCAGCCCATGGCTCTTAGTCTTCCGAGCGATCGAGGGAGACCCTTCATAGTTAACTGAAGACTTCAATCCCTGCAACTCTCTGATCATCTTCCCCTTTGATTTTCGAGACTTTTTCGAACAAGGCTGCACCCGATCCCGTTCCAACGCTGCAAAGAGATCTCTCAATTTTTCCTCTTGACCACCACACGACAGCCCAACCATATGACCCACAGAGGAAACCATATCCAAAACCCACGCCGGAGATTCACCCTCCAAAACGTTACTAGGGACACAAACAGCAAGAGAAGGGACCGCTAGAACTGGTCCAAGAGAACACTCCACCACCTCCTGACCACCTAAGAGGGACCCAGAAGAAGGAGCCATCATTGCTTGCTCCCTCGCGTCGTCACAACGCTCCACTATGCTAGTTTTCAGCCCACCCGAGATAGGCCCAGCAAGCCCAGCCCCCCCCTTCGTTCACAACCAGAGCCCTCGATAAGCCATCTAAGGCCTCCGGGTCACCAGTTTTCAGCCCAGACGAGATCTGAACCGCGAACGTGCCTTCAGCAAGAATGCTATTATTTTCCGGCGTAAACTTCGGCGCCTGAAGAGCCTCCCGGCAGTCGCCATCCATGACAGAAGGCGTCGACGAGAGGGTAGCCGCCGCCGGCAAGTGGGTAGCACCACCTTCCTTGCCTCCGAGCTCGACAGCGTCAGAAACGAGCGGGATTTCTGACCCGTGAACGTCCCCCCTTCGTTCACAACCATAGCCCCCGATAAGCCTTCTAAGGCCTCAGAACCACCAGCTTTCAGTACAGACGAGGGCTGACCCGCAAACGTAGCATCAGCAAGTGGGTAGCACCGCCTTCCTTGCCTTCGAGCTCCACAGCGTCAGAAACGAGCGGGGGAGTTGACTCGTGAACTACTCCCCCTTCCGTCACAACCAGGGCCCCCGAAAACCCAACCGAGGCCTCTGGGCCACCAAGTTTCAGCCCAGATGAGGAGGCCCCTTCAAAGAGACGAGGCCCATCTCTTTGATCCCTTCCCCTTCCAAACCGCAAACCAACATCGTGGTCAGGGTCCAAATGCAAGATACCCGACCCAGTCTCACTTCCCATCAACTCAAGTAGCTCTTCCACTTCTTTTCGAATTCCCAACAGCTTTTTTCTCCACACAAACACGTAAAGTGCAACACCGACAGCCGCCTCTGCAGTTAAAGTCTGGCCCTTGGAAAATGAAATGTCAGCGTTCAAATTTGAATACGAGACGTCATGTGTCTCCTTCATCTTCCCCACTCCATCCCTACTCACTCCAAACCCCTCCACCACCGGAGACTGGCCCCCTAATCTCTCCCCCAACTGTCCTTCTTAAGTACTTCAACAAAGGAGAGCTCTTTACGCACTACAGCCCCAATCGAGCCCTCTTTCCGACGATTAAGCTGACTGAGGTGAGACACTGAGCTAATGACGCGCAGTGTAAAAATTGGCTCTCAACTTCACTAAGGCGAGCACCTTTTCTGAAACAATTGGCAATATAAGAACTTGGACCCTTCAGGTTGCTTTTACCTTTGACAACAATGTCATAGACCAACTTAAGTGATCCAAAGGGTGATATTCAAAACAAATATACACTAGGAAAAAAGGCAGCAAAGTTTTTATAAGACTCCTACAACCCAGTCATGGAGCAAAACCAAAATAAACTGAAGCTTGCACAGATTATCTAATGATGTCATACAAATGTTGACTAGTAGAGAAACACAAGGATGTAATGTTCCTACCACTAAAAACATAGTGACAACTAGTGAACTATAACTTAGCATATAGTTTACAACTACATGCATAAATGCACCAGCAAGTTCATCACTCAAGTGAATCCAAGCAACAGAATCCACACCTTTCCTCCTGTGCCATCCCTGAATGGATGCAGATAGAGGGGAAGTTACACTCCTCAAGCAACTTGTTGAGCTCAGCTGCTCGGTTGACACTTTTGACAAAAATAACAATTTGATTGAAGTCCAATGCATCAAGAAGGTCATTCAATTTGCGGTTTTTCTCTCCCTCCTTCAAGAGAATGTAGTGCTGCCCAGGAGAGAGAATGAAGAAGAATGGCATTAGTCGAATCGACAACAACAGTCACCAACAAAAAAAAATTGCAACACTCTGTTCAAGATACCTGTACAAGACCGTGAAGTGTTAACTTGGTCTCATCATCAACATAAATTTCCATTGGCTGACAACACAAATTCCATATAAAGGATATCAAAATACCATTCTCCACAGAGTAGAACTCAATACCAATAGATTGAAAAGAGAAGAGAAAAGAGCAAAGAACCAGTAACCCAAGATATCAATCCTTCTGGACTCGATTAACAAATTCACTGGTGCAATCGTGAAATACATGCAACATCCAACAACTACCTGAAATATTGGAATCAACCAATATCCTCACTTAGGCCCTACAAACCCCATGACAAAAACACAGCCAGAAGGTTCACAGATAGGGTTACAACCAAAGAAGTGCAAGCTACGAGAAATAAACTTTTAAGATCATTGCAAGTAGTACAACTTACACACATGATAATCTTGCCAATGGCAAGGCATAGTGAGAATTAAGCCACAAAACTGCACATTTGGTAAACCAGCAGAGAAATTGACAGTATTCATGCAAAGGATTTCAAAACTTTATGTATTTGTTCTGACTGATGAAAGGTGAGAGAATACCACCTCTTGCATAAATTTTTTGCATACAGGACGTATCTCTTTACTGAGAGTGGCTGAAAACATCATTACTTGCTTGTCATGAGGAGTCATCTTGAAGATCTCCTGCACATCTCTCCTCATGTCTGTAAAAGATCCAAGCATATGGAGAACCAAATTAAGCAAATCTCAAACGAAGTTAATAAAAGAAGACAATTGCACAAGTTTAGATTTCAGAATCCACTTACATGACGCATTAAAACGAAAGAGAAGAATAAAAGACCATACCAAGTGACTCCAGCATCTTATCACACTCATCCAGAATAAAGTGCCTCACATTCTTTAATCCAAGATCTTTATCCCTTGCTAGATTCAAAATTCTTCCAGGTGTTCCCACAACAACATGTGGACAATCATTCTTTAGCATATCTTTGTGAATCTTAATGCTGACACCACCATAGAAGACAGCAATCCTGATGTCAGGCAAATAGGCACTGAACCTCTCGAACTCATGACAAATCTGTATAAGTTATGAAGACATGATTAGAAGATTATTAGGAACAGGAAACATGGAAAATCTGAAAATTTTCCAACATTAGATACGTGCACATGCATACAATCATTTTGGACTTTTCTAGCACCACCATGGGGCATTTATTAACTATCAAGATAATTTGACATACCTGGTAAGCTAGTTCTCTTGTGTGGCAAAGAACAAGAGCAGCAACTTGACCAGCAACAGGTTCAATCTGCTGAAGAGCTGATAGGACAAACACAGCAGTTTTCCCCATCCCAGATTTCGCTTGACAGATGACATCCATTCCTAGGATAGCTTGGGGGATGCATTCATGTTGCACTATTGAAGAACCAAAAAAATTGCAGCAGACGAATCCTCATTAAGTATAAATGACCATCCAGATCCTTTTAATGGAAAGGTTTACCAAACCAGTTTTCTTGCCCAAATCATGAATATGGAAGTAGCAATTACCTGCACAAAATGGAGAAGGGTAAATTCAAGCTCAGGCAGCATGAAAAATATGCAAGAGAGGACATAAGCCAAGCATGTAAGCATTCAGAACATGTCAATTCTTCAGTAAGATGACCAGCATACATATATACAACCGCTATCAACAAAAATAGCATGCATACGCCCTCACAAACATCATACTCGCACACAACTACATGCACAATGGAAAACAAAGCCACCAAAAGAAAAGTTATAGATGGAAAAAGAAAAAGAAAAAGAATTTGGGGTTTCCACCAAAATGGAAAACAATACTGCAATAATTGACTGTTTATGAAAGTTGGGAGCTAACATTGTATCCAGTAAAAACCCGATGTGCATACACTACAATTCTTGGCAATTAAAAAAAAATTGGGGGTGGGGAGGAGGAGGGTTGACACTCAGTTACAAAATAGATGTAAAATAAAAATACAGGCAATTTAGATCAAGATAGGACAAAATTAGAATGAGAATCCAAATCAGCCACAGATGATTTTGCCCAACTGACAAAAAACTAGGAGATATCAACAGCAATGACATATAAGCAGACATGGAAAATAAATATCTAATTTGAAGAAATCTTAAGAAGCTTTAAACATCCACATCCAGCATCCAGTTTCTTACAACAAAAAGAATTCGAAGTTCTCGAGAATTATAACAAGTGGGGATGATATATTCAACCAATGAGCTATTATGGAAGATCTAAGTTAGAACTTTGCCTTCGGATGGATGTTCAAACCCCGAATCCACAATGGCTCTAAGAAGCTCTGGTTTCAACAGGAAGTCTCTGAATCCTGAACTGTGAATCCCAACATAGCCCCTACATCACCAAAGAAAATATGTTGCCACATTAAAAAACTTAAAAGCGCAAAAACTAGGAAAAATAAAGTTCTGGAGACGGAATTTAAAAAATTATCTAGACAAAGGCAAACGTTCCCACACGCATGCAACCCTCTTACAACATAATAGACAAATCTGTTTCTCAAACACAAAAGGACAGCCTAGCAACAGCTGCAATAGGTAGATGGACCTTTTAAACATAATCTACAAATTGATGCCAACTTTAATAGTAATGAAATAGCACACTAGCTAAGACATTTTAGATTGTTTCTTGGGCCACTGTGGCAAATTGTTGCGGAAATGAAAGATTTCTGCAGTAGTGCATCTGCTAAAACTCTTCAAATCATCTCTTGGGCAATTATCCGGCATACCCAAATCAAACCACCCTTCTAACATCCCAACATCTCAACAAGCAAAACCAGATAACTGCAAGAATTTTAAGGACAAAACGTCCCTAGAAATAAATCAACCAGAAAATATGGCATGTCATCTTACCCACCAAGTTTGCAATACAAACATGCTCAATAAAAAGCACTGCTTTACACGAGACACTAGCACATCATTGCTGTCTCTACCATAAATAACAACCCGATACCCCTATCCGTCCTACCTTTAAGCCAGACAACAGACCTTCAGTATTTCTTCAACCAAAAACCCAACACTAACTAAGGCTTTCTCCACAGGTTGAAGAGGTCCAGGTGAGGCTTTTGATCATTAACCAAACAGAGCAAACAAGCACTTAGCATATATATATGCTGTCCTAAACAGACTAAAAGTAATCAACGAAATAAAAATTCAACATCCCAAACACAAAATTTTACATGAATCCAGACGTGTCTATCGTTTTATATATGCTGTCCTATCCCATGATTTTCTAAGCATCCATAAGAAAACAAATAAAAGTTGGATATGACATAAAGAAAGAGACAGAGGAGACTAACTTCTTGGCGGAATCAGCCGGGGGTCTGGCTACGGCGGAGTCAGGGACCCTAGGATCATCGTCTTCGAAGTCGACGAGCTCTTCCTCGTAGTCGTTGTCCTTCATTTCACCCATCTTCCTCTACAAACAACGGGGGAAAAAGTTGAATGGAAGTTCGAGAGTTGGAGCTAGGGTTTCTGGGACAAACATCGCATTTTTAGCAGTACTGAAATTGAAAGTTTTGAGTTCTTGCCTAGCTAACCTTTCGACTCTTGTCAGAGAAAGAGTGCGTCTTCAACGGCTTAGGAGACTCACTGAGGTGTCTGAAATAAACCAACAAAAAAATGGGAAAAAAATCGCGCGAGAGATATTTTCCGGATCTTGGGATTGCAGGGAGACCGAGAGAGAGAGAGACGGAGAAGATAATAGAGCAGAAAGGGCGTGCTAATTTGACGAAATTGACCTCTTGCTGGCTTTGCCCGACCCCAAGACGATTTTGGCTGCGTTTGCGTCCTAAAACTTTATACTCTCTAAAATTTTAACACAATAAAAAATTACAATATAATCTCTCTCTCCCGTCAAATCACTACTATTCACTACAAAAATATAAAAAATTACATCTCTCTTCACTTTTTCACTAAACCCAATACCTAAAATTTTAACAACACTAAAATTTTAAAACACAAACACACCCTTTGAATTTTCTTTGTTTTTTGGGCTGTTGGATGGGCAATCTCATGAATTTTGTTTTTTGTTCGAGGCGGTGTAGATTTTTTTAGGATTCAATAGCAGTCTGTAAAAACATAATTGAGTTTGTAAAAAATTGTGTCGTTTGTGATAAAAATAATAAAAAAAATGTGTGCCCCCAAACATAAAGTAATCGGTACTGCGCTGCTTTGCTCATCCCTTCTACCATGGAAATTGACCTCTTGCCGTCAGACTTGACTTGCTAACAGCATAACCAGACACGTATGCTCTATGTATGCTCTTCTAACCAGTTCATTTTCATACCACGCCATCATCCCACTTCACCCTCGCAAGACAACGACACCGTGCAACTTATCCTTCTAAAATCAACCTTCCGCAGACTCTGACTCAACCCCTCCATCAACGACTGCCTTCAACTCTTTCTTCATCAACTAGGCCTGAACATGTTTTGGGTCGAGGGTCGAACCGGCCGACCCAAACCGGCCGAAGCCCATTGGTGCGGGCGGTTGGGCGATGACCCAGGTCAGTCCTCGGCCCATTTTTTTAAAAAACCGACTGAATCAGTTCAGTTTTCGGTGATATGAGTCGGTTAACCGAAAACCGAACCGACCGACCCACTTACCTTATATTTTTTTTACTCATTCGATCATGTAGTGTAGCCCTAACCCTAAGCAATAATCGACATTCCCCCTCCACCCCTCCAGGCTTCTCTAGGTCTCCTTTGCGGCTTGCGCCGTTCGACTTGTTTCCCCTCCAGTTTTCATCCTTCCCCTGCCGCACCATTCCACTGTCTTCCCCTACCACACCATTCCACCGTTGAACCCTAGTCTCAGTCGTTTCTGAAGCAGCCCCCTCGGCCTCCAGATCTGAACTCTCATCCTTCCCCTTCTGCATTCCACCGCCTCTCCTCCTCTCAGTCGTTGCTAACTTTCTAAACATATGCTTTGTGATGTAGGTGCCTCCGTGCCTGAGGTTTTTTTTTCCTTTATATTTTTTTTATTTCTTCTTCTTCTGTATAAAAACGAACTAGCCTTATTCTTTTTGTTTCTTTGTATTTGGCAGAAATTGGAGTTAGTTTGCTTTTGAGGTATGATCTCACTCTCTGTCATTGGGACTATTTGTTTCGTGTATATCTCTCTGATCAGAAATTGTTAGTGTTATGAATTTTGTACCTCTTTACTCTGTTGATGAATTATGTTGGGCTTAAAGTTTGAGATTTCTTTGATTTTGACCTTTTTGGGTCGAGCTACATATGGCTTCACCTATGGTATTTTTCACAAAGTGGAGGTATGGTGAGTTAGTGATTGCCAAGTCCATATCCGGTTCTGAGGTAGCTAGTTTCCAACCATAAGTTAGGTTTAAAGTAG
Organism: Myrica gale; assembly: GCA_963930655.1. Classification (NCBI taxonomy): domain Eukaryota; kingdom Viridiplantae; phylum Streptophyta; class Magnoliopsida; order Fagales; family Myricaceae; genus Myrica; species Myrica gale. Next base: position 7,060,061 of record OZ005601.1, read on the forward strand.
CAGAATAAGCCTTCAAGACAATGTGAGCAGGGCCTTAATCTTGTTGAGCGGGTTTTTATCCATATATTTGCAAATTCTCAAGTAATTACCGAAATCAAGAAACCCCTAAACATCTACAATTCTTAGTCTCAAAAAGTGAGTGTTCAACAACCTTTTTGTTAGCAATTTAATAAATTTTCAATTAGCTCAATTTACAGTAGGCAAACGAACCAAGACTTTGTTATATAGAAGTTGTTTCTATTGGGTTGTTGACATTGTAAATTGCATAGATGTGGGTACAAAAGTTGATACTCTCTTTTTATTTAATTGAATATGTGAACATTAATTTATGGACATTGAATTGATTTTATTTAATTGAATCTGTGAACATTAATTTCTTTGTATTTAGAGAGTTGAATATGTTCAATTGTGAATTGGTCCATTGGTATGAAATTATGAATTGAGCTATGTTAGTATATGAAGGATGTGAATAATATCTTGTTACATATTATGTTAGGTTGTGTCATGTGTGAAGAATGTGATAGTGACAGTCTATTTTTCTACATTTCAGTTACTAAATTCTAGATGGACGGTCCTGAGGCACGAACTTGAATCAAAAACAGATGTGGGTAACAAATCTGAAATTGAACAATACTTATCAGATGGTCGTGAGGCACGAACTGTGGATTTTGATATCTTAAATTGGTGGAAGATGAATGACTCTAAATATCCTATCCTTGAACATATTGCGCGTGACGTGATGGCTATGCCTATTTCTACCGTTTCTTCTGAATTGACATTTAGTACCGGTGGACGTGTGCTTGATTCCTTTCGGAGTTCTTTGAGTCCAAAAATTGTTGAGGCACTAATCTGCACGCAAAATTGGTTAAGGGAAGAACCTAGTTTTGACATTCAACAAACATTGGACAACATTGAAAACTTTGAGGTTGAAGAAGGTAATTTACTAATTTAGTAGTTATTTTAGATTTATCTTTACTGAAAATATTTACTATTTAGTATTTACACAATATGTTTGTTTTTGGTTTTTTGAAGGTGAAAGTGGAAATGGAAATGCATGATGTCCTTAGGTAATAATATAAATATTGTTTTGATTTCATTTATAAATCTTTGAATTACCGTGATAGATGTTTGGAATAGAATTAAAATTTTTTGCCATATTTCTTGCATGTATTTGGAACATTGAAAGTTTGGACTTGGTGAATACTTGCAAATGAGGAGCTTTGGGGGACTGCAAATGAGGAGCTTTTGGAGACTTGATGAATTTATTTTATTTTGGAATGTATTAACTATTAAGTTATCTTAGTATAGTTTATTTTATTTTGGATTGTATTAAGTTATCTTAGTATAGTTTATTTTATTTTGGACTGTATCAAGTTATCTTAGTATAGTTTATTTTATTTTAGAATGGGATAAGTTAAGTTAAGTCTTTTATCAAATTTATAATTGAAAAAAAAAATTGGGCTGGGCATCAATACTGCATGAAAGAGACATTTGAGACAAACGCATATTTGATAATTGTAGAACGATGAAAACGGCCCAAAACATTGGGCCTTGTCTTTAAAAAGCCCAGAAGGCCCAACCAAATGAACCGCCGAACCTACCGAATGAAATTTTCATTCGGTGTGTTCGGCCATTACATGGTATTCGGTCGGCTTAGTGACAACCGACCATGGTCGGTTCGAATGTGGAAAATTCACTCCACCCGAACCGCACCGACCATGTTCACCCCTACCATCAACAACGACCTCAACTTCGACACAATCACCACCCAACAAAACATGTTAAGGCGTTGTTGGGTGACCGAGCTGAGGTCGGAGCATAACCCACCATTGTCACAGGTTTTATTATATTGACTAGATAAACAAGATGAATAGGTAGTACATAACTGGATTTCCCAACACCTACCTGAACATATTATGGTGATAAATATTTAGTGACTTATTTTTTATTTTTAAAACCCAATTACCTTTTCTCAAAATGATGTAAAACCTAATGACAAAAAATGAAATTTTCCTAAAAAAAAGACTAGGGTAATGTTCGTTTTCAAGTTTTTTCTAGGATTCAAATTTATTCACAAAACTATCACCGAACTCTTAAGAATTCAAACACAAACACCAATACATTTAATACAATCTCCAACAATTTTTACTTTTTTATTTAATACAAATTTCCTCTCTATACTTTTCACATAATTTCAATATTTTTTTATTAAACAATTACATCAAATCATCTCTCTCTATGCTTTACACAAACACCTAGAAAAATACTATTTTACATAAATATTCACAATTCTACTAAAATCTTACAATTTTTTACAACACAAACATGCCCTAAGCATTGTTGGATGTGAAATTTCCATTATCCAATCGCAGTTGATTTTTTTATTCAAAAATTTCCGTTATAAACTCTTATAAGTTAGTTAGACCTTCCATAAAAGGGACAGGCCAATAATAAGTTGTGGAACCAGAAGGCCATACTTGGCCTGATCACCGGTACCAGCGGTGTGCCGGTTAACCGGCACCGTTCACCAGCGCCCAGCGGCACCGGTGCCGGTGAGCAAAATCCCCTCTTAGTGGGGATTTTGCCAGTGGCGGTGAAACCGCTCACCGTTTTTTTTTTAAAAAAAAAATGCATATCAAACGGCACCGTTTCTTTTAGTGACTTTAACCCTAACCTAAGTTCCTAACCCTACATTTCTCCTTCGCAGCCTCAATCACTCGGCCTCTCTCCTTCAGTCGCAACTCGCACGCCTCTCTCCTCAGTCGAAGTCGAACGCCTCTCTCGCACGCGACACGCCTTTCTCCTTCGTTCGAGCCTCTCTCCTTCAGTCGACTATCGCTCTCTCTCTCTCTCTCTCCCCCTAATTTTCTTGTGTTTTGGTTGAGATTTGCTGGGTTTGAGGAAATTTTTTATTTAGGGTTTTTTCGATTTGATTGATATTTGGAAAGCTTGCGATTTGGTATTGATTATATGTGGAGATTTTCTTGAGATTTGGTATTGATTAATATGTGGAGATTTTCTTGCGATTTGGTATTGATTAGGGGTTGCAATTTTGGAATTTTTTTCGGCTGTTTATGAGATTTCATATTTCGATTTTTTTTTTGGAAAGCTTTTCAAATCTATGGCATTTTTCAACCGAATGTTAGAAGGTAGAATCTGTGTTGCAATTTTGGAAATTTTTTTGTGATCTCCGGTGTAGGGCGGTAACCGCTACCGCCACCGTTAGGTGCCGGTTTCCTCCTTTCACGGTGGTGGGGGCGGTGTCTAATTTTAGACAACCGCCCATAACGGTGGCGGTGGCGGTGGAAGGCATAACCGCCACTGCCACCGCTTATGCACAGCCCTAGGCCATACAAATCCAGGTGGGCAGAAAGCTGAAACAGAAAGCCGATTACGGAAGAATGTGGCAAAATCGAACAACGGAGGAGCTTGGGCAGCCTAAGGTGAAAATTGTCACGCGAGTGGGATGCACGCACACTAAAGCAATTGGCTTTTCAATATACATGTATAAGCAGTAGGCTTTTCAATATTCATGTATAGCAGTAGGCTTTTCAATATGGGTTCGGTTATTATGCTGAGGATTAATATGTTGAGCAGTGCTGAGTGACCACTAGGATTAAAGCTCAACGATCCAGCGGTTTTAAGGTCTGCCACGTCATTTAAAACATTTGAGCCGTTTTTAAGCGCATACTAACCCGTTTTAAGCAAATACCGACCCGGTTCTTCTTCACCCGCGATTTACCCCTGAAATCATCGCCTGTTTTTCCTCCTATCGCTGGATCACTCTGAAACATAATTCTCCCTTTTGTCTTCTTTCTCACATAATTACTTCCTTCTTCTCTCCTATTTTTTTGTCCCTGTTTCCACTAAAATCACCTTATTTTGCTCTTGCTTTTGGATCTGGGCTTTACCGCTTTCTTAGTTCAGCATGAATCAAGAAGCTCTTCTCGAAGAGCTTGAAGAACTTATTTAGCGAACCCAGAATATTAACTGGGATGATAAAGATGCTAACTTGGAGAAGTTCTACGAGGAAACAGAGCAAAAAGCTAGTTGCGCGCTTATTGGAAGGGTTGTCTCTCAGAAAGCGATTTTACTCCAAGTTTAATATTCAGCTGCTTTGAGAAACTGTCTTCTAGAAATCATGGCTATGACCCAAAAGATCCTCTCCTAGGGGCTGCTTGAAGGCTGCGAGGGGGGCTGGACAGATGACAAAAGAAAGCTGCGAGGGGCAAAAAACCAGCCAGAAACCTCCTTTCATCGTTGTATGAATCAGGAGTCCAATCTGTGATTCTAAAATTTTGCATGAGGTTCTACCTATAAAGTTCGATGTTGTGAGGGAGAGGAGTATGAGGGATTTGCATATATAATGATGACTGGGATTGGATCAGAACGTTGGGGATCAAAATTGATTTGGATTTTTGAACATAAAGCTTTCGTTGTAACTTGTAGGCCATGGCAAAAGGAAGTTTTAAACATAACACTTCAAGTTACCAAGCAACAGAACAAGGGTTGGGCAATGATGATGCGACAGAGGGCTGGGTGACTATGATGCAATAGAGGGAGACGGATTGCTGTGCGAGCTGGGAGACGAAGGGGAAGGGTCTGAAACGTGAAATTGAAAATTGAAATCGCGGGTCAGTTACAAAATGGGTGGGGGAGATATGGGTAGTCGGGTCAGGCGTAGGTGATTTAATTTTAAATGATGTAGCGTGTTCTGAACCGTTGGATTGTGAAGTTTTGATTTGACCGTGGCTCAGCACCGCTCAGCATATTACTACTCAGCATCATAACCGATCCCTTTCAATATACATGTATAAGCAATTGGCTTTTCAATATTCATGTATAATTGGCTTTTCAATATTCATGTATAGTAGTAGTAGGCTTTTCAATATATGGTTTGATTTAGAATTATCTCCAATTTGCCTCTTGCAAAAGTATTTACGTAGTATTTGAAAATAGTTAATGCAAAAATGACTATAACTGGGCACCTACTTGGGCTAAAGCTGCTTTGTTCCTCGAGAACACCTGCATCTGTGACAACCAACATTCTTTAGCTCTGTTCTCTGAGTATCGCACCAAGCAGGCAAGCACACCTGCATCTGTGACAACCAACATTCTTTAGCTCTGTGCGTTTGTGTACCAAAATTTTACCCCCTCTAAAATTTTAACACAATTAAATATTACAATATAATCTCTCTCTCCCCATCAAATCATTACTATTTACTACAAAAAATATAAAAAATTACCTATCTCTTCACTTTTTCACTAAACTCAATACCTAAAATTTTAACAACACTAAAATTTTACAACACAAACACTGCAGCAGTTACACCGTTGAAGGAAGGAAGATCCTATTCCTAGCTTTGCTCTTGCTAGACAGTAGAAGTACTGGAGGCTAAAGCTCCACTACAATGATTGAAACCAAACCAAATGCCATTCGGGATATAAGTGTCGAAGTGAAACGTTACAGACTTGGTGTAAGAACCATAGATTGTCACCGTCTCAAGTTTCCAACCATCGTATCCGTTTCTGTAAAGGTAGACATAGCAGATCTGGTATGCGCATGGCCCGTGTATCTCAAACGTATCAGTAGAGCACCGTTCGAAGGTTCTCGTAGATGGATCATCCAGTCTTGGTGCATACACCTGATCATCCAACAAAGAAACATCGAAGTAGGCCTAAGAAGTTGACAATTTAATTACATGCATCTATCTATGACATTAGAACCCATGCGCATATGCATGCATGCGTATGCATTTGTATACAATGAGGAAAGAAGAACCTGATTGCCATAAGCATCACCAAATGCAAGACTGATTTGATCCCTCGTATATGTGGGCGACGAACAGCTCGTTCTTATTGATACCCTGTAAGAACAGCTCCTTGCATTCTACATGAAAATTAATTAGTTCTTTTAGAAACAAAAGTGAGTTTTGAGACATAATTAATCTAATTACTAAGAACAGCTCGCTTGTATATCTTCAGTTCCACTACTTCTCTACGGGTGATTCTACAATTGAGGGGTGTGTTAACAGCAGCCAACAATCAAGAATTTTTGAGACAAATCTTTTGCAAGTAGCAACTTTTCATATCAAAGGATCATCTTTTTTGTGAATATCTCCCTCTCTGTAAAGATAATTGCTTGCAGAAGTATTTTCCATACCTGGGTGTTGTTGATCTCGAAGGATCTGAATTCTTGGGGCTGAAGAACGACCGGTTTCGCTTGTGAGAAAGTGAAGATCAGGAAAGCAAAGAAGAGCCCAAAAGTTGCTGTATTGATCATTTTATTGAAAACCCTTTGAGCGTAAATCCCAGAAGTGACAGAGAGAAGAGGACTAAGAGAAGGGGAATATGAATTGAGAAGACCCCGAAGGTGCATAATAAATGTAGAGCTTTCTAGCAACCAAGGGTAGAGCAGTCAAATTTTTGTCCTCTACTTCTCTTTTATATTAAATGAGGCTATTTCAGTAGTCTCCAAGAGCGGCACGGCAATACGTCTGTTTTTGCAGGCACTTTTGGATGAACTGGGCCCATGTTTATCAAGGGCGCCAGTCAAACAAAGCAACAAACTTGAATTCGCGTCACTGATTCTCTCACTTCTGAGACCAGTTCGAACACTCCAAGCACCAAATATAGACGGTGTAAAAAAGAAATTTGGACCCTCTAGCTATCTCCTCAACAGGAAGAGCATTTTCTCAAGGCAGTGATAAATTTATGTTTTGCTAGCTACTCGTCTCTAAGCTTTCCAAAGGGGTTTTGTTTTTTAGTGGCTTTGGGCCTTTTGGCAAGATTAAGCTCTGATTCCAGAAACCTATTTCGACTACTTGTTATGCATATTAAATACACGTTGAATATTGGACTGCTTTAAGTACCCATTACAAACCGACTTTCTGTAATCAGTCCTTCATTGGCAAACAAACCGAGTGGTAGTACAATCTGATCTACTTCCAACATTCTCTAACCTCAAATAATTTGGATAAGAAAGAATGGTTATGTTCTATATCCTCAAATAATTTGGATTTGACATTGTTCCTCTTAATGAGTAGCCCACGATTATTCAATCTTCAGATATATAAGCAATTGTTATAGACCCAATAGAAATTTGCAGTAATGTCATTCTGCCAATCATTAGACAGAACCAGAAATCTACGCCATCAAGAAGATCGAGATATACTTTCATGTGAAAAGCTGCAATCAATATCATAAACATGAAAACAACAAAGGGTTGCTGCATTGCTGTGCAGATCACCAGCATCCAAAAAGAGATTCCATTGGTAATAATTCAAATAAAGTTCACATCTCAAATTCAGAGACAAAATTGTGAGACACGAAGACACGCTGCCTCTGAGAGAAAAGAGAGGAAGGAAATGGAAGGAAATAACAAAAGGAGGAGAAAACCATATCAGAAAACTTCGCTGCGTTATATAATTGAGAATTAGAAGTCCCGCCATTATGAGGACTAGACACACCTTTGAGAAATTAGAAATCTAACCATTTGGTGAAGTATACACAGGTCCTTGGAGAAATTACGCCATCTGGTGAACAAAAACTTATCTGTGGACAAACTCCACATGGAATGGAAGCCATGACACCCATTTTCGGTTCACCCTGAAGTCCTCCTTTGCTTTTGCATGATAACACACTTTCCCAACAGGAACAGAATCAAACTCCCCCATTCCAGTGCTCTTCACCTGCATTATCTCGTTGTCCAAAACCAAAGCATTTACAATCTCTTCAATTTGCTGTGCCGTGAACTAAACATTGAAGGCTTTACTCCTTTTGATAGTGTCCAAAATTCCTTCCAGCGTAATAACCTTCTGCTCATATATAATCTTCATGCAGTGCCTTTTCAGAAAATTTATGAACTCTGCATCGAGGTTCCCATCAACATACCATGTCCCACCCGTTATCTCCTTTGATGGTTCAAAGTCTGCCGCTATGTAGTGTTTTCTGCCTTTATTTTGGATGTTTACTACCTCTTTTATCAGTTTCTTGGCTTGAAGTGATTTGAGGGATTTGTTAACCACGTTGTCAGGGAGGTTTGTTTCCCGTTTCATGTCCCTTGTCCAAATTGTCATGTCTTGCTTGCTTCGAATGAGATCATAGAGGAGACGTTCATGTTCTGTCAAAGACTGAGAAGGTGAATCTGAGTCCGGCCGTTTACGCTTATGGATGAGAGCGCTTGTAATCTGCTCATTCCTATCAGAGGAAAATCATAATACAGAGAATGCATCATCCATTTATTAGAACCACTATAAGCATTATTTTCTTGCACGGTGAATAGAAACATTAATCCACCGAACAAATCACAGAAGCTTACGAAGTCTTTATTTGGCTTTACTTAACAGTAGCAAAAGAGAAGAAAGTACAACTTGCAATCTTAATTAGCTACCAACAAGAAAACGAAGACGACAAAACCCTGTTTTCAGGAGTTCCAAATTCCAACGAAACTACCCAAATGAACCTGAACCTACAAGGAGACACATCCCCTTTTTAATCAACTTCCTAAAATAACAAAAGTTTTGATTATACCTTTTAACAAAAAAACAAAAAAAAAAATTATACCAGCATCAATACAAAAGATAGCAACAAATTCCTTTGAAATGTTGATTTCTCACGCTATTTGAGTACAACCACAACTATTAAGACCATCAAAGGTTAGCAATTTTCCTGAATCCAAATTCTCATCTATCTCCTTGGGATTCTCACTGATGAGAAAAATCATTATACCACAAATCATACACGGTAACTCCCACTGGCGAGTTAACCATTACTTACAATTTCCTAGAAGTGTTTACCCAAAAAAAAATCCTATATATGAATATGCCCCTGACAATTTCCACTTATCAACAAAAATACTAGCAGAAGCAGGTTAACAAAACTTTCTCATCTTACTTGAGCAGAAATTTTCTAATCTAAACTGGAAGCCAAAATATAGAGAAGCCTTGTGTTTCCCCAAGGTTTTCTTAGGGAAAAAAAAAACAGACAGAAATGTCAATTAGATGTAAAACATGAATTTATTACAAGCAACAAACTAGCAGGCATTTTCTACCCTGACTGACACGAGCATAGCCTTTACCAGAACAAAATAGAAAAGCAATATCCAATAGTGGAAAAGTAAAAAGACACTAAACTAATACTATTTTTCTCAGTTTTCTCAGCGACCAAACAAAGGGTTAAAACACTCCTAGAGCAAGAAGAAACGATTCAATTCTAAATCTTACCAGGTTGTCTGCTGAGAAGTTGTGGGAAAAGAAAAAATAAAAACACAAACATACAAGTTTAGAGTCTTTGACATCCAATTCACTGAGTGCGTTTCTGTATCTGATAAAGTGATCAACAAGCAAAACTGCAACAACTTACCAAAAAAAACAAGCAAGACTACAACAAGCTTTACACCGGTTCATTTCAATTTTCCTTCTCCGTACCCCAAAAAAAAAACAGAAACCGGAATGCAGAAGAAAGTGTTGCGCTTACTTGTTTTTTGATCTGAAGTCGCTGTCTTTGGGTCGCCGACTTACCAGGTGAGAGGAGGTGCTAGCGTTGTTAGAGAGAGTCTCGCGAAGTAGAAGATGACCGGCACTTCACGCTCACCTCCCTCAAATCCCCGAGCGCATCCTCCAATATTTAAATGGGTGCATAACACGTGTTTGCTTTGAGTCTAATGGTGCCAGTAATCAATAGACAATTTTTTTTTTTTACAGTTCTTTTATACATTAGTTGTTGGGGACGGTCTTCGGCTTTTAGAACCCAGTTTTGTGCTCTGGCCTCCGGCTCCTTCACCCCTCGTTTACCCCAGATTCTAATCCAACCACTGCAACATAGCAAATGACCCATTTCTTTTTCTTCTTTCGTCTCCTCTTTCACAGAATCCATCATCCCCTTTTCCTTCAACAGCCCTTCCATCAATCAAACACCATGAATGGGCGCAGAAAATGGAATCTTCTTCGAAGAGAACGAAAAGCAGTTCATCTTCCCTTCCCAGACCAGTTAAGAAACAAAAATCGTCCTTTTTTTTTCAATAGTGGACGGTAACTTCGTTTATTGATTAGCCTCCCTTGTTGAAGAAAAAAAAATCATCCTTATGTGTTTCCATTTTCCATTCTTTGTTAACGTAGGACGGAACATGGTCTATAATCCCCTCCTGATCGCACAAAAACATCAACCAGAACATCAAAATTTTCTCTTTGATCTTAAACTTAAACTGATGTCTAATTGCAGTTGACGAACCAAAGCGAACATTTCTCATTCCACTCTTCTTGTGCATGTTGTACGCCATCATGACCAATTCCTTTTTGATATAATCCAAAACCCACTTCCATAATCAACGACAAAGTGGCATAATTATTGTTAGTCCTTGAGAAGAAATTATATGAACGGCTGTTGCAGCAGTTAAGCACCAGTCATTACAGTTGATCATAATTCATAGTTCACGGGTCAACCTCTAAATGCTCTCCACTATAAATAATAGAGAATTGCTGTGACCAATTCCTTTTTGATATAATCCAAAACCCACTTCCATAATCAACGACAAAGTGGCATAATTATTGTTAGTCCTTGAGAAGTAATTATATGAACGGCTGTTGCAGCAGTTAAGCACCATTCATTACAGTTGATCATAATTCATTGTTCATGGGTCAACCTCTAAATGCTCTCTACTATAAATAATAGAGAATTGTTGTGGGCTATTTGTCTATCACTTCTTGGACCCAAAGACTCCTACTCTAACTCCATGTCATTACCTAGCCAACCAACCTAGGAAGACGTAAATATGGCCTAGTTGGACACTATCTAGCCAACCTAGTAAACTGGGGGAACACTATCGAACGTGTACTTTTTTTTTTTTATAGATACAAATGGCTTGGCCAAGAGCCTGATGAATCGCCACCACGTGGGCTTTCATACTCCAGAACTAGTAATTCCAACAAGAGCTTGAAAGGTCCAAAAATATACCCTTTTAGACTAGCAAGTCCCGATCTCTCTCTCTCTCTTTTCCTAAGCAAAGATAATATCATTCAAGGACAAAGAAATAGTACAATCGAAAACAAAAAGAGAAGCAAAAATGGAGAGATTACAAAATGAAGGTGCACAACTTAGAGGATCTAAAGGATGTACTACATGACTAAGGGCATAGAGCCTGTTACAGAATAGCAAAAAGATCTAAGGTCCACCGCAAGTAACCTGAAACAACCATAAACCATAACAATCGCAAAGGGGTCTATTACCCAAACCCACAGGGAGATAGATGCTGAAGGCGAAGTTGATCCTCGGAGGAGAGGATGCATTCCATGGCACTTCGATCCCACTTCCTCTCGGAATCTATTATGCCAGCACCGGTCAAGAAGGGAGACGCACAAGAATGGCTCCCAACAAAAGACGAAGCAAGAACAAGCGAATCTTACCGGAGGTGGAGGCGCTTGAGATCCACGCGCACCAATAGGGGCACGTGTGAGCACACGCTCCGACACTGAGCTTCCAAACAAGGTTGAAAATGAATAGCAGTGGGCGTTGAAATGGGTCATAAGGCGCGTGTCAAAAATAAAGGTAAGAATTTTAGCCGGTGGAAATCGGAAATTTCGATTCCAATATTGGTATTTCAATACCGATTCCGGTTTATTCAGATATCGGAACCATAACTCATTTTAGAGAAATTTCGGAATCGGAAATTTCGGTTCCGAAATTCTTAAAAAAAAGCCATATTTCATAAAAGACAAAATGTGATTACCTGGGTCAAACGACCAAGGTCACGCGTACTCCATTCACAGTGAATGGCATTCACGTGAATGAATGAAGTCCTTCATTCTAACTAAGCAAAAAGTTCGACAAAAACAAAGAACTTCGAGCAAAAAAATGGCGTTTGAAAATGGACCTTCTGAAATCTCCCCCCACTACCCACCTTCGTCGTTCCAGCCCCCACCCTCAGGGCCTCCCTACTGCTGCCTCTCTGAAATCTATCTATCTCTCTCAGTTGTCTTCGTTCTCCATCCCGAAATCTTTGAACTAAACGGAAGAAAACGATTACTCTTCTGTCTTCGTTTTCTAAAATCACACAGAGAATTGATCATTGTGAAGTAGATTTGTTGCCTGGTTGAATATTGCAGATCGATGCGGAATGAGTGTTTTTTTACATAGGAAATGTACTCGCCTGACGACTCTGATTTTGCTATTCTCTCTCACACTCTCACTCTCCTTCTAAGGGAATCGGAATTTTCGAATTTCGGTTTCATTCCGGAATTTGAACCGAAATTAAAATATTTGTTCCGGTGGATACCGAAACTAGAATTGAAATGAGTCATTCAGATTTTATCCGTTCCAATACTCATCTTTAGTCAAAAACAATTTCACAAGGGTACAGTATTGTAATTTAGAAAATTTCTTACACTGGATGCAGTATGATATATACCCATGAGAAAACTAAGTGGATTTGCAGTAAATATCAACCTTACGTCATTCCCATCCGTATTTCACCAACATTTTTGAGCGCTCTTGGATCATTGCTTGAGGCATTAACGAGATTACCACTTCTTCTAGACAAGAAGTACTGAAACATCGTTCAAGATTAAAAAAAAAAGATTAAGCAATTTAAGGCTCATTTACGTGTAAGGATTTCCATCTTGGTTTTGAATAAAAGTATATGGGAGTGCGTAGTGCCGAAGAAAATGAGACTGGCTTTGACGTGACCCTAATTCGCGTTAAGATCTTACAGCCAATTTTGAAACACACTAATATTGAAGCCTGCTTAAATATATATTTTATAAAAAATTATTCCTCCTCTTGGTTCAACTCAAACATCAAGTTTAAACAAACGAACACAAAACATTGATGATGTCCCAGCAAGCGGTAGCCCTCGTGGTTAATTTGATCAATCCGGCCCATGTGAAGTTGAAGGTACGTATAGTAGGTCAACTTCTATTAAGAAGTTCCTCAATCATTTGCAACGCAGCCCTCTGCTCCTCATCCATCCCATCTCCACCTTCCGGCAGTTTCAATATTTCTGCTGTCGTTGAATCGGGCACGTTTACCTGAGGCACTTGTCCATTTTTCCCTCCTAGCTGAACCGTCATCAACCAATTCGAATCCGAACGAGGCCCTGCACGCCTTTGCCAAACTCCAAAGTGGGAATTCTCAGTGTCAAGCCTTAGGCAAGTGAGAGAAGGATATGGGGATTTCCCAGTACACTTGCGTAGCTTGGCACTGAGGAGTGCAGAAAGTGCAGTGGAAGACGAAGTAGAGTTGTCGTTGTTCTTTTGATTTGTGACGATAGGGAAGTTTGTTTTGGCGTTAGGGCCACTCATCAAAATGGCTGCCTCATCGTATGCTCGTGCTGCCTCTTCCGCTGTTTCAAATGTCCCAAGCCATACCCTTATTTTCCTACAACATGAATGCAAAACGCAGGATTTAATGTCTTCTACGTCACATACATAGAACTGTTATCTATTGCAACAATAATATGGCGTAAAACTTGATAGTTCGTAGCGGATCGAAGCTCCTGTTTCTAGAACTCAATTAGCAAAAGAAGGTACACACAGAAGATCCAGTACACACGGTAAGTTGCAGAAAATCAAGCTAGTGACGGTGTACTTCATGTTTGTGAAAAAAAGGGAATATATATCCATTTCTAAATCATTGGGATTCTGGGAATCAACATATACCAGAGGCAAAGCGTACAACAGAGGATTAATAGTCAGAAGAAAGAAAAGAAAAAGAATTGCCAAGCATGCTTTAAAAGTTTCAGAGAAGAAAAATGGCAAGAGTTTGTCAAGGATACAGTAATGGATGACGGATCTCAGAGACCCATGAGCCCCATTGGCGTTGCCTGACACCTCGAAACTTCTTTGATTGTTCCATGATCGTTAAACCGGGCACACAGTGACAGAGAGAGACGTGCAGAAGAAGTGTCACATAATGGAGGAGCTGGTGCTTCAGATTTAAGAGAGTCGATCATCGTACGTGTAGACATTTAATGAACTTCTACAGTACTTCTACGTACTAAGGGAATGATATGGATGATAAACTAACCATTATAGCCTGAATATAGCCCCCCCCTTGCCTTTTTTTTCTCAGAAACAAAAAGCCGAAAAGAAAAAATAACTGATTGACGAAAGTTCTGTAACATCGCACAACCATTAACGACCCTCAGTACGTATTATACTATATGAATGAAAATGAGGATCAATTCGAAATTATTTACTAAGTATCATCTCGATGTCCAAAAGCAGTGAAATGCATATAGATATACTGTTAAAGTTTTTTTTAGCTAGTATAATTTGGGAATGAGAGAGTCTCATGTGAGAAATCTCAAGACATGTGAAGAGATCATTTATTAGTAGAGAAATTTCACAAGTATTTACTCTAGTGCAAAGGGCGACAGCTGTGTGAGTCGCTGACTGCATAGGCTATAGGACGCTTTTGTGGCGCACTTTGGCGAAGATTTTTGAGCAATAGTAGTTAATTAACGTGAACCACGTTTGCTTCGGATGCACCGTCAACAGCAGCTTGACTCACTACCCATTCAATTGCTACGAGCTTATTTCGAAAATCTGCTTGTAAGCCCAATTGTAATATGCCGAGGCTCAATATACAATGTACGATCAATCATCACTTTCATGAAGGAAGCAGCATTAGTTTTCATCTTCGAAAGTTTCTTTACACTACACTCTCAAACGGAAATCATAATTGCTCTGGACAAATCTGTAGATGTGATCAATGCTGCACTACCATATGGTAATAAAAACACCAAATATCACCTCTACCCTCTCCGGGTACAAGTCAAGCAACTTTTGCTATGTCCTTAAGAGGAGCGGCAGGAGCCTCTAGCTATCAAATGAGTTACGAACCCAAAACTCGGATTCGCGGTAACTTTGGATTCTCTGGATTTTTTCAATAAAACAATAAGCAATGAGTGAGTGGGTGGAAAAGCTGCTCCAGTACTTTGGATTGAGCTGTACCATCAACTTAGCTAGGGAAGGGCAATTCATTTACCACTCCAACTGCCCGGTGTATACGGAAGCCTCCATTCCTTATCCCATTCTATAGCTAGGCATGATGATATTATTTCTATGTAGAGATCTGTCCACTATCCCAATTAGGACATAGCAGCAGCCCATTTTTCGTGCAGTAAATGGAATTTCCTTCAATCATTTTAGAAGCTCAGTTTCATCTAGTTTACAACCACTCACCTGAACTTTTATAGCCGTTTTTGAGTCATTTAAGCTGTGGTTTGGTTTTCAGAATTTTAAGAGCTTACAAATTTTAGTATATGAAAATTAAAGAAAAAGTAAAGAGAAAATTAATATTTTAGTATATGAAAATTAATAAAAAGTAAAGAAAAATAATATGAAGGGTGATTTGAAAAAACCAACACTCAAATGTACTTTTCATTGAATTAATACTAATTAAAAAAATTTGAGCCGAACTCATTAATTAATACAATCACTAAATGTGAAGGATTTATTAAGGCCTATTAAGATCTCACTCTTATAAAGTTATAACTGAATCCAAAGTTCCAAACCCGACTATCAAGTCAGTTCCACCTCCTTTCCTTCCTTCCATACTTGTAGGCTATCAGAACCGAAGATAAAGGAGCCCTAAGAGAAATGGAACACTATCATATCCCTTTCGCTCCTACCCCAACATGGTCCAAACCATTCTCTCTCCATTATCCTCTGCCCCCTACTTGCCCGCTCTGTTCCAAAGGTGTGCGGCCAGAAGGTGTAGCATTATTCAGTAAACTCTGTGCATAACATTCTGCAGCAGCGGATGCTCATATGGTTACACGGAGGGATATTGCTATGCTGGTCGTCCCCTCCCCTTTAGCTTAGAAAAAAAAAACCTCAGTTCATACGTTTTCTCGTGTAACTTTGTGTTAATGTTATTGACAGATTCTATTTCAAATTTGAATTATTTAGATAAGAGTTTGTTTAAATGTTCAAGATGAATTTTGAAAGAGGAGTTCAAATTCACAAAGTGTGATCCGTTTCTAAAATTTCTCAAGTATTCACTTGATCTTTGATATTAGCTCGAGCAAACTAGAGTATTTTTTATACAAAGAGTTTTGCCCTATCTTCGCTCCATCTTAGCTCGAGCAAAATAGATACTTTTTTACACAGAGTTTTTCTTGACCTTCGCTCGATCTTGGCTCGAGCTAAATTCTCCGATTTGAATTTTCTTATCTTTTTCTATTTAAACTGTGAGAAAAACATCCAAGTTCTTTACCCAAGCTATTTTATCCTTCCTTGGCATCTCATGCTTGAGAGAAAATCCTATGATACATTTTGCACCTAAAGTGTTTATATTTTCTCTCTCCTGCATCAACCATTTCAATCACCATTGAAACCAATCTCATGTGAGAAACTTCAGAGAGCTTAAGAAGATTGACAACAGAAGTTATCAATGTTGAAGAACCAGTGAGTTCTTGAAGAGACTTACAAGAAGAACCTCAAAAGTCTAAGGGTTAATTACAAGAGAGCTGATCTAGATTGGAATATATAGATTATTACTTCAAGGTGGTTAGAGTCAAGCAACTAGATGTTGCCCGTGTCTGAGGCACCGATGTAAGTTTTTATCTTATAGTGAATTTTTAGTGGCTGCTAGTCCGGAGCGGTTTTTCTTTTGATAAGGTTTTCTACTTCATCATCAAATCTCTTGTCTTAACATGTGATTGATATTTCTTTGTGCTTTATATGTATTAATTTTTTAATACTTTCAGATCTAGTATGGCTGCACAATCATAAATCCGGTCGGACCATATTTTCAGTTGTGTCGAAATTGAAGGACCATACTGAACCACTTATAAGTAGTCTAGTCCGGTTTGGTCCAAAACAGTCTGGTTGGACCACTTATAAGTGGTCTAGACCGGTTTCTTTTTTTTCCTAAATATGGTTTGCATAAAGAGAGAAATGGAGTGACAGACAGAGAGGTGGTGTGAGAGAGAGGCAATAGAGGTAGTGCGAGAGAGAGAGAGAGAGAGAGAGAGAGGGGAGAATGAGATAGAGCCGAGAGGGAGAGTGAGAGAGAGTCAAGAGGGGAGAGATAGAATTGAGAAATTCAATTTCTAAAAATTATCTCCTTATCATTTTTCACCCAAAGATTAAAGTTCCTAACAAATTAATAATTTCTAAATTTAAAGAGAAAATTAGAGAATTTAAATTCAAATGAAATTAAAATCTCACCTAAAAATTCTCTCTCTGTTACCCAACAATTCTTAATTTGTATTTAAAGAGAGAGTGAGAGAGCGCCAAAAGGGATACTCGTAGAGAGAGAAGTTAACATATTAATAATTTCTAAATTTAAAGAGAGAATTACAGAATTCAAATGTAAATAAAATCTCACCTAAATCAAATTTAAGTCACGAGTCACAGTTCCTCTTCCTCCCGCATCTCTCTCTCCCCCATTTATCTCTCCTCCTCACCTTTCTCTCTCCCTTATGCACCTCTCTCTCACACATCTCTCTCTCACGGTCTCACCTCTATTTCTACCTCCTACACCTATTTCTCTCTCAATCTCTCTCTCTTCTCGTCAGGCAGTTGTGAGTTCTGTCTCTCTTAGTGGCGGGGTAATCCAAAAAAAGTGCTAATGTCTCAAACAATTTAGTTGCAAATGTCTCGAAAAATTAAGCATCATAAGTCAAAGAACTCAAAATGTATAATTTTAAGGTAAATGTTTTAAGTTTGTATACAAAAATAAAAAAGTTATTATTTGTATTAATAAATCAAGTCTGGTTTGGTCAATATCGTTTCTCAAAATGCATGAACTGGACCGGACCAGTTTTCTAAATCAAGTCCGAACTGGATCGGATTTGTACCACTAAAATCACAAATCTGATCCGGTCTAGTTTGTGGTCAGATTTTGTTCAGCCCTAAAATCTAGACAAAAATAAATTTAAAACTGGTTTTAAATTTATCTATTCATTAAAAAAATAGCACAGGGTCTGAACCCTGTTTTTCACTTTGCAAAATGCAAAGTATCAATAACGGACGAGGGCCACCGCCCATAATTGTGATCGCCACAGAGCCACGGCCGTGCAAGAGGCCTAGCGTAAGCCAGCGTCCACTGACAGCTAGCTACCGGCAAAATGAGTAAAACTTTTACTGGATGGCCGAGATATCACTGTACGTACTTCGCAGGGGGCTAAAAGAGTGTGTCGTACCAGCCTTTATCTGTGCTGGTCGGTTGCACCTATAGAAAAAGCTGGGAGTGGGAGTCAATGTTGGAGGCTGGCGAAGAAGTGTGCTCGAGCAAATTGGTTAACCAAAGTTTTTAATTCTAGCTACATGTTTTGCCAACTAAATTTGTATATAAATTTTGAAAATGTTATAAGAATTTAAGTGAATTAGAGTTTTAATAGATTTTAAGATAAAATAGTAAAAAAGTATAATTTTATAAAAATTAATAACAAAGTGTGAGATGATTTAAGTGAATTACTTATGTTTACTGTAATGAAAATATATTATTTTAAAATTATTTTATTTAATTAAATTAATTATATTTACAAACCAAAATTTCATAGTTGTCTTTTTTTTTTTATAAAGCTAATTTCATAGTTGTCTAGTTCATAACGTTAGGGATGTGTACTCGATTTTAAGCCGAGATTAAGCCCACCTAGAAATAGTGATGGGAGTGGTGGGCCAATTCCATAGCTATACTCGGACTTCACTGGTCCTACAATTGGAGTCGCGGTCAGAAGCCTGCGACGTGCTCCCCTTAGAGAAGTGGGAGGTAACCATTGGGCAACGTGGCCACCCTTATCCCAATCCTTTGCTACAAAGCACTGTCACTTTCCAACGTCCTTGATGCTGATTTCTCTCCAAATGTTGGCCGTTGGACTGTCACGTCACTATAGTAATAAGTCGTGTTTAAGCCGGTCCCGCAGTAAGTACTGGAGAAAATATAAACTATTAATAAAATAATAAAGTGTTTCGGTTCTGAATCTTCTTGCTGGAGGACCCACCGTTTGCTTTGTTAGGCTCCACGCACCACGGTTTGGTCCGTTAAATCTGAACCATATGGCATGTCAGTCATTTGTTAGCAACATTTTTTTCCTCTGATTTGTTTTTCCTCCTCCGCTAATCTGTGTGCTGCGGTTTTGTATTCGATTTTCTTCTAAATCGATCATTTAAGTGAGAGTTTATAAATGGTAAATTACTGTACTGACCCTCTTCACTATTTACGTATTTCTTATGTTGACTCATTATTAAAAATAAATATTTCATTTTTGCCCCTAGAGCTTGGCGAGTTTAAGCGGAACTGGACATATAATGTATGATGTATCGAGAAAATAAATAAACAAAAAGCAATGAGAGCTGAATGAGGTGTCACTGGTCGGTGGGAAGATCCGCGATCCACATCGATTAACTTTCAAATTTCGAATTTAAAATTCTTAGGTTTCATACTTTTAACGAAATGATCCTTCCGTCAGTCTGTCGTCCATATGCTTAACGACAAATGAAGCGGTCAACCGGATGTATATTTTAAAAGTAAGCGGTCGACCAATGATCATTTCGTCAAAAGTATGAAACATAAAAACTTTAAATTTAAAATTTAAAATCTAAGGACTAAAATACAAAACGGGTCAAAATTCAAGGACCAATTTGTCAATTTCCCTAAAATTAAAGGTAGGCTATCGTTTACTACATAAGAAGATTTTGTCTAGTCTTCTAACCCAGAATTATCTATACTTGTTGCAGCCATAGTTAAGGAAACATATAATAACTTGGGTTAAATTTCAAAGAATATATCATTTACAAGATGTTCTACGTATGCTCATGCTTACCATATTTACAAGATGCAAAAAAAAAAATTATTGATTTATCAATTCTCAACATATAGGACTTAATGTTTTACATTTTTTTTCACGAAGCTTAGAACATGATAATGAATTTTTCAAACAAATTATTAATTTACAGAATAAAACCAAATAAAGTTAATAAGATTATTTTTGCGAAATAAAAGGGATGATATCTCGAGCATAAAATTTTTATTTCTACCCCCAAAATTATCTGTTTTTATTACATAACGTTGCGGTTCGAAAGTATGCAAAATATCTAAATAAACAATATATATATTTATATATAAACACTGAAATTTCAGAATATATATATATATATATATATATATATATATAAACACTGAAACGGGGTAAAAGGTGAAAAAAAGAAGAAGGAAAATATATAGATAGATATACTGAAGAAGTATAAAATGTGAAATAAATAAATAAATTCAGGTTTCAATATATTATTAATATTCTCCCAATACGCTCTCCCATCACGCTCCACTTTTCTACACGGGGAGCTCTTTCAGTAGCTAATCCTAATTCCCTTCAGTCGCGGATCTCTCTCTCTCTTTGCCTTTTCACCTTGACTCTCAGTGTGCTGTATCTATCATCGAGTGAACCAAGGAAGGATCCCATTCTTGCTGTTCCCTCGCTCTTTTCAGTTTCTCAGATCTCTCTCCCAAATCCTAATTCCAAGGTAGTTACTCTCTGTCTCTCTCTCGGTTATGAACTTATGATCACATCGTACATAATTTTTGTTTTTGATAAGTACATAATTGATCATCGTCTTTGATTGATCCATCGTCCTCGACTACACTAATCTCCAAGTAAAGCAATCCTTTTGGTTTCGAGACTTTAAGGTCCCTCTGCAGTTCGATCATCTCAATTCCTTATGTTTCTGACAGATAGTGTATTCAATTTTGGTCTGTGGTCTACGCAGGTTAGAAATGGCGCACATTCTGCTACATGGAACGCTTCACGCTACGATCTATGAGGTGGACAATATCCACGGTGGCGGTGGCCCTAAGATCTTCCGTAAGGTATATATTGCCTTCTGCTTTTCATTCCGATTCTACGGATTTTGTACATATTATTCCGATCTAAATCGATCAGGGTGATTTGTCTTGTTGGATTTTTTTGTTTCCAAAGACTGTCATGTTTTATTTTGTGTGGATTTTTGGTTTTTAGGGCTAAATCTCAGGTAAAATTATTGTCATGGGTTCGTGACATTTGTTAAGGAGAAAAATGTGCTTGTTTATTTGAAATTTTAAACGTTAATATGATCTGTATATATGTTTTTCGATAAGATTTATAACCTCGAGGATTGCCGACTCAATGTGTTGCTCACATTTACTGGGATTTGCCATTCTCGAGATAGTTACCAGGCATTAAAAAAGTATGGCTGACGACAATTGTATTTGTGAGTCTGTTGTGATTAGCTCATTTTTTCTCTAGCTTTTCTGTACCATAATAGATGGAAGGGTTAATTACAATTTCCACATTCGAACTAGCATCCCAATCTCAAACCCCCTCAGAACTATAGCTTGTTACAACTCACCCCCTCTATATATGTTTACCGTCACGATTCAGTCCCCCACCCAAATTTTCTGTTATGTGGGACATTTTCCGTCCTACTTGGACAACATGTGGGACCTTCTTCGCACAAAAATATCAAATCACCCATGCCTATTGATTTTTTAAATTCAACATCACTCCCAAACAGAAAATCCAATTTGGAAAAATTTGCGTTGGGCGGCAAAACCACGGTTTTCTTGGCCTAGGTGGGAAAGGGAGGGACAATTTGGTATTTTCTTGCAAAGAAGGTCCCACGTGTTGCTCATGTGGGACGGAAAACGTCGCAGATAACTGGGAAAATCTAGGTGAGAGATTGAATCATAATGGTAAACGTAGATTAATGGGGTGAGTAGTAATAGTTTAGGAGGATTTTTGAGAATGAGGTGCTAATTCTAGGGGAAAATTGTAATTAACCCTAGATGGAACTAGAATTGTTGTTTCCCATGGTAGAAGGTGTTTTGAGGATTCGGCTAGGTCTCTAGGGAGTTTGCAGGGTGATGTGTTCCATTCTCTTTTCTGTTGGGCTAATGCTTTGTTGGGGGGTCGTTTTCTAGACTATTTTGATTTCCTTAGTTATTTCATTTGTATGCTTTGAGTGACTTCGGTACAGTCTTTGTACTGATTTCGCCTCTCTTTTTTTTTTTCTTTTTAATAAAACAATGCTTACTTATAAAAAAAAAAACTTATCTCGTAATCCTGCTCTATGAGTTATTCTCGTTGTGGATAAATGCATTTTTTTTTGGCATGTATAGTTTTCTCCTCCAACTTTCGGAAACAATTTTGCGGTGGTTTTGTAATTCATCATTCACCCTTGTTTGACTGTAATTCCTTTTCTTTTCTTCTTTCATTAATCAAAGTGTTTTTCCATTAGATGCCTTCTCTGATCAACAAACGTTTGTTTCAGTTTGTCCTCTATTTATTTGTTCCTAGAAATTGGATGCTTTTTTTTGGAGTATAGGCATTCCAGTTGAAGGTAGTTTTCCTGATTGAAAGATGAAAAGTTTACTTCATTTACGGAAGTTTGTTTTTTTTCTGTAATCTATCATTTCCATCTTTTTGGCTCCTTTTACTATCTCTGTTTGTTGATGATTGCTTTTCTCTTTTGTATTTCATTGTTGAATTTACATTTTGTAGCTTATGGAAGGCATTGAAGAGGCTGTTGGTGTCGGCAAAGGAATTTCTAAAATTTATGCAACTATTGATCTAGAAAAAGCTAGAGTTGGGAGGACCAGAATACTAGAAAACGAGCATAAGAACCCCAGGTGGTATGAATCTTTCCATATTTACTGCGCTCACATGGCTTCAAATATTATATTCACTGTCAAAGATGCTAATCCTATTGGGGCAACCTTGATTGGAAGAGCCTATGTTCCTGTTGAAGAAATATTGGAAGGGGAAGAGGTGGATAAATGGGTTGAAATCTTGGATAAAGACAAAAACCCTGTACGAGGAGATTCTAAGATCCATGTGAAGCTACAATATTTCGATCTTACAAAAGACCTTAATTGGTCACGGGGTATCAGAAGTCCTAAATTTCCTGGGGTGCCATACACATTCTATACGCAGAGACAAGGATGTAGGGTTTCTCTGTACCAAGATGCTCATATCCCAGATAACTTTATTCCTAAAATCCCTCTTGCGGGAGGGACATATTATGAGCCCCATAGATGTTGGGAAGATATATTTGATGCGATCACTAATGCAAAACACTTCATCTACATCACCGGATGGTCTGTTTATACAGACATTTCCTTGGTAAGGGACTCAAGGAGGCCAAAGCCTGGAGGAGACATCATCCTTGGTGAGCTGCTTAAGAAAAAGGCAAGTGAAGGTGTTAGGGTTCTAATGCTTGTTTGGGACGACAGGACTTCTGTCGGTTTGCTGAAGAAGGATGGATTGATGGCTACACATGATGAAGAAACTGAACATTACTTCCAGAATACTGATGTGCACTGTGTTTTATGTCCTCGAAATCCTGATGATGGTGGAAGCATTATTCAGGACTTACAGATATCCACCATGTTCACCCATCATCAGAAGATTGTAGTGGTGGACAGTGAGCTGCCTACTGAAGGATCACAGAAAAGGAGGATTGTGAGTTTTGTTGGAGGAATTGACCTCTGTGATGGGAGATACGATACTCCCTTTCATTCACTTTTCAGGACATTGGACACTGCACATCATGATGATTTTCATCAGCCAAATTTTACTGGTGCGTCAATCCAAAAAGGAGGTCCAAGGGAACCATGGCATGATATCCACTGCCGACTTGAAGGAGCCATTGCTTGGGACGTCTTATTTAATTTTGAGCAGAGGTGGAGAAAGCAGGGTGGTAAGGACCTACTTGTTCAACTAAGAGAGCTTGAGGACATTCTTATTCCCCCATCTCCAGTTATGTTTCCAGATGACCATGAGACCTGGAATGTGCAGTTGTTTAGATCCATCGATGGTGGGGCTGCTTTTGGCTTCCCGGAGACACCTGAAGATGCAGCCAGAGCTGGACTTGTTAGTGGAAAGGATAATATAATTGACCGAAGCATTCAGGATGCATATATTAATGCTATTCGACGTGCAAAGAACTTCATTTATATCGAAAATCAGTATTTCCTTGGAAGCTCCTTTGCCTGGAGTGCTGATGACATTAAGCCTGAGGACATTGGAGCTCTGCATCTGATTCCAAAGGAGCTTTCACTTAAGATTGTTAGTAAGATTGAAGCAGGGGAGAGGTTTACAGTTTATATCGTTCTCCCTATGTGGCCAGAGGGTATCCCTGAGAGTGGATCTGTCCAGGCAATACTAGACTGGCAGAGGAGAACTATGGAGATGATGTATAAAGATATTATTCAGGCTCTAAAAGCCAAGGGTATCCAGGAGGATCCTCGGAACTATTTGACTTTTTTCTGCCTCGGAAATCGGGAGGTAAAGAGGCCTGGAGAGTACGAGCCTTCAGGAAAACCTGAACCTGATTCAGATTATATTAGAGCCCAGGAGGCCAGGCGCTTCATGATCTACGTTCATGCCAAGATGATGATTGGTAAGACATGCTATCACGAATCCTCGTTTTTTCCTTTAAAATGATTTTCCGCTTTAGTATGAATGCCCTTCATCTCAGAAGGATTTATTGACTTGATGATGTTTCTCTTGCTTCAATATAAATATAATATCTCATGTTAAGACATTGAGGTGATCTCTGTCTTTCTACAGTTGATGATGAATATATAATAGTTGGGTCTGCCAACATCAACCAGAGATCGATGGATGGTGCTAAGGACTCTGAGATAGCAATGGGAGCCTACCAACCATATCATCTGGCAAACAGGCAGCCAGCATGTGGCCAAGTCCATGGGTTCCGTATGGCACTTTGGTATGAGCACCTTGGCATGCTTAATGATTTATTCCTTCATCCAGAAAGCGAGGAGTGTGTCAGGAAGGTGAACCAGATTGCTGACAAATATTGGGATCTCTATTCAAGCGAGACGCTTGAACGTGACCTGCCAGGTCACCTGCTACGTTACCCCATTGGTGTTGCGAGTGAAGGAGAGATCACAGAGCTGCCTGGATTTGAATTCTTTCCTGACACGAAGGCTCGTGTTCTGGGTGGCAAAGCTGACTACATGCCTCCAATCCTTACTACTTAGTGGTATTTCTTGCTTGATTCATGCAAGTACTAGCCTTTTACATAATTAATTACTGTTACACTACTATTTTCAGTTTTTGCGCAATAAAACCTTTCTTATGTTTGATAGCATGCGGAGACTACTTTTCCTGTTAGGATGTTTATAGCAGGATCTACATAGATGTGGAAATGCTGTGTGATTTTGATGCTGTCTAGTATAACTTTTGAGCGTTATGTCTATGTGACCCATGAATGTTTCTTTTATATAGTCCCAGGTTATGTTAATACTGTATACCGTAATGTCTCCAACCAAAGGAGTTTTGACCACTCTTCTTGCAACTTATTAGAATGTCAATTAGTCTCTCTCAGCCGAGTCGATTACGAACCTGATGTTCCTAACCCGGTCATATGTCCTTCCTGTTCAAGTTCTTTAAATAGGTAAGATATCATTTTTTGTCTGTTCATATAATCACCGTCTAAGTTCTTGCTTTACTCATATGACTGCTGTTAAATTGCTGAGGTTGGTATTTGCCTCCTTATTACACGCTGAAATCCTTCCACTTAGTTAGGGTTATGATCACAATGCGGTTCATAACCACCACTCCACCTCACAAAACACACACGCAAGAACCAAAGAAGATACAATTAGGGAAGCTCCTCAGCAAAGAACAAAAGAACTGGCCTTCCCCTTCTCTGTCTTCGGGAGCCTTCCCGCGGCGTCTTCGTGTCATTTTCTCTTTCGCACAGCAGGTTGTACTTGTGGTTTTAATCCCTTCGAATAAATCGGTAGAGGTTGTGCCCACACAGAAAGTTTGTCATGCATATTGCATAGGCTCAAAGTGGGCTGACGAGCTTTTACCTTGTCCGTTAAAAGGGCTACTCAAGAAATTGGACCGGGAGGTTGATAGTCGTGTGAATTGGTAATGATCTGCTTGGGCTAGTTTTTTTTCCTTGCATATAGCAAATGGTGGGTCGATTGAAAGAATCCAAAGTATGTGTTTTTGAACCACGAAATTTTCATGTATGACAATTGACAGGTCTGATGTTGTGACGAGCTTCGATCCGATGTAAATTACTCTTTTTTATGGGCATCTCGTTAACCAATGTAATATCCCCATTTAGCTAGAGGGTGTTTGTTGATTTTTTTAACAGTTATTATAATTTAGATAAATATTTCAAATGCATCAGAAAATTAAGATGATTCTTCGTTTGTTTGTTTGTATTGGATACACCACCAATGATCTTCAAAGAATCTCTTAAGCATAACAAATATCTTGTTCGGTTAATGGTTATCAAAATCAGTGAGCCAATTTAATGCGCCTTATCGCGTACGAAGCTGTAAACAGAAGGAATTTGACTTTGATTCATGTCTATCATTGAAACCTAAGATTGTCACATTAATTGATGAGAGACCCACACGGAAGTCGATTGATGAGACCAAAACATAACAAATATAGGCTGTTTGGTTAATTCTCAAAAAAAAAATTCAAAATTTTTTCACAATCAATTTTTAATCAATTCTAATATTTTTTTATAAACTTTAATAATTTTTTTACAAATTAATATATTTTTCAACAATTTCAAGAAAATTTATACTAACGGTGAATAAAATATAAAAAATATTTTTTAAACCAAACCAAATAGCCATAATTTTTTGCAAAGTATGGGGTTGGGGTCCCCTTGACTTGGTCTCTGTTCATAATAATAGGTGAACAACTACACACTAACCATCCCAACTTGGTTCGCGTGTAGTTTATATAAAAAAAACGGCCTAGGGAATTAAAAGCATCAATTCCTATGGTCACTGGGTCAAACCTAAAACTTCCTTCAATGTGGCAACGGTCAATAGGCTCATATATAAGTACTAATTGCACCGGTTCACACAGCTTATCCAAACTCCAAATTGAATTGCTCTGCTTCCTATCCTCTAGATAATGGTTGCAACTGTAAATTCAGTTCGATTTTTTTTTTTATTGAAATTCGGTAAGAGCGAATTTCCAATTGTACTCATACGGAGGATTAGACTAGTCCAGGACCACATTTCATTTTTTTTATTTTTAGGTTAATTTTAAAAGGGGTAATAACATATCAAAACAAAGAAAACTTTTTAAATTTGTAATGTATATTAAAAAATAAAAATAAAAATAAAATTTTTTATTTATATTAATAAACCTCCAGTTCAGTCCGCGGTAAGATTTTGTTCAGTCCTGCTCTAGATCCCTACTCCACCCTGCTCTCTCTCTCTAGAGTTGACTGCTGACCTCAACCAAATGCCCCTCCAGATCTCCCCTGCACTGGTACAACACAAAAGCCCCGACATTAAACACCAAACTCTGCCTCTTCCATTTCCTTCTCCCCGGATGCCAAAAAGTTAGAAAAAGAGAATTCCAGATGTCCACGCCTGCTATGTTAACAACCACCACGTCCCAATATTTTCTCTCGTTCTTTTTCTAATTGTAATTGCCTCTTCTATTCTGTCTTCGATTCTGTCTTCCCCCATTCCTCACTAAACTACACGAGCACTTCTCTCTTCTCTCTTCTCTCTTCTCTCTGACTCTACATATAGCTCCTCTGTACACGAGTACTCCCTTGTGCGCGAAAACGTAAAACTACCCTGAGGCTCTGTTTTCTTTCTTGTTCTTCTTCTAGGGTTTTTCTTCGCCATGTCTTCCATATCACAAGGTTTGGTCTTGGCCACGGCCATGATCATCTCTAGCACCGCTTTATTTCTTGGTTATTGTCGGCAGAAGTCTCTTTCACCAACCCAAGTTTCAGGGATTCAAAGCTCCCAGCAGCCCGAAAAGCAAATTTTACGTTCTTGCATATGTTCAGGTAAGCGGGTTCCCTTTTTTCTTTCCCCCTTCTTCTTTTAGGATGTTTGGGTTGCGCAGTCCTCAAACACTTCCAATTACTAAATGTTTCGTATATGGTTTCTCTTTCTTTTCGTAGAGGAAAGGAAAAAGGAAAGAAAGAAGAAGAGAGTCCAATTCGCTGCGAATGTGAAGGAGCCACGTGGGGATGGTAAAGAATATAGGAAGCAGCGCATGAAGCCGATCAAAGCTGAAATAAGTTGCAGAAACGAAATCCGGGAAACTCGTGGAATGCCAGAAAATCGGATTGCTTTGTACAATGGGATTCTGAGGGACCGCGTGCAAAGAATGCAGTGCTCGTATTGATGAGTTGTAAAACTCTGTTTTTTTTCTTTCTTTCTGGCTTACAAGAAGAGAAATCTAGGGTTTCTGAGTTGTAAAATTGTCTGTTCTCCCTTTCTGCTCACGAGAAGAGAAATCTTGGGTTTCTGTGGTTGTAAATTCTTAGATTCCGCCTGACTTTTCGTCTTTCTGTTTTTTTTTGGAAGGAGAAAATACTGACCGAAGTTCTGTTTCTGATCTAAAATTATGTCGATTCTGCCTTTCAAGTTTCAATGGTTGAACTTCATTTATCAGTTTTGTTCTTTTTATTTATTTGTTTGAATTGTGGTAGTTATAATTTGGTAGAAAATTATATTATCAAAGCATATCTGTTTCCTGAAAAGAATCTGGAGGGAGAAAGAAAAAAGGTCAAATTCTTCCACTCTAGTTCATGTTCGACCGGACCATAAGAAAGACAAATCCGGGTCAAAATACTCTTTTGAATTCAATTTAATCATCCACATAATCTGGTAGAGAATGACCAAACTGGAGAAATTCGTGTTGTAATTCGAATTGTAACCAACCTTCGATCAGTCTAGAAAACAGAGGCATTGTCCCCGGCTCTTTTGGATATAGAAAGAACTACCCAATTAACACTACTTAAAATTGCAAGCTAAGCTAGCTGAATTGATTGAAAGAGATATCACATGGAGAAGAGAGATTTTGAAGCCCTTTCCCTGACAAATCCGTCAGGGTTTGAACCACTAGTCATAGCATACACATGGACCCTGTTATTTTCATGATCCAGTTCATGTGAACCTTGAGAGCGACCATCCTACAGAACAGAGGAGACGAGCGCGCCACTTCAATAATCGAGTCACGGTTGTCTTTGAGCAAGATATCGAAGCAGCTCAACTACATTGACCAAACCATCTGCAACAGACAATAACATAATCTCTGATTATATTTGTTTATTTATTTATTCTGATTATTTCGTTGCTCTCTTTTTGGTGTTGGGTGGTGGTAGATATGTGGAAATTGAGTTGCAATTTTATCAAATTATATTGAATGAAATGGTTGACACTTTGCAGCCAGTGGTGCAAGTGCATAGAGTGGCAGACAATATGGGCAGGCATGTGTCCAATTGCTGGGCGTTCAGGACCACACAGCCCAACTGAAAATTTGGAACGTAATTCTTCTGATTTGGTCCAGAATTAGCTTATAGTTCACTTGTAAATTGGTAAAGCTAATTGCATATAAGTGGTTCAAGATTAATTGGGCTATTAACTTTTTGGTGATTTTTTTAATATCATTTTTGTTCCTTTTTTACTCATACATCATTTTCTTTTCTTGTAACAATACATGCTTTGATATCCTCTTCCTCACTCTTAAGATGTTGAGTTCATGATATAAAGTAAATAAAAATAAAGTACTAAATACTTGTTTGGAATCGGATTTGAGCTTGAGTTTGAGATTGAGATTGAGTTTTAAAATTTCAATTTCAATTTTTTAGCTCTCAACTCCAAACTTCGTTTGGCATTTAGTTTTAGATTTATTTAAATTAATTCTACTCAATGATATTATTATTATTTAGTTATCATGATATTTAAAAAATTATATAAAATATTTAATATTTTCCAGATATTTAATATTTTTCTAAATATTTTGGTAGGTTTTTAAAATTTTCTCTAGTTCTTAAAGTTATTTTCAGTATTCATTTAAATACTTTTAAGGTTTTTTTTTTAGTTTTTATACTTTTCTGATTTTTATAAATTATTTTTAAAATATCGTGAAGACTAAATAAAAATAATATTTTTGAGCAAAATTAATTTAAATAAATCTAAAACAAACGGGCAAACTAAAAATTTAAATTTTAAAACTCGATCTCAGACTCAAGCTGAAACCGATTTCAAACAAGACCTAAAAAAAGGTGTTTTGTGTGGAGAGTTTAAAAGGGCAATTCGTATTCCCCTTCAGCATTACCGGGTTTTTATCAGTTTTTTTTCCAATTATTTTGGGCAAATAGAGGTTGATTTTTGAATAATAAGTTATAATGTGGAAAATATCGTACTGAGCTACTTCCTCGCTTGAAATTAGGTGGTCTCTTCAATAAGGACAACGTTAATGTGTATGTCGGTGAAGTGTTGGAATTGATTGATGTGATTACATCAGCCAAAACTATCAGACCAACCTTAATATTATAAAGAAGTTTTTGCATGCACGCAATCGCTTGCGTAGAAAGCTAAAAGTAGAGTAACTTTGGGTTCAAAAGAGAAAGAAGAGATTCGACAGACAGACATGTCTGCGAGCAAAACTATTTTCGATTGAGCGATGGAGGTTACAAGCTGTCTCAAGCATGAAGAATCCCATCACGTTCTTAATTCTAAATCAAAAGCAAACACAGAAGCGTAAGCAAGCAAAATAGACCTTTGGCTTTCAGAGCAATTAGCCAAACGAAGATAATTTTGGTCGAAACGGAAAGGGAACTGCCCGAACTGGGGAAGGCATAGCTCTGCAGATCCAAAAAAACAAAACTCGAGACAGCAAGGTACAAATTCCTGGTTAGGAATACTAGGGTTGAAAAATCTGAGGTCATTTTCCACTGCTTTCTCAGTGTCCAATCACACGCTTCATGCCGATATAGCTGGTATTGTCTTGTCATTTGTCGACCAAAAGTTTTTGGTTTGGGATTAGACTGTCTAGTTTCGTCACGCCGTGCATCACCGCGCTATAGCTGTACGTATCGTTGGGTAGTAGTTATTTATTCAAAGCGAAAATACAAAATTTCTACCATCTACGTGGTTTATACAATACAAGGTCCTACATGTTGGGAAATAATAATTTAATTACGTATTTTTGCATGCATATTCTACCATATGAATTCTGTAATATATATATATTTCCATTCTTTTAGAGTCCATACAAAAAAGAAAAGGAAGAAAGAAATCTTCCACTTTGCATGAGAAGGATGGTGACTTTTTCTATGGTGGAGAATTGAATCTGATGTGTAGTTTCAAAAGTAAATATCCTCCATCCACTTGTTCTTTGGCAGGGTTATGGCTATCATTAGAAAGATGTTGATCTTGATTACGACCTCTTCAGCTATTTCAATGGTACTGTCAACTTCACGGAAAGAGGCTCTTGGATGTGCTCTTACCAGGCCCTTGGACTCAGCCCGTGGACCGACAATGCTTTGTGGTGAATGTTGGGCCTAGGGCTGGGCCTTTGGACTTCGGGTTGACCTACTTGAACCCGAAGGGTTCGGATACGGAAATTTAAACTCGAACCCGACCCGAAATGCATGAAGAACTGAGCCGGACCCGAATTTCGGGTTCGGCTCGGGTTCGGGGCTTTGGGCCTCAAAAAGTGGTCCATAACGGTTTTGGGCTTCAAAGCCCAAAATGGCCAAAACCGTTCTGGGCTCTATATTTGGGGCCCAGGATGCCCAGGGCCATTTTTTTTGGGCTTTCCAAGTACCATCCATCAATTTTCTTCTACTTAGGCAATTAGGCACATTTCAAAACTTTCTAATTTCAAAGCCTTAAGTGTGCGGTGTTGTGATTCCAATATAAAGATAAAACCCTTTAGGTTCATAACCCTACATCACCCAACACTACAATGGGATGAATTTTGAATTTGAAACCATTACAACCTAACAACTAACTGAATAACCTAGGAAATTAGTCTATTACAAGCAATAAACATAATTACAAGCAATAAACATAATTCCTTAAGCTATTAGTCTATTACAATGAAATTATGAAAATATAATAATTATAAGTTCTAACTATTACAATAACTTGCTGAGATCAAATAACAATGAAAGCAAATAAGATATTCTTGAAGACTTGAGTCTTGAACGATCAAAGCAAATGAATCATCTTCTACCCTGCACAACAGTTTACACTTTAGACTTTACAAATCACAACACAATCCCTTAGAAAATAAAATGAGCATAAAAATAATCAATGCTAGACAGTAAACAAGTTACATTGTTTTTTTGTTGTAGTCATACTCCAGCAGTCCAGCTCCACGTTCATAATCATTATTAGAGAAGAATGTCCAATGGATCAATATCCAAGTCGAGATCATCCATCTGATATTAAGAATATAAAACTCATTTAAAAATTACAGTGGGTGAGTGTTGGATAAGTATAGCGCTTGGAATAATGATGTAAGACAAGAAACATCAAACATCAAACATGCACAAATGATTCAATCAAACTCATCCTCCACAATTTCAAACACAACCAAATCCTCCAATTAAGCCCATCATCCACAGTTTCACAACCTAATTTTCTAATATATACTCTAACATTATAATTTAACTATGAACTACAATAAATAATTAACATAAATTAAGGTAATGGATTTGTACCTGAATCAATGTCCCAAGTTTCAGGAAACCTTATGTTTACGCGTATTTTTCCTACAATCAAGTACGAGAAGCAAGTCAGTGGGGATGAAATTTAGAGCATGGATAGGTAGGCCTCTCCAAAAGTTATATCCCACCTTTTTGTCAATCAAGGTAGCCGTGTCATCAGAATCTTCATACTCTAGGGAGAAAACATCTTGGAACTGGAATGATTTTGTGCCACTGACAAAAGAGAAGTGAAACAAAAAATAAAACTTCGAGTGGAAAAATAATGTTGTTTTGATAACAGTAATAGTTATAGGAATGATAATGATAACAATGTCAAAGATGAGAGTAATAAAAGTTAGTTTTGTACATTCACGTATTCATGCATTTTCACAATGCAGTCACAGAAAACAAAACTAATGTATTTTATACATTCCCTACTTTGTACATTCACCGATTCACGTATTCATGCATTTTCACAATGCAGTCACAATACATGGCTTAAACTGAAATCATTTACCATCAGTCAACTAGTTACAGATTACCAAATCAATATAGGAACAAGTAGTTTTAAGCAAGCAAAGAAGACGGACAACAAGCAACTGTCGGCACCAATGGACAACAATAAAGGAACAAGTAGTTTTTAGCAATCTCAATTTGGACGAAGAAACTGAGGAAATGAACGAAATTAAAACTAACATCAAGTTCAGAATAATAAAGAGATTTGTAAGTCTGAGCATGATTATTTATTTGGATTAATTATAGAAAAATACTGTGGTTTTAGCTCAAAGCTTACTCAGTTCACTTTGATTATTCCTCCCTGTCGGCTGTCGCCATCCATTGCCTACCCGAAGCAATTAGTTCTCCATTACTTCTCCTTCTGATCTCCACCACCGCGGCTGTTACTTTTTCTTTCTCTCCCACAACGTTCGCCTCTATCTCAACTTCTTCCTGTCATGGTTTAGTCAACAAGGTCAGAAAATCTATGTTGGAAACACGATTCCTGATAAAGGGGAAATAAAGCAGCATTTCATTGGCAACCCATTTCTGACCTTGTTCAAAAAGAAATTTCCATATGCGTATGCGTTTATTCCTTACAGTTCAGAATAATAAACTAAAAGCAGTCTTTAGCAACTTAAACTTCGCGATCTCTGTCTACACATCCTCTTCGTACCTGTATGAACGAATAATAAAGAGTTTGTACACAAGTAAGATTATAAAATTTAGATAAAACTGAAGTGTGGTTGGGCTCTATGTGATTATCGAGAGAGGCCAGAGACACGGCCAGAGACGGAGACGGAGACGGAGAGAGGCTAGAGACACGGTGGCAAGAGGGGGGGCACGGTGGCCGGAGGGAGATAGCCGGTTTGGGGTGTGAAGAGGTGGCTGGTCGCTGGGGGAAATTTCGGAAGAGAGGCTCAGAGGCAGCCAGGCGGGGTGGGGGGTCGAATGAAATGACCTAACCTAAAGGGAGAAAATACCCTTAGCGAAACACACCGTTTCGCTGAGGGTATCAAACGTTTTTTGGTTTTCCTTTTTGGGTCTGGTCGGGTCACATTTCGGGTATAGAAATTTACCCGAACCCGATATTCGGTTTTTCCCTGGTTTTAAACTCGAACTCGACCCGATCGGGTCAGAAACGGGTCGGAAGTTCGGGTCCCGGGTTTTTTGCCCACCCCTAGTTGGGCCCAAAGGACTATGAAAAACTTTGCGCCCACTTCTCTGATTTTGGCGGTTTAGTATAAATATAAAATCAGTCCATGTGATATAGGCGAAAATCGAATTAGTCTTCATGATAAGAAAATTATAAAATTAATCCCTGTGATTCTATTTTCGTTTGTAGTTGCTCCTCCATCAAGGACTGATTTTATCCCTTTCTGAAATCACAGGAACTAATTATATGATTTTCTTATCATGAAGACTAATTCGATTTCGCGTATATCACAGAGACATATTTTGTATTTATCCCTACAAACAAAGGTAAATTTATTTTTTATCATTTGTTTTTTTAGGCTTTTAAAAAATGGAAAATTTAAAAATTACTGTTTTTTTGGGATTTTTATGAAATTTTAAAAAATTATATAAGTTTTTAAAATTGACAAATTATGCCTGAGTTTAAGTTATGCAAAATCACTCCCTCATGTTTCTATTTAGATTTTTAACGAAATTGATGATGTAGCACGTCATTATATAGTCATGTGTTATGCCACTTATCTTTTGTAAGTATAGTCTAAACTCAAGATGGTGACTTGTCAATTTTATAAATTTAAATATGTTTTCAAAATTTTATGGTAATAATTTTTAAATTTTCCTTTTAAGATAGATTATTGAATTTGTAAACTAAAAAAAAAAATTAAGTCTCTAAATTTGTACCACTTTTTAAAATTAGGCTTAGGGACTTATTTTTGTAGTTTTCTAAGACAATGACCTATTTTAAAAAAGATGTAAAATTATGGATCAAAAATAAATTTATCTTGAAAAAAAGGGTAGGACCGTAGGAGTCTTTTTTTTTTTTGTCAGCAAAACCTTTAGAGCCTTGAAAGTAAGTGCACAACTTTTATGGGTTAGTAATGTAATTGCATATTTTCGTAGCAAATTAAGTGGGACCATTAGATTTTCTGTATGAACTTGACAGTGGAAACTGTAGGGGAGCTAAACTCCATACTATATATAGTTTTTTTTTTTTTAATTCTTATCTATTTCCTTCTTTATTCCTTCCTTCCATTCATTGCCGGAGAAGAGGAGGAAGGAAACAGGCAAAGCAGCAAACTGCAAACCGAAAGGCCATCCCTTTGAGTGGCTTTCGGTTCCAGAAGAGAGGAAGAGAGTGAGTCTTCTGTTACACAATCTAACAGGTCGTTTTCTTTTCCTTGATCGAAGAAAACAATCCTTTATTTTTTGTTCATATTTGTAACTTGTCATCTTCCTAATTTTTTTTCTTTGGCACCTTTTATTTCCGGCGCTCAGAAGGGGTCTCTAATGTTTCTTTCCTGGAATCGGTTTCACGTTGAGCATTGAGTTTCCTGGGAAATTTCTGATCAGATCTGATAAGGCTTTGCTGGGTCTGTCTTCTATTGCATGACATGGGGTAATTTTTTCCTGATTCCTATTACAGATTTGGAACTCTATGAGGGGTTTTTCAAGCTTCTATATTGTTGGGTGTTTGGTGTGTTTGAATTAGAATAATCTATTGCAGTTTTAGTTATTACGTTGCAGAGAAAACGAGGGAAAATAGGAGTTGTGATTTTGAGTAAAGGAAATGAAATTGGCATTGCCGACCTAAATATTCCGTAGTTTGGTCCATTAAGAATTGGACCACATATTATCAGCCCAGCAATATGATCATATACAGCTCAGCCACGTTGATTGTTATTCAAGGATCCAATATAACTGAGAGGGGGTGGGGGACGGTTGTATATTATGTTTGATAGAGGAGATCTAAAATCTCAATCAGATACCTTGCTGAGCCTCTGTTCGGTTAAGTTTCCAGCTTCCCATGTCTCAAGCACTTAAATTTGAGCTTTTAAAACAAATAACCAAAGGAAGTTTTGAATTTTCCTGGCAATCAAATGGATGGATAATCTTTGGCTGTATTATGCTCTGATCTTTTCTTACCTCTCCATTTTTGTGTTGTTGTCAAAATGTTTATATAACCGGGTCTCAGAGATGGTATAAATTTCTGCCATTGTCATGCAGTGTTATTAAAAGTGTGCCTAGGCACGGAGTGCCAAAAGAAAGCACTTCTCACTCCAAGAGTGAAGTGCAGACAACAAAGCACACACTTTTTGGTGAAGCACCACGCACTAAGGAGTGCTTTTTAATTTTTTTTATGTAGTACATTAACATAATGATTAGGTCTAAACGACTACACCAATTATAATTTAGTGTTGATTAGCTCGACAGACTATTATCAGTGCACTGTACGATACACAAGCATGGTTTCCTTTCTATACCTGAATCTGTGGGATAAAGTCTACAAGAAACCAAATTGCAGGAAGATCTTCCTCAGAGTAGCATATCTTCTGTGGCTTCAAATAAATCTATAGAGTTGAAGTAACTTCAAAAATTTACAATTACATTTTGATTATTGCTCAGTGGAAAAGAGAGGGGGGGGGGGGGGGAGGCTTTACTGTTAGTCCTGCCTACCTAGTGGACCTGATTGATTCCAGTTGATTATATTTCGCCTCTTTCTTGGAGCCGGACAATCAGAAAAATTAAAATCATGGTTTTTGTGGATTGGGTCATAAATACAATACCAAAGAAAACTCCAGATATTTGATATCTATCTTTCTGAGTTTTACTGGGCTATTTAAATGATATGCTAATAGAATTTCCAGAACCACCTGGGTTCAAATGTAGATTATTTTAGCCTATTTGACTTCCCCTGAAGGAAAATCCAGTTGTGGGTCTGTACTGACAGTACTGTGAATGGTAGCAAAAACTGAGGCGCCTATCACATTGCTATTAGGTCTCCTTAATGCCTTGCCTGTTTGATAGCCAGTTGCCACGCCTACCTTAAGTGTGTAGTCCCGAGACAGATGATTTGGCTCAAAGGCCTTTATTACTCTTGGTGATTGATGTAATTTTAACTGAAAGAGTAGGTTCAAAAGGATGCTCGAATTGTGATTGTTAAACTGCTATTTTGAATTTTAACTGTTGTCAATCTGATATTTGGCGTGCATAGTACCTCAGCGGGTTTTTTGAGATTTGAGCCCTGGTAGTGTACCCCTAATACATGTCAGTAGTCAAGTGCAAAATATTAAACATATTGAGAGTTCAGAAGTTAAACTAAGAACTGATCTTCCTGAAATTAAAAGTTCAGCTCTAAGTATAATAGGGAACGTTAAATTCATCTTGAAACTGTAAGCAGGAGGGATAGTTTTTATTTTGTTAAAATTACAGGATATGGTTTGCTCTAGATTGAATTGAATGGGTTTAAGAGCGAAGGTTCCATTTTCTTATCAGGATTCTCGTCATAACTTTTACACATTTTGGCCACATAGCATTAATGTCCCCTTGAACTTGCATCTAAAAGTGTCTTTTATTTGTACAGGAAAAGGAACAATACAAAATGAAATGAAATTTTTGTTAGCAAGTTGACGTTTGGGATACTGAGGTTTCATTGTCAATCTGAGTTAACTGTTGCTGGTATTTAATGGATTCCAGCTCTATACTGGTGAATAATACTTTGAGCTGCTCTCTCTCGTCTTCTCCGTACAGTTTCTACCTGTTGGGGTGCTGCCCTTCCAACAAAATTGCATTTGTGATCTTAGGTGGATATTTTTGTATTGCTCTTCCATTGATTTTTTCATATGCGGTTCTATGTTTTTTTGGTTATAGCACAGTAGTCTTTTCTTTCTGGGATGAGAGAGGAGAGCGCTGGTTCCATATGGACCTATTTATCTTGGTAGCCTGCAGTTTCTATGGTTGTGGTGGCTGCCATTTATCGATAGAGATTATAGGTGATTTGTAACAGAATCATACGTATTTGCAACAGAGCAGTGGTTGTCTTGGATGTTGTACCAAGCCCAAATTAACGACCTCAGGAGATTCACAATCAAAAAGATTGCAGAGTCAAAGTCGGAAGGTGAAGAAACCTAGCATATCTGAGGGTTTTTGGACCACCAGCACGTGGGATATGGACAACAGTGCAGTTCAGTCACAAGGAAGTATCTCATCAATTAGTACAATGAACCACATTCTGGATATGCATAGCGTTGCTGGCAGTACTAACACCCCTTCTGAATTTGTAAATCATGGTAAGTTTGCATTTCTCCTTGGATGTTCAGGGACTCTGTAGGATTGGTATATCCACGTATTTTCCATAGCTGTAGGTCTTTGACCATGGTGTTCTGTGTTCTTTTTTATTTTTTCTGTGGATGGTGGGGAAGAGTCAATGTAAGCATGAGTGGGGGATGTAGTGTATCTTCAGTCCTTTTCATATGCTTTTTGGTTGGGCGCAGAATTACAAAAATATGCTTTTTGGTTGGGTGTCATGATCTGGATGATGTTGTAAAAGGAACTTCAATGTTTTCTCTTCCATCTGTTTCATGTTTACTGTGTGGGGGTGTTTTTTGAGCTTGTGTGGAACTTAAATTTTTTTGCTGCTGGGATACAGGTCTTCTTCTCTGGAATCAGACTAGACAGCGTTGGGTAGGAAATAAAAGGTCTGAG
This sequence comes from Myrica gale, assembly GCA_963930655.1. NCBI lineage: Eukaryota > Viridiplantae > Streptophyta > Magnoliopsida > Fagales > Myricaceae > Myrica > Myrica gale. The sequence continues at coordinate 7,098,688 of OZ005601.1, forward strand.
ATCCGAAGCCAACAGACAAGAGAACCCAAATTAAGGTGAGTCGCTTTTCGGAATTTAGGAGATAAAATAGGGTGTCATATTTGATGATCTGAGAGCAGCAACTTCGAACCTTTGTATTAGTTTCATAAGCTAACCTGGATGCAGATTCATCTGCTACTCACTAATTATAGTCTGTTTAATTGGTAGATGATTTAATTCATACCTAAAGACTCCCAACCGTAACCATCCCCATCCCCATCCCCGACCCTCCCAAAGCAAAGAAAAGGATACTGGATTTATCAGTTGTAACACCCATTTGAGGTTGTGCCTGTTTTGACCTCCCTTTTTCTTAAATAAAGAGTGGATGATAATTCATAAGTTGCTCAGCAAGATTGTATTCAATTTATTTTTAATGATTTTTCAACTAAAAATTGGGAAGGGAAAAGTGGAGGAGGTTGTTTTTATTTTTTTCTGGGGATTGACAGCACATTGTAATGAATTATTCCATATTTTGTCCGAATGCAACTTTGGAACAACTTTTTGCTTTCTTTTCAGTGCGAGTATAAGTTTGCGATAAGTGCCATCATCCCCACAACCCCAAGGGTACCACCACATTTGGTTGGGGATCAGACCTTGTTCCTAGTGCGGATCTCTCCAACCCCCTTGGGTCTAATGCACCTCCTCTCTCTCCCCCCCCCCCCCCCCAAAAAAAAAAACTCTTTCTTCCTTCCCTTCACTTTCATCTACTTAATTTAACCCCTTTCATTGTAGCCTATGCGAATTGGCCTCCTATCTAAGTGGAAGAAGTATTACGGTTATCATTAGACTGAGTGTTTCAAGCATCCAAATTGTATGACTTGCCACTACCTGTCACTTTACAATCCTTCTATTTAGGTACTCTCTGTACATAGTAGCCATGAGTGAAAGCTGTAGGACATGTTGGAGAATAAATTCTGCAATATATATACCTCTTTGTTTGTAAAGTAGGTATTGATTATTCATGAATTCATTTCTTGTATCTTGTCAACACTCATTGTCTATGCATTGGTAAAAAATTCTGGCTTTGCAGTTGGAATGCATCGTACGAAAGTTTGCTTGGGAGCAACAAGCCCTTCCCGCAGCCTATACCACTTGCTGTAAGCCTCTGCCCTCAAAAGCCAGATCAGGTCCTGTAGCATGTTCAATAACTCTTTTTTATGCTGGACGCAGGAAATGGTAGACTTTCTTGTGGACATCTGGGAGCAGGAGGGTTTATATGATTGAGCAACAGAAGTATGAGATGCCTTGACGTATTTTAGATATCAAAATCCACCATGGCTGTTCTAACATTCAAGCTGCTTCCATGGCAAGGGGGTGATTGACCAAACAGCGGCTTGTATATCAACTGTAACATTATCTGGCATGCCTATATGCTGGGGCTTTTATAATACAAGCCTTCAAGACATGCTTGTATTACATCTGGTTCTGTTTACGGCAACAGTTGCCATGAGGCAAATTTTGCGCAATGTCTCAAGTGTCTTGTTTTTAACTTCCTCAATTGCCACAGCCCTTAGCAGCTATGGTTTATGGGTCGTGGTAGGTTAGCTATTTTACCATCATCCCCCCACACCCACTAGGGCTGAACAAAATCAGACCGCAGATCGGACTGAATTTATGGTCTTAGTGGTTCAAATTCGGTCCGGCCCGGTCCAAGCCTTTTGGGAATCCGTTTGGATCGGATCAGATGGATTTATTAATATAAATAATAAATTATTTTTTTATACAAACTTAAAACTAGAGAAAAGAGGTGTGGGGAGAACGGATAGAGAATAGAGAGAGGGAGAGAGACAAATAGGGGGAGAGAGGTGAAACATGAAAGAGAGGTAGAAAGAGGTGAAAGTCTAAAAGAGAGAAAGAGGGGTAGTGGGAAAGAGAGGGAGACAGTTGAGAAATTCAATTTCTAAATATTATATTCTTATTATTTATCACAAGTTTCTAACAAATTAATAATTTTCAAATTTAATGAGAGAATTATGGAATTCAAATTCAAATGAAATTAAAATCTCACCTAAAAATTGTTACCCAACAATTCTTAATTTACATTTAAATTCAGGTAGTGAGAGAGAGGAAAGTTCTTAACAAATTAATAGTTAATTCAAATTCAAATTTAAATGGAAATAAAATCTTACCTAAAAAATTTCTCTATTACCCAACAATTCTTAATTTGTACTTATAGAGAGTTGAAAAAATTCAAATTCAAATAGAGACAAAATCTCACCTATCAAGTCTCTCCCTATCACCAACAATTCGTAGGAAATATTCGTTTTTATGATTCACAAAAATTTACATTTAAAGAGTTTAAATGAAAATAAAATCAATTTTGGATTGAATATCTCTCAAGGTTAATTTTAAAACATCTATTAATGGTTTCTTTGAATATATAGTAAACTAATTAATTAATAAATATTTTATTTTATAATTAATCACAATGTATTTGTAAATTTATTGGTGGACTTTTTATTTGCAATTGATGTATTTGGAATCCATTAATGGAAAATTTATTTCGATCAATTTAATAAGGTTTAAATTTCATAATTAATCATAATATGAGATCTAGGGGGTTAGAAATATTATACAACCCATATTTAGGATAAAAAAATCTGTTTGAACCACTTATAAGTGATCCGGTCTTTTAATTTATGCACAATCAAAAAGTTGGTCCGACCGGATTTTAGTCCAAAAATCGAACCGAATTTCTGGTTGTGCAGCCCTACCCCTGCCCCCTTCTCTCTCTCTCAAGACCAAAAAAGTATCCAATGGAGAGCCCTTTTGGAAAATGCGGATGGGAAGAAAGTGCCAGAATTTATTTCCAACCCTTATGTCTAATAATATTTAATTTGAATTTTGTCAAGAAAATATGTAAAATTTGAATCTTGATCACTCGGTTTTTACAGGTTCATCTCTAACCCGATATATTATTTCATTTGGAAGCGGGACCTCGTATGATCACGTTATATCCGGCTCTTCAAGGAAAAATAACCAAGCATATTAAAGATCAGGGTGATGTTCGTTTTGAGAAAAAATGTAGGATTTTAGAGAAGTTGTGAATTTTTATGTTGAATAGTGTTTTATTGGTGTTTGTGTAAAGTGGAGAGAGAAATGATTTGATGTAATTGTTTAATAAAAAAGTATTGGAGTTATGTGAAAAAAGTATAGAGAGAGAAAATTTATGTTGAATAAAAAATTAAAAAGTTGTTGGAGATTGTGTAAAATGTATTGGTTTTTGTGTTTGAATTCTGAATATGTTCGGTGATAGAATTGTGAATATACTTAAAATCCTGAAAAAATGGTGAAAACGAACATACCCCAGGTTTGTATACCTTTTTCTCTTTCTTCGGCGCATCTCCATTTTGTTCCGAAGCTTGGAGCATTCAAGGATGTTCTGCGTGAGACTTCAAAATTCCTAGCGCGCAACAACCTAACTAATTTTTGTTTTGTTTTGTTTTGGGTAAGTAATTATTTTGATTTTTTCTTCTCAGCAAAAGACCAAAGTTTAAAAAGCTGAAAGACGTGTGATGAAACAATCTTAAACATTCATCATAATACTGGAATTCTAGTATGTTTGAGAAGGACCAATAATCATCTCTCTCGTTCTCATGCATCGCTTTTCTGATGGGTCACCACCACCTCGTCAGAACCTCTTAGAGACCTCTCCAACTGTCCAAACAAAAGCAACCCTTCTTCAATTCCCCTGCTACCCTCTCACGATCTCAACATCAACATTATCAACACCAACAAACAGACATCTGACATCCTCTGCCAGTCGAGGTTTCTAACTCTCGGAAGTAAGCGGTAAACTGATCAATGGCTTTGGCTCGTTTTGCTTTGAAGATCAGTTTGCAACAAAGGGCGTTGGCTTCCTCTTATTCTGCATCTTTTCTGGGTCAAGTTGTTAGTGATAGGAGTGTCAGCGGTGTTCAGAGGCAGAGGTCGGGAGACGAAATTGTGAGGAGGTTTACTGCAGCTGAGGGTGATGAGACGTCAGATCATCGCAAAGAGGTTGATGTTTCTGAAGGACGTGATAAGAAGTCGAGGCCGTTCCCAAGGAGGAACCGCAAGAGTTGGCTTTGGAGGAACAAGGACCGCGACTTTACCCCTGCCCTTTATGGTAGCTGCGTCTTTCCGCTTTCTGTTTCTGTCTCTTTAAACCCAAATGCTTCACTGATCTCATTTACGTCAACGCGCGAAGTCTATAATTTTGGTGTTCTTGGATGTATCGGGTGGACTTATTGACCCATAAATTAGACTTTTTCGGGACCTCGATGATAAATAAAAGCAAATACTCGAAACCTTTTATCCTAGTTTAATGGTGTCAATTTTGGGAGAATATACCGGACAAGCCTAGCACTCGGGAAGAGGAAAAAATTTAAGTAGCTCAGTTAAAAAGAAACAAACCCATAGTCATGTGAGTGTATTTGTCAGGCGATTAGGCTGTAGTAATGAAAATTGGGTTTGACGTTCTAGAGAGAAGTACCTTTCTTGGCCAAAACACTTGCTACCAGGTTTTAAAGATTAAAGAAACTATGAAAAGTAGACCAACTAATCCCAGTTTTGCTTTCTTTAGATTTTTTTCCTCGGGGCTTGGGCATGCACTCATGCAAGCAACCCAGAACATCAGCCGGCTATTAGAGAACTTGAACATAACGCCTTGGTCGCTAAGTGGCCGTGTCAAAGAGACGAACGATTGCTACATTTTGCGGTTTGACGTGCCGGGGCTGTCCAAAGAAGAGTTGAAGTTCACTATCGACGACGGGGTCTTGACAATAACGGGAGAGCACAAGGAAGGGGCGGACGAAGACTCCGATGACGAGTTTTGGTCAGCTAAGAGCTATGGCTTCCATCACGCAAGCCTCCTCCTACCAGATGATGCTAAAGCTGACGACGTTAAGGCGGAGTTGAAGAACCGAGTCCTAACTGTTATCATTCTCAGAACTGAGAAGCCAAAGAAGGACGTGAAGGAGGTCAAAGTAGAATAATTGATCATAAAGAGGCCCGAGTTCGAGCCTACGACGTGTTTGTGAACGTGGGAAAATTTCCGGGGCTTGTTCGTGTCGAAGAACTTTCTTCTGTGTGGACTTCTTTTTTAGAGTGCGTTTGTTAAATAAAAATTTTATTTTCATCCAATACAATTTAAAATTTCACTTTTATTTTTATTATTTACTCACCAATTTTAATACCACATTTTTTTTAACACTAATACAAAATTTTAAAAACAAAATCACTGTAAAATAACTATTCTGGCCTGTTTTCGAGATGCTGTGGTTGAATTTGAAAATGGGTGAGACATCAATCCTTCCACCAAAGATAAGAGAAGGCCCATTTAGAAAAAAAAAATTAAGAGAAGGCCCAGTTTGTTTGTTCTTTTCTTTTTGTACCTTTTTTCGGGTGGTTTTGTGGGTCCTGTCTGTGACGTCTGACTCTAGTTTTACATCGTTTGTGAGTTCCAAAACGAAATAGACCTGGCGATTTACCACGCAGCCCCTAAGCCCAATTCGTTATGGAATATGGAGACTGATCCGGCATGCTAGAGACCTACAGTCTAGCTTCGTCGTAGGCTACAATTTTCTAAAAGTAAGTGCAGTCAGTACTCTACTCCGGGACACTACCTTCAGGCTAAGCTCCTATTTATTTGCCCAGTGTTCCTTAAGGAGTGTTGAACAATTCCTGCCCAAAAATATTGAATGGATCACAAGAGAGACACTGAGATAAAATCGAGGGAATCGTGAGGGGGTGCTGTTCTTTTCTTTTTCTTTTTTTGTCTGCATAACGAGAGAAAATACCGGACGGGGAACCTACCCAAAATGGTGCTTATCTAACGAACAGGCAGCAAGCCGGAGAGATTAGCACATGAATCTACTACCAACAGCATACGCTTGAGTTTTTGCGACTCTAATAAACGAGCCTACATGTTACCACTAAGTTCTAACCGTGTGGGGATTGCCGTATCTGCAATTTCTCGTTGCAGAACTCCAAGAGAGCAGAGAGAGACTTGTACTGAAGGAGGAGAAGAACAAAATCGGTGGCCTCAATTTTGTCGAAATTAATAAGGACCACTGCCAAAAAGGGATGGTTTTCATCAACGTCCATCACTGACACTAGGATTCTGACAAACGTTATAGTTACAGACTTACAGCATGACGCTATGCTTATGATTTGAACAGTTTGTAATGCTAAGTCTAATCCTGCACTCTTTAGCCTTCACTTACACTGCTGCACTGATCACTGAGGGACACACCTGCAGATTGGAGGGCCAAACAGAGCTGGTGTGAGATCAGGACCGTCGGTATATGTTCCTTGCAGGGGGCAGGTGGTCTTAAATATTCAAGTACTAAGTGCGTGGATGCTTCTTTCCTGTCCATCATTGTTTATCCACCGACTACTCTTTATCATTCTTTCTCTGCAATCTTGGCGGTAAAAGGATTAGTGGCACGCCTTGCTACGGTACGGCTGTCATAAAAGACGTTGTAAAGGCAGATTTACGCTCATGAGCATTTTATGCATTCAGATGGCTAGTGATAATCTATAAAAAAAAAAAAAAAGATGGCTAGTGATAAAAGGATGAGTTTCCTATACGCTCAGTAGGTAGGAAAATACCCAAAAGCATCTAAGCTCCTGAAGTGGTGTTTAAAATCTTGTCAAAACTTAGGGAGTGAAAATAAAATTTTCCTTAAGCGTGCTCATATGTTTATTTAAGTCAAACGCATCCTCACTTTAAACTGATATCCATCGTCTTGCTAGGCAAAGGAGTCTTTGGAATTTTTGTCATGTGAAAAGGGGAGCTAACTGCCTAGCTCATAAGATTGCTCAATGGGCGTGTGTTACGGATGTAGAGGGTTCTATTCCTTTAAACTGTATCCCTGTTTGCATCCTATCCAGTGACAACCCATGGATCCCCCCAGGTTGTTACCTCTTAGAGGTCTGGTTTGTTGGTTTATTTAGAAAAAAAAAAAAGAGGGAGTACTGTGCGCAAAGTCACTGCAGTTACTACAAAAGTGAGTATTGTGTTCATATGTTCCTGTTCCTGAGCATTTTATAGGATTAGTGGCACGCCTTGCTACGGTAAAAGGATTAGTGGCACGCCTTGCTACGGTACGGCTGTCATAAAAGACGTTGTAAAGGCAGATTTACGCTCATGAGCATTTTATGCATTCAGATGGCTAGTGATAATCTATAAAAAAAAAAAAAAGATGGCTAGTGATAAAAGGATGAGTTTCCTATACGCTCAGTAGGTAGGAAAATACCCAAAAGCATCTAAGCTCCTGAAGTGGTGTTTAAAATCTTGTCAAAACTTAGGGAGTGAAAATAAAATTTTCCTTAAGCGTGCTCATATGTTTATTTAAGTCAAACGCATCCTCACTTTAAACTGATATCCATCGTCTTGCTAGGCAAAGGAGTCTTTGGAATTTTTGTCATGTGAAAAGGGGAGCTAACTGCCTAGCTCATAAGATTGCTCAATGGGCGTGTGTTACGGATGTAGAGGGTTCTATTCCTTTAAACTGTATCCCTGTTTGCATCCTATCCAGTGACAACCCATGGATCCCCCCAGGTTGTTGCCTCTTAGAGGTCTGGTTTGTTGGTTTATTTAGAAAAAAAAAAAAAGAGGGAGTACTGTGCGCAAAGTCACTGCAGTTACTACAAAAGTGAGTATTGTGTTCATATGTTCCTGTTCCTGATGCAAAAACACAGTGATCTGAGGATTGAGGAAGTCCAAAAGAAACACTGCAAAAGGTAAATGGGAGTCCCAAACCTTTTCGCCGTTGATCTTTGCCAAAATTTTCCAAACAGTGGAATGGAGAAGCTTTTAAATTTTGTCCTTCCGTTTCACCCCTCAGCAGTCTGTAGTTTCCGTCCGTTGCGTGAAGCAAGTTATTCTATCAGTACGCATGCTGCAGGCAAAAGACAAGAAAAGGGAGCTTTATACATCCAATTTCATCGGGCTTACAAATTCCGCAAAATCATCTCGTTCTCAAGATTATGAAGTCTTGATATTGACAGATCTTTTAGTGCGACTGTATTGAGTAAAACTCCTTGGAACTAGAGATTTTGGTAGTTTGCAGATTGTGTACTGCATAGTATAAACGAAGCCTCCATTGCAAGTGAGACATACTTTAGACTTACAGAGTTACAGGTTGGACTGAGATTCAACATGTTTACACTCTCACACGTCCATATTCAACAATCTCATATTGTACCTTACTACTGTATAACTTGTTTCTCTTTCCGATTCCTCACAAATTAAAGCATGATCTAATAAGATCATTTTTTTCTTTAGCTCTCACATTTATCTCGTGTTTCAAGTCACACGTACTTGTTCTCTATTCTTTATTTGAAATTCTTTTCTCGATCTTTCAAGCCTTCTCTTGATAATACTATAAACCTTCTCTCACTTAATAAACAGATCACTGACTCATTCCGCAAACTAAATTAACTCCAGCAGTCATAGAGTGTGTTCGGTTAAGGTGTATTGTGAGGATTTTTTGTGTTTTGTGAATTTTTATGTGATGTTAACTTTATTGATATGTGTGTTGTAGTTATATTTATGTGATGTGAAAAATTATGTTTGGTTGTAGAATCCTGAGGATTCAAAAAATCTTGAGGATTATTCCTAAACGAACATGCCCCTAGTTTAAACATATGGTCGAGATATATTTCATATCAGGCAAGGATAAAATTGGACAAGAGAATATGTTCGTTAACTGCTTTAAGCATGAAAAGTAGTTTGCAATTTAAGGGAATATCATCTCTCTCTCCCCCGTCAAATTTGGTTGCGTTTGCGTCCTAAAATTTTACACACTCTAAAATTTTAACACAATAAAAAATTACAATATAATCTCTCTCCCCCCATCAAATCACTACTGTTCACTACAAAAATATAAAAAATTATCTCTCTCTTCACTTTTTCACTAAATCCAATACCTAAAATTTTAACAACACTAAAATTAGAAACACAACGTAAGTCTCATATCTATAAATAAAAATTAATTAGTCCTTCTCAAATTTTAATTTGTTTTACTACGTTCTTCGTGTGTCGAAAAAAATCAATTTAAAAACGATAGAGACGGACAGCTAAATTCCCTTTTCCTTCTCATGAAAGATTCTCAACAATTAAAGATAACTGAGCAATCCATAATAATGGTTAAAGAATACTCCAGTACTTCTTATTATTAGGGTGTGCCGCAGCTAGCATTTTCCTCGTGATCAATGCAGACGGTAGATGAGGTTATTGAGCTGTCCAGTCCCCCATGGCAGTCAAGCCACCTAAAGATCATCAAAGGGCAACTTCAGTCCACTTATTAACAACCCCAAGTCAAGAGCACCGGTTTCCCAAAAAGTGTTGTAATTAGTGAGAAAGCCATGGCTTCAGAGAAATGTCTCTCCCACGGGAAGCAGCGCTTCCCAACCTTGTCCACAATATTTTTTTTCTATAAATACCGCACTGTATTGATTCTGTTTTTTTCCATCAAACATCCAATCCCAGCTTTAAAGCACTTCTTGTTTCTCTTTCTCCAAATCCAATCCTTCACTGTAACATACATCAGAAGCCAATATTTCCATAGACACTTGCAGCAACTGATGGCCTCAAGAACCTATCTACGGGGACTGAGAGTTGCAGTCACAGTGGCTTTCATCTTTTTTCTCGCGTTGCTACCTCCCAAATCAGGTAAAAAAACCCAAACCTTTTCTGTATGAACTGTTAAGTGTTAAGAGCCTTTTTGTCTTTGGCAATAAGCAACTGTTAGAAGCTTTTAGTTCTCACTCGCAGCACGAAATCCACAGTGGATCTTAATGGCAAATTCTGGCTGTGTTTTAGTTTTCGTTTTCTTTCCATTTCCTCATGATTGGTATGATCTATAAGACTACCCTCCCCCCCCCCTCTCTCTCTCTCTCCCGTGGCTCCCATGGCGGCCCCAATCCACGTCACTGTTAAATGTTAATCAACATGTGTTAGTCTTCAAAACTTATCACTTCTGTCATGTTTGGGGTCCATAATACCATGCAGTATCATTGGATCCTCTATCCTGTATAGTGTGATTACGATAATTATATTTTCCATTGGTTATTCTGGTTAAGTGTTGTATTTTGGCTATTGGATCAATATCTTCAGGCAAGGACGAGAGTTTAGAGGAAAGGAAAATGGTGTTGGGATCAAAACCTCCCGGTTGCGTGAACAGGTGCTTAAATTGTAGGCCTTGCATTGCTACTCTAGTAATTCCTTCTCACCAAATGAAGGAGTTGATCAGTGCATCATCTCGTGGAGAAGACGACAGCTACTATCTCCTCTCATGGAAATGCAGATGTGGGAATAAGCTCTTTCAACCATGATCTCTGCTACTCACCATATTTGTAGAAACTTCAGTAAACTAAAAGACTAAGAGAAACAAAAACCAGTCCCTCTCTCCGATCTCTTGTAGTGTGCTTCGTAGAAATATGAAATATGTAATCGGAGATTTATGCTGTTGATGGATATCATGTCATTTTAGAGAGATTTTGGCTGCTTGTAGAATCCTCATCTACTCTTAAAATAATGCATTGAAATGCTTCATGCATGTGCTCACCACACATACTTTCCAAACACCCATTCCTCTGGTACATCTAGTCCCTTTCTAGTTTTAACGTATTTAAAACCCCTACCCCCCAGGTTTTCTCACTCTTTCTCTCACTCACACACCCACGAACACACGTGCGATTGAGCATATATTAGACATCAGACTGGTCAATTTTTTTTTGCATGAACATCACCGTAGATGGAAACGTCATGTTTGCAGTACTATCATAGGCTTTCTTATCAAAGTCGGACTCGACGTTTGTCGTATTTGACCGTTTAAAGGATTTGTGCTAGTGAAAACGCATAGTAACTAACAAAAGGGGTTGGCATGAGTGGTGAAGATTTGGAGTTCGGGGGTTTGATCGTCCTAAGTTTGAATCCTCTGAGATGTAAACAATTCATTAGGGTCATTCCCTCAGCGAAGTTGGACTTAACTGACATGAGTGGTTTGGGAGGACTGTACGGCCCGAGGTTTACCGTGGTGTTAAGCCCACCTCGTGCGTATACTAGGTCAAGTTCGTTCGAGCTCAGTGCACGTGGTTAGGTGCTCGAATTTCCGTCGTCACAAAAAAAAAAACCATATTTAGAACTGTGAGAAGAGTAGACTGTAGGAGACCAGTTTACACAAGCGGCGCTTGATCACCTAACAAGATTTTGGATACAAAAGAAATAACAAGTTCTTCACGTTAAAGATTCCACGATATATCAAAAGACAAGGTCTCAATTTCAAACTACTCGCAGCAGCTGGTAATTTTTATAATATTGTGATATCAAAACGAGGTGTTTGAGCAACGGGTCAAATTTCGAACACAAAAGTTATTGTGATTTAAATTCCAAATGTTTAATTCTGAATATAGCATTTTCCATAATATAGCTTGAAATAAGCACCGCTGAGCTGGAGAAAAAAAACTAAAATAATTTTAGATTTTAAACGAGCTTCCAAATTGCAACATCCATGTAACAAAGCCCACATTCACTTCAGCCCAACACAACTCCAGCCACCAGTGATGTATAAAATCCCAATCAAACTGCAACGTCCTGTTCCCAAATCGAAGCTCCCTTCCCCTTCCCCAAATGGCTACCCTCTCTCCCTCAACCGCCACGTTCCATAAACCACTGCCAGACCCCTTCTCTTTCGTTTTCCACCCCTTCCGAGTGATCCCCTGCACCCGTTCCCATCCGCTCATTCATCTCTCCAGTAGTACTCTCTTTGCTTCTTCGCTCCATCCCCACCGTTCATCCCTTTGCTTTCCCTCCAATCCACACTCGTCGCGGCCCCGTCGGCCTTGCCAAGCGGCCAGCCCCGACCCTCCCCAGGACTCCGACCCGCCTTCCCAGAGTGAAAAGGTCACTCTCACAGGTTCGGAGTCAATTCTCTGATTTTTTTGTTTCCATCTACCTAGGGATTGTTTGTGCTATTCTGAATTTGATTTGTCTTTTTTTTTTTTTGACTTCCTGACTGTGAAAAATTGACGTTTCTTATGGTAGATTAAGTTGAAAGCTTCAGGGGGACAATATATGTATATCTTGTGAACCATCACATTAATTATAATTCTTCATACACCCTATCAATTTTTTTTTTGATAAGTTTTTATATTATTTACATTAGAGATTGGATATATAAAGCAAATGTAATTTCAAAAAGTGCAATGAGTCTCGTTTTTCAACCACTCATCTCCTTCTTTTACTTAACCCAACAAAAAGCATAGTTTCTTGACCATGGTGACCGTGAAATTAGAAAAACCAAGAGGTTTTATGCTCAAGTTTGTTTCTTTGCCTTTCCAACTTCAGAACTCTGTGGGCTCGCAAAGAAACGGTCATTGTAATGTTTGCAATGAAGGCTGTATGATCCTGGTTATTGAGTTATTATTCATCGGCCAGCGAGCTGATAGCTCGATTCGCACCCCTCCCCTTAGGGAGGGATCGATCCCGGGGTCGACCTCCGCTATATGCAGGCTTGGCCTGCTCCCCCACCCCCATTTCCTAGAAAAAAGAGAGTTATTATTCATAGGAACTGTCTTGGTGTGAAAACTAGTAAGTGCAGACTGTGCAGTACTGTTGATGCCCAATAACTTTGATAGTAACGGTTGGATCTAACCTCCTCCAGTGATTATAGAGGGCAAAATGATGGTGTGGCAATAATTTATCGGTATGATACCAGAAAGAGGATCCGAAGAACCTCCATATTAGTTCCATGGACAGTTCTTCTGGGAATTGATATTCTTTGGTAGTGGCAATTCATGGTACATAAACCAAAAGAATGAGGAAGAATAAGATATGTAGGATTGGAGTATCCCAACAACTTATTGTTTAACTGGATTTCAGGGTTTACATATCAATCTTTCTAGTTGCATCTGCATGCCTCTTGTCTTGTCCTTCATCTGTCAACTTAATGGCATTGTATCTTGGTTACTCTTCTTGTCTGGCAGTTTGTATTGTCAGATTTTTTTTATATATATATCTATATCTATATATATATATATATGGATGGGATTTGCCTTAAACTGGTTGGCTGTCAATTACTCTCTTGGTGGACGCTACACAGTAGTGGAGTTTAAGCACTGTGTTTAAGATACAACTATGAAAGAATATGGAATTTGAAGCAGGGGGATTGCAAGGTTTTATTATCATTCTCCTGATGAGTAGGCTATTACGGATAGTTGATTGGTGCTATCTTTGTCGTGGTGATGGGGAATCGGTTGATCATGTGTTACTTAATTGTTCCTTGGCGCGCGGTCTTTGGAACCATGTTTTTAGCATTGCTAATTTTCATTGGGTGATGCCGGAGAAGGTGGTAGATGTGTTGTGGATTTGGCATATGAAGCTTTCTAATCCGTTTGCGAAGACTCTTTGGAGAATGATTCCTTTGTGTATTTGGTGGTGTCTTTGGAGGGAGCGGAATTCTATATGTTTTGACGATGTTTCTTTGTCTTTGGATAAGTTGCAGGGTTTTTTGTTACTTACTCTTTATTCTTGGGCTAATGCGATGTTAGGATGCCCTTTTGTTGATTTTCAGGATTTCCTTAGTTTTGTTGCTTGTTTAGACTAAGCAGATTCGGTACATAGATCCTTGTACTGTTTTCGCTTTTTCTAATGAGATTGACTTATTTATCAAAAAAAGAGAGTAGCCTATTACGGAGAGTTTTATTTTACCTGTTGTGGATCCCACTCGCAGATCCTTAAATGTCATAAGTTGCATTAACGAGGAGACATTACCCTGATTATACATCGCAAATTTTCTGAACCTGGTACATCAAAGTAACTTCAAATGCATAGATTGTAAAGGGCAAACAAAATGAGAATGGCAAGAGACTTATTTCCTGTGGTTAGTTTCTGTGGTTAGTTTGTCTAAAAAATTTAACAAGTAATGCATGTCAATGGGTATTTGTCTTAGGGATTGGTCAATGATTTCCCCCTGTATAAATGTTGCAATGATGTAATCCTCCTTCCTTTTGCCCTTCCCGCCCTATTTCCTTGAGTGTTCCATGTCTCTGTAAACTAAATAGTTTTTCATTTGTAATGATGCCTTACTTTCTGTAAGGGTAAAGAATGATGACAAGATAGCCCTATTGATTTGAGCTTGTTTGGTACTGTGACTTATTGAACTTCCCTATGTGCACAAGTGCATTGCATATAGATGGTTCTGAAGTTGAAGTTTGGTACTTACCTCTCTTCATCCTTTTGGGAACAGGATTTGCAGCATCTTTGTCCAAATTTCAAGATAGAGTACAAATCTTCTTCGCTGTTCTTTTCTGGATGTCTTTATTCTTCTGGGCTTCAGCATGGGATGGGAGAAGTAGACCGGACAAAGGATCACGATCTAGAAGATAACCTAGTAAGCTTTAATGTTGTATATAATATATAATATTTGATTTAGAGACATAGCATTAGATATTGTAAGCAGGAATCATTTTGGATTAGTTGAATTCTTAGACTTGGTTCACATTGTATTACTGAATATTGATGTTGTTATTATCGAAGTCAATAAGGTAATTGGCACTGCCTCTGGGTTACAGCATTAAGCCAGTCCCTCATAAAGCACATAAAAGCAAGTTCGTGGATCTTTTGGAGGTTCCTTGATTTTAGAAATTTTTTCAAGTTTGTTGAGTTTTTGTATAATTATAAATTCATGAGAAGTTACGTCAGGATTGCCATTAGCCGAAATTTGATCCTTTCTTCTAAATGAATTCTTATCCCAATTGAACTTTGAGTTAGGACTTCTGTAAGAGTTGAATTTATTGATATTCTAGACCCTATTGTTCAGAAATGGAAAGAAGATTTTGAAGATGGGTTGTGTTAATATTCTGTAATGCTGAGCAAAAATAGTAAGTGATGCCTTTGGGCATGTTAAACAGAAATGGCAAATCTTAGGAGATTTTGAGGCTGTCTGGCTGGACAGAGTAAAAACTTCAAAATTAAAAACGGATATTAAGCTGCTGAATTTAAAGCTGCGCAACTAAAACGTCTGAGAAGAAATTACCCTGGATATTGTTGTCAAAACTTTACAGCACAAGTAATCGCCATCAAAAAATTCTCCATTCGTCATATGAATAGCAGCAAGAAAACTACTTATCTGGGCTGGCCGTGCTTGACTGTACTTCTGATAGTGGAAAATATCGAAAGATAACTAAAGAAGAGGCAGTTCTAGTTGAAGTTAATTACGATCTTCTTGAGGATAGTATCAGGATTCAGCTACTCGGTCCTATTAGGAATGAGAGTCTGACATAGCCAAACTGTAGACTGTAAAGGTATTCTTTTCCCCCTAAGTTATAGATTGAATTCTGGATGCTCTTCATGTGTAAATTAATATGAGGCCTGAGATTTTTCCTTGTACATTAATTACGCATATTCCGCGCTACAAATCATGTGAGCAAACCTGGACTAGGCCGAGAATGAGGCTTGTGTTTTCGGCCGTTGATGGCTGACACACTCCTTATTTATCAAAGTCAAATATCAGTCACGCTTTGCATTTGTTTATGTGGAAGGTCATGGTTACTCCAAGAAAAATAACTGAAAAGGTAAGAAAAGAAAAACATATGCATGGTTAGACAGGAAAACAGATTTTTGTGTAAAGTCTATAATTTGTGCAAAGTCATACAAAGTGTGGCTGTGATTTAAAGAAATAAATATAACATTCTATGGTTGGCCACATCATTTAATGAGGTGAGGAGATCAAATAATGTTGACATCCTTAGCTTGGCTCATTAAATGGCGTGACAAGTCTTGGAACGTTGGATTTGTTTATTTAAATCACAGTTATTTTGCATGACTTTTCACAATTTGTCTTTGCACATAATCATTTCTCGGTTAGACAGTCCCACTAAACTTTGGATAAAAAAATGCAGGTGTGACATATCTTTGTGTTAACACTATGGAATGAATCATCGATGGATCCGGCAATTGAAGTGATCTAGAGGAGATGTGCTCCATGCTCTATTGTGCATTCATTTCATAGTTTCTGTAAAGTTGCAAGGATTACCACCTAGGTGGGGCAGACTGACAATAGGTAGACCCTATATCATATCATTTATTTCTACTCGTGTAAATTTTTTAGCAGCATTAACCCTACAATGGGTCCGCTTGCTATGACTTTCCGAATTGTACTGTGTAATCCAGACAAAAAATTGCAAAGAATCTCTATTCCTAGTTTAGATGATTGAAGTCATATTTGGTGTCAGCTGTTTTAGTTTTTTCTGGTATTGAACTGCTGAGTCGCTATAGATATTGATGGGGTAGGATTTTTCAGCATACTTGGTAGACTCAGCCCAGGTGAGGCCTAACACTCTTAAATGAGGCCCGACGGTAAAAAGCGACATAAGTGGGTCCATGGACAGATTTTTAGAGATCTCCTCGTCTGAGGGCAATGTCCCATTGGCTAAAAATCACATCAATCCACAAAGAGACTTCTCCACTTACAGCCAATCAGCTCATTTCGTGTGAAAAGAAGAAAAAGTTATTTTCTATAAAAGGGGACTCCTTAGCTTACGATGGGGACCGGCGAGGAATAGAAAAAAAAAATCATCTATTTTCACTCAAATTTTCTCATGATTTCATAGATAACTAACTTGAGCTTCGGAGGCCGATCCACATGGCAGTCCAACTCACTTTTTCTTCAGTTTCGCAGGTTCTTTACTTTTCTCTGTAGGGGTGGATTTAGGGGAGGGTGAGCAGGGGCTACCGCCCACGCCCCAAATTTTTTTTAATTTTTTTCCCTTAAAACATTTTAAGGAAAATACATTGTCTTCACCCAATTTTACATATTCAATATCATCCCCCCAAAAAAATATTTTGAAAAAATCAATTTTGCAACGCCCAAAAATACAATACCATCCCTTCTTTACCAATTTAAATACTATTTATCCCTCAAAATGAACGAGACAACCTTTAAAATAACAATAAATAATAAATGAATTAAAGTATCTTTTAAAATAATGCTAGTGGAATTAAAATTTCGCCAAGAGATAATATTTATTTTATGACCTAAATAACGATTTTTGTTTTTATTTTGTTATTTATTTCTATCAATTTCATTTTTTTAAAAAAAAAATACCTTTGCCTCACCTATGAAAAAGATAACATAAATAAATCACTTAACTCACCAAGTATCTTCTGTTGCTTTATACATGACAACTTTAACTCGTTTTTTTTTCTTTTATTTTGATTTATCTAAGCTCATTCTTTATTTTTAACTTCACATCTCTTTTGATCTCAATTTTTTTCCTTCTTTAATTGCTAGTTTCAATACAGAGTAAATATTTATATTATTTTATGTATAGTTGTTGGGTGATGAACTTGCATAGATTTGATGGTATATTTTTTAAAAATTACTGGTGTTTTTGTAAAAATGTATTGAATGCGATATTGGCGTGGTTCATGATTCAAATTTAGTTCACACGTGGCAACGTCTGATTGGGCATTAAAGTATTAAAAATATTGCATAACGAATACTTTACTTTCCGTCTTCTGACAACCTATGTTACAGGATGTCTGCAGAATTACACCCTACAGTACAAGACACAACTATCTCGTCTTTTAAATTGAAACTGTAGCCGTTGTACAAAAGTGTATAAGGTTGCCCCCAGTCGTCTTCCTCCCCTTCTCCTTCCTCCATTCTCACAGACTTTCATTGCTCTAAAAAAATTTAAAAGCGTGATTCGCGCTTGGCTTGCCGCTGGAAAATAAAGGACCAAAGCGGACTCCTTTTCTGGGTGAATCTCAGTTTCTGGAGGATGCTAGTCCAAGGAAGAAACTTAAATCTGATTCTGTGAATGCGGTGTCTGTTGAAAATAACACGGCAAAGACGCTTTCTGAGGAGCTCTCAGCTTTAGCGTCGCAGCTGATCTTTCAGATGCCATATCTCGGGGATAGCTGGGATGCCTTCATTGAGTCATTGTTTAGTGGAGAAGCTCTTCAGAATGGTGGAAATGCCATGGATCTTTGGAGCTTTGAGGACCTCCCAGTTGTGGTCGACGGTGCTTTCTAAGCAAACCTCTCCCACGCTTGCTAATATGTAAATAAGACTGCATGTTAGTGAGTTTCATCCTTTTGTCAGCTTTTTTAGTGTCTCATTTTCTTGTTTCCTTACTTTTTCTCCTTTGATGCTTAAAGTTTTGCCTTGCTTCCAACTTTA
This sequence comes from Myrica gale, assembly GCA_963930655.1. Taxonomy (NCBI): domain Eukaryota; kingdom Viridiplantae; phylum Streptophyta; class Magnoliopsida; order Fagales; family Myricaceae; genus Myrica; species Myrica gale. Next base: position 7,116,882 of record OZ005601.1, read on the forward strand.
CTGATTACAGGAATGGTATCATATGGGATCGAGACGGGGGTACGAACAACTTGGAACATGCTTGAGGCTTTATGGAGGATGTGTCGAAGTAGGTTTCTATTGTATGCAGAGTATATAGGTATTTACGTCCCTTTTCACCTTTGAAGACCTATTCCTCCCCATGTTTCTATTCGGCCTCCAGTTGGCTTGTGACCTGGGTGAGCTGCACCTTGAGCTCCCGGAGGGTGACGTTTCTGTGTGCCCCGATCAGTTGGAGTTCGCCAGAGTCCTGAGGCTGTTTTCGGTGTATTTTCGCAAGGTAAAAGCTTCACTCTTTTTCTTCTCTTCCATAATTTCAGTTGCACGCGATCGTAACTTTCGCGTTTTGTTTGCCTTCTTATCACGTATCTGCCAAGTATATGTTAACGGTGAGGCCAGAGGCATGGCGATGGTGTTCATGGACCAAGCTATCGTCGATGGTGTTCATGTAATCTCTCTTTCTGTGGGAGCCAACGGTTACGCTCCTCCTTCCGATCACGACTCAATTGCAAATGGAGCATTCAGCGCAGCCCAGTACGTCGTTCTTGTTTCATGCTCTGCGGGAAACTTCAACCTTCGAAAGTGGCCAGGGAAATCGTTGATTATCTTGTTTTCGGTATTGTGAACGGCGAACGTAGATCTTGAGGGGTTGCAGGCTGCAGCTCGATGAGACAAAGGAGAGAGAGAGAGCGTACAACCTCTAGGACTTGGCATATGTGCTGGCAGGCTACGGGGGAGAGGGTTCAACTTTACGTGGGGCGGAGTTCAACTTTTAAACCAAAGCTAGTACCAGGACCTGGACCCGCTTCCAAACAAGCCACAAAATTTTACGGGGTCAGATTCAATGTGTTAACTGTTAACCATCAGGCTTGACGAGAACCGCTGAGGAGTGAGAACCGTATGAATTCAATTTGCGTGCCCTTCAATGGAGCCACTAGTATGTGAAGGGCTCCGGTTATGGTGTGAGTTCGGCAGTGTGTGAGTGGTGTGAGTTGACGGTGAGGATTGCGTGAGTGTGTTTGGACGGCTCACAAGTTGCCAGCGCATTAATGAAGCTATGACCCGAACGAAACCCGCAACCCGGCTCCCGCATCCCCCAAATCTCGACTCCTCCCCATATCCCCCCAAATTTCGACATTCCCCCCCCCCCAAATACGAGCTCTCTCGCCCTAAACTATTTATGTTGATGGTTCCTTGGTGCGGCTCTACTTAATTCAGTGCTACATCTGTCTTCCTTGTTCGCGGCTCAGTTCGTCGTCGTAGTTCTTGCTCTTATTGTGAGACAAATTTGGTGGCGATTTTTTTCCCCTTCCTTTTAACGAAAAATTCGTGAACTTTGGTTGCTCTTGATTTGAATTGGCAAAGCTGCCGACTTGAATCGGAGTTCCCCTTGGAGTGTGACCGGCGGAGCTTAAAGGCTTTTGGATTGTTCAATTCTAAGGTTACCGAGAGTTCTGCTCAGGGAACCAGTTGGAAACCGAAGAAATATTTTTATTTGTGAGTTTTGTACGTGGGTAATCTGTTTGGATCAGAGGAGTACAGTACTGAATGGAGTTATTGCCATAAAAGGTAATGATTATTGGTAGCCTCCTTCACAAGGGATTTAATATATATTTTCGTTATCTAATTCATGTTTGTATTGAATATCAAAACTTGTAGGAAATTAGCTTTCGTTTAATTTATTATTGAAACAAATTAGATTTGAGAGTAAAAAATTAACATATTTTCTTTGGGGGCCGGGGGTGAGAACAGAGAGCACACAATTTAAACAAACTACTAGGCTGTCGATGACATTTTAATAGTTTTGGTGTCAGTTGTCATTTTAAGCGTTTATAGAGGATACAATTTTTAAGTAGGATACATCAAAGGTAATGATTATTGGTAGTTGTTTGATCTCTTTTAGACAGTTTGGATGAAACCTAGATTTTATACAATTTTTCTCTTTTGATCGTTTAGACTATGGTTGGAGTGTCTTTTGTGCTTCTGTCTTGGTGCTATCTTCATGCAGATCACTTGGAGTAACAGTGTGAAAAATCCAAAAGAGGTAAGACAGTGATTAAAGAAAGCGACTTGGACTTGGCATGAGGTACTGTGAAGTCAAGATTCTCAGACTAGGAGGTGCGGAGTAACAGTGTGAAAAATCCAAAAGAGGTAAGACAGTGATTAAAGAAAGCGACTTGGACTTGGCATGAGGTACTGTGAAGTCAAGATTCTCAGACTAGGAGGTGCTTAATGTTGTATGTAAATGGGGACCCATTTATATATAGAGTCTACTGGACATATTGATTTCATATAGTCAATACTCCATTCAAAGGATCCATAGTGGTGAAAATGCAGCTGGGGTTGATAAAGAGACTTGCGAAGATGGTACCAGAAGACTTGTGAAGATGGTACCAGAAGACATCATAGTGTGAAGATGAGACTTCAGAGCTGCACATTTGGACTGTGCAGAAGACTTGTGCAGCTGTTTATTTTATAACTGTGCTTTGTAAATATTATGTGGAACAAGTTACTGTATATTCCAGTCACAGAATGGGTATGTAGTTCTGTGGAAGCTGAAATTCGTGTTCTATTGGAAGCAATTTGATCACCTTTTCATTTTTCGTTTTTGTCATAAATCAAAGATGCATAGAAATATTGACCTCTTTTGGGAAATGAGCCTTTGTGTTTTTCGGTTCTTAACGTTGGAAATGAGCCTTTGTATGGCAATAAGCATTCCACTTTGTATGGCATGGTATCTCCAGAGCACTTTTATTTTCTGAATGAATAAAGTTCATTAAGAATCACAGAAAAGCCTACGGGAAGTAAACATGCCAGTTATAATAATATGAATCACGGTGTTACAATAATGATTACAATAATGTTACAATAATGTTACAAAAGGAAATACATTCACATCGGTGTTTTTGAAGATACAGGGCCAATGGCATTTGGTAAGATTGCAACATTCAGAAACTCTACACCATTTGGTACAAGAAAAACATTCCACTTCAACACCACCGTTCATTCCTTCACTCATAGGAGCATTAGTACTACCATTTGGTACAAATCCAGCATCCTGACATTCAGAAACATTTGGTAAGAAATCTTTTTAAACAAAAGTAAAGAAAAAAAGGACAAAGTACAAGTGATATTTGGTTACAGCCAAATACAACATACAAAGAAAGATGTGAGTTTCATCAGTGGATTGGGAATCAGATCAGTTGAAATACATCTAACATCATGTAGTTGCTAACATCGGGAGCAGGAGGTAAGTTTACCACCTCATCCTCATAAAAGACTTCAAATATTCTTCTTAATAGATTCTCATCAACTCTCTGGACTCAAGCATCACAAAATAGATAGCCGATAGCTAACATCCAACCCTCTTAAACACAGAGCCCGTACCAAAGAAGCCAACCAAAGCAAATTCACAACCTAATGATACAGTGAGCATTATAATCACTACTTAGTATGTCTATACAACAAAAATATAAGATCTGAGAGAAAGGACTGCCAGGAAACCACTCATACATGCATGGACATAGGAACAATGGGAGCCAGAAACATAGGAACAATAGGCTTAATTATTAGGAACGATTTACATCATTAGCCTTAATTTGCTGAGCCTAGTTTTGATGAAATAAAACATACAACCAAAGAAATCCTCCAGGAGCATCTATTGCTGCCAATCCAAACAAAAACTCAACAAACCCACCTCACTCTCGTCCTCACGGTTGTAAACAGTAGCAATCTTTCGGGTTGAAAAATGGGATACATATCCTAGACCCTGATTTTGTAAAAATATAAACTGAACTAGAGCTTTTTCACTTATAAGCAGAGCAACATGAACTAGTACGTTTCTTCTTTGCCAAGACTAAAACGACAAGAACAAAACCCAAAGAAGAATCAGAAAATTCAACACAGAATCAACTCCATGAAACAACTTGACAGCATACATACATCTTATCGGCTTCCCAATTACTCTGTGCCATGTTTTGTTCCAAACAACAACCAAAGAATGACGAATAACCCAAGAACAAAGTAAAAGGGAAGAACATTATTACTGATTGCAAACAAACAAGAAAACCCTAAACACAGAGCAGTAACCTAGACACACATATGCAACAGGACAGAATGTATACGGTATACCTTAATCTCACTCCGACTTAAGGTTTCCTGCCAATATATCCTCCCGCAATAGACAAAGCACAGTGTTGATAAGAGGATATTCGAAATGGGGGGAGGAGTCGAAGACGAAGGCGAGGCGATTCGGGGGGAAGCTCTGTTAGGGCAAGAGGATATTAGAAAGGGGGGAGGGAGGAGTCGAAGACGAAGGCGATTCGGGGGGAGGCTCGCGGGTTGCGGGTTTCGTTCGGGTCGAGGATCATTAATGCGTTGGTCTCGTTTTGACCGTTAGATGCGGCTGGTGTGATCACACCCGTGTAATCTCACCACTCACAGGGTTTGAAACTCACACATTAACCGGAGCCTGTCCGTCCCTCCTCTAGTCAAAGTCTTTGTCGCCTTGTGCAGTAGTTGTGTTGGTTGTCCGACCTTTGTGGTATTTGTGTGTTTGTATCCCGACTTTTATGGCCCTTTGTGTTTGGGTTCCAACACTTGTGGTCTTTTAAGGGTTATTGTCCTCTTATTTGAAGGCTTTTGTCCCTTTGCTAAGTTTGTAGGGTCTTCGATTAGTTTTTTCACTGGTCTTTTGAGGCTTTCTCTGTTTTTTACCGATAGTAATGTTTTTAATTTTTAATATACTTTTTAAAATGCTTAAGAAAATAAACACTACCTCGCTCCCAAGAAAGACAAAAAAAAAATCACCCAGTCTCTCGTTCAAGTGGACTATCTTTAAATGGTTTTTTCTAGAGGTTTTGTCATTGCCCCCTTTTCTCGTTCAAGTGGACTATCTTTAAATGGTTTTTTCTAGAGATTTTGTCATTGCCCCCTTTTCTGATGTCTCGTATAATCGCGCATGGGGCACTAATTGGTCGTTCGTAAACATTTTTTGTGACTGCCATGCGCATTAGACTTCCTCAATGTCGTCGATTCTTCTCCTCCTGTTTCAGGCAAGAAGTTGAACAGCATGTCAAAGTCCAGCAAGGGGGAAAATAGACAGGACAGCGCTGAGAAGACACTGATGCCGCCGCTAATGCACTTCCACGACCAATTCTGACCGTTCAATGATATTGCCTGAGCGTTGAAATTTTGAGTATCGAGGCTTAAATATTATTATTTGTAAAAAAATAAAGATATTTTATTAGAATTGGTGAAAAGTGAAAAGAGAAATTTTTTAATAAATATTATAATAATAATAAATTTTTTGATGAATTTTTTAATATTAATCCCAAATAATTGAGGCCAATTATTTGGAGTTCAAACAAACCAGTATCTCCTATCGGAAGTTGATAAATGAATATGATCGGCTTTGATGGGTCCCGCGTCACGTGCCACTCGGCCACATGACCGCTCGTCAAACGTAGTAACTTTTGTATGCTATCATTTCGCGTAGGGTTGGTTAAGGGTAGTGTGCGAAAATTGTCATTGTCACCTCAATTGATAGAATCACATATTTGACATTGCAACCGCACCGTTAAGACACAATAATCGCCCTTGCCGGTGACGGTATTAACGGTAGACGGTAACCGCTTAAGCCGTGTAACCATTGGGCAAAAAAAATGCTTTTTTACTTTATTTTTTTCACTGTTTTTGGTTGTTTTTCTTGAGTTTTTTTGGACCATTAAAACCATTTTTTTGGGTGACGAGGGAAATCCTGGCACCCAACCACGTGCACCGAGCTCGGACGAACCTGACCCAATATACGTACGAGATGGACTTAACGCCACGACAAACCCCGGGCCGTGCAGCCCTCCAAACCACACATGCAAGTTAAGTCCAGCTTCGCTGAGGAAGTGGCACCAAAGAGTTGTTTCCATCTGAGAGGATTCGAACTTGGAACCTCAGGGGGAGCAAACCCTATGCCCCAAGCCTTCACCACTCAAGCCAACCCCTTGGGGTTCATTAAGACCATTTGATGACCATATATAAGTAACAAATATAATCATTCAAATATTATAAATTATTTAAATTTTCAACATAATATCATAATTAATAATTATATCAAATGAACAAATATCATAATCATTAATACTCATAACAAATATAATAATTTGTCTAAAAGTCAAACATAATATCATATTCAAACATAAAGACTAAAATATAATAAAAATATCAAATAATGTGACATAAATCAACTAATATATTCCAACAAAAGCTAAATAAAAGTATGTCACATAATCAATAATCGTCTCAAGTTTAAAATAATAGTGGTTAACGGTAGTATATGAGACAGTTTGGTGAAATTACATATTTCATACCGTCACCGTATCGTTAAAACACAATAACCGCTTTTACCTATTACTGTAACGATAACGGCCACCGCGGGTGAAAATGAGCCCTTAGTTTCGTGCATTGCTGAATCAGTATGCTCATATATTCTGCGGACTTTTTGTTTTCTTGGTTCATATTCTGCGGACTTACTTGCACATAACATTGCGGGTGCACTTGCCAGGGTCACTGTGCACTTGTCGTTTACCAATGATTGCCGATCGTACGGCCCGGATGGATTTTTCTACTGGATTCTTGCCACCTGGCTCTTTGCTTTTCGACGAGAAGACGTTTCCTTTCCTCTCAACCGTCTCTCTTTACTATTTTACTGTTTTATCTTTTCATCTTCCTTTTAATTGTTTTAGCTGAAAATCTCTTTCCCCAGCTCTACTATATATATCTACAACCTTCTTTGTCTCCGTTACAATCATATCTCTCAAGAGCCACATCAACCTTCTCTCTCTCTCTCTCTCCCTGAGACCGTAAACCATGCTCCTGAGAAGCTCCTCAGCCCCGATCTCGAACTCATGGCTACTCCACTCCAAGGATTTACCGCCCGAAGCTGATCCAGTTCTCCATCATCCAAGAACCAGATCAGTTTGCTTGACAACTGCTCTACTTCATCATTCTCCCAGTGATGACTCAACCAAGAAGGTGACTCAAGCCTTGGCGGAAACAGACTTTCAGTCCCCATCCAAGCCCAGGAAAAAGAACCACTTAACACGCACCCATAAAAAACTACCAAAAATCACAGTTGAAGAAGTTGAGGAAGAAGAACGAGAGCTAAAGCCCAATTCGGTATCGTCGTTATCTTCAATTCAGAGACTTTTTTCAAGCTCTGGGTTGGATGAAAGAGTAGTGGACAATAAGGAGTGTGCTGTGGGGAAGAAAGATAGTGTATTGCAGACTCTGGTGGTGGGTGGTGGAGTTGGGAGTGATGGTGGTCGGATTTGTGGTGGTGATGGGAGAGGATCAGATGGTGGAGATGGTGGTGATGATGGTGGGTCCGGGTATTTTGAGAGCAGTAATCCTGGGAGTGATAGCACCGATGCTTATTACCAGAAGATGATTGAAGCAAACCCTGGCAATGCGCTTTTGCTTGGAAACTATGCTAAGTTCTTAAAAGAGGTAATCTTTGATTTGCAAATTTTGTTAATTTGGGGTTAGCGTCTCCTTTCTATGCTTAGTTGCTAGAAAAAAAAATACAGGAACCTACAACAAACGATCATTAAATTGTTTAACATGCTTGCTTCTTAGATGAGCCTATGGCTAATTCGCTTATGAAGTGAATGTTCTTTTTGTTCGAAAATTTTACCAATATCCTTTTAAGCGATATCTTTTATTTTATGAATAGGTTCGAGGAGATTACCCTAAAGCAGAGGAGTACTGTGGGAGAGCGATTTTAGCTAACCCAAGTGATGGGAACGTTTTGTCTCTCTATGCCGATTTGATATGGCAAACAAAGAAGGATGCTGATCGAGCCGAGAGCTATTTTCATCGAGCTGTTCAAACTGCCCCTGACGATTGGTAAGAAAGCCAATCTCCTTGATCGAACTCTCTTGGTCATATTTCAACTCATCTGGCCTGGATTTCCCAAATTTTAGATTTAGAGGACTTTCTTTGTTTGTGGGCTAACAGAGAATTTTGATTATGTGGTGCGAATAAAGTTTCGCGTTTGATGGTTTATGCAAAGTGGTTCAATCTCTAGTACAGATCAATTTGCTTTGTAAGTTGTTGAATGTAAAGCTTTTAATCAAGTTCTCTGTTCACGCACGGAGGCAGTGGGGTTGAATTTCTGAACGAAATTGCTGCTTTTGATTGATTTGTCGAAGTTGATATTTTTACATAGATGATGAACATATGATTGTGGGTCCAGAATAATTTGTTTCTTTAATGTTGGTGTTGGCCTGTACTATTACTTGTGCTAGGGCTGAAGTTTTGATGTCTGAACTCCTTGACTGTTTGCAGTTATATTATGGCTTCATATGCTCGTTTTCTTTGGGACGCTGAAGATGAAGAAGAGGAGGAAGAGGAACGTCATGAAACTCACGACATCCATACTCCTGCACCAAATATCTCACGAGAAGCTTCTCTCTATTCTCCTTTTACTGCAGCTTAATTTCATATCTTTTTTAATTAACCATCTTGCCTCTACTGCGATATACCTTAGGTTTGTAAATTTTGGGTGTGAATTTTCCGACTAAGTTTTAATTCTCTCTGTTTCCCTCTATCAGTACAGCATAAAATTCCGTTTGTGCCTCTCGAAAACGTGAAATATCTCCTCTAGTGAATGATACGGGATTTCATTTTAGAAACACACAAAGACACCAGGATTTAAGTGGTTCGGCTTAAAACATACGTCCACGGGTGAAAACTCAGGAAGAAATTAACTATAAGAAAAATGGAGTAAAAAGATGAAATTAACTATAAAAAAAGTGGAGTAAAAAGATTGGTAACACAAAGCTCAAAGTTTCAATAAATTCAATTTTCTCACGTACAAAAGAGATGAAAATAACACTGAGTCCTCTCAATATTTTGCGACTCTTTCTCTCGTCTCTCTATTGTCTCGCTGCTGTATACTTCGAAACAATTCTTCTCTTTTTATAATCTTGGAATGAGATCTTCGCATGCTCTTCAATAAATGTAAACTTGCTCTCTACAGGTATATGATCGGTTATAGCTGTAGACGGAAAGTCTTCGATAAGCTGCAACTTATCGTTCACGATCTTGAAAAGGAAAGTTTATCTTTTTCTAAATAAACAACATGCATTTAATGAGAAGAAGAAAATGTAAGAAACAATAAATGCTTCTCATGCGTAACATACAAAAATGTTTTATGTGTAGCGGAACAGGACCGAATTTTAAGGGGTGGCCAACTCCTAAGAAAATGCTAAAAAAAAATAATTAACTACTTAATGCACAAAAATTTTTTAGAGTTAAAATATTTAAAATTAAAGATTAAAAGTATTAAAAATATATTAAAATAAAAGTACCGTGTTATTTGTTGAAACTGATAGATGACAATTGGTTCCTACAGTTTTGCATATTCTCTATATCGTGTCCGTCTGCAGATAAAATATGTGACATTGTCACTGATTTCTGAGTGCTTCACATTATTTTCTAGCATCATTATGAGCACTATTAACTGCACCAACATGGTCACCAAATACTTCAACTCCCTTTTTCTAATTGTTAAACCCCATAGATGTAAACACATCACCAAAACCCTTTATTCGGTTTCCATATTTCTTCTTAGGAAAATCATGCCTAAGCGGCTGATAAGGACATTTTATCAAATACTCCCTAAGAACTTGGTCCTTAATTCCAACATCATATTCTTCAATGAGTTTACGTAACTCTGGGTCAGCAATAATATCATCTGGACTAAACAAAACACGAGGTTTTTTCGAGCTAATATTCGATTCAGAAGTAGCAGCCACGCTATGAGTACTGGACGACACCGTTGTTTTTTTTTATCAAAAACTTAATTTATTATCTAAATAAAACCAAAACAAAATTTATCAATTTAATTTCACAAGTCACAACCTATTGTCCTAATCACAATTTCACAACTTAAGCCCCTAATTACAATTTCACTATCTAGCCCTAATCATAATTTTAATATAATTTCAAAACTTAATCAATAATTAATAATTACAATAATATGAAAAAGAATTTAAAGTACAGCAATCTCAAAATTAAATAAGATTTGTAGTGAGATTTAAAGGAAACCTTAAAGTGTATATATAAGTTATATATATTTAAGGGAAATGCTTGGCTCCCGCCCAGGTCCCAATGGCATCCCGACAGAAGGGTGAAATGACTTTTTCACCCTTCTCCAGCCAGCTTAAAATTACATTCTAATTGCGCCTTTACACTTGAAAAGACACCGTGGAAACCAGTGAGGCAATGGCAGACATTGTTACAAAGAACTTGGACGCTCACTTTTCAAACAAGCCACTGCTGACTCCGGTGATTTGATTTTTATTTAGGAGGTTGGCACGACATGTTGGCTGACATCTTTGTCTTGGCACAATTTCTTCTATGATAAGAGTCAATGAGGTATATATGGTGTCCTATGTTTTCCTCAATTTTCTATCAACTTCGCTGGAGAATTTTGCTCCTTACGTTCCCCTTGGTTATGGATAATAACTTATGAATGCAGAGACCTATAACTTTCTCTAACTTCAAGAGGAGAGCGGAGATATAATAAGCAGATTTACATGAAACAGAACACATCACCGGAGATGCTTTCCTACCGAACTTGATACTAACGAACAACAATGAAGAGTCGAAGACAAAAACAATTCTTCTTCAGCGTTTCAACACATTTGAATCTTAAATTCGCCATGATAGTTTAATTTTTCAGGTTTCCAATTTAAAAGCCTTCTCAGCAACCTTAAAGATAATTGAAGATTAGAGAAATGGACAAATTTCGAACAGGATTAACGTAAGAACAACTAAGCCATGTACAAAAATGGAACATTGCTAAATGCCCCCAAAGAGCATTACAAGGCCATCAAAATCCAGCAGTCCTCCCATATGGCAACGTTCATACATTTTTTATGGAACCCTGATATTTTCATCATTTTTACTACAACGGTCCTCCCTAGTGCTGCTTCTTTTCAACCAACCACACAATTTTCACAAAAAGGTCATGGAAAAGTGCGGTGCGCTTTTTCCTCTTCTTCTGTCGAAATTCTTTACAACCAAACACTGCATTAACATCATGGAGAGAAGGAAGCAGCCCCTTTGAAGATGAGAAAATTGAGAGTTTCCAATTTAAAGTAGATGGAAGTTCCCTTAGAATAAGTGAAGAAACACCCAAAATTGGAACCCACCACGCACTGCCATCCACCCCCATAGCTCTCGTCAAAATCCTGCCAACAACAGATTTCAGCTCTATAACAAACACACAGAAGAATAGAACATATTCAACTCTATCTTTTGTTCTTTTGTTCTTCTTTTTTGTTAGGTGGTCTTGGGCCTTCTCAACCCCAAAAGCTAGCTCAAGAGGTGAGGTTTTCCCTCACACTTATAAACTGACCACCAACCCCTTCCACAACCGATGTGGGACAACCCCAACAATCTCCCCCTCACACATCGGGCCTTGGGTTGGATGCAGACAACCCGTTTCTCCCATGGACTGTTGGGTCCGAGACTTGTTGGTAAACCTGGGCTCTGATACCACTTTGTTAGGTGGTCTTGGGCCTTCTCAACCCCAAAAGCTAGCTCAAGAGGTGAGGTTTTCCCTCACACTTATAAACTGACCACCAACCCCTTCCACAACCGATGTGGGACAACCCCAACATTTTTCCCCCGTTCCCTTTGTATGGTACCCAAAAAATATTACTCCAATTACGCCAAAAAAAGACAAAAAAAAAGACGAGAAGGAACACAATAGGAAATGAAGATTGTTGAGGAGAAAAAAAAAGAACCTTTTTCATGTGGGAAGCGATGGATCTGCAGTCAACGACATCGTAGAGATCCAAAGCTTGAGAAGCAGAAGCCATAGCTTGGATCTGCATCTTTACTGGCATGTCAGTGTCTTCAACCAAAGCTTAAAAGGGAACAAAGCCCAGGCACCTGTCTTCTCAAGTGTAAAGGCGCAATTACAATGCAATTTTAAGCCGGCTGGAGAAGGGTGAAATGACTATTTCACCCTTCTGTCGGGATGGCGTCGGGACCTGGGCGGGAGCCCAAGCATTTCCCTATATTTAGGGGGTGTTTGTTTGTGGAAATTTCGGGGAATATTCCCGAAATTTTGGGAATCTTTACTTTATTGAGATTTATTGGGGTTTGTGAAAAGTGAAGTGTGTAGGTGTAAAAGTTAAAAATTTTGGAGTGTGTTTGCTTTGTTGGAAATTTCGAACCCCGATTAATTGGGGAAACAAACGCCCCTTTTAAGGGAGGCCCGTTTAACGTGAACCATGAAGGCAGAGCCCCGGTTGGCCCCCGTTACATCCGCCAATGAGAGCTTTCCTTTCGTTTGTCAAAGATAATGACCGCATTTAAAGTCATGTTGAATTTGTTATTCAACATGTGCGGCTTGACTTTTCAAGCCCCACTCGTAAGTTCGTAACACATTTGATGATATGGGTCACAGATGGAAAATTTTAGTAGTTTGAGATCTTAATATGGGGACACGTCATTTTTTCCCCGTATTGTTCTGTTTTTCTTTATCGATAGTTTGGTTGCCCCAGTTGGTATATAGGAGAGGTCCATCGAGAAATCTAAACCCATACCAAATGTTGCTTGAAGCTGCAAATATTTAGATCCATCTATCCTGGTTTCAATTGATATATTTCGCTTGCCAATGAATAGTAGAAACTAATTTAAATATTTATGGATAATTTTTTTTCTTAAGCACAGGTTTACTAATATGAACCAGTATTATTTAATTCGAGCATTAGGGGAGCCAGAAAGTATTTCTCTAGACCAATTAGGGTGTGTTTGTTTTGTAAAATTTTAGTGTTATTAAAATTTTAGATATTGGGTGGATTTAATGAAAAAGTGAAGAGACAATTTTTTATATAATTTATAATGAAAAATTATAATTTAATGAAAGAAAGAGATTATATTATAACAGTTTATTGTGTTAAAATTTTAACGGATATAAAATTTTAGGAGACAGACACATCCTCTCGTAGGAAACCTCTGCAGCATATAATTTTTAAAAGCGTGGGGGCAAAAGATGATGCGTTAAAATGTGCAAGTTCTAAAATATATTTACCAACTTTCTTTTTTATTGGAATTTTTTCTTTTCTTTTTATTTACAATTATTTTATTTAATTGTTACTAGCTGCAGTGATTTCGAATGATTGAAAGCACTGGTCGCAGATCTTTTTCAGGTTCAAGTCTCACGTCTCTCTACAATCTCCACTTCGAGAACGTGAACGCATACTTCCAAAAAAACTATTTCTACTGGTCATGACCTAATCAACATCACGATAAAATAAAAATATCCGGTACGAAAAAATTGGACGGATGAAAGAAAAAGAAGGATAGGGGGGTGCTGCAAGTGGGACGGCTGCAAGAACTGCACAGAATTTCTAAACAATCTGTCGTAAACATACATACACACGTCAGAAGTCTCTCTTTGTGGCATCAATAATTCTGCTCCACTCTCCCCTCTTCGTAGTAGTCATTTTCTTTTCTGTCTTCTGCCGGCGAAAAGCTGCTCTCAATATCACGCTCCACATTGTTTAATCTCTTTTGGGTTGTCAGTAGTCAGTACAAGAAGTCTCAGACGTAAACGTCAATTTCCAGCTGTTCCATCGCTCGTTATTCTAATGGCTGATGCATGGCTGGAAAGCAACTGGATTTTTATTGGAGTCTGCAATCTTGATTCCCTTTCACTCATTTGTGCAATTGGCTTTCACCTTGAAACTTCGGTCCATTAGTGGGTTACGCGAAGTTCCTTTTGCCAAGTTCTCCACGAGAATATCTCTTCAGGGCAATTGGGTACTTTGGAGGCGTTGGGTGAGGATAACCCTGGACCCTTGGTCACTCAATGGGTTCACAGATATTTGGGCCCAGAAACTGCCTTGAGTGTCCTCGAATATATTAGTCCAAGTTGGATTTGTTTTCTTTAATTACGCGTCAAAAATTCAATTTTGTATTCCGATTGATAAATAATAATTTTACCCACTTTAAAAAATATCTCGCTTTTTTCTTTCTTCTTTCAAAAGTTCTTTTTGTTTTTTTTCCCTCTTGCGTAACACCCGCAAAAAATGTTGGAAGTTCGATTCTCTAGTAGCTGGAGTAGGAACATGTCAATTTAATACTTAAAAATGAAAATAATTAGAAGTTTTAAGGGTTAATTATACTTTGCACCCACATGATTTGGAGAGTTTGATACTTTGCACCCCCGATCTTTCAATTCTGACACATTATCACCCATGTGATTTTGGGTTCATTCATTTTGTACCCACCGTTTATTTATTTGTTAAAACGAACGAAAATCTAAATCATGTGTTATGCACATTGCTTACTTGCCCATTTTGCCCAAAGATATTCAAAAAAGATTAATTATACTTTGCACCTACGTGGTTTGGGGGTTGACACTTTGCACCCCGTTGTTTTTTTGAGACACTTTGCACTCACGTGTTTTGCATGTGATTGATATTTCTATTCAAAATAAACGGATAAATTGACGGGGTGCAAATCAAATTAAGCTAAAACCATATGGGTGAAAATATGTCAATATTAAAAGAATATGATGCAAAGTTTCAAGAATTCCAAACCACATGTCCACGTAGGTGCAAATTATAATTAACCCAATTTCTAAACATCCCTAAATGAAGTTTATAAGACAATTCAATGGATCAGCTCAGCATTTACAAAAACAAGGGTGACATCCTAAAACGACAATTTCGAAGAAAAGGAAAAATCGTATTTTGATAAGAAGATATCTTCTCTTCACGAAGAAAATCCCAAGGGCTTAACAATTAGGTCTTGTAACAGTATATCACATTGGCTTCCTATGGGCGTATTTTGTCGTGGTTTCAACAAAGTTAACCACTCGTCTGATGTGTCCTGTAGATTCATAAAAGGAATAATTACACTTTGTGTCTCTTATTTTTGAGTTCATTTACAATTTGCATCCCGATATTTTATTTTTGAGACATTGAGCTCCTTATCTTTAATATTTTTGGATTGTGCACCCCGTACCAGATTAGGTTGTCTAAATAGATTTCGTCAACACGTTGCGGTCGACCGATTCATGTGAGAGGCACGACAAGCCGATCAATCGCTACAAAGGTAACTTAAAGCGGTCGACCAGTTCACGTGTTGACGAAATCCGTCAATTTAGACAGTCAAATCGGCTACAGGGTGCACATTGCAAAAATGTTGAAGATAAGAGACTCAATGTCTCAAAAACAAAATATCGAGATGTAAATTATAAATGATCCTAAAGATAATAGACACAAAGTGTAATTATCCCTTCGTACAAGAAGAGCAAAATTGTGCGCGCGCACATGTCTCTGTGGTATGAACCTGTTAACAAAAGAATCCGCAAAAAGTGTAATTTCTTTACTTCCCTAATTATTAAAAAGGTGGTAGGATAGTAATGAAACTTTAATAGTTGAAAATACGGATTTTTAACATTAAACTAACCAAATTTAATGGGTATGAATGAGTTCGAATCTTATTGTAAGTGAAAAATTCTTTGATTTTAGAGAAATTTCACTTTTGGTCATTCACCCGCTTTACGAATTGATCACTAAGATTTTTTTTTCCCAGTATTCATTCACTGAGTTTATTGTCTTTTAATTTTTGGCCCTTTTATAAGTTGATCATCTATTGGCTAATATAACTTCTCTCCACGTCAACATCTTTTCCCTAACTTTTTTTTTTCTAGGCAAACGTGAAACTTCATTTCACAAGGGAACAATACACAATCGCTGAATACAGAAGGCCTCCGAGGCCGATTACAAGGCATAGGGACGTGAAGTCCATCACAGCAATATTAAAGGCCCAATGGACCATACAACAACTGGCCATAAGGGCCGAAATCATATTGGCCATAAAGGCCACATACAGTCGGACCAAAAGGTCCATAATTTCGAAACGGGTCCAAAGACCCAGAGCAAGCTCCCCCGCAAACGGAGAAAACAAAGGCCGGAGAAGAGAGCGAGCAACCATCGTGCTCCTGCTGCCCCGAAAGCTTGTCCATACCAGCACAACCAAAGTAAGGGAAACAACAAACCACCACTGAACCAACATGTTCACATCCGCCGGAAGGCCAGACAACAAACGGGGTGCTGCAATACCCTTACCACAAAAGCCAAGTGAAATGAGCTTATTAGAAAAAACAAAAGAAAAACAAGACTGGACAACCACCACACGCAATATATCAAAAACCAGTCAGGTGCGTGAGATCCACGAGCGCGCGAGGGCGCGCGTGGATCAGCACGCGCCGTCGCAGCGTCTCCGGAACGGGGGGAAGAACGACGCAAGGAGCGACAGAGCTCAATGGTCTTGTGCGTGGCCTCCGAAACGACTCCAAACCGAGCAGATCTGACCAAAGGAGAGGTCCAAATGAAAACCCAAACAACCATGAAGAATGAGAAGAGAGGGAGATAAGGGGCCAAAGGAAGAAGAGAAAGGGAAGAAAAGGAGGGGGATGCTGCTCCTCCCGTCGCTGGAAACAAAGGAAGGGGCCGGGGGGCAAGGAACTCAGATGGGGTCTAGAGAGAGGGCAGACGCTCTCTCTCTAGAAACCCCGTTTCAATTCGTCTGTTTCGAGGTGGGAAAATACATCTTTTCCCTAACTTCTCTGCTCCATTTGACCGTTCTTGTACGAGAACCAAAATGATTGGAGGTTGGAGGTTAAGGTACTAGACAATGACCTTCAAGCATTTGAACTACTTTTGTCATTGCCGGCCTCAAATGCATGTCTTCTTGTATGCACCATATTGCTACTTTGACAGCAGTCGCAACCCTCTCATCGTTCTTATTACTTTCAAGCTTTGAATCGAGAACGTCTTTAAGCTTTTGTTCTTCCATCATCTTGAAGGCATAAGTAGGAAGATAGGATTTCTCTGAGGACCGCCTCCGATCATAATTCTTCCTTCCACCAAGCAACCCAAGCAAGAGCATTCCGTAGCTGTATACATCACTCTTCTCGGATATGGCATGGTTAAAGATCCATTCTGGTGCAAGGTACCCCATTGTACTGGCCATAAGCTTAGCTAAACCGAAATCTGAAAGTTTGACAACATAATTATCATCAAGGAGTACATTTTCAGGTTTTATATCACAGTGGACAATCTTCACTTCACACTCCTCATAAAGATAAGCCAACCCCATTGCAGTACCCATTGCAATGTTGAATCTCGTATCCCAATCCAACATGGGAGAACCTTCATTATCCTTGGAATTCAATCTGTCTAAAGATCCTTTAGCCATAAACTCATAGATAAGAAGTCGATGGGGCCCCTCAGGGCCGAAGCCTTTGAGCTGGACCAGACGAACATGGTGGATACTCCCAATAAGACCAACTTCAGCTTTAAACTCTTTCATTCCCTGCCTAATGCCCTCCAATTATTTTACCTCCAATCGAATGCCGTCAGATAGCACACCTAGGTAGACTGAACCAAACCCTCCTTGGCCAAGTTTAATAGAGAAGTTGTTAATCGCTTTGTGAAGACCACTATAACTGAAACGAAAAGGCATTCCTGCAAGAGTGTCCAAAAGAGTATCATCTTCTAAAGGTTCTTCGGACGTTTCCACCGGTATTTTCTTTTTTTTCGGTGGAACGAGAACTCACCGTAAATAAGACCTACGATGACCAGAAATGATCCATCACCAATGAGTACAATAACCATAATTTCCTTTCCATTTCCTCTTTTTCCTCTTCCTGGACTTGGCCCTCCATCTCCATTGCTTCTGACCTTCACATAAGGCACATAACCAGGCAGACCAGTAGAACCTACTTCAGCACCTCGCAAACTTCCTATCTGATCAAACAGAAAGCAACTTCGGGAAGTGTTGTCAAAGAACAGCACAAGGCAAGAGCAGTTTCCAAGGCAAGCTTTTTGGCAAGCATGTATATCTGATTTCAAGTTGGGTGTAGCAAACCCAAGTGCAAAATAATCAAGATTCTCACCAACATATGAAAGGTCTACTGACCTCGGGGACCCATTACAGGTTGATTTAAGCTCAGATTTGCAATTATTTACAGAGTTAAGGGAAGAAGGGCATCGACACTGTTTGTTCATATAGCAAACATAATAGGGGTTACAGGGCTCAGGCATGCTGCAGAAATATTGTGGTATTGCGGTAGCCTCAGGAGTGACATACTGTCCCTTTTGAAGATTCGAAAATGTGATTGAACCATCGGAGCCTAAAACAGCAGCCCACCGGGCATTCGGTTGAACATTGTTTGAGTAGATACACTGCCAGAGTAAGGCTCCCTTTTGATCATAGAAATCCCATGAATTGGACACCAAAGATGCAGAGTGAACCTTTCCCGTTATATTGTTCCTGGTTTTCCGATTGTCATCTGCTATAGACCAGTAGATTTGTGGGGTCTCATATCCGGCATACAGGAAGAAATCTCCTGACATGATTTCAAGATACTAAGACAAGTTATTGCGGTTAGGAACACTTTGTAGTTGCATTCCTTCAAAGAATTCCCGTAAAACTAAGTTGTCGGTGGGATGGCTAAAACTCTGCCAAAGAACTCTTCCATTTTCTCCCAGCAAAACTAAGTTTCTAGAATCCTGCGCTGTAGCTCCTTCTCCTGTTGTGTTCGTAGACCAAATCTTAACATTCTGACTTTCCATGTAAACATTCCCATCATTGCCAAATTGAAAATAATAAGAAGTGGCAATCCATGAGTCTATGTTCGCAGTCCAAACCACTGTGGGACTCTTCAAGTGGATGATTTCTAGAGCAAACCAAGTGTTTCCCTCGGGAGGACGAAAGCCACAACCGAATACTGAGGCGTTGGATAAGAGGAATATAACGTTGTACTCAAACCAATCCAACGGAGACGTTTTGAATCCTGGATGGATCCGACCATAATACTTTTTGATAGCAACGTTGGTTTGGAACACGAAGATTAGAAAAAAAACACATGGTTCTAAATAGGAACGAATCCATAAGTACGGTTGTAAGCACCAATTCAATGAACCAGGCTATATAGGCCCCCGAAATCTCTCCAAACCTTGATACTACTATTTATTTGATGTATTCGGCTGAATTAAAGATGAGAACGGGTTCACAAGCAAGGAATGAGTTTGTTTGACAAGGCACAATCTAATCCGGCATGGGAGACATCGTGTTGCTGGTTTTTTTAGGCCTGAGATTATGCCTAGTGATGACTATGCCACCGCTTCAGGCGTGTTGGTTAATGAATAGCAAGATGTTTGATTAAAAAAAAAAAAAGACAAGGCACAATCTTACATTTGACATTAGAATGCTAAAATTGATTAGGAAGAAAGCAAGTTAAAGGAAACTTTCATATACTCGAAAGCTATAAGATATGGTGTAACAATCCGGGCCAAACTCCATACAGATAGATTTCGTATAAAAATAAGATTTTTTCACCATGTCTACACATTTATCTAGGCCTCAATATTTCAAAACTAATTTTGTAAAACTTCAGCAAAATATTTATAAACCGTAAAAGGACCTAAAAATATTAATCCGAGCCCTAAAATTTATATTAGCATATCCAATATTTCTAATATCGATGAAGATCTCCCAACATAATACAATATCGAATTCCCCAACATTAATCTCCTAAAGTACTCTTGCAAAACACGACTTCGAAACACAAATCTATCTGAAGCTCCTCGAATTTCTCTAATTCTGCCAACTCTGAAAAAATATGAGAATAAGGGGTGAGCTACGACTAGCTCAGTAAGTAGTAAGTCAATGAGGGTTGAGTAAAAGACAATTTTACCACAATAACCAAAATTCAAAATAAAACACCGTGAGCCATACAAAATCCAAAAATACAAGTTTATAGCAAAAATATCCAAGGCTGCGCAATATAGGAAAATCACCAATGGTCACACAGACCTCCAGGCCACAAAGACCTCCAAATATCAGGCCACACAGACCTCTAGGCCACAAAGACCTCCAAATTTCAGGTCACACAGACCATCACGCCACAAAGACCTCCAAATACCACGAGGGGTATCAAATTGGCCACACATACCACAAAGATATATCACCAGCGCAAGGATGATTTTTACCGTATGTTCACCAAAACAAGTTATAAATATTTCAATTGTGTTTCACAAAATCTCAACAATCTCATTTTACCCAAAATTTGTTCAGTTCCCCATATAATACATTAGAACCATATAAAATACGGTACACGTTTAAAAATCTCATTGAAGAACCACTTACCTCGAACGCTTAATCAATCCTTAAAGCTTCTCAAATAATTGCCGAACAATCTCTCGAAAACTAGTAACATCTCCTCAATCTAAATTTTGGTCTCTAATAAACATTCTCTGCGACCATTTATAAAACCTCGATCTCTTCCAATTTTAAAATTTAAACATATCTTTATCCATCATTTTTAAATTCAAGCATAAGATCTTTATGAATTCAAATATAAGAATAATCTTTATCCATATCTTAGCCTCTAAATTCAAATTCAAACTCAAGATCAAATCTCTAAATTCAAATATAGATCACATCTCCATATCAACACATTTAAATTCAAAAATATGATTCAATTTCTATAAAATCAAACATAGGATTAAGCTCTATCTCTTCGTTTAAAAATTCAAATACTCATTTAACACATTTTTCGAGACATGGTATTACATCTGGCATGTTGAAGCAATAATCTATGAATGGTATAACCATAAAATTCCATGTTCATCGAAAGTCCTGTGTGGTATTTTTTTTTTTTGATAAGTAACTACTGTGAGGTATTTGAAGCGGACTGATGAAAGAAAGAAGATGCAGATATGCTTTGTGTACGTGAAGCAGAACAAATCTAGCAAAAAACAACTAAGGACAAACTAGAAATGGAGAGTCCTATTACAACTGACTGGCTTTTCTTGGCTTAGCAGTATCCAAAATGCAAGCAGATTAAACACATTCTGGCATCTTTGCAACTTTGTATGGTCGACCTCATTTGTTATGTAACTGGAAAAATAACTGGATTGGTCAATGTGGCCTCTTGGCCGTTCGTGGACGAGCCATGAAAAATGAGTAACAGAGTTCTTTAAATCTACTTTTTTTTTCTTGATTTTTTTAAAATCTACTTGAATATGAATACTAATAAATGATTTGTTGTGATATAAAAAAACAAATCAACTTCGCATGGATAAGTATAAACTATACAGAGACATGAAAAAGTTCTTCTTTATGTATGCCTTCTCTCTAGAACACCCATAAATCACCCACCCAACTTTCCCCTTTCGTATGGTTTCTAGTCTCGTCCCCTCTCCTATCCCAACACAACCTCCTATGACCGAAATATAACAAATATCCCGTTCATTGTCTCGTTTGGTGAATCTTGAAGGCAACTGCCCAGCTCATCAGTATCAGCTCCTCCGATTGGTCATTTCTGCAGTAGCCCGCTGCCGCTCGGTCGATGCGTGACGCCGCATGCGCTCAACCAATTTTTTAGCTTTTAGCTTTTGTTTTGTTTAGATTGGTTCATGGACAAGCTATGTTTTTCTTATTTCCGTTGTATTGGCCCGGGGGGAGGGGGGACTTTTCTGGGCCTCTGGCTACATGTTGGCATTGCCGGCCCTGTAATATCCCCGAAAAAAAAGGGTGTAAAACTGGGTGTTTTGAGTAAGTTGCGCAGGTCTCCTTCTCTTTCACGCAAAAGAGCCATTATTTTCAGCAGGTTTTAGTCGATTCCATAGCCTGATTCTTTCTTCTTAGATTTTAATTTCTTCCCACATTTTCGCCTAAAATCTTGCTATATTCTAACCCTAGTGAGATTAAAAGATGTACCTCCACTGTTCTTCGAAAAACGCTAATCGAAGTTGTATTTTTTCCTCTCTACCTCTCTTTTTCGAAACTCTCTCTCTCACTAGCCTTGGGGACTCGAAATCGCATGGGTCTGGATAATTTTGGAGGAAGGTAACATTGGTTTGATTTTTGGTTGAGGTTGAACTCCTTTGGTTTTGGTTTGGGTTCTTTCGTTTTGTAGATAGCATTGGGAAGCAAATTCATTGATAATCAACGGTTCTCCTTCGATCTTGTCGACACTTTTGATGAGTATTTTCTCTTCTTCGAGTCTCTATCTATGATGAAGTTTGGATTCGAAATTTCAAGATTTTCAGATTTATTTTGGGTCGCTGTAGGGTGATAATATGTGTGATTTGAGGAGTTTTCGTGTTTGATAGAGATGGGTATTGATTAATTATACTTAAATTTATTTAGGTTCAGATTGTTTGTTCTACAATATTTTGAGGAATTGTAGGCTTCGGGTTAAGCGTTTGAGGTAAATGGTCTTTCCATGAGATTTTTATGAAATTTTTATGTTGTGAAAAATAAGTGCAGAATTAAAAATTTCTTTTGCAAATCGAAACTAGTTTGGATGAGTTATTGTGAATTCTTGGATTTTGAAAATGTTGGATTTTAAACGTGCACTGTATTTTAAATGATTTTGTTGCATTAGGGGGACCGAACGAATTTTGGTAAAAATGAGATTTCACGAACTCATTTGAAATGATTGACCTATTTTGTGAAATTTATATTCTGAGCTTACTATCAAGCTATCATCGTGCATGTGACTGTTGATGTTTTTGTGACCCTTGAGGTATTCGTGACCATTGGGATCTGCGTGACCATTGATAATTCCACTTGGCCTGAGATATTTTGTTATTAATTATATTTTCGGTTTGGAATTGCTCACTACATTTCTTAATCTTGGTTATGTTTATAAAACTGTCATCTCCCCTACATCCATTGATTGCTACTTAATGAGCTAGTTGTAACTCACACTTACGTCCTATCTTTTAGATTTGGCAACGAGTTGCTGGGTTATCGAATAAAGAGTCTTCTGAAGACTTTGATAGTGATTGCGTTAATTTAGAGACTTTAATAATTTATTTCATTTAAGAAAACTATTTATTTAGATCCATTGTTAATTATGAGATTTGAGAATTTTGGAGTAGTGCTCTAATTAAACTCTTGGGTATCATTGTTCTTCTTATGTGTTTGGTTAGACTATGAGTTTGAATTATTATATTTAAGAGATGAAATAGATTTTTGTTGTGTTTCTTGGGTGGGAAATTGCTTGTAAGCAGGATGGATAGTATCATTTTTCAAGTGAAATTCTGTCTGTTTGAACTTTTGAGTCGTAGCGTTACAGGCCCCCTAGTGAGTTAATTTGTTGTGTTGTGTCTAGGTTGCCAACGATTATTAGTTTTGGTACTTAGCAATTATTTAATTTCGGTAGCTACTGTATACCGTATCATGTCATTCGCTCTCGCAGTCCGACATAGAGCATTGCAGTATCTTCTTAACCCATTTAGATTTCCCTAATCTTATTTAGCAGCCTAACTTGCTTGTATCTATAATTTACCTAGATCTTTATTTTATATCGTGTATCGTGGAATCAAATGGCAATGAAAGTCTAGCGCTGAATAAATTCCAACAGCAGGGGACGTGGTCCCCACTAGATAGAGAAATGATTGGTGGCCGTTCAAGTGCGACTATAATGGACGTGGAATGAGTAATAATTTAGGGTAAAAATATTATTATTATTAATTACGTACCGACAATAACTAATTCTATTCTATGGCAATAAGCTTCTGTTCTATACTTTACAATTAAAGTGACCCTACATATTAGTCTTATCTTCAACAACGTGCGAATATTCTCTGTAAATTAAGATAATTATAGCGACAACCCTTCGCCTTACATCCATTCTGGCCTGCCAGATTATACATTCACTGCACACAAACTCAAACCAGTAGTAAGCAATCCCCATAGACTTGCTGTTTTCCTAACCAATTTTTTTTTTTCACTTTTATAAATTTTTAAGGAGAAATACATGACTTTTCAACTTCAATCAATAGGTCACCATAAACAATCTATATAATTTTTTTAGATATTTTGTATGGTACATTAATTTTTCGTTAATTTTGATTAAATTTTTTTTATTCTAAAATTACGAAAAATGCAAAGTGCATGCTTAATTACTAGAGTTCCCTGAACTTATGCGAGACCGCGATCTTTATTTATGGGTGGTGTTCGTATTGGGAAAAAATGTAGGATTTTAGAAATGTTGTGAATATTTATGTTGAATAGTGTTATAAGTGTTTGTGTAAAGTGGAGACATAAATGATTTGATGTAATTGTTTAATAAAAAATATTGAAGTTATGTGAAAAAGTATAGAGAGAGAAAATTTGTGTTAAATAAAAAAGAGAATTTGACATTTTGGTCCTTGGGTTTATACCCCTTTGGCAAATGGGTTCTTCGCTTTCAAATTTCAAAATTTTAGTCTTTGAGTTTTCTTTGTTTGACGAAAAAGTCCTTCTGTTAGTATGCCGTCAATATGCTTAACGGATTTGAAGCGGTCGACCGGTACAAATTTGCTGACGTGTCAGAGAGCTCCGTTAAGTATGTGGACGACATACTGACGGAAGGACCATTTCTTCAAATAAAGAAAACTCAAGGACTAAAAATTTGAAATTTGAAAGTGAATGACTTATTTGTCGAAGGGGTATAAACCCAAGGACCAAATTGTCAAATTTCTAATAAAAAAAGTAAAAAGTTGTTGGAGATTGTGTTAAATGTATTGATGTTTGTGTTTGAATTCTTAAGATGTTCGGTGGTAGTTTTGTGAATGAATTTGAATCCTAGAAACAAGTTGAAAACGAACATTACCCTGATTTTTCGACTGCTATCTGACATTATTGAAGGTTGGTAAAAATTAGTCAACTGAAAATAAAATCTAGAATCATTAATTTACCTAAAGTGATTTCTCTTTTGGAAGAAGGTAATCTACTCCCTTAATTTCTCATTCTCCTACTCCACTTTAATCCTGCACTTTTCTTTTTTCTTATTTTTTTCTGGTCTTACAACTTTTTTAATTACAATTAATTTATTTATTTTTTAAAAATATTTTTTATTTATTTATAAAAAAAAATTTCCATTGCTATATATGTTAATTTTAATTTGTCTCAAACTGACATTGAAGAATCAAGTTTGCAAATTATGCAATATTACAGAAAATATAACTTATATTAATATTGAAAAGTACCTTTAAAAAAATATATTTTGAGATAGTAACCAAATATATAAAAATTAAAATATTTTAGTGAAACAAAATTCACGGATTGTTGAGACACAGTATACAATGACCTTCAGTCGTTCAAGCATTTGAACTACTGTACATGTTTGGCTCGACTTTGATAGTAGTACTGACAACCCTCTCATCGTTCTCACTTCTCATCGCTTTCAAGCTTTAAATCGAGAACGTCTTTCAGCTTTCTCCATCATCTTGAAGGCATAAGAAGGAACTAGGAAGATATATAGGATTTCTCTGAGGACCGCCTTGGATCATAATTCTTCCTTCCTCCAATTATCTCAAGCAAGATCATTCGGTAGCTGTATGGTGTTACGATTGAGTAGCGTATAATGATAACCGAACCAGCAGATCATAGCAACAGGCTAACGGGGGGGTTTAAGGGGAACGAGATTTATGGGATTTGGAATTGTCAAACTTTGGCCAAATAAGAATTTTTTTTTGATCCTCCGTCGTGGGGAAACAAACGTATTAGGATAATGTACTAGTGCTCAAACACCAGCACCTGCACATGGGCTTTCTTTTTTAAGGAATTAGCCGGAGAGAGTTCGCTGTCTAGAATCCGGCTCCATACACGAGCTGTTTAACACAGATCTCTCCAATATTGGCAATTTAAGTCTTAAGCCATATATAACTCTCTCCTTTTTTTTAATAAAAAAGGAAGGACTGCGGCACGTTGGAATTTTAAGCCATAACCTATTGGCCATCAAAAATTATCATTAAGGAATTAGCCAATATCGAATATTTATACTGATAAGAAGCAAATGGTGTTATTTTAATCCAGCACCGGGAGCTAATGCTTGCTATCTAATATATAATTGCTCACGGGTCTCATGGGATATGTTTGATGCTTCTTTGGCGACCGCGAAGTCACCGGATGATAAAGTGGACTCTGCATTCCATGATTGGTTACTTGCAGGACGAAACGAAAAAACTAGGAATGTAATTAATGGGTCTAACATGTACAGTTCTCATCCCAAAGAAATAGAACAATTTCAGTCCTTTGCATCAAAGGAATACTAAGAGCTCATTGTCAGGACCTTTTATCTTCATATTACAATTGAACAACTGAGTACGTACTCTCTTGGAACACATGCACACAAGATCAAACGGTCATGATACTTGATCAAACACATACAATGGCTTCTATCATCTCGCTCTTGATAGCTGAACAGCCGACTGGTATGCAACACTGTCGTAACCATCCATTCCTGGCGGAGAAGTGATCGCTTCTTTGCCCCGTTTGACCTTACTTGAAAGAGAACCCAAATTATTGGAGGTTGGAGGTTGAGGCACCGGACAATGACCTTCAAGCATTTGAACTACTCTGGTCATTGGCGGCCTCAAATGCATGTCTTCTTGTATGCACCATAATGCTACTTTGATAGCAGTGACAACCCTCTTATCGTTCTTATCTCTTTCAAGCTTTAAATCGAGAACTTCTTTCAGCTTTTCTTCTTCCATCATCCTGAAGGCATAAGAAGGTAGATAGGATTTCTCCGAGGACTGCCTTGGATCAGAATTCTTCCTTCCTCCAATTATCTCAAGCAAGAGCATTCCGTAGCTGTATACATCACTCTTCTCTGATATGGCATGGTTAAAGATCCATTCTGGTGCAAGGTACCCCCTTGTACCCCTTAGCTGTGTACATACAAGGCTTTGCTCCCTGTCCATAAGCTTAGCTAAACCGAAATCTGAAAGTTTGGCAACATAATTATCATCAAGGAGAACATTTTCAGGCTTTATATCGCAGTGGATAATCTTCACTTCGCACTCCTCGTGAAGATAAGCCAATCCTTTTGCTGTGCCCACAGCAATGTTGAATCTTGTATCCCAATCGAGCATGGGACCATCTCCATTATCCTTGAAAATCAATCTGTCTAAAGATCCTTTAGCCATAAACTCATAGATAAGAAGCCGATGGGGCCCCTCAGCGCAGAAGCCTTTGAGCTGGACCAGATGAACATGGTGGATACTCCCAATAAGACCAACTTCAGCTCTAAACTCTTTCATTCCCTGCCCAATGCCCTCCAGTTGTTTCACTGCCAATAGCATACCGTCAGGTAGCACACCTAGGTAGACTGAACCAAACCCTCCTTGGCCAAGTTTAATAGAGAAGTTGTCAGTCGCTTTGTGAAGATCACTGTAACTGAAACGGACAGGCATTCCTGCAAGAGTGTCCAAAAGAGTATCATCTTCTAAAAGTTCTTCCGACGTTTCCAAAAGTATTTTGTTTTTGCGGTGGCAAAAGAACGCACCGTAAATAAGACCTACGATGACCATAAATGATCCACCAACAATGATCACAATAAACTTAATGTCATTTCCATTTCCTCTTCCTGGACTTACCCCTCCATCTCCATTGCTAATTGTGACCTTCACATAAGACACATAACCAGCAGAACCTGCTTCAGCACTTCGCAAACTTCCTATCTGGTTAAACAGAAAGCAACTTCCGGAAGTATTGTCAAAGAACAGAACAAGGCAAGAGCAGTTTCCCAGACAAGCTTTTTTGCAATCATGTATATCTGATTCCAAATTGGGTGTAGCAAACCCAAGTGCAAAGTAATCAAGATTCTCACCAACATATGAAAGGTCTACTGAGCTCCCGGAGCTATTACAGGTTGAGTTAAGCTCAGGGTTGCAATTTACAGAGTTAAGGGAAGAAGGGCATTGGCACTGGCTGTTCATATAGCAAACATAAAAGGGGTCACAGGGCTCAGGCATGCTGCAGAAACCTTGTGGTATTGCTGTTGCCTCAGGAGAGTCATACTGTCCCCTTTGAAGATTAGAAAATTTGATTGAGCCATCGGAGCCTAAAACAGCAGCCCACAAGGCATTCGGCTGAACAATGTTTGAGAAGATAAACTGCCAGAGTAAGGCTCCCTTTTGATCATAGAAATCCCATGAATTGGACACCAAAGATGCAGAGTGAACCTTGCCACTGATATTGTTCCTGGTTTTCCGATTGTCATCTACTATAGACCAGTAGATTTGTGGGGTTTCATATCCGGCATACAGGACCAAATCTCCTGATATGATTTCAAGATACTGAGACAAGTTATTGTGGTTGGGAACACTTTGTAGTTGCATTCCTTCCAAGAATTCCTGGCCGAGCAAAAGGGTATCGGTGGGATGGCTAAAACTCTGCCAACGAACTCTTCCATTTTCTCCCAGCAAAACCAAGTTTCCAGAATCCTGCAATTCCATGGCTGTAGCTCCTTCTCCTGTTGTGTTCGTAGACCAAACCTTAACATTCTGACTTTCCATGTAAACATTCCCATCATAGCCAAATTCAAAATAACCAGAAATATCAATCAATGAGCCTGCAGTCCAAACCACTGTGGAACTCGTCAAGTGGATGATTTCTAGGGCAAACCAATTGTTACCGTCGCGAGGATGGAAGCCAAAACCGAATACTGAGGCGTTGGATAAGAAGAATATACCGTTGGTCTCATACCACTCCAACGTAGACGCTTTGAATCCCGGCTTGATCAGACCATTATACTGTTTGATAGCAACGCAGGTTTGGAACACTAGGATGAGACAGAAACACATGGTTCTAAATTGGAACGAATCCATAACGGGTGTAAGCGCCATTAATTCAATAAATCAGTCTATGGGCCCCCGAAATCTCTCCAAACTTCGATACAACTATTTATCTGATGTATACGGCTGATTTGAAGATGAGAACGGGTTCACAAGCAAGGAATGAGTTTGTTTGACAAGGCACAATCTAACATTTGACTGCAGAATGCTAAAATTGATTACGAATAAAGGAAGTAAAAAGAAACACCTCATACATTCGTAAGCCAAAAGATATGTAATGTTGAAGCAACAATTTACGAATGGTATAACCACAAAAGTCCAGGTTCGTCGAAAGTCCTGTATGGTATTTGAAGCGGACTGATGAAAGAAAGAAGATGCAGATATGCTTTGTGTACATGAAGCAGACCAGGTCTAGCAAAAAACAAGCAGATCAAACACATTTTGGCATCTTTGCAACTCTGCATATGGCCATTGATGAGAGAAAGCAAAAGAGACACAGAACGCATTAAAAGGGTATGGCTGACCTCATTTGTTTGTTAACTGGACAAAGAGCTGGATTGGTGTTCTACTTTCCCCTGATTTGAGAGAGGAGACATGATAAGAATAAGAACCCAAGAGATCATGTTCTTTCTTAACTTCAAACTTCTGCTTTTCAGCAGCTCTTCTGTTGCTGTGCTGCACATTTATGTTGGTCAATGTCCTGGGAAATTAAAAATCTATTGTTTTGTGAGAGCACCTCGCACTAGTTGTATTTTTTTTTACTCTATCGAACATGATCTAGGCAGATTTTTCTTCTTACTAACCATTTAGAACATGCATTGAAAAGTCTTCGTATTAATAAAGGAGCCGTTAATTGTTATGATAAAAAGAAAACATCACATGGGGAAGCGTAAGCTGAATAAATTACAAAACTGCGGCCGACGTGGTCCCCCACTAGATTGAGAAATGATCGGTGGCCGTTTCATACTGAAGTGCGACTAAAATGGAAGTGGAATGAGTAATAATTAAGGAAACAATATTATTAATTACGGACAATAAGTCTATTTTATGGGTTATTGCAATAAGCTTCTGTTCTCCGTCTTAGATCCACTCTGGCCCTCACTGACGGGGTGTACATTAACGGCAGACAAACTCAAACGAGTAAGCAATCATCTTAAAGAGATGTTCGTTATTAACTTCAAACTTCTGCTTTCAGAAGCGCTTTTGTTGCTGTGCTGCGCATTTATGTTGGGGTCCTGGGAAACTAAAAACCTTTTGTTCTGCTTAGAAAAAGAAAGAAAGAAAAAATCTGAGACCACATCGCTTTACTAGTTTTACTATACTCTCTATCGAACGTGACATGGGGAAGTGTAAGCTGAAGAAATTACAACTGCGGCCGACGTGGACTGCACATGGAAGAGAAATGATTGGTGGTTCCATATAGAACTGCAACTAAAATGCACTTTTGAGGTTGTTAGCTGGTTGGAGTGTTGCTGGCTGGAGTTGTTGCTGGTCAGGTTTGCAGGCCGCTGATGTATTCTGAGTTGTTTTTTCATGTCTCTTGGGTTCTAGCTGTGGGGCACTGATGTTGTTATGATCTTTTTAGATTTCTACATGTCTTTTTTTTTTTTCTAAGTAACAAGAAATAAACCTCCCAGACTAACTAGAAGAGGAATCACAGGAAAGAATATGTTCTGGACAGTCCTCTACGGAAACAGCTTCTGGGCAATCTATCGAGATACCCCATCGTGCAAGATGATGAGCCATTTGATTTCCTTCACGCGGCACCCACGTAAACTGCCATTGGGGATGATCTTTCAGAAAAGCGCGTATAGTCCTCACTTCCGCTTCAATACTCCACTCGGGAGGAATATCCAGAGGCTCCGTGTGATGCACTAATGATTGTGCATCGCCTTCAATAATAATCTCCCGCAAGCCTAAGTCCTCGGCCAAAGAACAAGCTAACCGCCCTGCACGAGCTTCCCCTTTGAGAGGGTTGTTGCCTTTAAATCTCCGCAGTCTAGCTTTGAGAATTTCTCCCTTACAATTTCTACACACAACAGCGATACTCGTCCATTGCCCCAACCAAAGCAGCATCATAATTAATTTTTAGAAGGCCCTCGGGTGGTGGAGTCCACGAGAGTTTAACTCTAGTCTCACCATTATACCATGCATCACAATGATCAAGGTAACGCCGTTGAATAGAACGAGCCAGCTCCAGCAAATTGAGTTCTCCTTTTTCATGAACAATCCTATTTCGAGTATGCCAAATGGTATCCAGGGTAAGAGTTAGAGCAAGCATCAACTTGGGCCAATCATCTCGTCTTTTACTGGGCAGATTTAGTGGATCCAACACAAACTTCAGCCAAATGTGTAGAGGGCGATCCCTGAAACTTGCCGTATACAAGGGCCACGGCCCTATACACCAGAGGTGGGAGCTAACCCAGCAGTCCAAAAAAAGATGTTCCAGCGTTTCCTCAGCCAAATTACATAGGGGGCAGAGAAATGGAACCTGATTCTGACGACATCCCACTGGTAGAGCTTGAGCAGCAATCTTCCACAGTAAGAGCCTTAGCCTATGCTGGATTTTGAGCTTCCAAATTCTCTGCCATTCTCGTGGAGATAGACTACCTGTATCAGTAAACCGATGACCTTGATCCTGGAGGTACGCATCTTTAACAGAAAATGTCCCTTTACTCGATTTCATCCATCGTGGTGTATCCGCTATTAAGGCACGGTGCATGGGAGTCTCTAAGATAGCCCTGGCAGATTGGTTCTCAAACAGAGACAGCACCATCGCTGTCTTCCACTTATGGGTAGATTGATCTATCAGATCCCTAACATAGTTCAAACTTCTAGGCACCAGGACACCCCATTTGAGTCGAGGTTTGAAACCCTCTACTCCCGGAACCCATGGAGATGTCCAGATATTCAAGGAGTGACCATTTTTGAGTGCCCAACAAAAGCCTGCTTCCACTATATCCTGAGTTGCAAGCAGGCTCTGCCAAAACCAGGAGGCCCCTTGGGAGGGTGAAGCTTGAAGAAGATTAGCGCCACGACAATATTTTGCTTCAATAGCCTTTACCCATAAACATTCCTTTTGCACCATTACTTCCCACCCCCGCTTTGCCACAAGGGCTCTATTCATGTCCTCCATACGTCGAAGCCCAATTCCTCCACAATCTTTCGGTCGGCATATACTCTCCCATGATTTTGGATGGAAATGACGAGTATTCCCATCAAACCCCCACCAAAAAATTTTCATACGGATATCCAGCAGTTTATTCACACTTTTTGGCAAGAGGAAAACTGACATCAAATAAGATGGGATGACTTGGGCCACTGATTGTAATAAAACTGTACGCCCAGCTTGGGAGAGAACCCGTGCTTTCCAGCCCGCTAGCCTGGAAACAATCTTGTTTTGTACTTCCGTACATACCAGCTTCCTAGATCTTGGAATAGACAGAGGCGCCCCAAGATATGTACCCGGATCATTAGCTTGGGAGATTCTCAAAATCTCCACTATTTGGGATCGTCGGTCTTCATCAAGGTTGTGGCTGAAATGAAGAAGCGATTTATTTGGATTGATAACTTGCCCAGACCATTGGGCAAAAGTGTTAATACAGTGTTTCAGCTGCCTGACTTCTCTCAAATTCGCTCTACAAAAGAGCATGATATCATCTGCAAACAGGATATGGGAAATAGAAGGCGTTTGTCGAGCGATTTTAACCCCATGGAGCGTACCCCTCTCTTCTTCTCGCATGATAATCCTCGTAAGCACTTCCGTGACCAATACAAATAAGAACGGAGATAATGGATCCCCTTGCCGAATACCACAATGTGGGTGGAAGAAGCCATGAGGAGACCCATTTAGGAGAATGGAATAGGACATAGTAGATATGCACTGAAAGATCCATTTACACCAAGTGTTATGAAATCCAAAAGCACGTAATATTTCCATAAGAAATGCCAAATCCACCTTGTCGTAGGCCTTTTCCATATCCACTTTAACTGCGAGAAGTCCTCCGAGCCCTGTTTTCCTACGAAAGAGATGCATGATCTCATGGACCAAAATGAGATTATCCTGGATGTGTCGATGTGGGACAAAAGCGTTCTGGTTGGGCGAGATCAACTTGGGCAGCACCCGTTTAAGACGGTTAGCCAAGATTTTAGAAATAATCTTATAGCTAACATTGCATAGACTAATGAGTCTAAACTGAGATAAATTTGTAGGAGCATCTACCTTAGGGATTAACGCAATGAAAGTATGATTCAATTCACGTAACATATATCCATTGGAGAAAAAAGATTGAACCATGCTAGTTACCTCCCTGCCTACCGTGGCCTAATAACGTTGGTAGAAAAGGCCCGTGAAGCCATCCGGTCCTGGGGCCTTAGTGTCTCCAATACTCTTCATAGCTGTGCGCACTTCCAGTTCATCAGGTGTACTACAAAGGAGAGCATTATCCTCATCCGTAATAAGCTGCGGAATCAAACCCTCAAGATGATGTGGAAATAGAGCATGTTGACCAGCAAAGATGTGCTTGAAGTACTCCTCTGCGTGATTTCCAATGGTAATCCTTCCCTTTAACTAGCTGCCCGATTGGTCTTGGATGGACTCTATGCAATTCTGTCGCCGACGTGTAATAGTGGATATGTGAAAAAACCGTGTATTGAGGTCCGGGGTTCTTAGCCAAGTAATACGAGATTTGGACCTCCATAAAATTTCCTCCTGTTTTTGAACTTCCAATAAACGTGCAGAAAGATCCCGTTCCTGTGCTGTAAGCCAAGGTTCCCCTCCAAGCAACATCACCTGGTGTTGTACCCTATCCAATTCCCCTTGCAAACTCATAATTTTATGTTTAATATCCCCAAAAACGTTCTTGTTCCAAGTTCTGAAGGTTGCCTTAGTAGCCTTAAGACGTTTATAAGCTGGGGAGCCCCGTGTAGCATACTGTCAAGCTTTCTGTACTATATCTTCACTGCGCTGGTCTTGAGCCCAAAAAGCTTCGAACCGGAAGGGTCGGGGGCATCGATCACAATCACCTTCAGTATCCAACAATATCGGTGCATGATCAGAGGTAATGCGCAGAAGATGTTGCACCGTAGCCCTGGGAAATAGCTGCCGCCAGTCCCCATTCCCTAAACCTCTGTCCAAACGCTCCATAATTAAGCCCCGTCCTTCTCTACCATTTGTCCAAGTGTAGGGATTTCCCACAAAACCAAGATCGATCAAACCAGTTTGCCAAATGAATTTATTTAAGTAGCCTGATAGAGAAGTATTGCCCACCGCTCTTCCGCCCCATTTATCTTGCTGATTTAGGATTGCGTTAAAATCACTCATACACAACCAAGGTCCATGGAAACCACTACCACTATGTTCTAGATCATACCAGAATTGAGACTTTTCATTCCAATCAGTAGGGTCATATACAAAAGAGAGTAGCCAAGGCAGCCCCGGAGGTTCAGACCGCACAATTAAATTAACAAAATGGCTACAAAAGTCAGAACATTCTAAAACAACCCCCGTTTTCCAAGCGACAAGCATACCCCCTTTCCTGCCCCGCGGAGGCACTTCTACAAAATTATCGAAACCCAGATTCAATAGATGACGCTGACCCACCATGGATTTAGTCTCAGCAAGGCAAAAGACTTCAGGGAGGTGTTGTCGCACCACCTCCCTGAGATGACGAACTGCTGCGGCTCGGTGGAAGCCGCGGCAGTTCCAAAAAAGAAGTCTCATGGCGGGGGGTGGGGCATGATTGGGCCCGCCTCCCCGGCCTTTGAGTCAGCAACCGTAATAGACTTTGCTGTCGGAGTGGAACAGTGGATGTTCTTGGTATCAGAAGAATCACCTTGGCACCCTCGTGTCCCCTTGCGCTTGGCTCGAGAACTCTTGGCAATTTTCGGCGTAGCTTCTCTGTGGGTAACCCCATGTCGGAAAACCATATCCCCAATGGTGTAATGCAGATCAGTAAACTCAAATGATCGTTGAAGAACAGGACGCTTGGCACGTGGATTAGATCCCTCTTCCTCCACCAAGGCATGCTTCTGAGGTAAAAAGAGAGAAAAAATGATCTGAGATGAAGATGAGTTGCCCGAAATCTGCTTGTTCAGAAGAGGACTACAATGAGAAACCGACGGAATTTGGCCCAGTTCGCTAGGAACGGCCTCTGGGCTTTGAGATGGCTTTTGGGTCGCCTTAGTTATCGGCCCACCAATGTCCTGCATATCTTTGGTTAACAACCCACGTGAGGGGGGTCCACTAGAAAGGGAACCTGCGTTGGAACAGGGCGCAAAGTTTTTGACATCTCCCTTCAAAGCCACGTGCAGCGAGCCATCGGGTCTCTCTTCTTGGGGCGATGGAGAGATGGTATCGTGAAGTACAAGGGAAGTCTGCTGCTGCTGCTCAGGTTCTGGTTTATGGGGCAAAGCACTGATATCAGCTCCTTCCAGGGTCGCTGCCACGTCAGCTCGCAGAGGAGCTGAACCAGAGTGCATTGGGTTGTCCATGTAGTGGGTTCCATTAGTTGCCGACCCACTTCTCTCCGGCACATCTAAACTGGCCATCATAAGAGCTGAATCATCCGTCGGAAGGAACAACTCCACATGATCACGAGGTTTAAATGTCCTTCCACGTGAGAATGGTGATGTAGTCGTCATCCATGGACCATACTCGTTCCTCTCAGAGGAACCCACAGTGTCTCGACAAGCGGATTGTTGATGACCCAGAAAGCCACAACAGTAGCATAAGCCGTGTAAAAATTCATATTTGAAGTGGACCTTAATTGAGGCAACATTCGTCTGAGGTAACAGATAACCAGCGGGAATAGGCTTGTTGATGTCTAACATCACTCGAACCCGTAAGAAAGGGACACACCACACGCGACGAGAGGGATCGCCTTCAATTTCCAACACTTCACCAAGAGCATCCCCCACATATTTGGCCGTATATGCATTGGAACTATCGAGGGGGAGACCGTGTATTTGAACCCACACTGGGCAGTGGGAGAGATCAATATCCTGCCATGGAAGGCCGGGAGGCCAAGGTTGCAGCAGCATCGTATGACCCTTGACATTCCAGGGTTGGCGGTCCATAACCTTTGCACGATTCTCCAACGAAACAAATTCACATAAAAAAGTATTCTTTGCGAGCTCCGATACTGTTAAATGTGGCTCAAAAGGCCAAGCCTTCTGGAGGCATCCTTTGACAGAAGGAAGAGATAAATTGCGGATGGCCACTACCCTAGCCAC
Source organism: Myrica gale (assembly GCA_963930655.1). Lineage (NCBI taxonomy): Eukaryota > Viridiplantae > Streptophyta > Magnoliopsida > Fagales > Myricaceae > Myrica > Myrica gale. The sequence goes on from OZ005601.1 coordinate 7,152,806, forward strand.
CAAGATCAAGCCAGAAGTAGATACAACTGCCCCTATTTCACGCCACGAAGGGGGTGGAGGCATTCCCCATGTCAAAGCTTTCGTCTTTTCAACAAGCTGATCCATTTCCGATTCTGCAGAATAGAGGTCCATGAGTAAAAGGCGGAGAGGGAGGTAGATTGGGACGAGAGGAAAATATTGAAGCACCACCAGCCAAGCCCAGATACAGAACACAGACTGCCCTGGGTATAAATGGAGAGAGTGCCAGACACTTCAGGTGACAAAAAAGGTGGCTGTCAGTCAACGGTGGCAACCAGGAGGGGGACCCCGGCGCTGACTTACGCCGCCTGAGAACTGAGCAAGACCAGACCATTGGGCAACTCAAACGCACCCACACTCCCCTGTACTGAGAGATCCAAACAAGATCCACACTTCGGATAGACTTCCCTGGGTATATTGGGAATAGAGGGAGTGTGTACCAGACTTTTCGAACGACAAAAAGGAGGCTAGAATGCGGCGGTGGCAACCTAGATGGGAACCCCAGCGCCGACTGACTCAAACTGAGAGCCGACCAAGACCAGACCATTGGGCAACGTAAACGCTCCCACACCTTCCTTTCTCTCATATTTGCTTGATACGGAAAAAGAGGCCGTAAAACCCTAGAAGCAGAGAGCTGGCTTCCATCCTCTCAAGAATAGATTTCTACATGTCAGGATTACTTTTATGTGGATTTTCCCCATACCCTGTTTTTTTGGAATAGAAATTAAAATTGAGTCACTTACCCAAAATGAAAATGTAACTTGTAAGGTTCTCATCCCAAACAAATAAACACAACTTCAATCCTTCTCATTCAATGAAAACTCGTACCTCATTGTCCGTGGCTTTTTATCATTCGGATTAAACTAGGAGAGCATTTACTCTGTCTAAAACAGAAACAAAATCAAAGGGTCATGGTATTTCCCTATGAAAACCTTAGCAAACTAGCTAGGGAAGCTTTCAATGAAAACATCGTAAGTTCTAAAGCATTATGCATCAGAACGAGACAAAGGATGTTTTTATTTTCATGCCTCCGAGTTTATTTCAAAGATAAGTCCACCCGGATCGCTCCTATCATCTCGCTCTTGATAGCCGAACAGCTGACAGCTGCGCGACACTGTCGTAACAAACCAGTCCTGAAGCTGAAGTACTCGCTTCGCTCCCAAATTTGTCCTCACTTGAGAGAGAACCCAACTTATTGGAGGTTGGAGGTTGAGGCACCGGACAATGACCTTCAAGCATTTGAACTACTCTGGTCATGGGCGGCCTCAAATACATGTCTTCTTGTATGCACCACAACGCAACTTTGATAACAGTGACAACCCTCTTATCGTTCTTATCTCTTTCAAGCTTTAAATCGAGAACGTCTTTCAGCTTTTCTTCCTCCATCATCTTGAAGGCATAAGAAGGAAGATAGGATTTCTCCGAGGACTGACTTGGATCGGAATTCTTCCTTCCTCCAATTATCTCAAGCAAGAGCATTCCGTAGCTGTATACATCACTCTTCTCTGATATGGCATGGTTAAAGATCCATTCTGGTGCTAGGTACCCCCTTGTACCCCTGAGCTGTGTACACACAAGGCTTTGCTCCCTGTCCATAAGCTTAGCCAAACCGAAATCCGAAAGTTTGGCAACATAATTATCATCAAGGAGAACATTTTCTGGTTTTATATCACAGTGGATAATCTTCACTTCGCACTCCTCGTGAAGATAAGCCAATCCTTTCGCTATACCCACAGCAATGTTGAATCTTGTATCCCAATCGAGCATGGGACCATCTGCATTATCCTTGAAAATCAATCTGTCTAAAGATCCTTTAGCCATATACTCATAGACAAGAAGCCGATGAGACCCCTCAGCACAGAAGCCTTTGAGTTTGACCAGATGAACATGGTGGATACTCCCAATAAGACCAACTTCAGCTCTAAACTCTTTCATTCCCTGCCCAATGCCCTCCAATTGTTTCACGGCCAATAGCGTGCCATCAGGGAACACGCCTAGGTAGACTGAACCAAACCCTCCTTGGCCAAGTTTAATAGAGAAGTTGTTAGTAGCTTTGTGAAGATCACTATAACTGAAACGAACAGGCATTCCAGCAAGAGTGTCCAAAAGAGTGTCATCCTCTAAAGGGTCTTGGAAAGTTTCCAGCAATATCTGCCTTTTGCGGTGGTGCGAGAATGCTACAAAAATAAGGCCAACAAATATGAGAAATGACACGACGACAACGATCACAATGACGACAATGTGCCTTCGATTTCTACTTTCTTCTCTTGCTGGACCTGGCCCTCCATCTCCATTGCTTAAGACCTTCACATATGAAACGTAACCGGCAGAACCTGCTTCAGCCGTTCGCAAACTTCCTATCTGGTCAAACAGAAAGCAACTTCCGGAAATGTTGTCAAAGAACAGTGCAAGGCAAGAGCAGTTTCCAAGGCAAGCTTTTTTGCAAGCCTGTAGATCAGATTGCAAATTGGGCGTAGAAAACCCGAGTGCGAAATAATCAAGATTCTCACCAACATATGAAAGGCCCACTGAGCTTGTTGGGCTATTACAGGTTGAGTTAAGCTCAGGATTGCAATTAGGTTTAGAGTTGAGAGAAGAAGGGCATCGGCACTTTCTTCCGATAGAGCAGATATAATACGGGCCACAAGGCTCGGGAATGCTGCAGAAATCTTGTGGTATTAAGACAGCCTCGGCAGTTACAAAGTCTCCCATTTGAAGATTATAGAATGAGATTGAGCCATCGGAGCCTAAAACAGCAACCCACAGGGGATTCGCTTCAACGTTGTTGGAGAATATAAACTGCCAAAGCAAGACTCTCTTTTTATCGTAGAAATTCCATGAGTTGGATTCCAAAGATGCGGAGTGAACCTTGCCACTGACATTATTCCTGGTTTTCCGACTGTCATCTGCTATAGACCAGTAGATTTGTGGAGTTTCATATCCGGCATACAGGACCAAATTGCCTGACTTGATCTCAAGATACTGAGACAAGTTATTGCGGTTGGGACCGCTTTTTAGTTGCATTCCTTCCAAGAAATCCTGGCCGAGCAAAAGAGTATCTGTAGGATGGCTAAAACTCTGCCAGAGGATTCTTCCTTTTTCTCCCAACAAAACCAGGTTTCCAGAATCCTGCAATTCCATGGCTGTAGCTCCTTCTCCTGCCGTGTTTGTAGACCAAACCAACCCATTCTGACTTTCCAAGTAGACATTTCCATCTTTGTCAAACACAAAATGATCAGAAGTGGCAATCAATGAGCCTGCGTTCGCAGTCCAAACCACTGAGGGATTATTCAAGTAAATGATGTTTAGAGCAAACGCAGTGATACCCTGTTGAGGACGAAAGCCACAACCGAATACTGAGTTGTTGGATACGAGGAATATACCGTTGTCCTCAACCCAATCCATCGGAGACACTTTGAATCCTGGAAGTATCAAACCAATGTTTTGATTGATGGCAACGCAGGTTTGTAACCCGAGTGTGAGACAGATACACAAGATTCTAAATTGGGACGAATCCATAACTGGTGTAAGCACCAGTTCAATGAATCTGGCTATAAACCCCCAAAATCTCGCCAAGTTTCTATGCCACAATTGATTTCATGTATTTTGCCGAATTGAAGTTAAGAAAGTCGGTTCAAAAACAAGGAAGGAGTTAGTCTGATAAGGGACATACATTGTAAAATCTGACTGTAGATTGCATAAAGCGGGTTAAAAGAAAAACTCGTGCATTCGTGAGCTAAGAGATATGGATGCTGAAGGAATAATCTGTGAACTTTCTAAATACAAAATTCGAAGTTCACCAAAACCCGTCTTGTCTTGAGAGTGAAAAGATGAAAGAAAGAGGATGCAGATGTACTATGTGCGTGTGAAGCAGAACAAATCTAGCCAAAAAAAGAAGCTAGAAACAATCTGGAACCGGAGAGAATCCTGCGACAGTTGAGTTTTTCTTGGCATAGCAGTACACAGACTAAAAGCAGATCAAACACCTGTTGGCATATTGATGGCCATTAATGGAAAGCAAAGATGACCCAGAATGCATTACGAGGATATAGCTGACCTCATTCTTTTTCAACTGGAAAAAGTCGATTGATGCTTCTCCTCTCCCATGATTTTAAAGAAGAAACCAAGATGTTGCTTTTTACCTCTGCTTTTAGCAGCGCACAGATTAATGCGCCGCACATTTATGTCGGTCAAAATGCGACGAAATTAAAAACTTCCCTGCACATCCCGAACTAGTTGTATTTTACTAGCTTTTTTTTTAATTTTTTTTTTTAAAAAAACATGACATGCGGAGGTGTAAGGAGGGCAGTACAATCCCGGTGTAGGTGTCGATTTTAGCCGTTAAGGACCGGTTTTTGCCCTTAACAGTGTAGGTGACAATTTTTCAAAATCGGCCTACCCGGTGTAGGTGTCGGTTTTGGCCGCAGTGGCGTTTTAGCGGTGGCGTTTCCGGTTATCCTACATTAATATTGAACCATTTTTTTAGCATTTTACGCACTTGATCCAATGTATTTTTTCTTTTTTCTTTTGGTCCATTAATCATATATCAATAAAATCTAAACTAATGAAATCCAAATTCCAAAATCAATAAAATTAAAGATCACCTTAAAAGATAAGATGAGAATTAAAAATCCAAAGTAATAGAAACGTCATTGTAAGTAGAAACTATTATCTTTTGAGAAATTCAGTTTAGACCCTAACAACACTTAGGGGAGAATATGTGTTTTCCCTCTAATTAACGAATCAATAACAATTTTAAAACATGTTCAAAACCTAATAGGGTTTCCCTTGGTTTTACAAGGAAAATCCAAAAATTTAGCAATTTTTTAAGGCGCTCGAGCGCAGGTTAAAGCTCGTCGAGCGCTTATGTTTCTGTCTGAATTTTTTCAAAGGGCGTTCGAGCGCTTGTCAAATGCTGGTCAAACGTGATGACTCTATCTGAATTTTTGAACTAAAATGTATTAGAAATTTGAACTAAAATGTAATTGAATGACTGATTTTGCAAGCATGGTATAAATTTAATAGTGATTTGTCAATTTTATAAATTATAAATTTAGACAATTAGTTAAAATTTCATAAAAACTCGACCTCTTGACTTATATTATGCGATGTACTTACCAAAGTTTGTCATTAAACTCTTTAATTATGATTCTAATGCCTTCATATATACCATTCTAAATACAATAAATTTGTAATTTTTTCTACCAAAATTCTAAATAATTAGTTCATTCCCCTAGCAAGCTTCTTGGTAACTTGAATGTACAAATCTCAAATATTTAGGTGAAACTAAGCTATTGAGTAGACCTTGTCATGCTTCTAGAATACTACGTCTTGAGGTGAAACTAAAGTTGAAACTACTGAGTAGAAACTAAACTAAAAAACTTAAATAATAATATAAAAAATCCCGGTTTAACCTCCACCGGAAACCACCGATTTTTTCAAAAAGCTAAACCTACACCAGCACCGGTTAGGCCGGGTATCGGGAACCCGGTGTCGGTGCCACCGAAATTTCCCGGTGGCATTGTGCAGCCCTAGGTGTAAGTATCGGCGTACCCCGTACGACAGATTGGACACCGACATATTGGTCCTACTAGATAAGAGATTGTTGCACAAAAGTCGGGTTTACATGGACGTTGGAGAGAGTAAGGCTATGTTTGAGAAGTGAATTAATATCTCATTTTTACATTTTTATTCCTTGAATACTCATTTCTTATATCAAACAATTCAATCTCACCTCTACAGAGTCGAGATAATATTGTTCCGGCCCTACATAAATTATTTTCAATTCTGACTTTTAAAATCACATGTCAACTCAGCCATCAATGCTGACTTTTAAAATCGACAGGTCTTGCGCGGGACGCGAGCGACAGGGCTGGAATTTACGGCAGCCCGAGCGCGACAAGGTTGGAATAAACGGCAATAAAAGCTATAGGCTTCTCTTTGCCACAGACTCGGATTCCCTCTGGGAATTTGCTAGTCAGACTAACAGGCCGTTGGATGGTGACAACGCATTAATGAACTCATTCAACGGCATGTACTGCCTTAAGAAAATTAAAAACCAAAGTTGGATGGGAGTTAACTTGTAACGAGACCGTTTCAATAAAAAAATAACGGTCCCCTCTCTTCGAACCCCATAGAGACGCGCATGCAGCCTTGCGGGCAGTGTTGAGATCCCACATTACTTAGGAGAATCTAATTAGAAGAGTTAATAAGAGAGCTCGGATAACTATAACTGTAAGGCATGTCTTTTGGTCCAGAGCCCAGGTCCTCATCAATTGGTGGCTCATGCGTCTTTCTTAGGTCGTGTGGTGACTTACATGAACCCATTTTCTTCGACCCTATAGATCTGGTACGGGTCAGGATAGGTCCAAGTCCGGTGAAAGCCCCCTATAGAGGCCATGTGGGAGACGCAGACGACGAGGGCGTCGGTCTTCGAAGGATGGAGGATTATTGAGATCTCACATTGCTTAGGAGAACCTAATTAGAAGAGTTAATAAGAGGATTTGGATAACTCTAACTGTAAGATATGTCTTTTGATCTAAAACTCAGGTCCTCATCAGGCACCCGCAACAGGGCGCTGAAATTTCACAGCCCTTTGCCTGCGCGGCCTTGCACACGATAAAGTTTTGGAATAGAACCCCGGATAACTATTCTACCATAAAAGTCATATTCCTCGGTTTCCAGTAAAAGTCATTCCTCGTCAAACGCTCCAAATTCCTATTCCAAGACCCCGTAAAAGTTGCTAAATAAAAAATAGAAAAAATCGTAGTTTTCTTTATCGAAAGAAAAAATTCTTATCTTCTACGTTTCCCTTATCAAGACCCAATCCCACCCACAGTCTCATTGCCTAAAAGCTCAATTAAATTGGCACCAGTCCAGTCCAGCCTTTAGTTGACCTTGCCCAAATAGTTTTATGCCGCAAAGTTGCCAAAAAACAGCAAGTCAACGTTGGACATTTGGTACTTAAAGAACGAAACCCACCGAAGGCCAGATCAGCCTCCTATGAGCATTGAGCTATCACCAGCCCACCATATGGATGCCATAATTAGAATGGAGTCAAACCTTTTATTGAAAGTATCAGGTATGTAAAAGTGGAAGATGCTTTGCAATGAAGGCACTGGTGTAAAGCGTAGATCAGTGTCAAAGGCAACAAACATGGCACTTTCAGACTCGATTAACTTCCATGGGTGAGAGGCAGGTGGATCATTGGTGGAGATGTCATCAGAGTCAAAGACATTGGAGAAGAGAAGCTGGCAGTGGAGCAGCATATGCTTCACATTAAAATTCAGCGATCATGAGACATGACGATCTACACGGAAACCAACTTCGCCAAGAACCAACAGACTGGGTTAGCAAAAATGAGTGCAAATCTGGGGCATTATTTTGGTGTTACAATCCAACTTCATCATAAACTTCAAACTGCCAAAAACATCCCTCTTCAGACCCAACTTTAATTTAGTTAGAAGAACCTCGAACAATAAGATAACATGATTACTCACCAAAAATAAGGTTTCCACAAACGGCATGAACACCAACGAAAGTGCACTTAATATGTTCCATTGTTATCTAATATTTCGAGCCTTCACATAAATGGAGTTCCCCTATTTAGGATATGCCATGCATCACGCTTGACATGTTTGCCTTTAATGTACCGAGAAATAAAGATGCAAAATGTAGACAAAAAGAACTGGGGAAGAAGAAAAGTGATTGCCACCCTGCAGGTTTAATGGACGCATCAACTTTTACAAGGATATTGATCTAAAGCAAAACACCAAAACTCACTAGGTAGGACTCGCGTGTGGCCTGCACGCAAGGCCGTGAGCGCAAAGGGCTATAGGATTTCAGCCCTGCCGCGCGCACGTCGCTCTTGGGGTTTCGAACAAATGGGAGAGGGAGACCGTTATTTTTTATTGAAACGGTGAGTTTTGCTCCCCGTTACTAGTTAACGCCTCATCCAACTTTGGTTTTTAATTTTTTAAGACATTTTAATACAGGCTGTTGGATGAGTTCATTAATGCGTTGTCACCTATCCAACGGTCTGTTAGTACCGACTAGCAAATTTCCTCTTAAGAGAGAATCCGAGTCCCTTTGCCACTGGTGGGCAGTTGGCATAAAACCCTGACTTTTCTAGGCACTGCCAATACATTCCAGGCAAGTTTAATCTCAACAAAAAAATTACTAGCTGTCTGTTAGTGGTTCTTCTTAATAGGTCATAATTGTTGAATCGCTTTAAAGAAGGAACTCAAGCATGGTATAAAGCACAATATTCATGAAAAGTTTTGAGAGAGAGAGAGATAGGCTCAAAATCTGGAGGTATAATGAACAAGAAATGGTTTTTTTAAGCGTAGAGCTACTTGGTTCATAGCACCTCATACTTTTGATACCTGTTTTGAAGGTATAAACACAAAGCAATATTGACTTTTAAAATTACGAGGCCTTGCGCGCGGGACACGCGCGAAAGGGACTGGAATTTGCGGCGGCCCCGTGCACGCAACCGGGTTGGAATTTCCAGCGCTCCGTTTGAACTTGGACCTCTTTTCCTATTGGACCCCAAATCTTCACGTGGTCTCTTGACCACCCGATCTCTTCATCTCATGTGATACACTTCGTCACTTTTGTCAGGAATCAGAGATAGTTACGTGTCTTTGGCTTTTTTCGACGAGAAAGTGGTATTAAAAATTGTCTAATAAATAATAATTAAATATAAATAAAAAGAAAGTAAATGAATCCGATCCATCTCCGCTACTTTACAGCAGTTGTAAACTTTTCAAAGCCAGAAAGCAAGGTGTCAAGTCATGTATAGGTCCACTAATTTCCACCGAATTCTTTATCAGTTTCTCAATTAATTTTTTTACAAACTCCAATAAATAAATATATAATACAAAACACTTTCCAAACTAATTTCAAAGCTATAAACTTATTTTTACGATCTCCAATAAAAATCACTTTAACACTTGTTTTGAAATCGAAAACAAAAAATAACCTTGAAATCAGCTCTCAAACGCAGCCTAAATTTTGTTTTCTAAGAGTAAATTATGTGTTGAAGTTTTTATATCTTTATTTTTGCTTCTTTATCATCAAATTTCATTATATATCCTCAGCGGAGAAAAACAGTAAAAAAAAACAACCAAAACATGAGAAAACAAACGAAATCAAAGACTAAAATAAACTGATTATAGTTGTCTCAAACTACCATATGTGTAAAAAAATTTCGTAACTCCTGAAATAAATCCCCTAAACTGAAGTACCAGCTTTCATAAATTTTTAATTATCTTCAATAACATGTCAATCTTCTATAATAATGCAAGCAACAGCTCTTTCTTAAATTTCTTTGCCGTCTTCTTCGCTGTAGAATAAGTAGTGAAGGACCACTTGCTGAAGAATTGATATCCTTCTGGGAAACAACGGATCCAATCTGGCCATTAACTGGCAGAGAGAACCTTGACAAAACTAACAGGATCCTACCAAGGGGCTTAAATATCATATGTGCTTCGTATCCGACAAAGAGAGCGGTGACACTGACACTACACAGCAGACGGCGGCTACTGAGACCAACAAAGGCTAACAGGGAAAGGAGGGGAAAAACAATTGCCAGGCCAAAACAAAGCGCATCGAGGGCCAGTACAAATCCCACTCTTTTTAGTTGCTGCTAAAGAGACATCAATGCAAGAATCAGTATTGGTCAAGAGTTCCAAAATTTATCAGTACTCGGACAAGTTTCTCACTATTTTTAAGGGTAAATCCAAAATATGTCCCTGGACACAATTGAATGGTATTACCCTCACAAGAACGAAAAGTTACTTAAGAGTAAGGGTAAGTGCTCTTCTTATGGAGGAGAGAATCTCAAACGCTTGAAGGAACCTCCAAAGAAAGCATAATTTGGTCCCCTGAAAGAAGATCATGGAACAACTGCTGAGTTTAGGGACCCCAAGTTGACCCTCAGCATTTTGGTATATAATAGGAAACGTGCATGCACACCATAATGCGCGAATTTACTACTAATTCCTTGTATTGTCTCTCCCTTAGTTCCACGTTATATATTAGATCAAATACTTTTGAGCTGCATCATCTTCCGTACCTACCAGCTTGCGGAGTCTCTATTCTGAACCAGGATAATTATTTGAGCAAGCCAGCTTGGAGAAACTGAACACATACATTGCAACTAGACTGAACAATTCCGTATCAGTTGAGGATCGTTCCATGAATTTTCAGGAGCCAAAGACGACTCTAAACTGAACATTTTTTTAATTTATGTCAATTATGAAATTAGAGAGCTAATTTTATAATCTTCTTAAAGTCAAACTTCGAACAAATGGGCAGATATTTCACGCAAAGGATCTCAAGCATCCAACCTCTTTCTCTCCCAAACCGAGCTCCAGTGGTCAAATTTGGCTCACACGCTCCGCCCCCTGGTCTCCACTTCTTCAGGTGCTCTGGTCAGCTAGTCGGCAGTCAACCGGCGGATGAGTGGGGGCCCGCGCATGCATGCATCTCACACGCACGACTGTTTGTCCTTGTGTCGACCCCGCTCAATCACCTACCGCCTCACTCCGCATCGAATTTTCTTTTCCACTAATTGTATCAACTTGTTTCCCATTGTCAGTTTGCATCGAACTCCTCTCAATTAATTATCTCAATAATGATTTTTGAATCGCCTTCAAACAATCAACACCTCCTCCAGAACATTCTGATATCACCTAGAATAGATTGATTTTGGGGGCAATGATCGCCTCGTTAGTCAATTTCAAACTCATCCCCTTAACTATGAAAACGGTGATTCAGGTATTCTAACTTTCGAAAATCATTAATGTTTGCCCCTTGTCTGAATCAGCGGTTAAGTTAGATGGAAACGCATGTAAAATGACCGAAATGCCCCTTCAAAATAATTTTTAAAAATAAATAAAAATGTAAGAAATAAATTAAAAATATATAGATTACTAGAGTTTCAATAGTTTTATATAAAAATATGACCCTTTTTAAAATATTATTTTTTATTTGTTAATTATTTTTTTAAATTTTTTTTAGTAATTTTGTCTTGGAGGAGTATTTTGGTCATTTTAAATGTGTTTCCATCTGATTTGAGGTTAATTTGGACGAGAGACTTACCTTGATGACTTTTGAAAGTTTGAGGACGTAAATTGTCGTTTTCATAATTGTAGGCGAGTTTGAAATTGGTCCATAATTAAGGGAAGAAAGATGTTACCCTGTTGATTTTTGTTGTGTTGTAATTTTGGTAGTATAACGGATTGCCCCTGTATTGTATCTCCAATTGTAATGCTATTCTGTGCTTGAGAATGCTGGAGAATATAGAAAAGTTTATTAGAATCTAAGTGTATATATTTAGGCATTGTATGTGTTTCTTTTGAATCAATGAGAACATAAATATTCTCCACCAAAATATCTATCACCTCTTGTCCGACTCTCTCGATTACCGACTCCCAATAAAGATTTTTAAATGGCCTTCAAACAACATATTATTTTTTGCTAAAATGGATGCCTCCTGGGCTGCCACGCCTCGCCCTTGAGAGGGTCGCTACGAGGAAGCCTCACAAGAAATCAAAAACTATTGGCGTATATATCCACGCCACCCAAAGTCATGATTTGCAGCTGCCACAAATGTCAAGATTTGCGAGCCGCAAATCTTGCTTGTTTTCAGCTGACAGAGGAGTTATTGCACCGAATGGAGAAGATTTGCAAGCCGCAAATTTTGAAGAATGTTTCCTCATTCACGATGTTGTTTTGCTCTATAAATACGAACTCTTGTAAGTGAGTTCGGTGTGACTCACTGATGTAGAGCACCGGTGGGTGGAGAGAAACGGTGTGACTTTCTGATGTAGAGCACCCGTGTGTTGAGAGGAAAAGTGTGTCTCTCTGCGAAGAGCACCTCATGGGTTGAAAGAGATTGTGAGGAGAAATGTGCAGTGTGTGAGTTAAGAGTTTGTAAAGTTTTGATTCTGCGAGTGAAATCAAAATACTCTCCTCCGTAGACGTAGGCAGTTGCCGACAGAGACGGATCCAGGGGCGGCCCTGGGCGGCCGCCACCCATTGGACCGGCCAAAAAAAAATATTACATGTAATTTTTTTTTATAAGTTGGTCTGGGCCTATGGGAGCCCGACCCACATTGGCCCAGGCCAACCTTGGTTTTAAGCCTGCAGGCCCTTTATGTTTTTAATAGGCAGAGGGTGAAACGACGTTGTTTCACCCTTTGCCTTAGAAAAAAAAATATCAAAACATGTCTCTCTCTCTCGCCCACCCCACCGCCTACCTCGGAAATCGGCGTCTTCCACAATGATGCTCATTGCTTGCCATGTTCGTCATGCTCATCTTTGCCGTTCTCGTCCTCCTCTCGATCCCCGGACCCCAGCATTTCCGGTCAAGATTCGCCCAAGACCAACGATCTCAACTCCATTGTACGGAACAAGTTGAACATGTCGGTGGTTTTTGTATTTTGGCTTCCACTTCTCCTCCTTTTTCTTTCTTCAATTGGTGGATAATGGATTGGTGTGATTTGTTTGGTTTTTGTTTCTATAGGATTGAGGAAGACGAGGAAGAAGAGAGCAATGGGTGGAAGTGATCTCCTGGGAACCTAGAGCTTTTGTCTACCACAATTTCTTGATGAGCGTTTTTTTCCTTCCCTTTACCTTTCCTTTTTTGTTTCCTGTTGCGGAGCTTGCAAATTTTGGTTTATTCGTCGCGTGTCAACAAAAATGCATTCCTTAATGTTGCTTAATTTGCTTCCATTAATGGTGCTTAGTTTACGGTAATTTTATCTACCGGATATGCATTTTTGGGGTGAATCGTATATTGTAAAGTTTCCACTGGGGAATAAATTCTAGCATTGGTAATTTTTACTAGCGATATCTGCTTAATATACTGAGAAAGAAAGAAAGAAAGAAAAATGCGGAAACATATCTTAGAAGCGCGGTCAAACGGCAACTAAAAAAGACTCTTTGAATTATTCAATCAGCAGTGTTAGTTATTGTTACCTGGAAGAATATGTGAAATATGGTAGTGTGCCCCTCAAGGAAGAAGAGAAAGATTGTTGAGGAATGAAACTCCCTTGTTGGAGTGAGGAATTCACCCATATAGAATGATTGTCTCTTTCCACAATTCAGTAGAAAAATTCATTTATTTAGTATGCTAAAAATACTTTAGGGTTTGAAATTTTATGAGTTGTGAAATTGTTGGAGGGGATTGAATTGGTTTGGATATTTGTGGTTTGTGAAATTGTTGGAGGATGTGATTGAATTGGTTTGGATATTTGTGGTTTGTGAATTGGAGGATGAGATTGAATTGGTTCGGATATTTGTGGATTGAATTGGTTTGGATATGTGTGGTTTGTGAATTTGGATATATGTGATTTGCGAAACTGTTTATTTGAATTGGATGTAATGTAATTAGATTTGAATTAGGGATTTTGACATTTTGTGAAATTGAGGATTTTTTTGGTAGTATCATTTTTAATTAATTTGATTGTAATGTCAATTGAATGCAATGTAATTAGATTGAAATTTGGATTTGAGTTAATTAGATTGGAATTTAGATTTTTGAGTTGTGATCCATTGTGAATATGTGAATATCTACATTTAATATTTTTGAATTAAGGATTTTGACAAACTGGTTTTTATTTGTTTAGGTTTTTCATGCCCTTGAATTTCCGTGGAGTTCCTACTACTCAAACTATCATTTTCTTATATATATATATATATATAAGATGCAAATTATTAGGATTCAATTGCCACGTTAAGTCTCAACAAATAGTAATTACGTGAATTTTAAAAAAATTAATGTTTTTAATCCTTAATTTTCGATATTTTAACTCTAATACACTTTTTTACATTATATAGGAAAAAAAAATTGTCATTTCGCCTTATGTGTTCGCCCCCTTCAAATTGGATCCTGGATCCGCCACTAGTTGCCGAACCACGTAAATATTGGTCTCCTTGTGTTTGTGTTTTTCCCGTTCTGTGCTCAACAAAAACGAGTGAGTAAATATTGAGATCTAATGGAAATGAATGTGTATTCACCAAAAATAAAAAGACAATTATTGACATGAATGATGCCGTGACGAAACTTCAAAATTTCATGACTCACATCGTTACATACGTTAAAATGAGAGCTTCTACCACAAGATTTGGGTAGTATATCACCTTGGCCCTGATAAGCAAACATCTGACAAGGCTACATCACTGAAGTAATCGTGGCCCCCCTGACTGCTCCATTTAGAGAAAACTGACAGAGAACCCGACTGAGAGGAGGTTGGCAGCGGAGGCACTGCAAAAAAACCTTCAAGCATTTGGACCACTTTAGTCATTGGTGGCCTTAAATGCATATCGTCTTGTATACACCACAACGCAACTTCGACAGCAGTGACAACCCTTCCATCATTTTCATCAATCGCTAGATCTCTGTCAAAGATATCTTTCAGTTTTCCTTCTTCGAACATCTTGTAAGCATAAGAAGGAAAATGGGCTTTCTCTGAATTATCCCCTGAATCGTAATTCTTCCTTCCTCCTATAATCTCAAGCAAGACCATGCCATAGCTGTAGACATCACTCTTCTCCGATATGGCAAAGTTGGTAATCCATTCTGGTGCGAGGTAGCCTCTTGTACCCCTTAGCATTGTATACACCACGCTCTCTTCTCGGTCCATTAGCTTAGCCATACCGAAGTCTGAAACTTTCGCAACAAAATTATCATCAAGAAGAACATTTTCAGGTTTAATATCACAGTGGAGAATCTTCACCTCACAGTCGTCGTGTAGATAAGCCAAACCCTTTGCAGTGCCCAATGCAATATTAAATCTAGTATCCCAATCCAACAAGTGACCGTGTTCCTTGTTGAAAATCCATTTATCCAATGACCCGTTGCCCAGGTACTCATAGACAAGAAGCCGGTGAGTCCCTTCGGTACAGAACCCTTTGAGCTGGACAAGATGCACGTGATGGATACTCCCAATGGTAGTAACTTCAGCTTTAAACTCTTTTGTCCCCTGCCCAGTACTCCTCTCCAACTTTTTCACAGCCACATGTGTACCATCTGTGAGCACACCCACGTAGACGGAGCCAAACCCTCCTTGGCCAACCTTTGAAGAGAAGTTTTTGGTTGCTCTACAAAGGTCACCATAACTGAAACGAAGAGGCATACCTGGAAGACTTTCCAAGAAATTATCCTCTTCCGAATCATCCAAAGAATGCTGTCGGAATATCCTCGTTTTCCGGTGGCACCAATAGCCTGCATAAAGTAGACTAAGAACAACCGTCAGAGATGCAAAAGCTGTGACCATGAACAAAACAATGCGCTTCCTTTCATTGCTGATTCCAGTACTTGGCGCACCTGAAACCTTCATGTACGCAATATAACCCGTGGAGCTCACATTGGACCGTCCAAAACTTCCTACCTGGTCAAACAGAAAGCAATTCCCAGACCTGCTTTCAAAGAACAGCACAAGGCAAGAACAATTTCCAAGGCATGCTTCTTTGCAAGCGTCTAGATTTGATTTCAACGAGGGCGTAACATACTTCAGTGCAAAATAATTAAGCTCTTCGCCTAAGCTTAGAAGCTTTACTGAACTGACGGAGCTGTTACAGGTCGAACTACTCTGAGGCTTGCAATCAGATTGAGAGCTGAGAAGTGACGGGCATTCGCATCTGTTGTCAGAATAGCACACATAGTATTGGTCACAAGGCTCAGGAGTGCTACAGGAACTTTGAGGTATTTTGAGTGCCTCAGGAGTTATTGACTTCCCCTTGTGGAGATTATAAAATGAGACTACCCCGTCCGAGCCTAAAACAGCAGCCCACAAGGCATTCCATCCAGGATTCCTGGAAAAGACAATTTGCCAAAGCAAGGTTTTATTTTGATCATAGAAATTCCAGGAATTGGCCACTAGAGTCGCAGAGTGAACATTGCCACTGACTTCGTAATTGGATTTCCGGCTGTCGTTTGTTATGGACCAGTAAAGTTGTGGAGTTTCAAACCCTGCCGACAACACCAAATCACCCGACTTGAATTCAAGATAGTGAGACAAGTTATTGCGGTTAGGAACACTTTTGAGCTGCATTCCTTCCAAGAACTTCTGACCAAGCAAAAGGGTATCAGTAGGATGACTAAAACTCTGCCATAGAATCCTTCCACCATCTCCAAGCAATACCAAGTTTCCCATATTCCTCAGTTCCATGGCTGTAACTGTTTCTCCGCTAGTGTTTGTGGACCAAACAAGCCCATCCCCACGTTCCAGGTAGACGTTCCCATCTTTCCCAACCACAAATTTATCAGTATTTTGAACCGACAACTCCCTATTTGCAGTCCAAACCACTTTGGAAGTGCGCATGTGAATGATAACTAGTTGAAATGATGTAGCAACATCCGAACTAGTATAGAAGCCCAAACCAAATTCTGCGTTGTTTGATAGCAGAAATATACCATTGTTATCAATATATACCATCTGAGACGTTTGGAAGCCAGGATATATCTGGGCAAAATATTGGGTGCTAGCAATGCAGGTCTCAAACAAAAGGAAGAGACAAAGAAACAAGGTTCTGAATCGAAACCAACCCATACGTCCTGTAACTGAACCAATTGATTGAGCTTGGTTGAATTCATGAACAGAATGCTACCATATGGTACCTGCTAAAAGTTTCAGGCGTTTGGGCAAATTTGGCTGAAGAAAGACCATATATTGAATTTGGCTGTATAGGCTCTAAGCTTCAATATATGTTAGATGGATCAAGAGAAACATGCTAGGCTAGATGTTCAAAACTTAAGTTTAAAAGAATACCTGCCGAAAGAAAGATCCCGTGTCTAAATGCAAAACACTCCAATTACAAGTTCCATGTCTGGTATTTCAAAGTGAGGCAACAGTTTAGAGAGAAAATTCTGATATCTCCCGCTCTTTCTTATTTGCTTGATGCAAAGCAAAAAGAGCAAAAAAAACAACTAGAAATGAGACAAAAAGAAATCCTTGGCAATTGTTAATGAAAAATGCATAACAGTAGGAAAAATCAGAACCCGTTTTAAGACAACACAAGAGCTTTATATGGCCATCAATGCGGGCAAAAGGAGAAGATCATGACCAGGCCGAAAAGGAGTAAAAGACACAACCAACCTCATTCCTTGATTCAGTTATATAAACCAACAAATGGACCCGCAAGAATGGGTTCTGGGCTTTTTCATCATTTTCTGGACTGCAGAAGAAATAACAGGAATTCATAACTTTCCCTCTATCTCTACTTTTATGTGCAGGCTAGAGAAAGAGGCAGCAATATGCCTTGAGCCTTGAGCTGTTCATGCGAAGGCAACACTGAAGATGCTGCCAGACTGAGCAAAGTCAGGTGCTTTTCTTGTCTTTGCATTGGTTCGTCTTACATTGTGGAAGTACATCATGTATGGGGTGATTTTTGAATTCGCGTCCCCGGCGTTTCGGTCAATTATCATAAGCATTTTTGGATTGTTATTATGGTTATACTCCTTCCAACTCTTAAAAAAATCTTAAACATAGAATTTTCACTATAAAAAAAGTAAACCTTCAAACTATCAAATTAAAACAATCTTAAACATGAGTTTTCACTATCAAAAATTAAACCTTAAAATTATCAAATTCCATCAATTCGCGTCCCTAAAAAAGATTCAATTGTCAAAATTAAATCATACATTTTATAAATGAGCTATATAGTATTTGAATTTTATTTTAAGATGTAAATTGATTGATTTTGAAAATTTGATAACCCAAAGTGTCAAATGGGATACTTGGAACTCCTGTTTTAAAATTGTTTTGATAGTTTGTAAACATATATAAAATGAATTTTCCCCAACTCCAAGTTAAATTATCTTATTTTCAACAATCTTTAGCTTTTTTCTCCTCTAAGATCAAATGAAAAAAGAAGAAGAGAGTTTTCTTCTTCCACCATGTAAAATGTCCGAATTTGATTGTTATTGCTTGGGCGGAATGTAGACTCATATGGGGAATGTTTGATCGTCTTTTACCCGCTTGATTTAGCTTCTTCTATATTTTGCATGGTCTTTAATTTATAATCGACAATATTTATTATTACCCGAACAGTACCATCATGTAAGTTTTTGATATCGACAAAATCAACCATTTTCCAAAATGCGTGGAAGAGTTCACTGTCAGAGATCAGTACTCTTTTTGACGGTTAGAGGTTAGAGGTTAGAGGTTAAAGGTATGCTTGAATGACTGTTGACCTTGTGTAACAGGGTAGCCCTAGATATAACACCCTCAATGTGCCCTCCAGTCAGGCAAAACAAGAATAAAAAGGAGCAAGACAACGAAGAAAAGAAAGGCTTGTTAATAAGAAAAGAGAGGCTTATCATATCTCATATACGATTCTTTTAAATTAAGCACTAACCGGCAGGAGGGAGTCCTTTCTTTGAGCAATGTGCACGACTGCACGTACTAGTTCTACAGGATTTGAATCCACGCATATCTTTCCATACCATTTGCTCAGCCAGGAGAAATGCATCAGTCCAAAAATTAAGTTATTAGATATAATATTATAATTAATCTATAAGATTTAATATGATACTATCAAAATATTAGAGATTTAGTTTTAATATGAGATATTATTAAAATCTCAAATATTCAAATTTAAATGTAGGAATAATTTTTATCATTAATTATATATTCTCTATAAATAGAAATATTTTAATTTATAATCTAGATAAACTTGTAATACAAAATACAGTCCTAAAAAACTTATACAATAGATATAGATCTTCTAAACTAAAACACATAAATTTATATCTCTTTTTATTATTTCTCTTTTCTCGTTATTCGAACCATTTTTCTTTCCGAATTAGTACCCTCGAAGATTTTGTTAACTCTAAAGTTGGATAGCTGTATTCCTATTGCCATCTGGAAGATACCTTAGCGGAAAGAAAAAAAAATACTAATAAAGCTTGTCAAGTCAAAGGGACAGACCATATTCTTTTTTCTTTTATTTATTTTGAGACAGCCCCATGAAGAGCGGATCACCAATATAAATGCCTCTTCGAGTCAAAGGGGCACATACATTTTTTTGTATCGAGGTCCAAAGCTTTGTTTTTTCTTTGGCCTTTTCTGGTCAAAGGGCGTAATCTGCGAACCAAAAGCACTGATTTGTTTTTATTGGGTACGTGAAAGATCATGGCAACAATCAGGAACAACAGAAAAAGAGGACAATCGTGGGCGCAACAAATCATCTTGACGAAATGATCTGTCAGGGATTACTATTTAAATTTAGTATAGGTTATTTATTCAATAAAAATTTACTTTTTAGTAGGTGAATTTTACTCTCTTTTTATTTTTAATTCTTAAACTTAATGAGTCAAATTTTTAGTCCTTTAATTTTCACTCCGTTTAAATTTTAGTCCTTCTGTTACCCTCCGTCACCCTAATTAACGGAATAATTTTACACATCAGCTTCTATCTAACACGACACTCTTCATTTCCACGTTAGCCTCAACCAATTGAACGTGATTTCTTAAACGACCTGTAGCTTCTATTTAATTCAAACTCTATATAAAACTTAAAGCCTCAGTCTCGTCGTTCTCATGTCAACCGCAAGAGGCCCTTCAAATTTCAACTTCACCACTTCATCGGACTTTCACTTCTCGTGTATAGAATCCACCAAAGTCTGTGTAATACCTGCAACTCTCACCTTTGTCCTTTCCAGCATCCTCAAATATACATTTCTGTGTTCCTTGACATGAGAACGACGAGGCTGAGACTTTAAGTTTTATGTAGAGTTTCAATTAAATAGAAGCTACAGGTCGTTTAAGAAATCACGTTCAATTGATTGAGGCTAACGTGTAAATGAAGGGTGGCGTGTTAGATGGAAGCTGACGTGTAAAATTATTCCGTTAATTAGGGTGATGGAGGGTAACGGAAGGACTAAAATTTAAACGGAGTGAAAATTAAAGGACTAAAAATTTGACTCATTAAGTTTAAGAACTAAAAATAAAAATAGGGTAAAACCCAGTGACTAAAAAGCAAATTTTCCTTTCTTCAAAGTACCAAAACTGAGACATGATGTGTTCTATTGAGTTGCAGAAAGCATGTGGATTCTTTAATTGATTTGATCATCACACCTGCCCCCGTGGTATGGAAGTAGGACCTTATTTTACAAAGAAAATTAAGGACCTACAAGGCCTAATTCATACATTGAGTTGTCAACTGATGCGGCCCTTCCGTTAGGAAAATAGATGGATCTCTAACATAAGGGTCATTTCGTAAAAAATATAAACTCAAGGATTAAAATTTAAAAAAAAATTAAAACTCAAGGACTAAAAAATAAAATGGGTAAAACTCAATGACTAAAAATGTCAATTTTTCTTACTACATCAGCTGTTGAGTTGTTAACTGATGTGATCCTTCCGTTAGAGAAACAAACGAAATTCCCGATGAAAATGTCATTTCGTCAAAAAAGTAAATTCAATAACTAAAATTTGAGAAAATGAAACCAAAAGATTAAAAAATAAAAAGAGATGAAACGTAAGGATTAAACTACTAAATTTCCGAAAGATAAAACCAATATCACCGATATCCAAGACTGATAGGCGTTCCAGCTGCAACTCTTCCACGTCTTTGCAGTGTTAGAAAAGCGGTAACACCATTTTTCACGAGTACTTCTATTCAGTTTTCACGACAACAAAGAGAAAATGTATCTCTAGCTTTTCTTATACTGAAAGATCGATTTTCTGACGATTTCTTTTACCAAAAAATAATTCCTAAAGAGATAGATATAACATGTACATCTTATTATTGTAAGGCACAAATTCAATGACGGTGCCAAAAATTTGTTTTAGACGGATTGGAATATTTTATAATTAAAATATTTTTATTTTTAATTATATATCTTGTTATATATGTATATAATAATATTATAAATATGTGTATTTTCTTTAGCGGATTTGTATTCAGTATACTACCCCTAGTGAATCGCATAGGAAGGATCGTTTTTTACCTTTATGAAAGGGAAAAGTTTTATATAATTCTTAAGATAAAAAAATATATGGGTTAATTACAATTTCCCCTTCAAACTATCATTCAATTCTTAAATACCCTCATAAACTTTAACTCGTTGCAACTTACCCTTATAAACTATACATCTCATTGTAGTTTCATTCCTCAACCGACTGGAGCCATTATGTCGAACAATTTTTATCCCATGTAACAAGCAAGTGATCTTCTCCTTAAGTGAAAGTGTAATTTTACCCTCGTTTGAGTCCTTCCTAGCGTTCTACAGTGCTTCTAGCAATTTGTAAAACTAAAAAATAATATATAGTTAGCTGATTTTTTTTATTAAAAAAAACATGACTCACTTGGAATTAAGCTGATCAAATTTGTCTTTTCAAATAAGGAGAATGTCGTGTTGTTTATGTGAGATGAAAATTGTTCAATATAACAACTTTAGCAGGTTGGAGGATAAAATTGCAATGAGAATTATAGTTTGCTTCTACAGTGCTTCTAGCAATTCGTAGAGCCAAAAAATAATATGTATTCAGTTGATTTTTATATTAAAAAAAGATGACTAAATTAGAATCGAGCTGATCAAATTTGTCTTTTCAAGTAAGGAAAATGTCATGTGTCGCTTACGTGGGACGAAAATTGTTCAATAAAACAACTTAAGTAGATTGGGGAATGAAATTGCAACGAGAAGTACAGTTTGTGGGGTTGAGTTGAAACGAGTTAAAGTTTATGGAGATATTTAAGAATTGAGTGATAGTTCGAGGGAGAAAATTATAAATGACCCAAAAAATAGTAAAAAATTTAAACATATTTATTGAGATAGAGACTATGTCATAAATCATATAATCGTGTATAATATTTCTTTCTTTTTGAATTACACAATAATTTTTTCGTAAAATGATGATTTTAGCTTAATGTTTTTTTCTATTAGAATGATAATTTCGAATAAAACATTTTCTGTTTAAATGATTTGATGGTGATTTTAAGGATAAAAAATTATAATAAATAATGAAAGGTTGAAGAAAATAAAATAAAATAAAGTGGTTAAGTAGTGTATCATTTTATTACATTATTTGTGAGATTTTGTGCCTAATTGAATAATTTTTACTTTTCAAAAACTTGGAAAAAATATAAAATGATTTATATTTTCATTTAGTTGTGATTTAGAATGTTCGGAGATGCCCAAGACACGATCTTTTAGTTTTAAATTTAAAGAGAAAGATGAAAATCTTATTTGTTATCTTATTTAGGTGTAAAAAGATTTGTTAGAAATTAAGTCAATTTCTTAAAGATTGACAACATATTATTGCTGGGATTTTTTGAAGTTTGGGGTGGTAAAAATTTAATTTTAACAAAAGGAAAATTTACAAATAAGACACTAGGTTTTAGCGTCTTTTTTAAAAATTAAACAAGGGTCACTAGGTTTGTCATTTTGATACCGAAACTCACTCAACTCAACGTCGTTAGACTTTTTTACAAAAAAAAATCATATCGTCCAATCACAATGTGACACGTGTCATTGAAATAAATATTTTTTAATAAAAAACATAAGTAATTTAATTTTTTTTTATAAAATGATCGGGCACAAAATCCTCCTCCACCTCTGGCTACCGAGAACTAGACGGCTAGCGAAGGGAGGAGGGATCCCTCCTCCACCCTGGCTCTTGGGCAGTTGGGGGACCTCTCCCATCCCGCAACCACTGTCATGCTAGCTAAAACCTAGTGTGTTATTTGTAAATTTTTCATAATAAAAAAACTTCAATTTTGGAGGTGTGTGCTAGGATTTTTTGAAGTTCTTGGGGGCAGTGTCCCCACCCACCCTGTGAATACGCCACTTCCATGCTAGCGAAAATTTTACATGAGCATCATTAAATGGTGTTCTTCAAATTACACCATGCAATAGAACAGAACATTGTGGATAATTTCAATCTCATCCAGAGTACTAAAAAGTGGAACTGATTGGAAGTCGAAGCCCTTTTATCATGTTTACATACTTCTTTTAACTTTGTGTGTGAGAGAGAGGAATAATTTGCTTTAAACCGCGACTCATCACAGTTGCCTTCTTTTTCTCAGAGGACGGACCTTCAAACGTCATGTGATATGAATTTATGATTTGTCAAAAGAGAGATCATATTTTATGATAACTAATTTGCACTTTTGTGGGACTGCAGTGATAATCTAACTTTCAGGTTGTGATTATGGCTCAATTCTTTTTCTTTTTCTTTTTAAATCAACAAAACCACTACTATTAACATAAAAAACAGAGTTCATACAGAAAGAAAACAAACAAAACAAAAATATACAAGCCAAAACCAAAAAACACGCCTAAGGAGGCTGAAAGCAACCCAAGGAAACCACAGATGATGCCCGGCGAAGTCTCGCTCACACTTGCAGCATCTCACAATCATCAGACTCGTGAACTACTATGGGTGGGTTTGTGTTGTAAAATTTTTGGTATTGGGTTTAGTGTTAGTATTGGGATTAGTGAAAAAGTGAAGAGAGATAATTTTTTATATTTTTTGTAATTTTTTGATGGAAGAGGGAGATTATATTGTAATATTTTATTGTAGGTTGGTGAAATATTTTGTAAATTTTTTTATGACAAACGCACTCTATATTTCTTTCAAACCAAACTACATCTAGAGCATTCACAGCATACAACTGAAAATGATGGTGCTTTGCTACAGGAATACCAATGATCCCAGGGTCTAAAATGATAGAAATCCAATGAACAATAGGGTAATCGGCAAATCGCCAAATGCAAGGGCCAAGGGGCCTCCCTCCAAAGAAGACGATTAACCTTGCAATTCAAGAACAAGTGATTCAGCGATTCCAATTGGTCAGCACATAGAGGACATATACTTATCTCCGACACTCCGCGGTGAATAGCCACATCAGTACGGGGAGCAAGTGGGTAAAATGTTCCACACAATCTTCAAAAGGCGCAATCTAGCATGAACTTTTAAGTTTCCACAGCAATTTCCATTTGGACATGGGCAGAGGGCTAGTTACTTCTGCAAAAGAAAGGAGGAGTGCACGGTACATTGACTTAGTGGAATATTTACCTGAAGATTCTAAAGACCAAACCCAACGATCCGAGCTACCATCCAGCTGGAGAGGAATAGGAAGTATATTGGAGAGTTTCTGCATCAAACCTTTGGAAAAGACTCTGTCCCATTGATGGGTTATGGAAGAAATAAAGGAACTCACCTTTTCATTCTCCCATTGCTCATGCACCACAAATCGTGGTTTGGGCAGAAAATCTATCATCCCAATCACCCATGGATCCTTCCACACCACTGTAGACTCCCCATCCCTAATCTGTCTTCACACCATGGTGCGAAGACAGGGCCTTAACTTCAGAATACCACGCCAAGCCCATGAAGCCACCCGAGGAGTGGGAGCAGGGAGCCCTCGTGATCACGCCCATGGCAAAGTGGTAATATGGGACATAATCGTATTACTTGTTTTAGTGGGTTTCTAATTAGAAGTCTTGGTATTTCTATTGACCAATATAATGGTGTTACTCAGAGAGTTTTCGTTATAATTCATCAGAGAAGAAATTCACACTTCAAAATGCAAAATGCAAAATGCAAAAACGCCGTATGTACAACTCCATTTATAAAAGTCACTTCGTTATCTTGGGCCTGATAGCCGAACCTCTGACGCGGGTACTTCACTGGAATAATCAATCAATCCTGACGACGTAGCCTCCCCACTGCTCCATTTGAAGAAACTTGAGCGAGAACTAATTTGAGAGCAGATTGGAGGCAAAGGTACAGCACAAAGCCCTTCAAGCATTTGGACTACTCTAGTCATCGGTGGCCTTAAATGCATTTCTTCCTGTATACACCACAATGCCACTTTGATTGCAATGGAAACCCTTTCATCTTTCTCATCCATCTCCAGCTTAGGATCAAAGATTTCTTTCAGTTTTCCTTCTTCAAACGTCTTGGAGGCGTAAGATGGAAAGTAGGTTTTCTCCGAACAATATTTTGGATCGTAATTCTTCCTCCCTCCAATGATCTCAAGCAAGACCATGCCGTAGCTGTATACGTCGCTCTTCTCTGATATGGCATAGTTGGTGATCCATTCCGGTGCAAGGTATCCCCGGGTACCTCTCAGCGTCGTGCAGACGAGGCTCTGTTCCTTGTTCATTAGCTTAGCCAAACCAAAATCAGAAACTTTGGCGATGTAATTATCATCAAGAAGAACATTTTCAGGTTTTATATCGCAGTGAACAATCTTCACGTCACACTCCTCGTGGAGATAAGCTAATCCCTTTGCAGTACCCAACGCAATGTTGAATCTTGTATTCCAGTCCAGCAAGTGACTTCCTTCATTTTTCTTGAAGAGCCATTTATCTAAAGACCCTTTGCCCATGTACTCATAGACAAGAAGCCGGTGAGTTCCCTCAGCACAGAATCCTCTGAGCTTGACCAGATGGACATGATGGATACTTCCGATGATTGTCACTTCAGCTCTAAACTCTTTCTTCCCCTGCCCAATGGCCTCCAATTTTTTCACAGCCAAGCGGGTACCATCTGGGAGCACACCAAGATAGACTGAGCCAAACCCACCAGCACCAATCTTTGTAGTGAAGTTTTTGGTTGCTTGACTAAGGTCACTATAACTGAAACGAATAGGTGCCCCCGACAGGCTATTCAAGAAATTATCTTCTTCCAGGTTGTCTTGAGAATAATCCAGAAATCCCTTCTTTTTGCAGTTATACCAGAATCCGACATAAAGTAGACCAAGAATAATCAATATGGTTGCAATAACAATGGTGACGATCGAAATAATGTGCTTCCTTTCCGCTCTGCTTGCATGACTTAGCCTGCCATCTCCGCCACTTGGGACCTTCATGTATGAAATATAACCTGGAGAACCTGAACTGGAGCGTTGCAGACTCCCTATCTCATCAAATAGAAAGCATCTCCCAGAAGCCCTTTCAAAGAACAATACAAGGCAAGAGCAGCTTGCCAGGCAAGCATCTTGGCATGCATTTAGATTGGATTTCAAAAGGGGTTGAACAAATCCAAGTGCAAAATATGTAAGCTTCTCGCCAACAAATAAAAGCTCCACTGAACTTTTCGAACTGTTGCATGTCGAGAGAGTCTGAGGTTTGCAATTAAATTCAGAGCTGAGAAGTGAAGGGCATTGGCACCAGTTATCAAAATAACACACATAATAAGGGTCACAAGGCTCTGGAATACTGCAGGAATTTTGTGGTATCTTAGTTGCCTCAGGTGTGACACTGTTTCCCTTCTGAAGGTTATAGAATGATATGGAGCCATCAGAGCCTAAAATAGCAGCCCACAAGGCATTGGTACCATTATAGTCAGAGAAGAAAAATTGCATAAGTAAATGTCCGTTTTCATTATAAAAATCCCAGGAATTGAACACCAAAGAAACTGAATGGACCTTGCCAGTGACATTGTTACTGCTTTTCCGGCTGTCATTTGATATGGACCAATAGAGTTGTGGGGTCTCATAGCCAGCATACAAGACCATATCACCTGATATGAATTCAAGATAATGAGACAAGTTATTGCGGTTTGGAAAACTTTTAAGCCTCATTCCTTCCTGGAACACCTGGCCAGGTAAAAGGGTATCAGTGGGATGGCTAAAACTCTGCCAAAGAATACTTTTATCCTTGGCAAGCAATACTAAGTTTCCAGAGTCCTGCAATTCCATGGATCCAACACTCTCTCCTGTTGTGTTTGTAGAAAAAGCCACGCCATTTCCGCGTTCCAAAAACACATCTCCATTTCTGTCAAAAACAAACTTGTCAAAATTGTTAACGAGTAAGCCTCTGTTAGCCGTCCAGACCACTTTGGAACTACCCAGGTGAATCACTACTAGCACAAACAATTTGACATCCAGGGCAGTGTAAAAGCCCAAAGCGAATACTGAGTTTTTGGATGACAGGAATAGGCCATTATTTGCGGCCCATTCACTATGAGATGCTTGGAATCCGGGATATATCTGACCAACATGTTGATTGTTGCTGGCGATGCATTTCTCAAACACAAGGAGGAGACATACACACAAAGATCTGAATCGGAACAAACCCATTAATTTCTGGAACTGCAGCAATCCCCTGAGTTGGGCAAATATCTGTCCATAATTAGACATGCATAAAATAAATTTTATTGCCTTTAGTGTTTGAAAAAAACGATCGAAAGAAACGAGAAAAAAAAATTGACGCACACAATATTCCTTTGAGAATGCCCATATCTGCCATATCATATGGCATGTGCCTTACAAGAGGAGAAAAATACAGACCATGTTTCAAGAATACAATTATTCATTCAATGATTCAAGAGAACTAAAGGATAAAGATAAAGTTGAAGGGAAAATATCTAGAAAGTATTTAACGCAAAGAAAGCCCAATTAAAACTTCCATTTCTGGTATTGAAGCTGGGGTAGCAAATAAGAAAGAATTCACATAGGACAAACATTTATCTTGTGTATGTGGAGAGAAACAAAGATAGAAATAACGTACTTAAACAACGAAAAAGCATATTCCTCGGTAATATAGACATTTTACATACGAGACAGTCCATTAATACAAGTTCTCAGTGTTGTAATTAACTGGGGCACCAGGTAAGCAAGAAAATTCAGATGTTACCAAGTCCGTCTTGCTTGAGTTAAGCAAAGCACAGTGAGGCAAGAAACGGCAATATATAAACTAGAATGAAGAAACGGATGGGTCTCTAACCTTAAGGCTCAGAAATCAGAACCAGGTTTACGACATGTGTTTTGAGTAGCTATCACTGAAGAGGAAAGGAAAATGACTCTTGAGAGAGAGAGCAAAGGAGACATGACTGACCTCATTCGTTGATGAGGTTACAGAGGAAAACGGATTCATAGGGATGGCTTCTTGGCTGTTCTCCTGATTTTGACTGTAGATCGTCCAAGATGAATCTAAAGTGCTTCTGCCTATCTGCAAGCTTGAGAGAAAGACGGGGAGGGAGCGAGAGAGAGAGAGAGAGAGAGAGTTAGCAGGTTGTCCTTCGTTTGGACTGCAACTTTTAAATGCTTTCAGCTGCCTTTTTTATTTTTTATGGTGCGTGCATAAGCAGTTGTACCCTTGTCCCGACTTTTGCTTGAGAAGCTACCACATCCCTTGTAATTTCTATCGTTAGTTCGTTACCCATGTGCGGGTCTTGTTTGATTAATTGCATTTGTGTACCTACGCTCTCTCCTTTCATTGGAATCTATATTTTGAAAAGGGCCCATGTGCGGGACTTTTGGACATATGTGCACCGCCAACACAAATATTTCAGTAAAATGTAATTTATTTGCCTAAAACAATTCCAATCAAATATAGAAAATTGCTCATTTAAGTGTTTTATATTAAATAATTTTATCACTACTGGATCACAGAGTGAGAATATGTAATTCAAGTTACTTATTATATATATATATATATATTTATGATTCAAGTTTTTGTAGACTCACTGAAGATAGTGGCGTCATAATTACCTCATAATTATCTGAAGATTGCGTGGATAACACGGTCAACACCTTTTATTTCATCTTTATCAGGTTTTCGTGAAATGATAAGGCGCACGTCTTCTAAATAATGGGTATGTTTTGTGTCCAAATATTTGGGCTCAAATATTTGGGTTTAATCATAAAAAATTCACCACATAATTTTTTATTATTATAATACTTATTAAAAATCTTCTCTTTTTACTTTTTCACCAACTCTAATAACATATCTTTACTTTATAATATTTCTCAAACTCCAATACTCAAAATTTTCACCTTTAAACATCCCCAATAAGTCCTTAGTTAAAATCCCTTATAGTGATAAAAATTAGCACAACTTAATTGATTTATATAATAAGAACTGTTTTGTGTGTTTGAAGTTTGTCTTGGCATTAAATCTTTTAATTCAATTATACTGGAATAGATTCGTTGAACCCGATACATAAAAAGCGCAATCAATTGCATTGTAACTAAAAATAATAATTTTTTTCTTAAAAAAAATTGGACTTGATTATTTAATAGAAGATTTTCAAACGGATATATATATATATTTTTAATCAAATTTCAAAGGAGTTGATATTTTTCAAGTATAGAGAAAACAAAATACAAGTGTGGATGGTACGAACGAGCGCTCTTAAGAGGATTGGGATAATCTTGCGCAATGGCGAGGCAAGAATGTAATATCATGTCAAGAAAAGAACAGATATGCAAAACCTATAATTTATAGGTGTAGAATTGCAAAGCCCGACATATTTTTGTCTATGGTAATTGGACTTAGGGAGTAACGTTCGCCGAGGATATTTTCCTCTTCTCGAAACACGTGCGAATTCGAGGGGAGAGAATAGTCTATTTTTCACAACTAATCCAAGATTGTCGTTGATTAAAAATAAATAAATAAATAAATATTGTCGTTGGTGTGGTTTCCAAAATAGACTGCCCTGGCTCGGAAGTTATGTTATGTTAATGTCAGAGCATCGGGTACGATACGTTGGTTCCCCATCTCGGCCTTCAATTAAGGTAACACCACCATAGGTTACTACTTAATAGAATTATAATTGATGGGCATACGAGTAATTTCACAAGATAACCCGATTCTATTTATTCGGTCAATCTGCTGAAGTTGGCTCAGAAGAAAACAAGTTCCTAAAGTTGAACCAAATGTGATTATTTCTTTCTGGCATTTGTTTAATCAACATTTCTGAATATAAATATACACATTTTAAAATTTTTACAAATTTTAATATTTAAAAATTTAAAAATATTCTCTAAAATTGCGACAAATAAATGCCCTCTATTTGGTTGGAGTGTGACGAATTGCATTGGACTAACTCCCACACTGGCCACTGCTATTGACGGCGATGTTGTTGAACGGCCGAAAAAAAAAACCTTTCCGACTGCTTTTTAGATAAAAACGTACGTGGTCATGAGCAAAACTGGTCATGCATCATGCAAATGTCACCTTAGTCTCAGCAAAAAGCTATCGAATCGGGTTGAAACTGGTTCAGTATCTTTGGAGCTGGGACACATTCAAACAAAGAGAGCTTTAATTGCAATTAGAATTGAGCTTCAAACACAGAGAGGATGTTCGGTTATTTTTTGAGAATTTTTTGTATTTTAAAAATTTTTAGGTAGATGTTAACTTTATTAATATACGTGTTATAATTATTTTTATGTAGTGCTAAAAATGATATTTGATTATAAAAAAATTTGTATTGTATTAATTTTAACCGAACAGCTTCTCAAACAAGAGCTTGAATTGCAATTAGAATACATGTAATCATCGAATCGGGAAATAACCTTCTGCTAGCTGTTGTCAATGTTGTTGACTTGGATCTCCCCTCCCAAGTCCCAATGTTAGTGTTCTTTTAGTACTTAAATAAAGAATCCCAACTGCTTCCATTAACTTTTACATCTTAATTGATCTGCGTCCAAACTGTTCGACAAATGAATCGTTAAAGAGGACCGGCAACAAGCAAAAAGATCTGATTCATGAACAGCGATAGGTTCGGAATGGAAACTTTGAAAATTCCTATGGTTTGAACTTTGAAAATTCCTACGTAGAAAAAAAAAGAACTAGTGCCGCGGTGGGTAACATCTGAAAGAGGTGGGAGCCGTTGGGAAAGCAAAAAGCGAGGACAATCAGTGTGTATTGGAGCAAGATTGATTTGATTGTTGGCCCCACTAGTATTTCAATGCACTGCAAATCAGTCTAATATACCTGTCCTAGTTCTAATTTGGCCTAAAATAAGCATACTTCTCACATAATTGATCAAAGTTCAAAATTCCCTACTGAGCTTTTTTTTTTTTTTTGCTGACAAAATGTTCTAATGCGTTAATCAAACAGAGATAACAGACAACATCAACTGGGAAACGGGTGTGCCAATGCCAGAAGCTTGGCTCAGAGCTGCCCATTTAGCCAGCGATTGTGCACAAGTTTTCTGAGTCCTAGATGCCCAGTTTCAAAATTGAGTTGAAATAAACCAGCTTGGCGTACTTGAAAGGTATGGGACTGGTCGACTGTCCAATGTTTACCTATCCAACACGATGATAAAAGGGCAACAAGAGAGTACTTAAAAAGTATGGGACAGATCGACTGTTCAATGTTACCTGTCCAGCACAATGATAAAGGGCAACAAGAGAGTCCCAAAACAGAGGAATTAAAGAGCACATTTTGCTACTGAAGAAGACTATTGGATAGGAACAAAGTCTGGAATTAATTATTGGGACGTCAATTACATGAAAAAGATTATTTGAGTGCCAAATGAATAGAACATAAATATATATATATATATATATTCAAAAATGATAAAGAATATAATGTTTTTTTATGAGTTTTTGGAAGGTTAGGCCCCGCCAGCCCTCTTGGCTTCGTGCCTGGCCCACTGATATACTATATCATTCCATCAGGAATAATACGTTTCATTATCCAGGGAAAAAGAAGAAGCAAACAGATATGCAGCCATTATCAAGTTCAAACTTAGCTGTAACTTGCTGGTTTATCTTTCCACTAAAGGAGACATTTACCTAACCATTCTATCTTTGCTACAACCCAGAAGTTTTTATCACTTTTTTGACCCAATATTGATTGGAGTTTCGTGTCGAACAAAGCTTTGAATGAATTCCCAAGGCATATATTTTATTTTAAATACAAAAATAGATGTCTTAAGTACAAAGCGGTGTTGTTGACTGCTGCATTTTATGGAACATATAATTGGGGTAACGACCCTTTATATTAGTTGGGAAATAGGAACAAAGAAATTTAGGTAAGGAAGCATTTAGGTAGCTGGATCACAATATGAAAATAATTCTTTTTATAAATGATGGTGAAAATCACAACAAGAGTAGAGTGTCGTACGTACTAGAAGTGAAGTATTTTTGTTAATGTTTTTTTTGCTTAATCAAGCATACATTCATTCATTCCAAATACTAGTAGTCCACCACAGGCAGACATAGCCTGCCATACGGGAAAAAAAAAACTCTAAACAAGGACGCATATAATTACAACTAAAAAAGGCGGATATTAGCAAGCAGTGTTGTAGCTAAGTTGGTATCACACATGGTTTACTAACCTCAAGGTCTGGAGTTCTAGTGCAGACATAAATTGAAATTGTTTGCGAAAGTAAAGCCGGACATTGGGTCGGGTCTGAGACTCTCTAGTGGTCTTGCTGGTGCTGTCGAGCTCGCCCATTAAGTAGTAATTATGGTTCAAACTGAACATTCTGCAGCGAGAAAATGCTCCTATAATCATGCTTAAAGAAGGTTGCTACGCTCCCCCCTCACCTTTTACTTCAAAAAAAATCTTAAGTTTGGGCCATGCGGAAAGAAATGGTACTGGGTCATTTGAGGCATGATCCGCTTTGGTCCAATCAGCCAACATTTTGAGGGGATGTCGTGTGCGCTGCAGCATTCGTCACTACGCGGGGTTTTGGTGGCCACCCAGGCTTCTAAAGTTTGTCATAAAATATGTTTTTGGCCTCTTTCTCTTTTGCCTTGCCTTATGGATCGAGAAAGGAGCAAAGCATATAACTGCATAACAGAGGTAGCTGTAAAGGGAGCGTAATAAATAACGCAAACCAAATCCTTTTGAGGAATTTAGCAACAATAAGACTCACTACTTCTAGCCTCTAGGAAAAGGAAGACTTGGTAGAGAGAATCATGTGACCTGATAAATGAGTTGCAATCACCCATTAATATGGAGACAGAGACTACATTAGACTCAAAACAGTAACAGTATTGAAAAGGCAAAATTGACAATTTGATCATATCCTTCATAATTGAGATTTTTTCTAAATTTTCAGATTGAATTGAAGTGGTACAATTTGAACAGAGAGAGAAAATTACAACATTCTGCATAACTCACATTGTCTGAAAATTTAAAAAAATAAGCAATATGTTCACTAAATTTATATCACTGTGACGATTTATTCACTAAATTTTATTTTTTTTTACTATATGATCACTCAGTCCATACCCTCGCGAAGATCTGATCATGTCGTTCATGTTCTATCTAATTTCTAAAGGAATAAAACGATACGTCAGTAATTTAACACGTCAGCGCCACACAAACAAAACGCTGCCGTTTAACAGTTAAAAAAATTGAAGCGTAAATCCTAAATGACACAACTCATTGAGTGGAAAGGAAAATAGATCAGGAACTCCATAGACATGAAGGGTGAGATCTTCTGAGAGAAGTGAAAGACTGACTAGGAACGCCTCTGTTTCTTCAAGTTTGGGGTACTGCAGCTCCGATCTCGTTACTGCGGTATACTGATTCCCAACGGAGAAACAACTCTGAACACAGCTGAAATACTTGCAAAACTGACATTTTCATGAGCAATTTGTTGCTCACACATCAGATTCTGCACATAAATTTTAACGCCTTTTAAACCCTCATCCGTTGCTTTCATCTCGTTGCTCGAGGTATATGGACCCAGCTTACTGCAAAATTTATTTGTGCCATTGCATCTCCAGTTTGGCACCACTGTGACAGCTTGATACCGAGTAACTTCTTCTAGTATTTCACAGAAACGAGAATCTTTATAGACATTAATGCCACCATAGACCAAGCTATCCTGGAATGGGTAGGGATCACACGCTTTGGAGGAATGAGCAGAATTTGATCATCTTGCATAAGTGGAGGCTGGTCATACCTCGGAATAGAAACATTACCCGCTCCCATTGATTCAGTGTAAATCCCTTCGAAGGAAATAGAGAGCTGGGAATTCCTGGGCCATATCTGAAACCGAGGTTTTCCATCAAACCCACTACTCTCAGATAAAGCATCTCGTGTTATACTCATAATCAAGAAACCACTTACACTCAGATACTTCCTAGATCGATGGGCAAGATCAACATCTTTTACCGAAAAAGAAACCAAATTTAATGGTAACCTTCCCTCAGACATCGTTGAAGTAGGGGTGTCCAACTTCCGGTCCGGTCCGGTTTGGCCGGCTTTTTCAAAGTATATAGACCGGACCGGACCGATTTCCGGTTTAACCGGTTCGGTCTGGGTCGGTTTGGGCCGGTTTGGGTCATGCCATTTTGGGCCGGTTTTGGGTTGGGTCATGCCATTTTGGGCCGGTTTTTGGGTTGGGCCTTGCCATTTTGGGCCAATTTCCGGTTTGGACCGGTTTGGAGAGGTATACTCCGGTCCGGTCCCGGGTTTTCATAAGGGTAACCCGGAACCGGACCGGAATACACCAGTTTACCGGTCCGGTCAACCCAGTTGACTAAAAGTCAACCGGTTTGGGTCAAAACCGGTCCGGGCCGGTCCGTTTTGGCCGGTCCGGTCCGGCCGGTTTTTTGGACAGGCCTACGTTGAAGAGCATAACGATCCTCTCGTCGAAGCCAAGAAATCCTTGAG
The DNA here is from genome assembly GCA_963930655.1 of Myrica gale. NCBI lineage: Eukaryota > Viridiplantae > Streptophyta > Magnoliopsida > Fagales > Myricaceae > Myrica > Myrica gale. Next base: position 7,187,156 of record OZ005601.1, read on the forward strand.
CAATTTGTCTAGGGTGATGTTCGTTTTGAGAAAAAATGTAGGATTTTAGAGAAGTTGTGAATTTTTATGTTGAATAGTGTTTTATTGGTGTTTGTGTAAAGTGGAGAGAGAAATGATTTGATGTAATTGTTTAATAAAAAAGTATTGGAGTTATGTGAAAAAGTATAGAGAGAGAAAATTTATGTTGAATAAAAAATTAAAAAGTTGTTGGAGATTGTGTAAAATGTATTGGTTTTTGTGTTTGAATTCTGAATATGTTCGGTGATAGAATTGTGAATATACTTAGAATTCTGAAAATATGGTGAAAACGAACATACCCTAGGATTTGCAAAAAGGGAAAAAATGGTGAGCGAAAGAAGATCCTCTTGTCTGAGTGATTTGAGAAAGAAGAAGGCCTAACATTAATGATACGGTGAGTTTTGGGTTTGTGTGCATTAAACGATGAGTTGTCTCAATGAACTGTGTGTCATTTAGGATTTACGTTTTAATTTTCTTAACTGTTAAAAGCAGCATTTTGCTTGTGTTTCCCTAACATGTTAAATTACTGACGTGACGTTTTATTCCGTTAGAAATTAGACGGAACATTGACGGCAAGACCATATCGTCACGAGGATATGGACTGAGTGACCATATAGTAAAAAAATGAAACCTAAAGTAACTAATATTGCCAATTTCCCAAAAATTAATATGAACATTGAATGTTGTAAATATGTTATGTCTATCTCTCGATGAAATTAGACTTTTCCAAAGCTTCTTATGCTGTAATTCTCCAATTTGTTAGGGTCTTGTGCCTACTCAACTTACTAATCCAACAACATTAATTAGAAAATTTCTACCATTAGTGTTGGTCAACATAGATTTTTTCACCTATTTGTGGTCATAAAGATGCTTTGGGCAGCATAGTAGTAGTGTGTGATGTTCCTTGTAAGATAGTTGAATAATCTCATCATGTAGCCAATCAAACTTATTAGATCCCTTAGGATATATATTTGTATGTATTAAATTCTCTGTAAAACATTATAAATTACTTGATTCTTGTAAACATTAAAACGCTGCCACTAGAAAACGTTTTATGTGAATGAACCAGATATTTTCGCAGGTCTTCGCAGTCCAATTAAGGTTATGTTTGTGTTGTAAAATTTTTAGTATTGAGTTTAGTGTTGGTATTGGGTTTAGTGAAAAAGTGAAGAGAGATGTAATTTTTTATATTTTTTAATAGGAGAGAGAGATTATATTGTAGTATTTTATTGAGAGTTCGTGAAATATTTTGTGAAATATTTAATGCAAACGCAACCTGAGTAGTCGGTCGACACTCGCCGCCCAACTAGTAATTGACCGACAACTCACAGTTTCAATTTTTTTTTCACAGTTCCAATTGTTGGTTAGGAATTGGACTCATTAACTCCGCAGTCCGCACCGTCGTTATCGATGACTGTACGGGGCTCGTCAAAACCACACAATTACAAGTCCATACCATCTCGTCCATTTTCGGAATACTGAAAAGAGACTAAGAGAGATCTTACAGCCCATGGATGGACCGGGCAGGCCCATACCGGAATCATGCAATTGCTTTCGGAGTGTGGAACCCTCAACCCGGGTTCGGCCTGGAGTGAATTCGGGGCTTTGTAGTCGGCCCGGTTTTGGCTCTCTCAGACATAAAGTCCGAGCCCACCTGCAAATTTTATTTTTTTTGTTTCCCCTTAAATTTGATTATTGTCCCAATGTTCATTTTCAAGTTTTTTCTAAGATTCAAATTCATTCACAAAATTATTACCGATCATCTTAATAATTCAAACACAAAAATCAATACATTTAACACAATCTCCAACAACTTTTTTTACTTTTTTATTTAACACAAATTTTCTCTCTCTATACTTTTTTCATCTAATTTCAATACTTTTTTTATTAATACATTAAATCAAATCATCTCTCTATTTTTTACAATAATACATATAAAACACTATTTTACATAAATATTCATAATTCTATTAAAATCCTATAATTTTTTACAACACGAAGATGCGGAAAACAACTTTAAAGTTCATGAGTGTCCTCTTGGGTAAGAGACTCGTTTGTAGAATGCAAATTCCGAAGTAAAGTAGAGTTTCTTTCTCAAATTTTTGCTTAAATTGTTAATTTCTTTTAGGGGATTTGGTACGCCTTGTTTACAACTTGACGTTGGAAATAAATTTTTGAAATAATAAAAATAATTAAAAAGTGCAGAGCAAATATCTAATACGAAAAAAAGAACACCACTTATTTTAAAATGCACTACACGTTGAATCATTGACATTGAAGCAAAAGAAATATAGACCTTTATAAGACATTTAAATGGAGAAGCAAAGAATATTTGATAAAATATTTTACTGAAATTAAGATCTTTTATACGGGTATGAATGTGTCCTATATATCCCTGGAACCAAATTACTCAGGTCCAGGGCCGGCTCAAATAAAATGGGGGCCTAAGGCAAAATAATTTATTAGACTTTTTTAAATATAAAATTTAATTAAAAATATTTGAAAATTATTAAATTTAATATAAAATACTCAAAGGCCCCATTAATTGTTTTTTATGAGGCCCTACTACATGATATCAAGGCCCCATGACTAGAAAATTAAGAAATTTATAAGGCATTTTTTCTCTTTGAGCAAAATTTAGAAATTTCTAAAAAAATATTTGGAGGCCTGATAGAAATATATTAGTCCACTCATAATAAAAAAATATATGAAAAATATTGCATCTTGGCCATTTTATTCTTAGCACATTTGTTTTTTTTTTTGGGTCATCTACAACATAAAAAAATTAAAAATTAAAAAATTAAAAATTATTTTTAATCTTAATGGGGGCCTTGCTCAGGGTGGGGCCTTAGGCCACCGCCTAAGCTGCCTTACCGGCCCTGCTCAGGTCTGGTACGGATATGGACCACTGCTACCGAACAGTCGTGTTTTATAGCAAAGCTAGACACGACTGAGAAGCGATAAGTGTTGGGTAGGCCGAGCAGTGACACGGCGTCCGCTTCTCTCGTGGACATGGTAGTTAAACTGTAAAACACAAATGAACCGCGGCGACGACCGTGAACCGTAACTCGGATCCCACGCTGTGTTCCAATTCAGTTAAGAAAGCGTTATCCGAATCATTTCAGGTACATGTGACAGGTGGCCCTCCTTTTCCACGTGAGTTGAGCGTGATCAAAGGAGGGCCACTATTCTGATTAAGAGCGTGCACAGACAAAATCTCAAATTTCCCAGTAGCATTTTTTGTCTCGTTCATCTCCAATTATAATCATTAATCAGATAGATCATAAGAGTATTGGAAATGGTTTAGATGCACGCGCCATGTAAGGCGGATGGGATTCTTTTTCTAAAGTCAAAAGTGGACATCGATGGACCACAAGGCGGGATTGGGATTAATATCCACACAGAGCATGCGACACGTGTTCGCATCAGGAGTGCCACTCGAAACAAAAGCCGTCTATTACGAGGTGAAAATCAGCTTTAACGGACCAATACCTTTCTTCTGATTGGACAGTTTTTAAAATGTTCCTTCATCTTGGAAAGATTTATCAAAATCTTTGTGCCTTCAAGGTAACTCTATCATTCCTCTTTGTACTACGTGACGGTTTGAGAGAGAGAGAGAGAGGAGATGCTATCCAACACACTCCCAACGGTTTTTGAAACCCTCTTCTTACCACACACACAAGCACAGGAACGGAGAGAGGGGTTTTAAATAGACGGGAGGGAAAGCGAGCGAGAATTGGAGTTTCGTTTGGTGTAGTGTTGGTTCGTGAGAGTGTTTGTATTGCACGTGAAAATGGAGAAGGAAGCACAAAGTGGAGTCCAAGAGGAGGTTCTTTCGGTGGAGCTCCCAGCTCCTCCTGCTTGGAAGAAATTGGTCTCTCTCTCTCTCGCTCTCTCTGTGTCTTCTTGACGTAAATACTTGTGCTTTGGTTGTCGCAGTCTCTGGCTTCTTGAAATTTATGTTCTGTTCTGGTTGTACTTGTTGGTAATACTTTTTGGTATCTGACTGTTGCGTTCTGTTATGCTTGTCGGTAAAAAAATTTGTCTGGTTTTTGTTGGTTTCAAGTTTGTATTCGGTTTTATGAGGTTGTATTTTGCCTTTTGGTACAATTATGTGCTGGAATTTGGTAGCTTTCTTTTCCCCCCTTTGTGAGCTAGGGTTTTGTGAATGAATTTGGGGTTGGGGGAGATATATGCTGTTTGGGATTTGCTTGCAAAGTAGTGAATTTTTGTTTTGTACTTAATTAATGATTGTTGGCTTCTTTATCTGCCCAGCTATTAAGTTATTTCGTTAATGATTTTGCAAGAAAGTATTTACATAAAAAAAAAAGGTTTGGGCCCAGAGGAAAATTTTAGTGGGATAGAGTCCAAAAATTATGATCCCATGACAGAGTGGTGGTCTTTTTGTTTAATTTTTGCACTATCATTGAGAAATTGCATTAATTATGATTGTGCCTGGCTTGATTTTGAGTCTTATTTTTGGGCTTAAGCAATATCTTTTATCATCTAATGCTTGTATTTCTTTGGTTAAAAACCCTGCTGCTTTTGTGGTTGATGATGATTGTGTTTCTATGTAGTAATCTAGCCTTGAGAAGATTGAAAATTAAAAAAAAAAAGTTTTATAACCTAAGTGAAGGAAAACTACAAGTCAGTAAGTAGCAGTTGTTTGGACTAACAGGCTAGGATATGCTTTTTAAAAATGCACTATGTAGTGTACGGACATGGAATTTGTTTGCCATGCAGAGCATGAAATAGGAAGGTCGAAAATTTCATTGCCTCTGCTAATGTTGCTGAATTCTTTTATACTGCTCCATATACATGAACGATACCTAAATGCAAACCTGCTATATATCTTCAACTGAATCATTTTGTTCGACAGATTTAGGTGTCTGCTTTTGTATATGAACGTTGTGGTATTTGCTTCATCCCAGTTTTCACCTTTAGGTTTTGATAAATTATTTAGGTAATCCATTTATGAATCCTAGTTGTAAACCTAACTAATTAGGTAGTCTGACTACATGCAAACAATCTCAGATATTCAATTCTTGCACCGATTCATTTTGAAAAGTCCATAAAACTTAATGTCGTCTGTTCCTTCATTGGTGTCAGTAATGTCTCTGGGAAGTTTGTCAAATGGCTAGTTGGGTTATTTATGTAGAGATTCAAGAAGACTACCTTTTTCCCTTTCTTGCACACTATTAACTTTGTCTCTATTTATGTTATGCTGATGCCGTTTTGGTCTTTGAATTCTGGATGCATGCACGTTCAACTTTTTGGGACTGAAGTGAATTCTATCCTAAAACTATTTGACTTCGGAAGTCAGAAACATATGAACAGCTTTGCTCTATTTATGCTTGTATTTTAAAAGCGAATCTTGAGAACTTACGTTTTACCTCATATCCAAAAGCAGGCTTTTGTCTGCATGCCTTGAATCCTCTGCAACATTTCTATGTCAAGCATCTTAGCTTTATAGTAATAATCTAATCAGTTTGACATTACTCCCAGTAGGTTACACTAAAAAGATGGTTGACATTGTTCCCCAGGTGCTACCATTTATCCCTGTAGTGCTGCAAAATGTTGTTTAAAGATGATAATGCCCATAATATCAATTATAGGTTGACATTTTTCCCAGTAGCTGGAATTTATCTCGTTTTCACGTGTTTTTTATGCGCGTTTTTATTTTCAAATGAGTGAATCACCACAATACTATCCGAATTGATTGGTGAAATCAGAAAATACTGACCCATGGTTTTTGGTATGGTTTGGACCTCAATTGAGTTATTGGCGATACTGGTGCTTATCAAGCAAACTAATACAGCTGGGCTTAGGATTTGCGAGATGCATTTTTTTTGGTGCTATGGTGTTATTCTTGGGATTAGTCATAAGAAAGGGGATCTGCCTGGAGTGTTAGAAGTTTAATGAGCAGCAGGGGTTTTAGTGGGGCGTTTATTCTTCAGCTGTACTAGTTGAAAGCCTTTCTTTCTTTCATTTCATCTACTTTTGCTAAGGAGTCCTATGTACTCTTACATGTGTAGGGTGTTTTGGTTTTCTACTTGTAAGAGTCAAATGATTTCTGTAAATGACGACCTGGTTTTTGATTTCTTGTTTTCAGTGACTGCCTTTGCAATATTTTTTTCCTGTTTGGTATGTGAAGTAATGCAACTTGATGCATATGCTCAATTGATTTTTGAGAAATCAAGGGGCGATTGTGAATGAGCAACTGTTCTTTATCAAAAGACTTCACCATCGTTTTTCTCCTTCACTGCATTATAAATTGATCATATCAGTTTGCTGTAATGACCTCAGGATTTGGTTGGTTTTAGTAGTATAGAAATGCACTAGGTGGTGTCAGAACTGTGGTTGGGGTGCAATATTGTAAGTATTCCAACATAGGATGTGGACTGTTTAGAATTCGGAGATGGTGGGATTTGGAGAAACGGTAGGTCAGTGCGTTATCTGGTATATGTTAGAACACAATGTTTATCTGGTTTAAGATGGTCAAGCTAAGGCTTATTGTTGATGAAGAGAGAAAGGACTTGGGTTTGACAGAGATTCTATCTGAGAAGTCCTTGTTCTACCAGAAAGTTAATGATAATAGTGAAGTGGGAACTCTCTTACATTCATCAAAATTTTTGTATGCTTTAGGTAGATGGAGAACCTCTAGAAGTGATATGGCAATTTTCCTATCAAACTTTGCAATCCCTTTTCGCTTGCTCTAGTAACAAGTGTCCCAAACCAGACAGACACAAAGTTAACTCCAGTCCATTGGTGATAGTCTCATCACGTGTAAGTGCGGTTTTCATGTGGAATAATGTTCTACGATCTTGAAGAAGTTAGATATCTCAATACCTGTTCCCCCCCCCCCCCCAATCTCTCTCCGTCTTTCTCTTCTCTTAAAGTGGTGTCTGCTTTTATACAATACTTTCTGTAATCATATTACTGCCATATTTGCACTGGAAATATCATGGCCAACTTCGATTGATGGTGCGAGCTCATGGCAGTTGATAGTAATAATGTTTCTACTTTATGTTTCTCCGCAGTTCTTCCTCAAGAAAGGAGGCACACCTAGGAAGAATGAGATCACATTTGTTGCTCCTACTGGGGAGGAGATCAATAACAGAAAACATTTGGAGCAGTACCTAAAGTCACACCCTGGTAATCCAGCCATATCAGAGTTTGATTGGGGTACTGGCGAAACTCCTAGGAGATCTGCAAGAATTAGTGAGAAAGCCAAGGCAACTCCACCATCAGAGAGTGAGCCCCTGAAGAAACGCGGTCGGAAATCTCTGGGGAAGGACAACAAAGGAGTGGAAACTGCTCCTGAAGAAGCTGAAGGTACTAAAGAAATTCAATTGCAAGATGCAGAGGTAGCTGGGGAAGTAGATGCTGAAGCGGCAAAGGAGAGTGATGTTTCCAAGGAAACTCCAATCGAGAATGGAGATCAAATACAGAAAGAAACTGATCAGAACCACCCGGACGCTGGTAAAGATGAGAAAAATCAGACTGATGCTGAGGAAAGCAAGAATGGGGCAGCAAAGCAGGATAATCCCGATGGAGTCGCATCTGCATCTAAGGAGGAGATCAACGAGAAACAAGATATATCAGAGAATGATGGGAAGTCGACTGTCGAGGCCAACGCAAAAGTCAACAAAAATGACGTGGAGATGATTGAAAATGTCAAGGTTAACCAAGTGGGACCAGCTGAGGCCTCGCAGCAACCGTCACCCTCCCCCGTGAGCTGCTGAATGTACTGAACTACTACCTTCCTTTGCAATTAGCCCTTCTGTAGCACCCCTTCCCCACCTTTTCTTTTTTGTCTATGTAACTTCGGGATTCCTCGGATGACTGTAGGTTTAGTGGTATCATTGTAGTAGGGGAATCGAGCTGTACGATGGTAGAATAGGCCTTAGATTTCACAGCTTTTGTTGCAAACTGGAAGAACTTGGACTGCAGACTGTAAGACATGTTCCTTGATAACATGGTTATTGGTTTATTTTCTATATGCTCGGGCTGCCTGGTTTGTTGGATTTGCTAGATAACCTCTGAATAAAATAGAGACTAAGAAGAAACAAGCGGAATTGAGGACCTGGGAAGTAGGGTGTTGGTGATGGACTAATGATTTGACTGGTTGTGCGTCAAGCTGTTTACTACTTGGGGGAGATTTCTCTCTTTGGCACCGAGAATCCGAAATTTTCGAATACCGGATTTGATATCCGAATCCGATCTAAAATGCATAATATCCGTTTTAGTCGGTCAAATTCGGATTTGGATCGGATACTGATTTGGGTGCAAAAAAACTCAGCCCCTGTAGCCTCTACACTACCCCCTCTAGCCTCCATGCTTGCCCCTAATGCTTGCTCTTTCCTTGAGCTTTTACACAGACAACCAGCATATTTGAGGAAATCAAAAGTTTGCAAAAAAACTCACAACCCGATCATACAATGACAAAAGTTTGTTGAGAATGGAGGAGATGAGGAGATGGTGGCGGCGATAGTCGACGGAGGACAGAGGTAGGCGGCAATTGAGAATGAAGTCGATGAGGGCAGTGACTGTGAGGCTGAACAAAAAGCGTTGATGTCTGAGGAGGGAGGAGAGGAGGCAATAGTTGATGGAGGCAGGTGGCAAGTAGACTGGCGGCGGCGGCTGAAGGAGGCAGAGAGAAGATTAGGGTTAGGGTCTCTCAAAATTTCAAAGGGGGAGAGAGGGGATCGCTGGATCAGTAGAACTGGGGGGATTCTGAAATCACGAATGAGGGAGGGGGTTAATCTAAATGAAAACGATGTGTTTTGTATTAATGCAGAAATCGGGTCGGGTCAGGTGATTTCGGATATCATACCGAATATCTGAATCTGACCCGAATACATGATATATTTTCATATATTATCCGAATTCATGCCGGATTGGATCCGACCCGGTCGGGTCGGACCCGGGTCGGCGATTCGGATCGAGCAAAATCTGCACAGCCCTACATAAGATTATGTTGGCACCACCGGAAGAACATCACTCTTCTAAATCTAACGACCTCAACATTTCTCCTAAAGAGAGCAGAGATTCGACATGAGTGCTACAATTTGAGAATAAATAAGAAGACTTTCCACAGAAACTATTTAAGAACCTGTTATTGGTTCAAATTGAACTAGTTTGTTTTATAATTTACAGAGTGCATGAAAATGGATATATAAGCATGAAAGTTTAGGTTAATCGAGTTTTCAATAGGATTTCAGATGCACTACCAAATCTCAAAAGCTCAACTTCAATCATGATTAACACTAATTACTAGACCATAAGGAACTTCTAATTACTAATTTCGACCACCCCTACCGAGAGCTCTCCCCAAGTTGAGATTGTGTCATCGTGTTTGATTCCCTCATATTAACGATTTTTTTTTTTATATGCGCTTTTTGTTATTATAAGCCGCAAAAGCAATAGGAACGTGGATTTATATTTTTGCCTGCTCCTGAAGAGTGGACACCAGCACCACCACAAAGCGATTCTCTCCTCAACACGTGATCGAAGCCAAGCAGCTTAAGCTGGTGGTTACCTCTGCCGCTTCTATTCTGCAGTGCTGCATACACCACTTCCACCTCCTCTGCAAGTTTCATGCTCCTCTTAAACCTCGAAAGGTATATTTAATCTTCCCCAAAACCGTAGAGATGAAAGAGAGTGCACCCTGGGGGGAACAAGAATAGAAAGTGAAAAAGGTATACTTTGGAAGGGAGATAAAAAGTGAGAGTAAAGGAAGAATCTGTTCTAAGCCCCCCCAAAGAAAACCCATATGTTTTCTTTTTGATCGTCTTTGGACTAAGGCTAAGAATCTTCTTCCCTTATTTTCCCCCATCACCTTTAGAATCTTGGGTCTATGGCATGCCTGAAGGAAAAGTATTGCATCATCCACAGCATAGTTTATGGTTTCGTTTCCGTTGACGTTACCGCTTTTAAATTACAAAACACCCCGACACACCATCGTTTCTACAAATGGAATTCCCTGCCATTGGTTACATGCACACCAAACACATGGGGTTCCCTCCTTTCTTTCTCTGGTTTCTTCTTGTCTTCTGTGCCATTGCCCCCAATGGTACGTATCATTCTGTTTTAGCTTTCAACCTTATGCTGACTACTATGACATGTTTGAATGGCATAGTTGGTCGATGAGCTATAGGGTCAATCAATTCTCTGTTATGACATGTTTAGATTTTGCAGAACTATAGGAAACCAGTGTGGAAGACCATTGTGCTTCGGTAACAGAGGAACAATTCTCTCTCCGTTTAGAGAACAATGATATTACTGTTGTTATTATTTTTTCTTTTTGTTTCCGGAATTATGTGTAGATACTGAAAATGAATTAGACATTTGGAATTGATCTGTTACGCAGGGGTACTAGTAGGCATGATGCTTTGGAACATGTGCTTTTTGAATTGTGAACCTGTATCTAGGTCCACGCATAGGTTCTAGAGTTTGAGTTTGAAGCCATTGCCATCGGATTTTGGTTTGTATCTAGGTCCAAATGTTTCTCTGTATTTCTCTCTCTGTCTGTGAGTCCATCTTAAACTTTTTCTAATTGACATAAATTTGACTTACTGGATAGGCATGTTTGAACCTGTTCTAAATATGCTACTATCAGCTTCAGGCACATATCATTTGCAACCAAAATCTATCTCAGTGCATATGTAATTCAGGTCAACATTTAGTTTCTGTAACTAGAGATGAAAACTTTGAGTGCTCCTCCTTCAATGTGACATTGAATATGATTCTCGTGTCTTAACTTCAATTTTGACTAAAAATGACTGCTCTGTTCTCAAAAGCATGCAAATGAGAATTTTTTTTCCTTGTTTGGTAATCTTTCCATAAATTGGCATATATATTAACCTTGCCAATGAAAAGCGAAGTGTTCGGGTGTTTGCGATATCAATCTGAGCTTTATTCTCCTCTCATGGTGAAATTTGGGTTAATTGCTCTATTAATTATTCTTCTGTTGAGCATTTTCAACAGCACAAGCATTCACGGGAACATACGGAGTAAACTATGGCAGAATAGCAGACAATTTACCTCCACCGGAAAGTGTGGTGACACTTCTCAAAGCTGCAAAGATTAAAAACGTAAAAATCTATGACGCGGATCATGGAGTCCTCACAGCCTTCAAAGGATCTGGTATTGAAATAGTGATAGGACTCGGCAATGAATTTCTCAAAGACATGAGTGTCGCTGAGGATCGCGCCATGACTTGGATAAAAGAAAATGTGCAGCCATTCCTTCCTGGAACACATATACGTGGAATTGCAGTCGGAAATGAGATCTTGGGGGGTACTGATGTGGATCTCTGGGAGGCGTTGCTGCCTGCCGCAAAGAATGTTTACAATGCCCTTGACAGGTTGGATTTGACCAAAGTGGTTAAGGTCTCAAGCCCACACTCAGAGGCTGTGTTTTCCAATTCCTTCCCACCATCTTCTTGTATTTTCAGAGACGATGTTCTTCCATACATGAAGCCACTTTTGCAGTTCTTCTCGGAGATTGATTCTCCATTTTACATAAATGCATATCCATTCCTGGCCTATAAGAGTGACCCAGATCATATTGACGTTAACTACGCTCTCTTCCAAAAAAATCCTGGGATTTATGACGCAAAGACTAAGTTACACTATGATAACATGTTTGACGCCCAGGTTGATGCGGCTTATGCTGCTTTAGAGAAAGCTGGGTTTGGCAAGACGGAGGTCATAGTTTCCGAAACTGGTTGGGCTTCTCGCGGAGATGCCGATGAAGGTGGTGCCACAGTGAAAAATGCAAGGACTTACAATTATAATTTGCGCAAACGGCTACTTAAAAAGAAGGGGACCCCCTATAAGCCAAAGTCTCCGGTGAAGGCTTATATTTTTGCTTTATTCAACGAGAATTTGAAGCCTGGGCCAACTTCCGAGAGGAACTTTGGATTATTTAAAGCTGATGGAAGCATTGCATATGATATTGGATTCACTGGGCTAGTGCCTTCTTCAGCTGTCTCGTCTCTGCTCTCCTTCAAGGTGCGTATTCATACTTCATTATTAACATTTTATTCATTGCTGTAGAACTTCTCTCTTGCTATTTCAGCAGAAAAACCACGCTGTTGTTAAGAGCCAAACTTAGCCTTAACAGAGCAACCTGACTATCTAGGACAGCAGAGATGCTGCTAAGCAGGAACTTCATATATGTTGTAGAAGAATCCATAAAACCCAATGACCCAAAAACGTAATTATGACACATGGATTAGGATATCTTTTGAAATATACATTTTAACAGGAAAAAAGAACTTGGAGCAATTCCCTCTTCTATGATCTTCTCCTTCTCCTGTTATTGTTATCATTCTATTTGCTTGATTACTCTGCTCTTGAAAATATTTACCCATTTATGTAGGAGATTAGTGGACGCATCTTAATTCTTTAGTGTCTAAGTTTTTGTTGTTTTGGTAAGCGGTTGGAAAAAAAGGCCCATGCATGTGTTGAGGTTTCTTTCTGGAAAGAGAAGCTCTATGATCCAATTTATTAACTGGACACAGAAGATCCTGACTTTGTTCAGACTTTTTTCTTCGAATTATCAGTACATTATTGAAAGAATTTTATCTCCACCTTATTTTTACATTGACCTTCACATCATGGCCGAAGAACTGAAAACGTACAAAACAACAGTGAATGAGTTTGTTTGTGAAGGCCATGATCTCTGAATAAATCTCAGGAACCAAGTTAATGCTGGAAGAGGAAAATTATATCACCAATACTCTAGTTATATATGAATCTCGTTATGGTGATTGGCTGAATCAAATTTTTTTCTTTTCTTCTGGGGTTTTCTTTCTCTGCTTCTATGATTTCACTGTGTAATATTTTGTCTTGCAGGAAACTGGATCAATATACACTCTGGGCTTTGCAAGCTGCACTGCAGTTCTGCTGCTGATTTTTTAACATCATAATTAGTTGAAGGGCTCCAAGGTCTTACCTCATATTCTTTCCATGTACAAACAGCTCAGGGAAGCTACTGGTTCTTGAATTCATTCAAATTATTGTAACATGTCTGTTGTGCAGCCAGTTCATTGTATTCTTGTACCGATAACTCCTCGAATAGTTTATGACCGAAAATTGGATTTTTTATATTTGGGGCCCAATACATTTCTCGTCTTTCTTCTCCCCCTTTCATTTTTACCTTTGTTTTTCTTCTATGAGGAAGTTTCGTATATTGTTTCAGCAGATGGGTTCCACCAGCTCCTAGATGTTATGCCTGTTCCGATGTTCTTAGAGAGGTCAAGGAGCTAAATCCTCTCTTTAAACAGGGCAACGGCTCTGTTTTCAGATTTAGTGGCTATCGATCGTCCTGTCCCCATATAAGTACACCCAGTTAAAAAATGCAACCGTGCGTGTACAGATAAGGGGCTCGGACTCTGAGACGCAATTAAACTATCTGCGGAATTGGCTTGCGACTAACTGCTTCCTTTCATTGCTAGAGGGATGAAAGAGCCCGTAAAAAAAAAGTGAGAGTTTTTATTAAGAAAAAAGGCTTCGAATAAGAATGTGAAGGCAATACAATGATTATAGTACCTTAATTATAATTATTGTACTTTAATTTTCGCTATAACTCGTTCAAGGATTACGCATAACAACAAAAACCAGTAATCTGTACCTATGACACCTCAAAGAATAAATGTCAGAGGAAGAGGATTAAGGCTGGAGCCATATATGGGCAAGTAATTTGTTAGATGCAAGAAGTCTCATTTGATAGAAGAATTTACAAGTAGTGCATTAAAGGCCAAGGAAGGTTTCAAAGTCCTGTAGCACTGGAAGTTTTTGGGCATTTAATTCATTGAAAAGACATGGGAAAACTTGGAAAAGAAGCAGAAACGTTCAAAACTTTGTTTTCCCAAGTCCTGTTTTGGGTTTAGAACTTGACTCCCTAGATATAGGCTGCGTTTGCAAACCCAATTATCCCCAACATTTTATCTCTCTCCTAATAAAATACTCTAATATAATCTCTCTCTCTCCCATAAAAAATATAAAAAATTACAAAAATTATAAAAAATTACCTCTCTCTTCACCTTTTCACTAAACCCAATACCAACACATTCTCATACCAAAAATATTACAACACAAACACAACCATAAAACCAAGTCAAATCACATGTAATTACTCAGAAGTCAAATACTTGGAAAATAAAAACTTCCTTGTACAGCTTCTTAATTTCTTCAATATAAACTATAACTCACAAAGCAAGTCCGATAAAAGTTAAAGATTAAAAAAAAAAGAGGTTTAAAGAAACAAATTACGCACAAAACACACACGCAGAAGCATACACCCTGCCTAAAAAGTTATGGAGAAGCTTATGAGCGTTGTGGTTGTTTTTGGTGTTGATGCTGCGGTGCTGTTCCAATGCGCCCCGGCACAAACAGTGCATGTGGTGGGAGATAACTTGGGATGGACCGTTCCACAAGGTGGTGCGGCGGTGTATCAGACTTGGGCTGTCAATAACAAGTTTATGATTGGTGATATTCTAAGTAAGATTTCTACCTCATCCTTCTTTAATTTAATACAATTTTTTCTAGATCATGTTCCAAATCGGAACCAAAATACACCGACCAAGCAAAAAAAGCCGGCGAGATCCTAAAAAGGATCGGAGTAAGCCACTATATGCTCCATGCGAGGCAATGAGAGCGGTGGTCGGACATAGTAGATGACACTACTAGAACATAAGCTTGCCAGCAGATAATGCACCACAACCCGGTACAGAAAGCACAAACAAGGGCGGAGAAAAGATCCACAAAGGATCGGAAAAGCTCACGCAGGAGCCGGGCCAAAACACACCAACACAAAAAAACAAACACAACAACCACCAACAACAAAAACCGAACAAACACCAAATATAGACGGAACTAGCACCACGGTCAGCAAACGAGCAGAGAGGCTGAGCCACCTCTAGCGCAAGGAGAAGCACCCGGCGCGTGTACACCACGCGCGCGTGGGACTTCACACGTCGTCCGATGGGAGCCGGATCGGAACCGTTGTGCTCGGCTAAAGGAGTAGATGGCATTGGGCAAGGTTTTGGCCATCGATAATGCACGAAAATACAGGGATCTACCGACAAGGTTCCGGACAAAAAGAGGAGAAGAGAAGAAGAGGAAGAAAGAGGGGGCGGAGGAGAAAAATGAGGAAAGGGAAAGGAAGGCAGAGAAGAAAGGAAGGGAGGGGAGAGAGAAAGGAGCCGCCGGAAAGCCAGGGAGAAAAGGGGGACGCAAGGGCTGGGGAAGGAAACGTCGAGAGAGAAAAAAGGGGGAGAAGGTTTGTTTTAATTTAATACATTAATTAATTAGTTCTTTCATTAGGATTAATTTATCACTTAAGACGTTATCCATGGATAAGTAGGAGTTCGTGCTCTGTTTAGAGTTTTCGTCCTTTACCATTATAATACTTCTTGCCCTTGCAAATTAAACAAAAAAAATTGAATAAAAATAGATTAACAATTTAACATTGGCCATCCTCTGACAATCTTACTCCTCTTCTCTCATGCATTTCTGACATTGTTGTACTGTCTTTCAGTGTTCAACTTCGCCGTTGGGGAGCACGACGTGCTTCAAGTATCGAAAGAATCCTTCGACTTCTGCAGCTCAGTCAACCCCATTGGCAACACCATCACCGCTGGCCCTTAATGAGCAAATCTTGCAGAAAAATCAAACGCTCCCGTGACTCTAGCTTAGAGTATCCTGTAGATCCCAATTGTCGTTTTCCTTCCTTCGATAGCCTAGCCTAACGTTAGTTTACTTTCCATACTTGTGCATGTATAGATGGCATCCCTTGATTCTCTCTCATTCAATGTACTATATATTTTATTGTTACAACAATGAAAAGTGCGGCAAATTACACGTACTGTGTACTTTCTATATGGTATCAGAGCGTTTTTGCTCCACCGAGTGTTAGATCCTGCAATATTTTTTTCCGCAATGGCTGACAGTGTCCCTTCCTCTCCCATTGTGACGAACAATACCCTTGTTGATCAAGGTTCTTCCCTTGTTTCGGTGAATGCATCTGCCCAGCTTCCACTCAAACTTACGCCAACGAACTTTCCTTCCTGGCGTGCTCAATTTGTATCTCTTCTTATTGGCTATGATCTAATGGGCTACATCGATGGCTCCATTTCCTGTCCCCCAAAGGGCACATCCACTTCTACAAACACAGCCTACACTCATTGGATTCGACAGGACAAGCTTCTGCTCCATGCCATTATTGCCTCTGTTTCTGAGGCTGTTGTGCCTCTTATTGCTACAGCTGACACTTCCCATGAAGCATGGATGAAACTTTGTCAGCTTTATGCAAATCGCTCTCGTAGTAGAGTTATGCAACTCAAGGAGTCCCTTCAACTAGCTCACCGTGGCTCAAAATCTGTTTCAGACTATCTTCAATCCATCAAAGTCCTTGCTGATGAACTTGCTGTAATTCATTCTCCTCTCTCCGATGATGATCTCACCTTATATGTCTTGAATGGTTTAGGGTCAGATTACCGCGATATTGCTGCTCCCGTCCGTGCTCGTGAGAAACCTCTTTCCTTTGAAGAACTTCATGATCTTCTAGTTGCTCATGAGACCTATCTGAAACGTTTGGAATCTACCACTGCTACCTTTGTGGCCACTGCAAATGCTTCACATCGCAGATACAATCCTCATCAAAAATATCAGCATCGAAATCAGAACCAGAATCGTGGCTTCACTTCTACAAACAAACAGAACTCTTACCCTTGTTCTTCCAGAAACGATCAACAACGACCCTCTGTTGTTTGCCAATGGTGTGATCGTATTGGCCATACTGCCAAAACTTGCCGTCAAAAGGAGAAGCAGATGAAGTCTGATGTCACAGCTAATTGTACATCCACTGCCACTTGCAAGGACAACCAGCGTTGGTTGGTTGATTCGGCAGCATCTCATAATATCACTCCTGATCTTTCCAATCTCTCTGTTCACTCTGAATATGATGGCACAGATGAGGTTGTCATCGGCGATGGCTCAGGTTTGAAAGTTACTCATGTAGGCTATGTCCACATACCCTCACCCAAGCGAACTTTTCATTTAACTGACACTCTCTGTGTTCCTACCCTTGAAAAGAATTTAATTTCGGTTCATCAGTTTACTAAAGCTAATAGTGTGTCCATTGAATTCTTTCCTTTTCACTTTGTTGTGAAGGATCTGAAAACGGGGGCGAGGCTCCTCCGCGGTAGCTGTGAAGATGGAGTTTATCCACTACCAAAGTTGCTGCGTTCTAGAGTTTCTAAGGCACTAGATTTTGTTGGAGAACGCACCTCATTTGATGGATGGCATAGGCGCTTGGGTCACCCCACCAATAAAGTTGTTACTCAACTAGTCAACTTGTTTTCTCTCCCTGTGTCCGGACCTCAATCCTCATCTCTCTCCTTATGTACTTCTTGTCATTGCAATAAATCTCATACGTTACCTTTCCATCATAGCATTCTCACCAGCTCTCAGCCACTTGAGTATCTCTATAGTGATGTTTGAGGTCCTGCTCCCCTTACTTCGATAGATGGTTATCGCCTTTACGTGATCTTCATCGACCACTTTACAAAGTATTGCTGGTTTTTTCCTCTGTCACGTAAATCTGATGTTGCCAATATTTTTATTCAACTAAAATCCCTGCTTGAAAAACAATTTGACATGCCCATAAAAAATTTCTATTCTGATAACGGGGAGAGTTTCAAAAACTCAAATCTTATTTCGCAACTAACGGCATTAGTTGGTATACTATTGCCCCTCACACTCCTCACAAAACGGCACGGCTGAACGTCGCCACCGTCATATTGTTGAGAGTGGCCTTACTCTTCTTCATTAAGCCTCTATGCCACTTACCTTTTAGTCTCATGCTTTTCAAATTGCCACCTTTCTTATAAACAGAATGCCCACTCCTATTCTCCACTCTAAAAGTCCCTTTCAGTCTCTCTTTTCTCGTCCTCCTCACTACCTCCAGCTACGAGTCTTTGGGTGCCTCTGCTTCCCATGTTTGAAGCCCTACACATCTCACAAACTTCAATCCAAGTCTAGTCCATGTGTGTTTGTCGGCTACTCTACCTCCCAAAGTGCCTACAAGTGCCTCAATTTGGAGACCTCTCGCATTTACCTCTCGAGACATGTTGTTTTCGACGAGTCGGTAATGCCCTTTGCTACTACTTCTCCTACTGCAACTCTACCTATGCCTTCTTTAGTGCCGTCTCCAACTGGTTTCTTAGATGCTCTAGTTTCGCCGGTACCTCCTGTAGTGGCTCCTCCATCCTCACAGCACCAAGGTATATCCTCTAACCCCTCTCCTGTCACGCTTACTCCCCCCTCTACATTACTACCTGATCCACCTAATCATTCCCCTCCCCCTCCTCTTCCACCTCGTCGCATGACGACTCGCTCTATGAATAATATTTTCAAACGTAAACAAATACACAGTGTCATTAAACATCCTCTTCCCTTCCCCCTTGAGCCTACATGTGTTTCACAGGCGATGAAAGATCCAAACTGGCGTAAGGTCATGTTTGCCGAATTTGATGCTTTAGTTCGCCATGGAACTTGGGAGTTGGTTCCGCCTAGTCTCTCTTGCAAGCCCATCCCTTGCAAATGGGTCTTTCGGATTAAACGTCTACCCAACGACACTATTGATAGATTCAAAGCACGGTTGGTAGCCAAGGGGTTTCATAAACGTCCTGGCTTGGATTACACAGAGACATTCAGTCTTGTCATTAAACCCGCCACAATCCGCCTCATTTTATCCATTGCGGTCAGCCAAGGTTGGTCCCTTCGCCAATTTGACGTGAACAATGCATTCCTCCATGGAACCTTACAAGAGGATGTTTACATGGTTCAACCACCGGGTTTCGTGGATTCCCAACATACTGTTCATGTTTGCAAACTCCGAAAATCTATCTACGGTTTGAAACAAGCACCACGTGCGTGGTATCAAGCGTTGAGCTCTTGTCTTGTTGGCTTGGGGTTCGTCAACTCGAAGATGGATCCCTCCCTGTTTATTCATAAACAAGCTGGTGTCACTGCTTATTTTCTTGTGTATGTGGATGATCTAATTCTCACTGGCAATTGCTCCCAGTTTCTCTCGCAGGTAATTGCCAAACTCGGCCCTCATTTTTCCTTGAAAGACCTCGGGCAGTTGAATTATTTTCTTGGAGTTGAGGTGGTCCCCACTAGCAAAGGGCTATTCTTGTCTCAACATAAATACATTCGAGATCTACTCCAACGGTTCCAAATGGATGGTGCGAAAGCAATGCACACGCCTCTTGCTACCAAGGAATCTCTTCATCTTGATGATGGCTCTCCTCCTGCAAACAGCACTGCCTATCGTCGTGTTATTGGTGCTCTACAATATCTTGCCCTAACCCGTCCTGATATTGCATTTGCTGTCAATAAGCTTGCACAGTTCATGCATAAACCCTCTGTCACTCACTGGGCTGCCACTAAACGACTCCTGCGGTATCTGAAACACACTATTCATTTTGGAATTCATCTTCATCATTCCAACCCACTCATCTTACATGGATTCTTTGACGCTGATTGGGTTGGTGATCACCATGATCGCACCTCTACCTCTGCCTTTATTATTTTCCTGGGTGATAATCCTATCTCCTGGAGCACACGCAAGCAAAGAGCAGTAGCCCGCTCCTCAACAGAAGCCGAATATAGGGCTCTTGCAACGGCTACCTCTGAAATGGTATGGCTTATGTCTCTCTTTGGGGAACTTGGTCTCAAACTCTCCCGCGTTCCCATTCTCTTCTGCGATAATATTGGAACCACGCAACTCAGTGTCAATCCTGTCCTCCATTCAAGAATGAAACATATTGCCATCGACTTACACTTTGTGCGTGACTTTGTCAACAAAGGTCTGTTCCTCGTCCCTCATGTCAGCACGCATGATCAGCTTGCCAATCTTCTCACAAAACCATTGTCCAGGGCACGCTTTGAAAACCTTCGATCCAAGATCCGCGTAACTGATGGGACGCTTATCTTGCGGGGGCGTAATGAGCAAATCTTGCAGAAAAATCAAACGCTCCCGTGACTCTAGCTTAGAGTATCCTGTAGATCCCAATTGTCGTTTTCCTTCCTTCTATAGCCTAGCCTAACGTTAGTTTACTTTCCATACTTGTGCATGTATAGCTGGCATCCCTTGATTCTCTCTCATTCAATGTACTATATATTTTATTGTTACAACAATGAAAAGTGTGGCAAATTACACGTATTGTGTACTTTCTATAGCCCTGCCAACGTAACTCTCTCCAATGCCAGCAACCATTACTACATCTGTACAATCGGCCAGCACTGCAAGGCCGGCCAGAAGTTAATGGTTACCGTCTGGGGCTCTCCGGGTGCCGCACCGCCTACTTCAAGTCCTCCACCTGCCACGCCTTCTCCCACATTGGGGACATCTCCCGATTGCACTCCAAACCCCGATCCCCGCATCGTCCCCTGCACCATCTTCTGACAAGGCCGGTGGTCCCACGAATCAGACCCCTCCGAAGAAACCACCGTAGTCTTCTTCTTTATCATCAGGCGTCTTTGCTAGCTTCTTGGTCTCCTTGTTGTCCGTCGCCATTTGAAAAAAAAAAATTGTCAACACTCAAATATTTAGCATCATGAACAAGTTAATGATGGAAGAGAAAAATGATACCACACTCTATTAACAATATCAACATTTCAACAAAAAAAAAAAGATATATGAACAAGATATCATCAACGACGCATTAAAAATTCCAGATAAAGGGCCTCCACCGCATCTCACAGCAGTGGCTACATCTGCACTCAAGGCTGCATTAAAATTTCCAGATGCAAGTCTACTGTCTACTTCTTTCTTCGTCTTCGTTTTTTTCCAATTAAGTCTACTGTCTACTTCACTGACATTAAAAATCCATATTCTTCCTACTTCACTTTGACATTAGAAGCATTCTGTAACGGGCTGCAAATACGTAAGAGTCTAGAAAGCCCACCAAAAAGAAAATCTTAGAAAGAAGGACCTCGACTAATTACGTGGTCCCGAGAAAGTCGCATAAGGCAGCATGAATTAGTATTACTGGGTCAATTAGGCTTGTTAGAAAGGCCTAAGAATTTAGGAGTTGGTTAGATAGGCCCAACCCAATGGCTATAAATACGGAATAAAAAGTACTCAAGAGAAGAAATGTCTAATATTTTGCTTTGTCTTTAGAGTCTATCCACCTCGAATTTGGTCACTATACTTTCTTTTTACGATTTCTCCCTACAATGCCAAAAAAAATCCAAAAAGAATAGGTTTGATACACACTTGGGTTATTTTGACCTTAATTTTTTTCGGGTACTTTCTTATAAGGCCGCAATCGAAAGAGTA
The DNA here is from genome assembly GCA_963930655.1 of Myrica gale. Lineage (NCBI taxonomy): Eukaryota > Viridiplantae > Streptophyta > Magnoliopsida > Fagales > Myricaceae > Myrica > Myrica gale. The sequence continues at coordinate 7,208,534 of OZ005601.1, forward strand.
TGATTGTTTCGTATTTGCCAGGATTCAACTACATAAGGAGTCCCGAATCTAGAGGCTTCCATAAAGACCACTATGTGAATATCATATACTATTTAATAGGGGTAGTTTAAGTTCGTCATTACTCGTTTTAAGGGGATCGCTTGCAACAACAAAACGAGTAATCTGATCCTGCGGTACCCCAAAGAAGAACAGAATTTAGGGTTGGACTTTGGAGTCATTTATGGGCATTGTTTTGTTCGATGCAAAAAGTCTTATTTGCAGGAAGAATAAGCAGGCATTGAAAGCCAATTGGGAAGGCTTCAAAATCCTCGAAGTTGTTCGGCATTTCATTCATTGGAAAATGATAGGAAAGCTTTACCAGATGCAGAGCAGCAGCAGAAACGTTCAAAAGTTACAAATGTCAAGTTGTCATGTTTCTCACACGTTTTGTTTTGGGTTTAGAAGTTTTGACCAGGATCTCGTGTAATTTTTTTTTGTTGGGAGTAGGTGATGGTTATATTATTTATGTAAAATTTTAGACAGTATACAGTATAATCTATTTATTCGAACTATTTTTTAAAAAATATATTATATAATTCAAACAAAAAATTAAATAGGATTCTTATCTCAGAAGTTTATTACTCTCTGCATAAAACCAAGTCAAATATAGTTATTCAAAAAGTCAAATACTTGGAAAATAGAGTACAGCTTCTTGATTTGTTCTATACAAACTGGTACGCAGCCAATGGATTAATCCCTAAAAAAGGCATATTTTAAAATGGGGTTTTGACTATTTTTTATGTTTCATTCTTTTTTTCCTCAAAATTATTATATTTTATTATGTAATTGACCCCAATTGTCAAATTTTGGCTTCATCCCGGATACAATCATAGCGTTATCCAGGGCCATAACAATGCTTGTTACACCAAAACCAGGTTGTAGCTCTCATACAACGTCGGCCCGCACAGTGAACAGTGAACATGATGCATAGCTCAGCTGCCCACAAGGCACAAGCATTTCCTACGCAACGCAATATGCACTATACTTTATTACTTTTATGCCGTCCAACCAATGGTTACAAAACCTTCCTGCTATGTGCTTTTATTATATTTATTTCTCGTTCTAAAACGAGTGTAGTACTTTTTGTTCTACAAATAGGGTCCTCGCACCGGGTTAGGAGGTCAGGTTTCAATGAAGTATTTGCTTAGAGAAAAAACAAACAAACAAACAGAGACTCGTCTAGCTGTTTTTCCTGCTTTTTAGTCGTTTGAATACAATGGTTGGTTTTCATTTAAAAACCCATCAATCCAATATAAATGTCAGTTTTAACCATGATCAGCACCTACACGAAGATTAAACAACTCTAATCCCCATGGACAATGCCCACAGAGAAAGTAAAACTGCTTTTCCATTCCCAGAGACTACCTCTTGCGGACTCCCCAATTGCGGTGAAGTTTGGATTTACCCTTTGTGCTAATGGAAAAGCATGCCAAATAATTGAATAAATTGAACGTGTGACACTGTCAAAGGTCAGCATCGTACAGAAGTTCTTGGTTTCTATTTCTCAAGTTTAATGAGTAGTGAGTACGACATACGTGAAAAATCTATTCCAAACTTTCTCTTGGGAGGCCAATTTCTTTTAACTGTTAATTGAAAATATCTATCCGGCCTTCTTTAGGTCGGCTAATTTCGGAGGTGTTTGTTTGTAGAAATATTGAAGTTTTAAAAATTTTGGGTATAGGGGTTTGTGAAAAAAATATAGTATTTTATGAAAAAGTGAGGAAAGAAGATTTAATTGAATAATATAATATTATTTTATAATTTAATAAAAAGATAGAGATTATTTTATGATTGTTTGAAAATATTGAGAGTGTAAATATCGGGAACAAACGCCCCCGGTCATAACCTATTCTTTTGGGCGGCTAGTTTCATGAACAGTGCAACCAAGGTTCCAACTTGTCTACGTAGCCACCAGCAGGGGCGGACCCAGGCCCGGGAGAGCCTGGGCGGCCGCCTGGGGTCCGCCCCTAAAAAAAAAATTTAATGTATTTTTTTTTAAAAATAAAAATTAATGTATTTTTTTAAAAAAAAAAAAGTTGGCCTGGGCCGCCCTGGTTGGCCCAGGCCAACATAAGCCCGCCCGGGTGACTCTCTGAGTAGTAAATGAGAAAACGAACATCGTTATTGAGCTTTCACTTTTAATGGGAATAGGATCTGCAAAGATAAAAATCCATTTGAGAAAACATCTATAAAGTAAAGGCGAGTGAAATTGTGGAAACTTGTCACAGACTCACAATTACCACCATTCGAGATACCGCAGATTCCAGATGTGTTAAGGCCTCCATCAAATACTGGAAGTGGTGAATTTGAAGTCACGTATCTCGATGCAGATACCCGCATTACCAGAGGAGACAGAGACAAGCTTAGGGTTTTTGTTATTGCGTAATACCTTTGCATGAACACTTTCTGCATTCTCAGTTCCTGCTTCTGCTGGTACTGTAGTTTTTCCCTTCCATTTTACAGGAGCAGTCTTTTTTTTGTTTACTTTTTTTGGGAGGGAGGTGATGTAGTATAATTAAGAATAATTTACCCATAGTACTATTGTAAATCTATCATATATAAATTGAAACTCTACCTTATATTAATATGTAGTTCTAAGGACTTTCTTTTCCTCCCCATTTTCCAGTAAAACGCATATAGACTCCCTAATATCTGGGTAGATCACATTGATTGTTTGAGTTTTCAATGTTTCTTCTAATGACATCCATATAGTGTGAATGTGTTTTAATCAGTCACTTTCATCCCTCTCTTATAGTAAATTCCTATTTTATTTCAATTATGCTTGCACTTTTTTATTATTATAGATAATTATGCTCGCACTCAGTTGTTATTCTTTATAGATAATTATGTTCCTACATTGCTGGGAAATAAATTATGTAGCAAATTAAATATTTACTTGTTAACTTATTGTTCTTTATGTGGATTTGTGTAGTAAAGATCAAAATCCATTGTTGGAAGCACATTTGAACTTTGCCAACATACTTGCTTATTTGATGGAAGGACATTTGCGGTAGGTAATCTCCTTTCTTTAAAACTTTTTTTCATTTCTTGCTTAACTCTAGGTTGGATTGTGAAGGAAACCGGAGGAAGAGATGTTATTTGTGTAGTAGTTTTTAGGTTGGATTGTGATGTTGTTGAGCCTAGGACAACCTTAGTTGAGCCCAATTTTTGGAAGAAGTCAAAACATTTTGTCTCAATAATTTTATCAATGTGCCCAATATGGAAAACAGTATACAAATTCGCGGTCGTTCGAGGCATGGAGGGCAAACAATTACTTATTTGCATTATTTTCGTGTGGAAGTCTTATGTCAGGTTATTGATTTGATTGCTCAGGAGATGAATAATCGTTTCACAAAAACAAGTATGAAGTTACTTCTTTGCATAACATGTCTTGATCCAAGGGACTCATTCTCAGCATTTGATCTTGATAGTTTATGTCGTCTTGTTGAATTTTACCTTGAAGATTTCTCAACAATTGATCGCGTGGTACTTAGAGATTAGCTTGACACCTGCATTAGAGATGTTAGAAGAACTAATTTTTTTTTCTGGGCTTCAAGATATTGGAACTCTTGCTATGAATATGGTTGAGACCAGAAAGAATATTTTGTATCCATTGGTTTATCTTCTTATTACGTTGGCATTGGTCTTACCGGTTACGACTGCAACCGTTGAGAGAGTGTTATCTGCGATGAAAATTATTAAGACTGATTTTTGTAATAAGATGAGAGATGATTGGATGAATGATTGCATGGTAGTGTATATCGAGCAGGAAATTTTTGAAACTATTGAGAATGAAGTCATTTTGCAACGTTTTCAGAAGATGCACAACCGTAAGATCCAATTGTCCCCTCTTAGTCGTAGTACATAGTACGATATGTGTAATTCAATATTTTTTTATGTTTTTAGTCTTTAATATTTTGATATTGTAACTCTAAGACAATTTTTTACATTACGTATAAAAAAAAATTCCGTTATTTTACTTTAAAAGTTCGCCCGGGTTAATTTTCATTCCTGGTTCCGCCACTGGCCACCAGCAAAGGAGAAAAAAATATTTATACTCCACTTCATAAAACAATAAAATATAACTGAAGAAAATAGAAAACAAGTGAAAAGAAGCTTCTAGCAAACATTAGAAATCTCTTTCGGTGTCATCCCAAGACGTCTCTTCTTAATACTTCTCTCTTGTTTTTTCGAGTGACGAGGGAGCACCAAATTTCCTTATATATATATATATATATATAATTTTTTAAAATTTTCTTTTATAACGAGGACAATCTATTTAGGTTAGATTTGCATTACAAAATACTCTCTCCTTAATTTTTCATCAATTTTCATGTATTTTTTTACTTTTTACCAATTTTTTTTATTCTCTGTCCTCACTTTTTCATCAATCCCAATACCTAAAATTTTAACAACCCTAAAATTTTACTTCTCAAACACTGTCACAGTACACTACTTCTCGTATTTTGGGCTTAGACAAACGTTTGATCACCTTAGGTCGCATTAAAACCACAACGTTACAGTAAAACTCGGACACATAAGGTAACATCTCAGCACACGTATCATATGAGTCACAGTATTTTTTGTTGCCATAAGAATTGGGCTCAAAAAATCCGGGACGCGTGAAGTAATAATATCCCAGCTCACGTATCATTAAATCACAATATTTTTGTTAAGAGGGATTGGATCGGAGCTGGTAATATTTTTCTTAAATTGGATATTGTAGGCCAGAGTTGGTAAGATTTATAGCCTTATAATAATATTCAGAGAGCAAGGACAACCAATAAAAATAATGTGCTATCAATAATGTCATGTCTCTAATATATCTTACCAAAGTCTACTACGTCCACGTGGATCTATGACAACTATCATACGTGTACCTATCATATTGCAAGAAAGACACGTGATATTTGAATGTAGAAATGTTAAGCCGATAAAAATTGAAAAAAAAAGTGAATGGAATCGGTTAAAAAATGAATATAATTTATATGAAGAGGTGAAAAAAATAAAAAGATAAAAAATTAAATTAATATTATAATAAAAATTAATAAAAATAAAGATTATTTATAAATTTTTTTAATCCGTATTGCAATCAAATTCATTGAATATGAATATTTTCTAATGTCCTAAGGAGGCTTGCCTTTGTACGTGACCTAGGAGTCATTTGTTTCCTAAAATTTTTACCTCTCAATATTTCCAAACAATCATAAAATAATATTTTCTACTCATTAAATTATAAAATAAAATTATACTATTCAATTAAATCTTCTCTCTCCTCACTTTTTCATAAAATACTATACTTTTTCACAAACCTCAATACCCAAAATTTCCAAAACTCCTATATTTCCACAAACAAACACCACCAAAAGATTACTTGTACACGGTCTTAGGGGGTGTTCGGTTGAGTTGTGTTTTGAGAATTTTTTGTATTTTTAGAATTTTTAGGTGATTTTAACTTTATTGGTATGTGTGTCGTAGTTATTTTTATGTAGTGTTAAAAATGATGTTTGGTTGTAAAAAATTTTGTGTTGTGGGAATTCAAAAAAATCCTGAGAATACTGGTTAAACGAACAGGCTCTTAAATATAAAATATTTATTTATTATATTTCATTAGGCTCTATATATTAAAGGATATATATTTGAGATATTGAGAAAATTTGGTATAATCCAAATGGAGTAATTAATATATTGATATGTTATGTTGAAGAGCCTTGGGCATATAATCCCAATGGGATAATTAATATATTGATATGTTATATTAGCTTAATTTAATTATTTTCGTAGTAAAGCAATAAATGTTGCAGAGCCTTCCCACATGTTAATCTAGACTAGCTGTGATATTTGACTCCTAAAATTTTAATTTTAGTATATAAAAATAAGTGAAAATTGAGAAATAAAAACTTAAATTAGAAAAATAATGACACAAATATCAGAGACAAGACAAGGAGTTCCCTGTCAACAAGACTGTACTTATATTACACAGTTGAACAACAGGAGAGAGAAATAATAACTAAAAAAAGGCCCACTAATCCTCTGTGATAGGCTCCACTTGAACACTCTCATTGACATAATCATCACCGTCAATCTGATCAAGAACAAGCACCAATCCCATGGCAAAAGCCCCGTCAAAGCCAGGCTTGAGAGAGAGAGAGAAAACGTCCTTGCCAAGCACCACAGTGGTGGAGGCGTCCACTTTGCGCCTGATCTCGGCCACCAATTCCTTATCGGCGTTGAAGATCGTGCAGCATCGTTGCCCGAAGTTGCCCTCGATCTGGTACTCCACCCCTGGGTTCTCGAAGACATCCACGCTCATGCTCGACCGTCCAAGGATCGACGATCTCCGCACGCTGAAGATCGGCTTCTGGCCCTCTATTCTCTCCCCCAGAAAACCCTCCCACCTGTTGTGCAGACTCGGCCTCTGTTTAACAGATGAAACAGTCTTTTGGGTTAACTAACTGAGTGCTGAAAAGGAACGCGTTAAGAAGCAGTAAAATGGCAAATACTTTTAAATGTTCGATGACCATAACGGAAACTTAGAAGACAGTTCACTTGGCATTCGCACTATCCACGTTTACCGTCTTCCACAATAAAGTGACCCCTCGCCGAGTTGACTCGGCATTTCTCAGGCAAACGAGTCACGAGTTACTCTTTCGGGAAACTCGAACATCGGCATCTTTAGAAAGGAAAAGATGATAAACCCAGACGGCCCGTTTAGGCTCCTTGCATGTTCAAAAACTTTCCGTGCCTGATGCACCAAAGGTACATCATATTGAACTACTCTCCGAATTAACTTGAATTGTCAAAAGATGCCTAATTTATCTGAGCACAGAACAAAAAACAGTATAATTTGGCAATAGGACTGGTTCCAAAGAGGATTCGAAAAGCAAATCTGGAACCGGCCAAACTCTTTTCTGGATAATTTCCTAATTAGTACACGTTTGGGTGAACCTTACGCACTAACATGACTAACCCAGTGGATTAATCCATAGCAGCAAAAAGCTACATTACCTTTCTCCGGACGGTGAGGAGGCACCTTCCGTTAGTGTCCATGAGGACGATTTCACCTCTGTCGCGGTCGTCGGGCCCGTACGAGTCGACTCGGAAGACCAACTCACCCTTGCAATCGTACACAGTGAACCCATCATGAGCAAAGAAAAGAGAGGTCTTGAGAACGGTGAGATGCGTCTCTTGTTCATGCACGAACCCAGCTTCCACGACAACGCCTTCTTTCATCATCGACTTACAGAGTTCCAAAGATTTTGATCTACAATAACGAAACGGCTTCTCTGTTTTGTGGCTTCGAGGTGAATGTAAAACGGAGCTGCGGAATAAATCTGAACGCTGGGAGGAAGATGTATATATTGCTGGAGAAGGACTGAGAGATTGGGAGGACCCGGTGAGAATTAGGCCTGTTGTTTCGACACGTGCGTCATGGCTTTGTGAAATTGAAGCGGAGATGAAGTTGTAAAAAACATGGAGATGGATTTTTTCTGGCAGGCGTTTGGTTATAAAGTTTTATATTGCTGTTAAAAATATAGAATATTAGAATGGATGAAAGAGTAGTAAAAGTAACAGTAAAAGTAAAATTTTAAAATATATTTGATAAAAATAATTTTTTCTTTTTCTTTTTTATAAGCAAAGCTGGATGGATCTGAATTAGTCTTTGATTTATTTTTCTTTCTTTCTTTTTTATTGTAGGTGATTGGTCACTGATTCATTCTCGGATTTCTCCGATCTCATTTAAAAGCTTATTTTTCCCTATCGAATATTTGGGTATGGAGCAATGTTCCGCAGCAAGCTAGGAATAACGCGGTTGCTTTTGGTACGACTGGGTTGAGCCTTTTTTTTCTCCCTCCTAAGCAATCGATTCATTCAAAGGCTGCGTTTGTAAACCCAACTTCCTCCAAAATTTTATCTCTCTCCTAATAAAATATTTCAATATAATCTCTATCTCCCATAAAAAAATATAAAAAATTATAAAAACTATAAAAAATTATCTCTCTCTTCACCTTTTCACTAAATCCAATACCAACACATATTACCATATCAAAAATATTACAACACAAACACAAATTTAATTAGAAAACGGCAAATGAGGTTCGCAAGGATTACAAGGTACTAGCCCGTAGGCGAAATCAAGAGACAAAAAAATCGTTCTTAGGTAGAGGGTACGCCATCAAAAGCTGCCCCATAGCAGGCTTAGTGGGACTGTGGGTGCCCCGAGTTCAGAGTAGAGTAGGGTATTTTTCCTGTGAAAACCATCAAAATTTGCCTTGCGCTTGTCGTTTAGTCCAACACGAGTCTAGACCGCGTGTGGTTCTTGGGCCCGAAACAAACCAGAACACAGGAGCTTTCATGATTCCCACGCCAGTCTGTGCATAGAGCTTTCTCGGGTTATCTGGTTTGTTCTAAATTTAAAGGGCACAAAAATCTGTCAAGATCTTTTTTCTTCTCTAGGCATGCCACATCTGCATAATTGTAAGCACTAGAAGTATGCAATATATGCAACAGTAATCTGACAGAGTGTCCACAGCGTAATATGGGTCGACACTGTTGGATCGAAAGGAAAGGATTCGTTTATAGATCAGAATTCAGATGCGTCTTGAACTTGCTGGCTGTGACTTGTGCATAATTGCATAGAGCTCATATGAGGTTGCAGAGATTTAATGATTTATGGGCATTCAAACCTACTTTAGATGACTGCCCACATCTTGAAAAAGTCTCCCGCGTTCCGTAGGCTGCTAACATCGAAGAGGTTGCGGCGTGCGTTTGAAATTCAAAATTTTATCCATTCTTATAATTTTAATAAAATAAAAAATTATAATATAATCTCTTTTTTTAATTATAAAAAATTATAATTTTTATTCAATTTTTTAATAAATTTGCTACTTTAAAATTTTAATTTCCTAAAAATTTAATAGTCAAGTCAAAAATGCTTTGGCCCATGCTTCACATCCATAGGTACTAGCTAACCCTATCATCTGTCATATCATCTGTCATGTCACCTCGGATTCAAGTAAGAAATTCGACATGGGCCACGAGTGGGACCAAGAAAAATTGGAGTCGAAAGCATGGTCGACCACCGGCGCGCGCGCCACGCGGTGTTTATGTTTTCCCTTTGGGTAGTACGAAGTGGAGCAGTAAGATCGGATGAGCTGTAAATAGACAAATTGTAAACAACTCTCTCCAATTTGCTCAGGTGTCATTTTCCATCCTTGACTGGTGCAAGATGTAAAAAAAAAAAGAAAAAACTCTACAACCCCGTGTGTTCTAGAGAGAGTGAGACTCTCTAGAATTTTCCCCACCCCCTTAGCAGATCCTTCTCACACTTTGTCGCCTGCGATCGGCTCCTCCCACCGTTCCCCCTCTTCTTCTTCCTCCCCTCCCTCTCTTCTTTCTTCCTCCTCTCTTTCTCTTCTTTCCCCCTCTCTCTCTCTTTTGTTCGGAAGCTAGATGGTAGATCCCGGACTTTATCCTCGCCTGCGGTGGTCACGACCATGCTCAACGCCATCTGCTCCTCCCGACGAGTTCAACCGCTCTGGTCCGGCGTCTTTTGGTCGCCGCGTGGCTCCCCACACAAGGTGTCTTTTCTGGCCCACGCCCGCGCGTGGCTTTGGCTCCTCTTCCGGCTGCTGTTTCGGCATTTTCCGCTCGTCCGTGGTGGTGCTGCTTTCTGTCTATGGTGTTGGTTGTTTTTGTTTACTGTTTTTTTGGATGTCTGTGTTGGTTGTCTGGCCCCTGCGTGGGCTTTTGTCTGATCCTTTGTGGATATTTCCGGCCCTTGTGTGGGCTTGTAACCGGGCTGTTGTGCTTTATTTACTGGCTTATTAGGTCCTAGTAGCTGCGTCTACCTAGTCCGGCCGCCGCTCCCTCTGCTTTGCAAGGAGCATATAGCGGTTGTAACTGATCCTTCTTAGGATCCTGCCGGTGTTTTATCGCCTGATTATTGTTGTATTTCGGCTCCTCTTTGGAGAATGATCTAGAAAAAAAAAAAAAAAGACTGGTGCAAGATGTGGGAGTGCTTGACGTTCTAAAAACTCATCGACTATTGTGGCGATCGTAGTGGAAACGTATGAAAGTTGCACATGGTGAACAAGGTTCCCCATTCTATCAAGGAAAATACATCCTACTAAATTCAGTTTTTATGACCCCCAGAAAAATTGCCTCCAATCGTTCGTCTTAGTTGTGGGACAACGGCTACTATACATTTTGTCGCCTAGGCTCGGGGCTGGTCCGTCTCCATAATTGACTTCCATTTTGTAGGGTAGGAGCATATATAATCTTTATCATAATTATCTAGAGAAAGAATTCATGCGGGCCGTTCATTTTCCCGATTATGTTCACGGTAAATTAATATCCACAAGTAGTTGTAAGATCCATATAATTACAGATTTGAAAGCATATTTATATACACATACGCTTGGTTGTGTTAAAGATGCTTAAATTCTTCTTTTTAGATGTTTTATTCACCCTAAAACATGTGAAGTTTGGCTGTCGTGTCACCGCGATTAATCACGAACCACTTTTTGTGCATATCAATATCACCACCAGAAAACGCAATAAGCTATAAAGCTGTGGATTGAGAATTGCCACTCCAAAAGGAGACGAGGATATGCAAAAAGTTTCTCTCGGATGGTCGAATCGTGTTGAAAAGTGAACGGTAGGTGAAGTTACTGGTTGCTGGGTCTTTGTCTCACACACCGACGTTACAACTTTATGGGAACCTCCCTCCATGGCATTGGTAGGGTTGGTGTTTGCATTGCTAGCTCTGACCCAAAACACAGGAATATTTGAGTCAAACTTTTAGCTATCAAAATTTATATCTCAATAAAATAATTATATTAAATTCTTTTTATATTAAATTATTATTTTTAAATTTAAATAAATATACAAAATCAAGCAAATGATTTTCTTCTTCACTTTTCACTGAATCCAACATCTTAAAATTTTTAACACCTCAAAATTTTAACAATCAAACATTGACGGTAGTGCATGTATCACTAGGATGTTACATTGGGAACAAAACCAATGGGCAGTCCATTCACTCAAAAACTCTCAAACTCTAATGAGAAAATTGAGTGATGCATGTGTCACCAGCCTGCTTCGTCCTCAAGGTACTTTATTTGAGAACTTGTTTAAGCTCCAATTATTTGGGGTCAATTATTTAGGTTTAATAATAAAAAAAATTATAACATAATTTTTTAATATTATAATATTTATTAAAAATTTTCTATCTTTTCACTTTTTCATCAACTCTCATAACATATCTTTACTTTATAAGGGAAATAAGGGCGTTCATTTGCCCGATATTTTGGTTATAGGAATTTCGAGCAAACTAAACACACTTTAAATTTTAAATATCTCCACACTCTAGAAGTTTTACAAACCCTAATAAATCTTAATATTCAAAAGATTTTCAAAATTTTAGAAATATTGGGCAAATGAACATGTCTTATATGGGGTTCTGAGTTAGCCTTCCCAACAAAACGTTTGTGGCTTCACGCTATTTGGCATGTCGTGCTTCAGGTAATATGCAGCAGTGTGTTTGTGGTTTAGGCGTATGATGGAAAACCTTATTATAACATTGAAATCGATTCAAGTAACGGGGTATCCCCACGCCAAGCTAAAAGCAGATATATATTGAAGCCTAGTACTTTTTTTCCCTTTTCCTAGGCGGAACCAAGTAATTGTTTTGCTTTTACAATTGTGATGTAGAAGTTAGTGGGCGAAGGGATGGCTACTGTCCGTGCTGTGGAATTGGCACTGGAGAGGTGATGGACGCATGCTCCCTTTGAATCTGACTCGAAGTTTCTTTGTGATGACTTGGCTTCTGAGCTCCCCCCTTGCTGGAAAGTGGAGGCGCTGATTTTTTCTCTTCGACAATCCTTCGAAGCCCAATCTTTGTGAGCTCTTCATTGGGTGCCTCGAAAAACTCAATCAGCAGCTCATTTGCTTGATCAATGGTAGGGCTGTCTGAAAACCCAATCGGAGAATTAGTCAATTTGGATCGAAATCGGTGTATTCCGGTCCGGTTCCGGATTATCTATATGGAAAATCGGAACTGGACAAGAGTATACCACTCCAAACCGGTCCTTAAAAAAAATTCAAAAAAGTCTTTAAAAAGTAAAAATGCTAAGAGGCCAAAACCAAAAAAGGCCCAAAATGTCATGGCCAAAACCGTCCAATCCGGACCGGTGAAACTGGAGACCGGACCGGTCCAGTTCGGTATGTTCACTCTACAAACATACCGGTTTGTCGGCCGGTCCGAATCAACCATTGGATAGCCCTACTCAATGGGCAGCTCGATTGAAGATTTCTGATTTTAGGGATTCGAGTTGTATTCCGCTTTCTATTGTCTTGCGAACTAAAGTCTATAATCTATATATGTTTAGTTAGTTGTCTTTGTTGAGAAAAAAAAAAAGTGATGTAAAAGTTAGCAGATCAATCTGAAATAGCAAGTAGACTCTTATGTTTGACTCTCAAAATTTTAGCCTAATATCTCTATCAAATTATCTATTTTTATTAAAAAAAATATAAAAAATTCATTCAAATTATTTATCTTTTTTAACAAAGTCTCGTACACTAAAATTTTTAAACCTCCAAAATTTTGACAGCTAAACTGCTGCGGCCCTTAATCCCTGTCCAATAGGTTTGAGCCCAACATTACTTCATGTTCAGATTCTCTACCTACTTTCTCAAATTAGTATAATCTATGTCCACACTCTTAAGTTTGCGAAATTATTTAAATAAATTGCTCTATCAATTATTTCCTGTGGGTTTGTTTGATTCCAAGTTCCTGTTAAATTCGAGCTCTTCTGCTACTCTCAAATCCCCTCTTTGTTTTGTATCTTCACTCTTCAATTTGCCTTACGTATTGATTTGTGTTTTTTTATTTTGTCATGAGAAATATGAGTTGTACTTTTGTGCATTATTTTCGGACGACTTGACACACCTAGGAATATCAGCACAACTATAAATTCAGATATTTAAACAGGTCCTACAGTTTGAATATCAGTTAAACTAAGGACTTACTCAAATATAAGATTCAAACTCATGTTTTTTCTCTCTCTTTGTCATCTGAAATTTAATTTCCAGTTAGAGAGCAGCAGTGATCTCAAAAGGTCACGTAGAAATAACGTGTAATCTAGCTCCGGGCGAACCCAGACATAAATGCTAGTTTCTCGATTTCAGCCCAAAACAAGTGGGGCTATTTTTGGTTTTTCGTTCTCTTTTGGATGGTAGTGCTAACTGCTAATGAAGACTTGGGCTTACCTATTATGTTGGGTTAAGGCTCTGGTTTGGGTGTGGACCAGCCGGTTCCGTTAGGGCGGCCTACGATACTTTAGGCTATTAGCTGGTGAAAGCGATTTCTGTGGACGCGGTGTAGTTTGGGGGATGTATGGCGATCTCCTATAATCGAACCCATCAGCCACCAGCTTCTTCTGAGACGCGATTGAAATGCAGACTTTAATGCCTCCGTGTCAGCCTCGAAGCTCAAGCTACGCCAGAACATGCTGGAGTATTTTAAAGGATTGAACTCAACTCCAACCACTCGTCTAATTGACCTCAACAAAATTCTGTCCTGGGAGTAAATAACGGTACCCTTCTCTTGTATAAAACTCGACGGTAATATGCAAACGGCCAACCCATATCCAAGTTTGAGAGTTGTATAAACAATGGCATACGGATTATAGATCAGTACTCCATTACCATTTATGTGCCGTACATGTACATCAGGCATCGTCCGCCAAATTAACTTTTCTTCTACAGAACTTTGGTTTGAACGTTAGTTGATTCAATATAGTTGTGATCGTGGAACCGATCATAATATTAAAAGAACGGCTCTGAAGTTTGTGAGTCGGATTCAAGATTCGGGCGCGACCAATTCAAAGTAGCCAGTTAATTTAGTGTCTAAAACTCGGCTCTATTTTCTGTTGATAGTATCGAAACCGAACTAGACCCAAGAATCAACTTGCTGCTGTTCCCAAATATCCTAGATTTCCTTTGCCAGCACTTGCAACATAACGCGTTGAAATGAACAAGGGATAAGGGGACAATTTATCTTGTTTTATCTACATCATTGGAGCAGTATATTTTGTACTTACGTATCGGTTTTGCTTTTATAAAGTCACCATGCTTAGCTACCATCAGAGAAGTGGACAGTTGCCAGAAGTCTTTCTTTGTTACTTCGCCAGCATCCAGACGTACGTGGATACAGTTTACAGCTTAAGGCATGTACGTTCGAGCGTTGGGAGTAAGGAGAAAGGTCCTCTAAACCTTTATCAATCAATCAGCCGCGTACGTATCTGGACATGACCAGGTATTCTTTAAGAGTACCTGACAAAGGAAGAGTTTGAAATTGAGAAATGTTTGGTTGTTCTTTTTAGATTTTTTTGGTCTTCTCAAGTATAATCTAACTACTCAAAATCTCTAAATACATAGTATCCACTTCTAAAATCAGAAAAGAATTAAATCAATACCTAAAAAATATACCAATAATCTCTCTTTGAAATTTAGCCTATTTTTTGCGAACCCTACTCCTCTGCAATTTGGGTGACCGTGGTCACGCTTTTTTGCCGTAAGTAGATGAAATGTCTATCCAGGACGAGCTATACTGACTGATCGATTGATTTGTCAGATCAAAGAAAGGGACAGCGATGTTATTTTTTTCCCTGCTGATTTTGATGCTGGTTTACGTGCCATTGTCAATTTACTGGAAGCCGTGGATTACTTTTACTGGAAGCCGTGGATTACTTTCAATCAAAATTTTAATAAAATTTTAATTTTATTAAATATATTTTAAAATTTTATTTTTACTTTATCACTTTATACAAGGCTTTCGAAGTTTGACTTCAAAATCAAAAATTCAGTACTGAGGGGGGCCGTGCTGGGCGTCCCGCCCCACGTCCCGCCAGCGTCCCGCTGGCTGACGTGGGGGCGGGACGTGGGGCATTTCCCCTGAAAAATGTCAATAATAGTTCATTTTCATTAAAAGTTACGGCCTGCCATTATTCAAAGCATAGAGCAACTCTACATTGGCTACAGGTGAGCAGCCGGCGGCCCGACAGTGGCATCAAAAGCCCCATCTCTCGTTTCTATTCCCCCTCCTACGGTTACTACAGTGTAGCGGGGTTTTGCTTGGTTTTTAGCAAAGAACCTGAAACAGTAAGGTTGGGACTCATGTACCCCTAGCTAGTTATTATGGCTCGCTTTTAGCGTTGCATTGGGTACCTAACTCCAGCTGCCAAAACTCGCTGCTGTTCTATCTGTATAATCAAAGAACCATCATGGCATTAGCTGTTATTATTTAGTCAATGAGATACAGCGGGCTTAGAAAAGAAAAAAAGAAGGATGAGATACGGCGGAAGAAACGTATAAGAAAAGAAAAAAGTTTGATGCGCATACTTGGAACAGTTCGTGCAATTTGTTTTTGAGGTAGCAATACTCATGTTCAAGCAGCTCCAAAGCTCTTAAACACCTGAAGACCAAAATCCCAGATTGTAAAATACCCTCTAGGCAACATTCGTGATACTCTATGATTTGTCATTCGCTAGCTCTTTCTTCCTCGACAGGGGGAAGAGAGAGAAGGGGGGTGGTTTGAAAAAGTGATAGGTGCGGAAGCACAAGCATAGAGAAGGAAAGCGAACCCACCCGGCACGGTTGTTCTGTTCAGAAGCGGCGCGAAAGGCAACACATACGTTTCTGACTCTCTTGGCACCTATGCTAGAGCTGCTTCCCATAAACTGATTCAAATGGATTCCAATTTTCTTGTAGTCCGAGAACTCTCTCTCCGTCCTGTCCCATCACAAACGCATGAAGCAAATCAAATACCAATTATATTGAAACCCATAGAAAATAAATGACAAAATTCAAAATTTTGTAAACGTAGTGATAAGGCAAATTTTGCTCGTGTAAGCGTGGGGAAGAGGAGAGAGAGACTCACAGCAGTCCTCTGAGGTTGTTTAAGAGCTTCTCCGACTCGTGGAAGTAGATGTTAACAACCTCAGAGACGAAGTTTGGGGAGCTCTCATCTTGAAGCTGCTGAAGCTGCAAGAATTGCTCATCGAGGACACCCTAAACCACAAAGCCAAAATGTAGCAGCCATTATAAGTAATAAAACAAATAACTTCACACAAAAGTAGTACTGTATAAATGACACTGCAAAGTAATCACAAAATTGTGAACTCTTTGCTTGGCAAAACCGAAAGAAATGAAGATCCTCTTATTTCCTCTTCTGTCATTTATGTCCATAGGATTCGTGCGTCAAAGTAAACACTAACTCTAATCAGGAACATGCAGGTAAACGAGTCCTCCGATAAGCAACAAAGATATTAATTACCTGGTGGAAGAGTAACGCGAGCACACGATTCATGTCCGCTCGCAACCGATCCGCACCCCACCCAAGCATCCACAAAGGAAGACCCGTCTTGGCTAGTCACTCCCTGAACCCAAAAAACAGCTAAAAGCAACGAAGTGGGTTTCAAGCCCGTAGTAGATTTGCCTTCACTTGCTTCAGCTTGTAGGGTTTCGTGTACTTCATGAGCGGGAATACAACCTGGTCGTAAGAACTATTTAAAGCCAAGCGGTGGCTTGGACCCCACCGTTGCAACACATGGTAAAAAGAATCCCCCCACAGTCGCGAAAAGAGTGTATTTTACACGCGCCAAAAGGTTTTGGCACTTCTTAGGTGAACAGTTCGAGTGTCATGTCCTTTCCTTTGGGGGCTCAGAAAAAGAAGTGTCCTTTTCTTGGGTATTACATGCCCTCGAATGTTGCTGTAAAGTGCGATTACTTGCTTATATGCGTCCACTCGGGAACTTGGATATCAAGAAGCATTCTTTTAACAAATATGATAAAAAGGCCCTTCCACTAAGAGAAAACAAAAAATAAACAACAAAAATATGGATATGATAAGTCATTTAATATGTATAAGAATCTTATCAGAGATACATCATACATATAACTATTTTCTATCCCACGTGATAAATTACCCTAAACTTGATCCTCCAATATGGAATGTGACTATGTGAGGTCACTTTTTTAGATGAAAAATAAGAACTTTATTTCCTCCACAATATAAGTTTTCGAGCCCTAGTATCCATGATTTTCTTCAAAATTTCTTCACAGTAAAAATTGGACCTGGGTAAGTATTGGAGAGTCTTCCACGCGCTAAAGTGACAGTGGGATGGAGTAAGGGGAGAGGGCGTGCAATGTGGAAGCTATCGAGGTGAATGTGGGTATCTACCGGACCAGCCTACAAACCAGAGACTGAGGAATCTGTAGGGAAGTGAGGGTGGTGGTGACTCGCTGTCCCCGTCCCGGGTCATCTCGCGTGCTGTCTTGTTTGTGGCAGAAGGGTGCGGCGTTGAACCTCCACTTCCACCCGACAACTGCCTGCGACCGGTGATTGTCAGTCAGTTCTTACATTGTTAAACAAATGAACAAGGGAAAGGCTTGGGATCCTTTAATGAACAAGCGAAGTGATTCTTTAATATAAAAAAATCCTGCACGACATTTTTATATAACTTTTTAAAAATTTTGTTTCCATTCTTTTCCAAGCTGCCAAGCACATCCCCTAATTCACCTTTCTCTATGCACTTTGTATCTGACTTCCTCTGTCCCTTTCTCTCTCTCTTTTCTGGAGAAGAATGTTTACTGTTTTCACACAGTTTAGTTGAGCCCGCATTGAAGTATGGGGACTGAGAAATAAAGAGCGCCCGGTAAACAGGCTCTGGGTGACAGGTAGTGGCGGTGACACGCTCATTGTGTGGGGTGCTGGACACGTGGCAGAATGGGTAATGCCTGAGGCTTGTCATTTTGTGTGGGGGTGAATGGGGAGGTACTCCGAAAAGGGTTGATGCGGATTTTTACAGGGGGTGCTGATAGGTAAATATTACCCTCGGACAACAAGGTAATTCCATTTGGGTGAGTAACAATTAACATTCATCATCTTTCAGAATTGAGATGACATTATTGTATAAAAATCAAAATCTGCGTTACCATTTGCGTTAGCGTGACGAACTCATCCACACCCGGAATTCTATTATTGGATTGGGATTGTATGGAAAATGTAATCCACTAGTCTCAAAATCTCAAATTTTGTGGGCTTACCTGAACTGAAAAAGAGAACAGATTTTTTTTAATAAACAAATATTTCCAGTCATGTCACTTTCTGTTTAGTGCTGAACTCATTAAAGTACTCGGCTGATAGCATTGATAGCATGAACGCAGATGTTTTTGCGCTTTGAATGCTGTCTTTACTCCCACCTGAAGGAAAAAACTACCCATAACTGTAGCTGCTTGGCGGTGGTACAACTTTGTCTTTTCCCCTTCTTGGATCGACGCTACTACTTGATAAGACCATTCGTTTCTTCGCGACGCTACAATATGCTTACAAAACATCGCAGAGAATTCGATCAATGCAATCCTCTGGAACGTTTTAAATCAATGACTATGTTCGTCGGGACAAGAAAAAGTTGTAAATCAATGAATTCAAGAAAAAAAGAAACATACAATTTATGTTTAACAGCGTAAGACTAATTGTAGTGGAGGGAGGGGTGGTACATTATTTTATGTTGCAGATGACTCCACATTGGTATGCTTTTATGCTTACTTTAACAATATTACAAGAATGTGCAGAGGCCTAATCTATATGATGATGGGTTTTGTCTTAATTTAGTTTCGCCCGTGAAGGTGAAGCATGTTAATTTGGATATAATTACCTCGTTTTACTCATTTGAAAAGCATGCTTTCCACTGACGTAAGGAAGCTCCATAATATACTTCCCAATATGAGGTTGTCCTTTTGTCTTGTCAGACTCCATTACTTATAATATAGTTTAAGCTCCAGTCCTGTGTATACATTTCTCTCCACAGACACCACACCAGTCCCCATTGCTGCAAAACAATTTCTTGTAATATCATATGCTGCTCAATCCATTGAATCTCAACTATTCATACAATCATTTTCAAAATTTAAAAGGGCGATTTTTTCACATCTGCATTTGTCGCTTTTGCATGTGTATAATATTAGGAATAATATGCAATGAATTTTGAGTTAAATGGCCTGAGAAGCTCACAACAGAGAAGCCTACTAGTCTGAAATATTATTCCTCGAGCGTATTCAAATGAGTGGCGGAGAGAAAGGGAGTACGAAAGCATGCTCTGTCTTGACGTAAGCAGAATGTGGGAGAGTTGCTTTGGTTTTAGGAAGAGCTTTTGAGGGTGATCAAACCTATGTAAGTAAACAGCTTCCATTTGAATTTACCCAGGTGAAATAGAAAAAGCTTATCTTTAACATAGACTTCATAATCATGCTCATGCTTTTTTGCTCCCGTGCCTACTTACCACAGCCCCTATTCATGCAGAGCAAAGTTATTCTTTCTGTCCTATCGTTTGTATTATAATTTTCACACTTTTGGCTTCGAAATTCCAAATGTTGGGGTAGACTCTGCTCCCTTCTTAGACCCTAAAGCTGATGAATGTCGCATATTATTCTAGTGCTTAACTCTCAGACGATTGGCAAAGCTATGAGCCCTTTAGAGGACGTACGCCTGCTATATAATAATGCAGAAGAGGACTCATTGCTCGAGACAGTCACATTATTTTCATACATTCTTAGATTGGTCTATGGGATGGCTATAGAGTGCCTAATGTGGATACTGTCGATTGAAATTGTAGTTCAAAGGTGATCTTATATACTTGGATTAAGACTCCCATCCAGTTCCATAGATGATGGATTTCAAGGCTTGCTTTATGTTCACGAATATCATATTCTGCACATGGTATTAGAAACAAATACTGATCATGTTGTTGTCCTTGCAACGTACTGAAATGATATTCAAATCATCTTTGTGCACACCCATGCGCAAGGGATATACTTTTTCAAGCGTGTGAACGAGTTGGAGTTTTTTTTTTTCTTCTTCTCTGGGTTAGTGTGCACCGGTTGGGTTGGTTTTACTTCTTTTAATTCACCCCAAACCGAACCGGCCTCTTCAATTTCAAAAATAACCAAACAAAAGCAAACCGATCGATCATTAGGAAAATATTCCAACCAAACCAAATTAATCCACTGCATGATCAGTATGGATTGTCTGTTTGGAGTAGAGTGCTAGCTAGGCCCATTTCAACACCTTAAATCTCTTCAATGCTATCCATATGCACTTCTGGCGGAAAAGCTTTCAAAAGCCCACGGACTGGCGGAAAAGCTTTGAAAGGCCCACGTATTTCAATCCAGTCAGTGTAAACTAAAAGCAGAGCTTAGCTGATACAAAGAAAAGGCTTAAGAACAGAGAAGACAAGAAGAAGATCATGCAACAGGCTTTGTAAATGTATTCGTAAATCTGTACAAGCCAATCTATCAGTATGTAAACACGAATTTGTATTGAATGTAAAGTTGAAAAATTGTATGTTTCATTGATCTAAACTATGGCGCAGAGGTCCAGCGGGAACCGATTCCATCTGAAGCCTGCAGAAGGCATGGTCCAGATTGAAAGAAAGAAAATCAACTGTTATTACAAATACACCTTATGTAATGAAAAAAAAGGCTAATGGCTTGTGGCTCGGCTTCTGAAGCTCCAAATCTCTCAAATTTCCTTATTTCTCACGTTAGCTCCCTTCTTTTTCGTGCAAATTCCTCATCATTGCTGTTAGGTGGTCTTGGATCTTCTCAATCCCAAAAACTAGATCAAAAAGTGAGACTTCTCTCACACTTATAAATTGACCACCAATTCCTTCCACAACCAATGTGAGACTAACCCCAACAATCTCTCCCTCACACATTGGTCTTGGAATAGGTGCGAACAACCAGTTTCTCTCATGGACTATTAAGTCTGAGACTTGTTGGTAAAATTGGGCTCTAATACTAGTGTTAGGTGGTTTTGCGACTTCTCTACCCTAAATGTTAGCTCAGAGATAAGGCTTTCTCTCTCACTTATAAACTGATCACCAACCCCTTCCACAACCAATGTGGGACTAACCCCAACAATTGCCCCCCACTCTCCTCTCCTTCCTCAGTCCAGCTTACTCCTTTTCAGTCCCAGAAACCTAAAAACAGGTACTTCCTAGGTGGCTCACTCTTTCTTTCGGACTGAATATACAACTTCAGCAAGCAAAATCTAGTTGACCCAACGCTAAACAAGACATGTGAGCTAGCTCAAATCATCGTGCCCAAAGGCAGCGGATCCCTAAGTGGGCATCGACATGGACCCAAACAATCTCTCACATAATTCAATTCAATCTGTATAATTCATCACGTTCAACAAGCGCGCAAGCGCCCTTGGAAAAATTTAATCACGTTCAACCAGCGTTGAACAAGCGTTCGAGCGCTCAGTTATAATTTCAGACAGAAACATAGCGTTTGATGAGCGCTCGAGCGGCTTCCGACGAATTTCAAAAATTGCTGCATTTTTGGACTTTCTTTGTGAAACTAAGAGGAACCCTACTAGGCTTTGAGGGAGGTCGTCCAAAACCTAATTGAGGCTTCTATTTAACATTCGGATGCCTCATTCCTTGAGAGAAAACTCAGAAGATTTGTGCTTCAAGATTGATGAGTTTTTCTCTATTCTTCCATAAATATCTTTGTAACCTTTATGGTGTTGAGGCTGTGTTGAAGAACAAGAGTGTTCGGTGAAGATTCCATAAGAAGAACCTCAAAGGTCGAGGGGAATGCCGCACGGAGCGGGTCTAAGTAGGGAGACTTAGATTATTACATCAGGGTTGTCAAAGTCAAGCAACTAGGGTTGCCCTTGTCTGAATCATTGTTTGTAAGGTTTTCTTCTTAGTAAATTCTAGATGGCTGCTAAACCGTAGTGGTTTTTCTTTTTAATGATATTTCAATGGTTTTCCACTTCGTCACCAAATTTTTGTTTCTTTGTGTGATTGAAGTTTGATTTAATTTTCTTCTACCTATTTGTTGATTGAGTTGATTATTATGCATATCTAAGCTGAATAATTTTAGAACATATTCTAAAATTATTATTGAATTTGTAATTAGAGAGAAAATACATATTCATCCCCTCTAGGTGTTAATAGGTATAAACCGGAATTTTCACTTTCTTTTAATCTGGACCTTGTTTTCTGTAGCTTCGGAATTCTCCCCGTCGGAGGAAATCCGTTCCGAGGTCCAGCTGCTTATTTTGAAGAAACAATCTAGTTTGTATAGGCGCTGAGGAAAAAAAAATCTTAGTTTATATTGGCCGCTTTCGATAATACTGGAGTTAGACAGTTTTAGGTGCAACAAAAAGACAACTCATTTTTCTAGCTGGCCCTGAAAGTCAGTCAAAACCGACACTTGATGGAGCCAACAACAAAATTGACTATGAATCAAAAGCTCCAGGCTTTTATGATACATAAATGATGCTAATCTCATGAGAAACAAAGCTAGGAAGGAGCTCTCAAAATTTTGAGGAACCTTCGCTATATACAACACTAAAACTTGAACTTCTATTACTTCTAAGACATACCACCTCACTTCTCTAGTATAGTCGTCTTGGTTTTTCAGTGTGCTTCTTTTCCCTCTCTTTCTCTTCTTTCTACTTTCATATAGAGCCAAGCCCCACATTCAAATGGCCGTGCCTCCTTTGTTTATCGCCATTTTGTGCATCTGGGCCTTGGTTGGTAACTTCACGTCAGTTGCCACTCCAATAGCCTGCAGAAATCTTACCACATACCAAGTCATGTCAAGCTGCCACCATTCTAGGCCATGTCGAGCAGAGAACTCAAAAGCGTGGTGGTTATTATGCCACCCCTCTCCAAATGCAAGCAGTGCCACCCACCTACAGAATTAGTAGTTGTAAGTAACATTAATATATTCTCGATCCAAATTAGTTTCTGAACGAATTAGATATATCAGACTCCGGAAAGTTTGCAATACCAATTGTTCCGAGATAAGTCACCAGTATTCCATGGCTGCTTTCCCCAGACATGGCACGCCGAATTTACTAGCCAAGTTATGTGGTAAACCCATGCAACCCTCACACCCTGCAAAATGCCAAAAGCAGGAAGGCTTTTAGGTTTCTATAAAGATTTCAAGGCTAATTTTGCTAAATGTTTCAAACTGTTTTGAGATTCTGCATATATAAATAAACATCTACAGAATCGTAAAAGAACAATTTGTCAATGAAACATAATAACATGGCACACTGCTACCTAATGTTTACTGCATGACACTCGCGTCAAGTAATTTACTACCGAATTTATCTTCAATTAATTCCAAAGCCATATTTCTTCTTTTTTTGGTGGCCGCAGACATCAATCACCCTCTGGGGAGAATGACAACATGGCGTAGCTTGCACATTAATTATGCATTGCTTCTTAGTTAAGCAGATTCTACCTCACTGACAAAGCTAAGAGCTACAAATTGTTGGCAACTAATTCAACTACTTCTAGTAATTTTGGAGTGAAGGCCCTTTAATTGGATCAACGGTTCACGTTGATGAAATGGGAATAACTGAGTCCCCTGCCTTAATAAATAGTAATTGTGGAAGGTTAGCTCCAGATGCTATAAGTGACCCAATCAATTCGTGAAACTCAGTTCCCGCAATTGAGAACACAATTTATCTAGTCAATCTGTGGAAGATCCTGCTAGTCCCAAGCAATTCAAAAGAATAAACCTAAAAAGACATGGAAGAAGAATCTTCCTCACCATTCCCCAGACAAGGAAGGGGAATCCTCCCAATACATAGAGCAGAACGCCGAGTGCAATTGGATGAAAAATGTACGTCCTTTGAAGAAACCTGTAGAAGGGCTGCTTCTGTAAATCCCCGACATTGTTTGGTCCTCCACACTGCAAACAATCTCAGTAAGGAAAAATAATCTTGAGAATCGCCATAATAGTTTGTGTGAGTGTGTGTGAAAGAGCTTTTCGTACCTTCTCATTAACAAAATTGGTATCAAACAGCCAACTCATGTGACTGAACCAAAATCCTTCTGTGGGGGTATGTGGGTCTCTTTCAGAATCACAAAACTGGTGGTGGTGCCTATGTGTGCTCACCCAGTCAATTGGGTTTCCCTGCAACGCGGGAGAAAAAAAACATCACATTGCCATAAAAAAATCAAACTGAAGCCTGAAACTTTCATACCTACTCTGGAGAGAATTCTACTAACCTGAAGTGCCAGAACCCCACAGTAGGCAAACAAGTATTCAAGCCATTTAGGAAGCTTGAAACTCTGGTGCGAGAGATTTCTATGAAATGACAGAGTAATACCGAAAAGACCCGTCACAACGTACAGAGCCATGGCAACGGAAACGGCACCCCAACTGATGTGAAACGGTGCAAAAAGACAAAGGCAATGCATTGTAAAAACAACTCCAGCAGTGCCAATATCCATAGAGTTCCATTGCCTCCCCCAAAAGACTCTCCTTTCCCGCTTCACTACGACGTCTGATAACAGAATTCTTCTACAATTTGCTGCCTCTGGCTCTGGCTCTGGCTTTGGTTCTGCGACTCCAACCAATGCTGCACTAGCAACGGCTTTCTGTGTCCTATTGCCATTGTCGTGCAAATGAGTGGTCAATTTTGTGCCCCGTAAAACTCTTTTAGGTTTTGAAATATGTCGATCGAGATTTAAGAACATATAAGAGTTGCACATGGCCCGAGAAACTAATGCGGCCTTAATCGACCACTTGGTTGCTCGGTGCAGCGGAGAAAGAGGGTAGAGTTGGGGATTAGACGGGGGAGACGTGATGAAAGCCATGAACGGAGTCTTGTGACGGCGTATGTTTGTATGTGAGAGAGAGAGAGAGAGAGAGAGAGCCTTTTGATCGTCAGACGGAATTGGGGTATTGAGTATTGGTGGTGTAGAAAACATTGGCCTGTTGCGCTTCTTAGGAGAGAATTTGTGGACTCTGGTATTTTAAAAAATATAAATGGTGGGACAAGGAGGATAAGGCGGTGGGACTCTTGAGAGTTATGTTCAGATTATGAATGGTGAAGTACGATCCAGATATTTTTCATGATCTTCTTAAAGATCAGGACGCATCCAGATTTCGTTTTGTTTTTACCTACTGTACATGGCTAATAGGTGTCTCGCCAGAATTTTGTCTCTAGTTGTTTTCCTTCCCACGACTCTATTTCAAGGCTGGAATACTGTACTTACCAGTTTACACGCTCATATTGCAGTTTGACTTCTCTGATCAGCCTCTGTTGAAGCTTGAGATGCACTGAAATTTTGATTCTTGGCCTAAAATTGTGTGGATCTATCTTGACCTCGTGAGTCTGTTTCATGGCGAATATCGTTCGCCGTTGATGAAGATCCTATTCCCAGTGATAATCAGCCCTTGTATTTTTGCAGCCTTAACTGAACAAATTTCGATACTTTTAATAATTTTATTTTAGAGTAACGGTCAAAATGAAGATTGATTTATTTTTAAAATTTTATGGGAAGTAAAAAAAACTAACGTGATATAGGATTTGAAAATAAATACTAACGAGATAAGGGGTATGTTTGAAGGTGAAAATTTTAGATATTGGGGTTTGAGAAATATTATAAAGTAAAAAAATGTTATGGGAGTTGGTGAAAAAATGAAGAGAGAGAAGATTTTTAATAAATATTATAATAATAAAAAATTTATGATAAATTTTTTAATAATAAACTTAAAATTTTAAACCCAATTAATTAGGCTCAAATATGACCCAGATATGCACGACTTCGTTATTATCGGAGTTCCAATTTGATTATGCAGCTTTGACTATCATTTTGTTTCTTTATCAATTATAATTTTATTACCCCGATGTTTATTATATTTACAAGCGACATAAGTTGACGTGGTGGTTTTTTTGTCCCGTTCTTACTTGTTCAGATATTTATTTTTTTCTTCCTCTTTTGTATAGATAGATATTTAGGCCCCATTTGTGGATGTGGTCGGGCGCCTCTGTCTATAGTTCTCTTTTATCCTGTATTATATTATATACCTTCACTCTTATCTTCCTAGGATGGACCAAGTCACAACTCTGTCTCTCCGTTCGTGTCTTGAAGAACGCCCCTAGATTGGGTAATGGCGGCAGTAAATGCATCAATCCGTACATCTTCCGCACAACCTTTTGTGGCGAAACAGTCGCTTTCTAAGATTTATGGCAGTCCACTTGCTTCAAACATGCTTGGTGAGTCTATTTGCTTTGTGGTTTCTCTTCAACTCCGAATCCTTTCTGGGATTTTGGTGGAACAACTGATATACTGCTTTGGGAACTTTTTGTATGGGTAAGGATCAAAAGATCATCCATCCCGAAAGAGGTTCAAAAAAATCGATGGTATTGTTGCTTTCAAAAACTTGCATTTGGAAAATGCTCAAAGGGGAATTTACTAATGTAATCCATTTGTTAGAAACAAAACATGTTTTTCCACTCCACTTATGGATGGAAGTTACTCTGAAATTTTGCTTATTAAATAGATATGTTCTACTCTAGATTATCTGCATAAAATCCTCGAATTAATTCATCACTCAATCTGATATTTGCCAAAAGTGACAACTTTCAGAAGTTCACTTTTTGCTGGGTGGCTAGTTTTCCTCCCCCTCTAGCTTTGGCTGATGGTGGTACCTGTCAAGGGGGACTTCGACGTACAATTACTTCACTAAATACTATGCTAACTATTTGGACATGTTTCATTACATATTAGCGGTACCCTCAAACGCATAGTTTGTCCATTTTAATGAGTGTACAAAGCTGAACAGGATTTTTCTACTATAGAGTCGATAAAAGATAGCTAGAGTCAAAATACACAAATCGCTTCATTATGGTTTGCCATTTCCTGTTTTGATGCAGGTAGCAGATTTATTGGTTCTTCGTTGCCAAGATGTTTCCCTAAGAAGAAAAGAGCCGTCAAGATTAGTGGGGAAGTGAGAGCTGTGGCAGCTATCGCAGCCACTCCCATTGATCAAATCGAAGCGTATGTATTCCAATGCCTAAGATTTTGGCCATTTTGATGATTCCTAAACCCCCTGTTGTTATTTTCAAATCTCGTCCTTTCAGGTGTAGGCTTCCCACATGGGCTATGTTTGAACTTGGCAAGGCTCCTCTATATTGGAAAACCATGAATGGTCTTCCCCCTACTTCTGTAAGCTATGCAGTGTTGCTGAATCAAAATTGCAATGGGCTTTTCTTGGTTATCCTCTGCTACTGACAATAAACAATGTCTGACAGGGTGAAAACTTAAAGCTTTTCTTTAACCCGGCTGCAAACAACATTGTTCCAAATGAAGAATTTGGGATTGCTTTTAACGGTAATTTTGGATACAAATGGTGTTCCATTGATTACTTGTTCCACTGATAGTCCTGTTGTTGCAACCCCATAGCAAGCACAACATTGTGGGATTAAAAATGCAGTTGGATTCGCCTCTGCTTTTGCAAAACTACTCAGTTCCAGTTGAATCCAACTTACTTCTTGAACTGTGTCGTTTATAGGTGGTTTTAATCAGTCGCTAATGTGTGGTGAGCCAAGGGCAATGCTTAGGAAAAACCGAGGCAGAGCCGATCCCCCACTATATACCATCCAGATATGCATTCCTAAGCATGGTCGGTTTTCTCAATTCTCTGACAAATCTTACTTTCTGAGTTGTTTTCTTTTGCAAACTGACCACCTTTCCGCAGCTCTGAGCTTGATCTTCTCATTCACAAATGGAGTTCACTGGGATGGTCCTTACAAACTGCAATTTCAAGTTCCCAAGGCTTTGAGTAACAAACCAATTGACTTCTTTAACGAGGTAATAATATGAAAGTTTCTGACAGCAGTTTGAATATTCTGCTCCGGGTTCGAAACAATTAGTGTATGCTGCCCAATTCCTGCTTACAAAGAAGATGTGAAATCCAAACATCGATTGGTACCTTGTGGCAGGGGCTAGCACGAGAGTTGAGTCACGAAGGTGCGTGTGAGAGAGCTATCTTTCCAGACACAGACATTGTTGTCTCAAGATGTGCTCTCATAGGAAATTTGACCCTAGAAGGGGTAAGTAAAATTCTTCAAGCCAATCTGAACCCAGTCATTGCATTGTTCCTCTAGTTTATATAACATTGACTGATGGAAAAAAAACATTGGCACAGGGTGATCGTTGCGACCTCAATCTCATACCAGGGTGCACAGATCCTAGTTCCCTATCTTATAACCCACTTGCCAATGTAGATGATGGCTCCTGTCCAGTGGATTTAGGTTCTGAGGAATAGTATATTCTTGGCCATACGCTCACATTACACGTAAATATTCAAATGGATCCATGTACTGAGTATACTACTTGACAGAAAAAACCAGAACAGATTCAATTACAAAAATATATGGTTGTGAACTGTCTGTTGCCGTTTTACAGTTGAGCTATTTTCATCGAGCAAAATTGATAAGATATCCATTAGGTGATGAAGTTGTAAGTGATTAACCTGGTTAGTCAGGTTCGAATGTTGGCCATGGCCGAGCAAGATTTCGGCAGAGAAACTCGTGAGTGCAGGCACGCTCTGGGTGCGCCTGCCCCAGCCCAAAACCTTAAAATTGAACGAATTTCAAATGTACAGGAGAACCATTGGGAGCTAAGAATTGTAAAAAGCGTGGACCATAGTGGACCTAAGCTAAGATCTTGCTTTCAAAGAAGCTACCGATCATAAGGTGAAATAATCCTCTCCTATCTCTTACGGTGACACGTGGTCCAATCACAACTCACAACTGCTTCTACAAAATATGCTATTGATAAGGAAAGTACACAACTGGAATTGGAATTGGAATTGGAAGAGGATGGGGTGGTTGACCCCCCAACATCCTCCCCTGTACAAGTCTCATATATTTCTTTTTCTTTTTTTAATATTTCTTGGACATGCATTTCTGATTTCAAATGGCCCTTTTGACATTTCAGAAGGGCTTGGATGGCAAGCCAATCTCTCCCGCTTCGTTTTTCTTTCTTTCTTCCTCTTTAACTTTTTAATGTAAAGAAAGCCTCTTTGGTCAGAGAATTCTGGCCCCAATCGCTGCTTTTTCTCTTGCTCTCTTCGTACTTTCCAGCAAGAGAATCAAATAGAATTCCAGCACCGACCCCTGCAGCCAAATCAATAGTATAATGACCCCTCGAGCCCAGCAGCCTCACGACTTGGAGAACATTCAACACGTCAAATGTCCGCGCCAGTTCCCACCGCTGCATTCGTCGCATGTCTAGCGACGCAATCACCGACCCCGCTACGTGACCAGAGAAGAACAGGAAGAACGAAACGTTCCCCACCGGAAAGTCCACACCAGAGCCCAGAAAACCCTGTCACATTCGCAACTAAACAAATTAATCACAAACAAAATGAAAATTCGTTTTTTAGGAACAAAACCCTGTCACATTCCTATCTTAATAAGGTTGATTTAGAGTTGAGCACAGAGTAGATGATGTTATTGGAACCTGAGGCACAGGAAGCTGCGTGGAGTAACCGAGGATTCCTCGGCAAGTGAACATGAATAGCGCTGAGATTGTCGCCCTTGGGCGGCCCTCTATAAGCCACGTCCATAGGATATATGTTGTTTGCATACCCACAAACACCTAACCAGGAATACCATAATAATGAAATAATAATAACACAGAGGATTGCAGATTACCCACTTTTGAGCTATAAAACGCCATGGATTTACATGTCAAACTCAATTCCTACAACTCTTGAAGAATGTGTTCGCATGTGCAATCAACCCAATCCCAGTAAACGCTCACCCATTGGCCAACGCCCATTGTAGAAACAACCAAATCAAGTTCCATAATACGGTGAACCCACAGTCAACTTGGTCTTCTGAAAGGAAGACGTTCTATTTGAATTACAATTAATTTTGAAGTTTTGAACCCAACAGTATTACATATGAAAAAATATGCCAGCTCATAGACAGTATTCAGTACCAGAGGTGTGGAATGAAGAAACACCTTTCTTTGAATTCGATATACTATATATTTTCCAAGAACCAAAAAAAAAAAGGGCAGAATTTGAGAATATAAGGGAACCCCAAACTCTCTGGCCCTCCGTCTCTATGTTATCAATGCACCTGTTTAATTGCATGGATTCAGTATTATATTTTATACTCAGATCCCAACACATACCGTATTAAGAGCCGCGAGCAAGGTGTTGAGCTCTGGCCGCGCGGCGAGCACGCGGTGTAGAGGGCGCGTGGCCACGAACCCCAAATCAAACGGCTCCGACGACGGCGGGACCATCCGGAGGGTGTACTCGACGGCCATGAAGAACAGCAGCCCCAGCCCGAACAAACAAGGCATCCAATGGATCTTCGCCACGCGCAATACATCCTCCGCCGTCCACGACATGAACGACGCCCTCTTCTCCTTCTTTGCCTCGTTCGCACAAGTACCAACGGAATTTACGAGCTTTCCGTTAGTCCTGCGCCTGTTTGAAAGCGTGCATGGTGGGGCATGAAGGGTTGCTACCGCCGTGCCTTTCATTGCCGCTGGAAGTGTCGGAGACGGAGACTGACAATGCAGGAGAGTTAAGGGGTGTGGATGGTACAAAACAGGGAAGGACGAGAGGGCGACTGGAGTCGGAGCGGAGTTTCCAAAGACGAAATGTTTTCCCTTTTTTTTTGCCTTTTTAAGTTTGGTCACTCAATTTTCTGGTTGGGGGTTGAGGCCGAGAAGTGAACGTGGGACTTTTATGGGCTGTTGTGTCACGTGTGTGGGTGACTGGCTGACGCGTTGGAAAGAGAAGGAACAACTAGCAAGGGACCGCGGTCGTCAGAGAGATTAGTACTTCCCCCTTCTGTTTTTAGATCCCATAACATTTTTGGACTCTAGACACGACTATCAATAACTTGTTAATTATAAGGCAGCTCCAATATAGTTGAGGCATAATCTAATTCAATTCAACCAAACCATCGACTGCAATCTGCCGTATATATATATATATATATAAACAATTTTATTAGGTTTTCGTTTACATTGTTAATCTGCCGTATATATATATATAAACTGTTCAACTCATTGCCAGTCATTTTCATCCCTAATCTTGACTAAGACAAAGAACCCAATCACTTTCACTGCACACAAGGGGACAAATTTGGCCACTTAAATTTTATTTTAAATAAAAACTATATTATGTTTAAATTTATCTGGTATTATTAACCAAACCCTTACTCTGATCAGTAAACAGTGGAGAAAAACAGCTGAAGGAACATCCCGAATGGACTATTGAATGGGTGCCTAGAAATTGTAACCAAGCTGCTCATCATTTAGAGAACTGGTGTGCTAGGCATAATTTGTGTGGATGTATTAACCTGGAAGCTCTTCTTCCTGATTTTGCTGAGGAAGAGGCATTACTTTAAGTACCTCTGTTTTCATGTTGTCAAGAAAAAAAAAATAGTGGAATACGTTTTCCTAACCCACCTACGAAAAGATCATTTAATTTGCTCTTTCAATTTCAAGAATTCAAATTAACAAATTTCACATTAAATCATCAGATTATCGAATCCATAAAAACTCAAATAAGATCAAACCATTAAAATAGTGCCATATATATTAAAAATGAAGCATGTGACAGTCTGATATTATTTAAATTCATCAATTGAAAAATCTAGTAACTATGGGATACAAAATAAAAAAATTTCCTTTAGATTACTTTTATCTTTGTGGATTTTATCATGTGATGTGTAGTGCTTTAATAGAATATGAAAAAATATATTTAACAAATGTCTGCCACGTCACAATCACCCTTAAAAACAGTTGTTCAATATTTGCGAAATTGCGATTGCCCAAAGAGCAGAAAAAAGACTTGGTGCAAGCAATACGCCTTCCAGCTACCTGCCTGAAAAAGAAACGATCACGATGAGTTGGGAAATTTGTTCGGTAGTCCTGAAATTTTATTTCTTTTTTATTTCTAGTCACTAAAAATTTGAAGATTGAAAGTTAAGGACTAAAATTAAAAAGGGCCCAAAACCTAAGGACTAAAAAACAAATTTCCCTAATAAGAATAATAAACACGACTCTGAGTGGCGTTCTGAAAGGATACCCAGTGATGACGTGAGAGGCAAAAGTCATGCGTGGGAGGATAGATGCCGAGATGAGGCGCCAAGGACACACATGGGCACTCATGACACGCCCACAGCGCGCGCAGTGACAACACCGCAGTCATGTCATGACACCAGAGCACGCTCGGGCAAGCTAGGCGCCCCAGCGCCCCTGACAAGGCATGGCGCCTCACCAACGCCCATGTTTGGCATGCCAGCCAGCCGGCCACATACATGCCATGACAGCACATGACCTTGTCATGGCAAAGCACCACAGCAAGTCCTTGGCCACCAACCAAGTCATGCAGCCACAGCAGGCCAGCAGATAGAGGAGTGTCATGACACAGGATGACCACCACCGGCAGCCACCACCAGTGGCGGATCACCACCACCCCTACCGGTGCTAGGTGGGGAATGGAAGAGGACGGGCCAGGGACCCGGAGGAGCATTACCACCCATAGTGGTGCAAGCGGCAGCGGCGCCACCGTGGACGGCGGCGGACGACGGCTAGTCCCTACATTCATGGAGGTATTTTAAAGATTAGTTTCCTTTTGTGTTATGATTGAATAAATCATATCTTCTAGATTTATGGATCATTTCCTAAACTCTAGAAGATTCCTTAATTTCCTTTATGTTCTTGTTATTTTAGGCATGTAATATCAAATCGCATTGATTAAATGTATTTGATTTAGTTTGATTTGATTTTGATTTGATTGTGATTGAGTCAATTAGGGATTGTAAGCACCTAAGGATGTCTATATAAACATCATTAGGTGCATTAGAGTTATTTCATTCAGAAGAGTAGTCTTGGAGAGCCAGAGAGCTTTTGGGGTGAGATTTGGTCAAGTATAGGCACGTATATGCTAAGTCGGTGTTAATGCTAATAACCTTCTCACTTGGGATTCATTCTAGGCTAATATTCTAGTTTGGGTACCCGTTCTTGGGCTAATTAACCCTTCATCGGGATTGTTCTTTGTCTTGTGGTCTTTGGGCTAATTAACCCTTAGCCACGTTCTTCGTATTCTTCAAAAAGATCTCGAGTATTCTCCATTTTAAGTGTTAGATCCTATATAAACAGGTCGTGTGTTACAGATAACGGTTTAGGAAGATTGATTAGGGTGATCGTGTTTGAATCACTTGGAGGGAGTTGGCGTTATGGTGGCGTAGACTGGATCCCTAACACGTTATCCATGTACAATCTAAACGCAAAGAATCGAACACGTTATAAATTCTTTTTGAAGAAAACATCGAAGCGTGAAAAAGAAACCTCTGACAGAGGCAGCCAGCCATACGGTCGATTCAAAAGTCATCTACTAAATTGTGTTAAGTGAGAGCACGCCTACCAACGATAGTGATATCGATCAGCCCCTTCAGAATTTCTATGGGGGCCTTGTTGCACATTATTGTTACGGTGAAGCAAAATATGAGTGCTTTAATGCCGAAGTCGTTAAGGAGAGCTACTCGAGTGTAGCTCAGGAAAACACACAAAACAGAGGTCTCAAAGTCTCTGAGAGGAGGATATCCCGCAATTCATCGATTGAAGGTAATCCAAATGGCTTTAGCAGAAAAACACAATCTGCTTTTAAAGTTGGACAAAATCAACCATAACAGTTTAAGTAGCATACTCTGTAACCTTTTTTTCAACCACATCAACGTGAGCATAACATCCTTGCTTGCTGAAGGTAGTCGAAATAGACTGGAAACTCCAAAATATAAAACCTAAGAAAACCTTTCACATCACCTAGCGATCTAATACAAGTGCATGCCTTATTACTCTAATCATATCTGAGAGTGAAACAAGCCCGACAAGTAAACCCTGATGATCCACCACCCAAACCCGGTGCACATGTTTAGAGACTGCTTTGTCAATCGCTTCAGCAAGGGATGATTCAGGTAGGCAAGTCACAAGTTCCCTCGGTGAATCTGAAGCCGCATATAGGGGGCTTCTGGAGACGCACTCGGTATAGTCTAGCGCAGTCAAAGGCAACCACGATTGCAGCGTGGCAAGGAGGCAACCCCTCAAATCCGTTGCAGAAAATGTACCTATTAGCTTCCTCCCTCTGCCCTGCATTTCGCAGTTCCAAAAATGTACGAGTGTTTAGTTCAGAACTCGTGATTGAAACAGGACATTGCATAATATAACTCCACCAGGACACATAGTATTGTATAGCTAAAATATGCAAACTCTGTTGAAAAGCATAGTTAACTAACTACGGAAACTAAGGTTATATTTGGTTTAGACTTTAGATCTCAAAACACGTTTTTATGTTTGTGTTTTTTTGGAAGTTGTGTAGATTATCTTGGAATTGGTGAAAAGTGTATTAAAAGTATTTGAATTTGTAAAAAGTTATTGAAATTGGTGAAAATGTATTGAAATTGATGAAAAAAGTTATTGGAATTAATGAAAAAAGTGAGTGAATTTTTTTAAAATTTTGTGAGATATTAACCATAGCCTAAAAATCCACCTAAATGACATAGAACGAGAAACCCTTTAACATTCTTCAAATAGTTTTTGGCTTCAAGTAATAACTAGAGAGATGAGAGAAATCATGCGAAGCCAATTTCTTATTTCTATCCTGGAAATTAGTTCTTTCAGGCTCTTGCAAAAAAAAAAAACCTTGAACCGAACAGTTACATTATCTAATATTCTGTCAACTATTATGACATACTGGAGTAGCAAGGAAATAGAAACCAGACAGGACTCTTAGGAGATCACTCACATTTATAAGCTGGCTGTGGTCCTCTTCGGAAGCAATAGAGGCTTTAACGATAGGAACAGCATTCAGCATCGTAGCCCTCATGCACCTAATGGCCTCAATTAATTTTGTGCGATCACTGATGGCAAAGACATTCTCATTTACTGCTCCCAGTTCACGAACTGTTTGCGATATGGTCCCCTCGATACAAGGCGCATGGTCTTTCAAGAAACTTAACAAGTCCATTTGTGTAAGCATTCCATAGCTTGATGCAGACTCTACGAGTTCCACCCCCGATATGCCTTCCATGTGTCCATCCAGTGGTACCAAAGCACGGTGGATTCCTTTGCTAAACACTTCCATACAATCTAAAATGCTGCACTTTGTATTACCAGCAATTAACAATTACACAGGCTGATCGATTTTGGTATTTTTTTTTCTAGTCTATTGAAATAGTATATTAATATCCGAAAAAATTTATAGCAATACAAAACATAAAAACAACCCTAAGGCTAGCGAAAAACGTAAATGGACTTAAAAGACCCTACAATAAGCCTATCCAAAGATCAGGTATCCTGATCAGACTTAAAGCAGGAACCACCAATAGCCACAAGCGCCGTTAAATAACATCAGAACAACAAACTAGCCGGCGAGCACACAGAACAAACACAGACCGGCCAAGAGCCACACTACACGAGATAATCTTCCTGCAAATACTGGCTGCACTAGGGAAGGAGTAGAGACAGTTACAAGCGGCACAAAATGGTCGTAAGAAGAGGCGGCAGAAAAAAAAAAACCGCCAGGAGAGCGAGTGAAAGCTCATGCGCCGGCAACTGCCGACCAGATCTGATCGCCGGAAGGAGAGGAGTCCCAACATAAAGTCCGTGCACACCAAAGACCAAAGACCACCGGAAAGGCCGGATCTAACCGTTGAAAATAAAACAAAACAGACAGACTCCGGCCACCAAAAGGAAAGGCAAGGAGGGGGGAAGGAGCTGGAGCTCCTTCTCCGGCCAGAGCAAGAGGATAGAGGGTGCTTTCAGACAAAGGGAAGAGGTTCTAGAGATAGGGAGGAGTATCTCTCTAGAAAAACAGCGGGCGTGTTGTCCTGATCGATTTTAGTATACTACCAAGCAATCACTACTTTCAGATAGCTGATATGATGATTTTTCAGAGAGAGACACTAAAGCCTACAAGTAAAATTATATGTACATGTATATGTGAAGAAAATCACCTGGTCATAGGGTTCAAGGTCCATAGACTAAGGCTCTCAAGGCAGTGCCCTATGATCGATGAAACTGGGACTGCCACCTTCTGATCAAGATCATACACATCACCATGACCATCCATCTGATCATCTCCAGCAATATGGGCCAGGATATCAAGCATCGTGACCATCCCTATATAATGTTTCCTTACAGCCCCCGTCTGCTTATCTGACTCCATGATCATGGACCCACCGGCTCCAATCCAGTGGCCCGGCGGCGCAGCAACCGGCACCGCCACGACCTTGTTAGCCACCAGCACGTTCATCGTGTGGGCCAGCGAAGCCGTGTACGGTACCTCCACTAGTCTCCTATTTCCTACTATCAGATCACTCACATGCTTGTCACTTAGCCGTTGTTTTTCAGTGCTGTGCTTGGCGTTACCTTTGAGCTCCTCAGCCTCCTCTATTTGATTCATGGTTTGCTGCTTTCAGAAAGTGAAAGGAGGCTTCCTAAGAAGAGATCAGTGGTGTGAAATGCACGTGTCAAGACCAAAGATTTGCACAATCGCGTGGCTACTAAAGAATTCTCAACAGAATGATTCTAAAATCTCTTCTCATTATCATCAATAGTGAATACAACACAGGTTTGTTATGAGTCACGAACATTTATCCTAGAATCACGGTATACAAGACGCGTGTATTCAACAGCTGTGTTCTACGACTATTCCAGAAGGGCTGAGTCACCGGGTGACAATGCTTTGCCGACTTGAGACAGGCGCGGTGCTGGAGATGACTGCTTCAATAGCTACGTTTCTTTTTGCCACGTAGTAATAGAATTCAAACGCATTCCGATCTTTTCAATTATTTTCAATCGCCCCCATCGAATATGTTTTTTTAACATTAAATAGATATTTATTATATATATATATATATATATATATATATAAAGAGATCATAAAATAATTAATCCAAGTGAGTAGTACATAAAAACTTAGATAATCAAAATTGGAGTCGATAACATACTCAAAGCACTAAATCCAAAAAATTTATTTCAAAAAATACTAAAAAAGACAATTAGTTAGTAACGGTATTACAGGCCCAGGTGGACTCTCACGGATTTCGTTACTGATGACCAACAGACAGACAGGTTGATTTACCACCGACCACTTGCATCAGGGTAGGGACACCTGCTATTGCGAACGATACCAGGTTGCCAATTTCTACCCACCTCCCCAAATGGGTTTGGGTTGGGTCCCCAGCCCAACAGAGGGTGAAATTCCCGTGAAACTCATAAATGCCCAAAATTCTATGTATTAATTTCAACTCCCCTTATCCCCGTGAAACTCATAATTACCACCCCCACTTCCATCCACGCACCAACCAGAATTTCCTCGGTTCGGTCCCATTGATCCACCACATTAACTTACCTCTCAGCCCCTTATAAAACCAAGCTCATGCCCACATTCTGCTCACTGCACAGACTCTCCACTCTCCACTCTCACACGATGGCACTCTTAGAACTTGCACTGATTTTCTTGTCTCTACTGGCATTTGCTAGGCCTTTTACCGTTATAATGTCCGACTCCTCTACTCTAGTTGATGGCCCACAAACCGGGTTCTCAATGAACAAGAACGGGTTCCGAACCGACACCCATGAGCAAGAAGCTGTCTACGAAATCATGAGAGCCACTGGGAACGATTGGGTCACCGACATCCCCGATGTGTGCCGTGGAAGGTGGCATGGCATCGAGTGCATGCCCGACAAGGACAACGTCTACCACGTCGTCTCTCTCTCCTTCGGGGCATTATCAGATGATACCGCATTCCCAACATGCGACCCGAACCAGTCCTACATTTCACCATCCCTCACTAAGCTTCCACACATTAGGACGCTATTCTTTTATCGTTGTTTCAGTCACAACCCCCAGCCGATTCCAGCGTTTCTAGGTCAGTTGGGTTCCTCACTACAAACTTTGGTGCTTAGAGAGAACGGTCATGTGGGTCCAATGCCTAGTGAACTTGGTAATCTTACGCGTTTAAGGGTTCTTGATCTTCACAAAAACAATCTCAAAGGCTCAATCCCCGGCTCATTGGGCCGGATAACTGGTCTAAGGTCGTTAGATCTGAGTGGGAACAAACTAACCGGTTCAATACCCAATTTAAGCTTCCCGGCCTTGAATATTTTGGACCTAAACCGAAACGTTTTAATGGGCCCAATCCCACCTACTCTTGGAACCTGCCATTCCTTGATCAAAATGGATTTTAGCCACAATCGCCTAACTGGTCAAATCCCCAACTCAATCGATGGCTTAAAGGACCTTATGCTCATGGATTTGAGCTATAATCGTCTCTCCGGCCCGCTTCCCGCGTCGCTTAGAAGCCTAATTTCTCTCCAAGCTTTGATTATCAAGGGAAATCCAATGGAGTCTGATGCAATTTCTAGTGATGGGTTTGATGGTATGAAAGGCTTAATGATCTTGATTTTGTCAGATATGAACCTCCAGGGTCCAATTCCTGAGTGGTTAGGCCGATTGACGAACCTTCGCGTCCTTCATCTTGACGGGAATCAATTGAATGGTTCAATTCCTGGGAACTTCAAAGACTTGAAGAATCTGAGCGAGTTGAGACTAAACGACAATAAACTAACGGGGCCAATTCCTTTCGGGAGAGAAATGGTTTGGAGGATGAGAAGGAAATTAAGAGTTTACAACAACTCCGGATTGTGCTGCAACGCCAACAGCGGTTTCGAGGAAGATTCGGATTCGTGGTTTCATCCGGGGATTGGTTTATGTGAGACGACGCCAAAGTCAGGGTCAGAGAGAACAGTGCAGCATCTTTCAACGTCCGAAAGATACGTGCCAAGAACATCTAACGTATCATCTGGTGCAGTTTTTGTTGTTTCAGCTCATGTTAGAATGCTTCAACTAGCTACGTTTGTGCTTTGTTTTTTTGTCTTTAGTGTAAGTATATAAAGAAAAGCCATGTATATGGTTTATTCAAATTTTGTCGTACAACAATAAGTTCAGACTAATCCCACCCACATCATTGAATAGACCGTCTTGGTGGACTTGTTACTTCATCTGGGTGGCGAAGTTTCATTTCTTTTTTCTTTTTAGTGTATTTTATTGTCGGAAATGATTTTTTAATACTAAAAAAGTTATTCTTTCCTCATCAATGAATGCTTCTACTCTACGAGAATCGTAGAGATACCAATCTGCAATCGTAACACGCAAAGTAGTTGCGTACACAGAGATCCCTTAGAAAGACTAAAAAGAAGACACTAAAAACAGGAACCTTATGATTCCTTAGCTTTACTAAACTTCATCGGTTAGTCATCCCTCATATCTGCGTCGATAACCTGCATATACCTCCGCATCAGAGTTTAATGTTCTAAGGGGTAAATGCATTTTTTTACCCAATGTCAAATTGTCAGACTAAAATGATTATAATGTATTATAAATTTATTAAATTATCGGGTATTATTAGCGGACTAAGGGCGCTATTTATGTTGGAGAATATAAAAGTATCTAAAAATTTGACAGAAGGTGTAAGTGTCTAAAATTAATAGTCAGAAGTGCAATGTCTCGAAAGTGGTAATTTAGGATGCAAAGTACAAAAGTTATGATAATTTAAGATGTAAAGTACAAAATTACAAAAATTATGTTTCTCGTGTGTGTGTATATACGAGAAACATACAATAAGCACAAAACAGAGCATGGCGAGTGTCCTATAAAACGGGTGGGTTTTTACTGGATTGAGTCATGAGTGAAGTCACGTTCACCGTCCATGTTTGTGCCTTAAAAGTATCCCCCCGCACCCCCCATCTTCAGAAATCTTACCCGTTTCTCTGTTCTTCAAACCCACTTAGCAATCAATAATAGCCAATAAGTAGGTTAAAAGTGTTATTTGACGTTGAACAAACCCACTCAGCAAAGTACTTAAAAGCTAGTAGAACCTATTTTTGAGTATTTAAATGGAACTTTTCTCCACTTGCCTTCTATGCCTAAACAGTAAACACCGTCGGGGAATGGGTTTGTAGACAATGAGATCAATATTGTAACTTTTGTCAATCTGGTGTAGAATACTAGGGCTGTGTTTGCGTCCTAAAATTTTACACTCTAAAATTTTAACACAATAAAAAATTACAATATAATCTCTCTCTTCTCCATCAAATCACTACTATTCACTACAAAAAATATAAAAAATTATCTCTCTCTTCACTTTTTCACTAAACCTAATACCTAAAATTTTAACAAAACTAAAATTTTACAACACAAACACACCCTAAAACGAGGCTCTATATATATGGGCCACTCCTGGCTGCTAATTGAGGCCTATGTGAGATTGTGTATATCCTCATGCCCAAGCCAATTTCTTTTTTATATTTTTCTGCGCTGGGCCAATCCAACTTCATTTTCGTAGTTTGTACTTGGAACGTTATAACTCCAATTTCGATATTAATTAAATTTGGGTACAGAACCAAATAAATATTTTTAATGCTTTTAGTCTTTAATTTTTGATATCTTAATTTTAAGACATTTTTTTATATTACATAGTAAAAATTTTTGATATGCCATTTTGACTTAAAAATTTGACTCCCTAGTATTGGTTCGCCACTAGCTGTCAAAGAACTCCATTGTTCAGAGCACCATAATCCAAGAAGAACAACTTTGTTTCTAGTGCCCTTACAAGCTAGTATAGCACCTAATGCAAAACCTCATTTGATAAACCAAAATTTTAAATCTCTAACATTTTATTATCATTATAAAAATTTCTCCCTTCACTTTTTTTAATTAACTCCCATAAAAATTTTTTAACCTTTTTTTAACCGCTTCCATCAAATTTTTTACTTTTTCAACTACTTCATGTTTAAAATTTTAAATTTCCTAAAACTTTTAAGAAATTTTGTTTTCAGACCCCGTAGCACAACAAACCCGAGGACGTAGACCCAGTCCACCTTTATGGAAGTAGCGTGCAATTCTCACGTTTCCCTTACACAGAACTTTAAAAAAACGCCATTGAAGCTTCAGGTTTTGTCGTCTAGGGCTCGCCAAAACTATTGGCATCCCATCTGACATCTATATAGTATCCATGATTGGTAGACCTACCAAACTGGAAAGGTTATATATTTCTATTATAATCAGTGTATATTCTAAAACAGCTGTCCTAAATTTTTTAAGGAAATGTGTCGTTTTAGCAGATTTTTTTTATCAAAGGTTGTTGTTTCTTACTCTATTATTTGGGTGGTTAATTTGATGCAATTTCATTGCTACACTCGGCCGGTTGTTTAACTCGAAAATGATCATTTTTTTTCGTCTAAGCAACACTAAAAGGATAAGTTACTAGAAACATATTATTTACAGGTTTTTTTATAGTCCATTGAAGAAGACTTCAATACAAGTTAATAACAGAGACCCACTGGTCACATACTCACATATGTAGCAACCGACTTCTCAAGAATTTAATTAGGTGACTGCAATTGTCTTCTAACATGATTTGAATTGGGAGTTGACAAAAAAAAATTCATTGAACTACTGATTTAAACCGTGAAGTTTTTCTACCAATTTAAGCTATATTAATGGAGTGACAACAACGTAAGGAAAATGACTAACCACAGATGCCTTTGTTATAAAGCAGGGTTCGGGATAAGAACATAATTGATTGGAACATTTCTCCATGGAAAATGACTACTGTTAATATACTTTCAAAATCCATAAAAACCACCTAAGCTCATTTGCTTAACTTTCTCTCCTGCATTAATCCAGCTAAAAATATTTAAAAATGGTCCACAGCTTGGGTTTTGAGAGCTAATAAGAACAGATAGGACCAAGAAACATAAAGAAAAGAGAAAAAAAGTCTTGATGGGGAAGACTTTCGAGTGCTTACCCACTACCCCAAGTTCTACTACACGCTTCCCTTCTGCAGAAAAACTAAAGTTCAGACCGAATATTTGTTCTTACTTCCTCCTGGTGGCTGGTAGCGCAATATTTGCCTAAATATTAGCTTTTGCCCACGACAGTTCAAAAGAGAAGGGAAAAAAAAAACGGGCACACAAAAAGCCAGGAGAGACACAGGAGAGAGATGTATGCACCTTCTTCCAAAGCGTTATATTTCGCATCCAATCTCCACCTTCTAAAGCTTCAGTTTTTCTTTTTCCTCTGCTCTGCAACAAGCTAGAGAAAGAAGAAGAAGGACAAGGATCTGATTTTGAGAATCCAGACTTTCAAGGGGGTCTTTTCTTTGTAGTTTTTTTTTGGGTTTGATTGGAGCGGGGGATATGGCTTTTGGCTCAATGTTTTGCTGTGGAAATTTTTCTGATCGGTATGTCAATTGCTTGTTGTGTTGCTTTATTTTGGGGGTTCTTGTTTCATGAGTGTTATTTATTTGAGGTATGATTTTAGTTTGAGAAATTGGTGTGATGTGCTGTATTTTGGCGAGACATGAGAATAGCTAAGGAGGGTATAATACCAAGTCTAGCTTAGGTTTTACGGACAAGCAATGGGGTGTCGGTTGTAGGAGTTTCAAAGCTAGTTTGTTTGCCTGTTAAGAAATGGTGGGAAAAAGGAAAAGAAAGAGAAACGTAATGAAAATGGAATCTTGACGACAAAGTATACAGGCATCAGTGAACTGTTGTGTGTTTACTCTAGCCATGTTCTCCAGATTTGCAGCTGCAGACGAAGAGCAACATATATAATTGTGTTAAACTTGATTCTATTTCTTCTTTCGTTGTAATATGTTGTATGAAGTTCAATTAGATGTTAATTATACAGGGGTGAACGAGGTAAGAAGCAGCAAACATGGAGGGTATTTTCATTGAAGGAGCTGCATGCGGCTACGAACAATTTCAATTATGACAACAAGCTTGGAGAAGGGGGATTTGGCAGCGTTTACTGGGGTCAGCTTTGGGATGGATCACAAGTAATGAATATAGTTTTAAGTTTCCAGTCGTATCTTCAATTCTTCTTAATATATAATTAATTTTACCTCTATTGGTTTTGGATAATGTAAAATTACTCTTTTTCTAGAACAACCTTGAAAGGCTATCACTTTGGATATAAGTTAAAATGTTCGCAAAGAAAATGTGTTTCTTGATTTTTTTTTCAATTGATTTAACCGTATGTTTTGTATATCTCTATAGGGCTCCTTGTGATGCATTCTTATTGTGCTCCTTCCCACTATTTGACACTTTCCTCCCTCTTCATTGTACTCCTTGAATATCGAAGTTGATCAATTACCAGTGCTCTTTGTCATTATTAACAAAGCTAAATGGTCATTGCAACTTGTGTTTAGCTTATTCCATTCTTGTCAAAGGGGACTGTAATTGTCTTCTACTTTAGAAAGAACACTTGCTAGGAATGTCATTTTGGTGTTCCGGATTTTGAACGAAGCCCACACTTGAATGATGAGATACTTGAACTTGATAGATGAATGATTGTACCAAGGAGAAAAAATGCATCGTATGGTACTCAAACATTGAAATGAGGAGGTCATGCATGATATGGTTAGTGAGGATATTGGAGGTTGAGTTGTATGCAACTCCATTGTTAATCACGTACTATAAGCAAACAGAAAAAATGGGAGAAGAAAAGATGAAACACACTTATGATTGTTTGTTGTGCTTCATTTCTAATGATGAAACCCACTTTTCTGGCTGGGGGCCTATAGTTAAATGCTGAATTTATAGGAAATTGGTGTTCACAAACTGTTTATCGTGACTTTGGTGGCAAATATAGGCTTATCAAGGTCCTAAGGTTGTAGCTAGAAGTTGTAAAAAGAAGAGAAAAACACTTGTGAGATCATTGGAATTTGGGTGAGAATTTAGGTTTTGGAGGACAACAATGGCAGGGAAGTAAGATTGCGAATGGAGCAGACTTGGTGTGGGGCAGCCTCATCCCATCCTCACCCTGGTTATAAGTCATCTCAAAGCCTTCTTCATAACTGCAATGGGCGGAGCAAGTTAGTATGTTTGTGTGTGTACAGTAATATTCACTTAGATATGTGGGGTGAT
Source organism: Myrica gale (assembly GCA_963930655.1). Lineage (NCBI taxonomy): Eukaryota > Viridiplantae > Streptophyta > Magnoliopsida > Fagales > Myricaceae > Myrica > Myrica gale. Next base: position 7,252,432 of record OZ005601.1, read on the forward strand.
CTTGCTTGGGACATCGTACTTCCCCAGAATCTGCTCTGATCTTGTTTGGGACCTGCACAAGCAAACCCACATAGGGAGAGTTGAGATGGGCTTGCAGCCTGAAGACAAGTTGTGGATATTCTCATCTTGTTTATGGATGTACAGATGTTGTGGAAGGCTAATCTAGTGATTAGTTTCTCCTTGTGCGAAACTGATTTTCCAACACAGCAGAGATATTAATTTAGATTGGTCAAGCTGGAACTTACCATATGTTTATTCTGAGAAGGTCATGAGCTGAAAGCTTTTGCTTGTTTCTTTACACTATATTCCGTTTCAGCGAGGCAATGTTGTAAAAGAATAAGAGAAAGTGACATTACAACTAAACTAACCATAATCTAGTTTGTACCTAACAAAGCACTTTGAAATTACGAGCTTCCATACGGTGCTATGTTTGGGGGTAAGCTTGGTTCAATAGTAAGAGGTCTCTATTTATCTACCCTTTCTGTGCATACCAGAGAGTTTAATCTTTGCGTTAAAAATGGAATGACAAGTCATGGCAGACATTGCAAGTCAAGCAGGGACATAGCACTGAGAAGTCATTGTACGCAAGACTGATTCAGCTGAGTTGATTGTTTAAATTGCAATATTCTGGGCTAGAACGTGCTTTAGCTGGCATCGATCTTCTATCTCTCTAAGACTATATCTCACAAATGGCCCATTTCCAGGTCTGCTTCACTGACTTGTCCTATTGCTTTATGATGCACCTGTTCCCTACATATAGTCATAATTGTTGTTGCGCGAGCACAACACAAATGGGAGTGATTTAGTGGAGGTGACCCTATGAGAACTGTTTTACTCTGGAATAACCATATAAGTATTGATAGAAAGTTCAAAGTCCTTGGTGCTAGAAATCCTCATCATTTGTGTATTACAAACTTCAATTTGACCTCCATATAGGCTTTGGCAATGCTCTGTTAACAAGTCACGTTTATTGTGACAGTAAAGCATTTGTAGGTTGATGAGCTTCATAAGTACAAAAATTAGTATATTTTCCTTAAATGACATTAGGAGTAATTTTTCTATTATATGATCTATACAATTTATTTGTTGTGTAAAGGCAATACCACCATCATAATGGGCTTGTTTTTTAATTTACAATCTTTCCTCCCATTCTTCACCATATGGTAATCCGGGTGATTGCTTATTGTTTAAATGTTTCTTTTTCCTCATGCTATAGCTGAATTCTAATGGCTGTTTGCCTGCAACTGTAACTGCATCTGAACATTTTCCCATTCTGAAATGTCATATAAATGCAGATTGCAGTCAAAAGGTTGAAGGTTTGGAGTAATAAAGCGGAGATGGAATTTTCTGTTGAGGTTGAGATACTGGCACGAGTACAGCACAAGAATCTGCTAACTTTACGTGGCTATTGTGCTGAGGGGCAAGAGCGTTTGATCATATATGATTACATGCCAAATTTAAGCTTACTGTCTCATCTTCATGGGCAGCACTCTGGAGAATGCCATCTTGATTGGAACCGACGTATGAAGATTGCAGTTGGTGCTGCTGATGGAATTGTGTAAGTATTAAACCCATATTTCCTCTTTATCTTTGGGGCACAGCATCCATAATCGCTTAATCTTTTGATTCAGCTATCTTCACAACCAGGCCACCCCACATATAATCCATAGAGACATCAAAGCAAGCAATGTTTTGCTAGATTCAGATTTTGAGGCTCATGTTGCTGATTTTGGGTTCGCGAAGTTAATCCCTGATGGTGTAACTCACGTGACTACAAGAGTAAAGGGTACTCTTGGGTATCTTGCACCTGAATACGCCATGTTAGGAAAAGCAAATAAGAGTTGTGATGTGTACAGCTTTGGGATACTTCTGCTAGAGCTTGCCAGTGGCAGGAAACCCATTGAAAAACTAACTGCATCAGTGAAACGCTCAATTACTGATTGGGCGCTACCATTGGTATGTGAGAGGAAGTTTGATGAAGTAGCAGATCCAAAGCTCAAGGGTAAGTATGTAGAGGAAGAGCTGAAAAGAGTTGTCATGGTTGCACTATTATGTGCTCACAGTCGGCCCGAAAAGAGACCTACGATGCTTGACGTGGTGGAGCTTCTGAAGGGAACTTCCAAAGAGAAATTGGCTGAACTGGAAAATATTGAATTGTTCAAAGCCCTTCAAGTTGCAGATTATAATGATGGAACATCACCTGCAGAAGACAGCTTGGACTTCATCTCAGAGGAGAAGGATTCGAAACAGGAATTGAAAGAAGAGATTGGGCCAAGAGATGAAAATGACCACCGAAACTACTAGCTGCAATATACACTTGAAAATTTAAAATGAAACTTGTGTCTATTATAAAATATTTGGGTTGAGCAGGGCACGGTGGCACTGGCTGACCTTTAATTATTGTTGTCAGGAATCATGGCTACTGTCTAAAAAGAATGGTTTTGTGAGTGCTGTGAGATCTGTTTGGGTTGCTCGTCAATTTTTTTGTTCTATCCTAGAATCAAATGACATGGAAACTGTAATTTATATTTTGATTGATGGTGTTTGGACTCTCAACTCCAGCACTGCTATATGGTGAACGATCGATGTCTAAGCCTTCTGGTTTCTGCACTGTTGCAGAAATACAGCATTTCACCATTCGTGAGCAATTGCTGTTCCTTAAAGCATAAGCAATTCTTGTCGGGGTTAGTCCAGAAGGTATGCACCAAGGCCAATCGGATGGTCTTCCGTCCCTCAGCAGTCCGCAGAATTCCACAATTCGCAAAGATAGTACACTAACTCCTAACCGTGTATCCCCAAACGCGATACAACGATCTAATTGCAACACAACTAGGGCTGAAAACCGGAAATGCGGTCCGGTTTTCGGACCGCAATCCGGTCCGGACCGCATTTCCGGTTCCTTTATATTAAAGGACCGGACCGGACCACTTATAAGTGGTTCGGTCCGGTTTTATGAAATGCGGTCCGGTCTGGACCACTTCAAAAAGTGGTCCAGACCGGATTTATTTTTTTAAAAAAAAAATTAAAAATTTTCGAACGGCTACAACTGCGCAGAGATTATTTAATTTAAAAAAAAAAATTTGAACTAACGCAGTGCAGTGCTACTCAGTAGCTCTGAGTAGCACTGCTACTGCGCAGAGTGCACTGCGCAGTGCACTCTGCGCAATGCGTTTATAATAATTAATAAAACAAATTATGAAACAACCATTGAGTGCACTCTGAGCAATGCCACTATTTGTTTATAATAATTAATAAAAAAAATAAAAACAAATTAATCTTTTCATTGATTGACAAGAAAAAAAAACTGCTTTACGACCAATGACCATTCTCTTATTCTCCCATGCTGTGGCCTGTGCACCGTTTTACTCATAGGATAATAGGATAGGTGGGAGGGGTTGACTTCGATTTTTACTGCAATCTTCTACCATTAATTGACTAGACGGGCCTAGAAAAAAAATTGACTGGACGGATGGCCGACAAAATATAATTTTTTTAAGAGTTAAAAATTCAAATTTTAGTCATTCAAAATTTTTGATTTTATAAAAAATGATTTTTTCAATTTGTTTATCTGATGTCAGCTACGTGTAATGGAGTTATTAGTGCGTTGAGTTTTGAATCTGATGGCGTGGGTCCCTCTGGCAGCGTAACTGCAACAGCAAGATCTTGGTTCCACTTGTTGCGAAATATTTCGGAGAAGACCTGCGTCATTTCATGCACTATAGCCACTACTGGGTCGAGCCGCTTTACGCATAATAAAGTTGCCAGCTTAAAAGCAAGTGCTTATTTACCAAAGCGGGCAAACACATCACATCAAGATTGCCGACGTCCCAACTCTTCTCAAGGTAACGAGAAATGACATATTTGAGGCTGGCTCCAGTAAATTAAGAAACACATCAAGACCTTGCAGATAGCACTGCGCAGAGCAGTATGCTCTGCGCAGTAGGCGGTATTTATTTTTAAAAATTTTAAAAAAAATAAAATGCGGTCCGGTCCGGTCCGGACCGCATTTTAAATATGTATAGACCGGACCGGACCGGATAAATCCGGTTTTTAAATCAGGTCCGGACCGGACCGTATTTTTAAAATTAGAACCGGACCGGACCGCAAATCCGGTCCGGTTTTTCGGTCCGGTCCGGTCTGCGGTCCGGTTCTGTTCAGCCCTAAACACAACCAACAAAACCCGTAGATTGTTGCAGTATTCAACACGGAAAACACTCGGAGTGTCATTCAAATTGGGCGGAGTAAAAAAATTGAGGCTTTTTAGCTTTGATGTGAATGCATTACTTGAACAGCAGAATTCATCTATATATGTACAAAAGACTCTTTAAGATACAACTGCTTAACAAAACTTAAAACCACAATCTTGGTAAAGAAGCGCATCAAGGTATATGAGTTCTTACAACAAAAAGGGTTCTACAAGTCAACTGTCACCAGCCTGCCAAGTGAAAATATCCGTATTAGCACACAGCAGGGCTAATATGCTACAGTTAGTATGCATCATGGTTCAGAATGATTCTCTAATCAAGAAAATGTATCTTCCCGATCTCCCTCAGCAACTGTCTCTCCCTCCTCCAAGTTGCTAAACTCCAGGAAATGAGTTGGCCTGTGGTCCTCGTGATAATATTCACGGGGCGTCCCAAGCTTGACCCCATACTTCATACTAGGTGCATGTTTCACCCCCATGAAGTTGTAATTCCATGGGCCGTTATCCGGAATCTAGAAATCAAAGCAATAGAATGAACAAGTAAACTCCACGGGAACAAGAAAACCATTCAACAAATCAAATACACATCTAAAGAGAAATCACTACAAATTTCCCAACCAAAAGGCATAACCAAGAAATCTTGTAGTCCAAAGAATAGTAGTGTGTTCTTACCATATAGAAACCAAGGAAGCGGTCACTAAGGAGCATCTGGACCTTCTCGTAATGAGTGGGAAGGTAGCCATGAGGATTGCTTCCAGTGTCCTTGTTGATACGTCCCCACTCATACCCGGATGGTGTCAGCTTATAAGCAGTTAAGGAGCAGGAACCAGGAGTGAAACTGCAAGTCAAAACAATGCACTTCTCCCCATCCCATTGCTTGTTGTTCTCTAAGACCTTAGCATGACTTGTGAGATCCTGCAGGTAAGATAACAGATGATAAACTTAAACCACTCCATACCTTCCCTCTACAAGAAGAAAATGCCAATATGCCTACAACTTCGGCATTTCTATAAAACAAGAAACAAAGTACTGGATTAGACAAAAACCTGCGGTGATAACTGGGGAAGTTCATTAGGTTGCGTATGCATCCATCCCAACGGCTCTAAATCATTCAGGAAATCATGCTCTGGGAGAGCTGCTGGAAGATTAACTTGCTGATGGGTTCCCCACTGTGGTGGCATAGCAATACAGCGGATTTCCTTAACTTGCGGATTGTCGGGGGGACTTACACCATACAAGTAGCCAGCAATTTGAGTCCGCAAATCTGCTATGCAGATAAACTTCTTCAAAATGTTTTTTGGCATGATATAAGTATACCCTGTTTCCTGCATTATCAAGTGCTCTCCCCCTGTCAGCAAATATAAATAATCTACGACATTCAGAGACATAAAATGAAATGGTAGACTTGTACCTTTATATCCTCTGAATTCACATAAATATGATTGACACGAAGATAAAGATTTGTAGCTGATATTGATCTCACACGCCAATCAGTTTTAGATCCAAATGCAGCTTGCTCATATGGACTTGTGGTGGTGACAATCAGTTCATCACCATGCACGTTTGTAGTCCTTGTTGTCACTGCTGTCAGCTGGCTAGCTTCTTTTGCCTGATAGTATTAGACAGAAGAGGATCAAGTCAATAAGCAGCATAAGGAGTCTTACATCAGGAATAGAGAAAAGTAAAGAAGAAACATCACCTGTTTCTCAATCTCGGCAATCTGCTGTCTCTGTTGAGAAGGTGGAGTAATCTCAGCTCCAAGTATGATGTCACGTATCTCAGACTGTGTCAGAGCAGATGTATTGACATTGTTCTTCTTGGCATAGTCTGAGAGTATGAGATCTCTTAAAGCCACCTCAACCTATACCATGAAGATTATTGGCACAAGTCATAACCTCAAAGCCACGAATAAATATCTGTTGATAGACATTTTGAAGTGCATCTGAGTAAACATAAGGATTTTTTGCAACTGAAGAACTAATGGGAAAAAAAGGGAAATAGTTATGGCACGAGCAGTAGAAAATACATGAATGAAATGATCTATCTATAAAGTTAGAACATTGAATTGAAATCCTAGCCTAGCCATCCAATTGTAATCACAAAACTACCCAGTTCCATAACCTTAAGATGCCAGAGTTGTAATGATGCAAATCTGAGATAAAGTAATGCATCATTACTACCACAGGATAGCTTACTTTCATCCATTGGTCATCAGTGAGAGAAGGCCATATGTGGTGAGGCTCGGTAACAATTGTTTTGTCAGGCTTTAGCAGCATTTTTGCCTTCTCGTTGTTCACATGAAGTGCACGCAGGATCAGAATGAGCCGGGAGAATGCAGTGTATGATGAAATGCTTTTCAACCAATCATCATAAATGTTGAAGAGAACCATTTGTGGCTCAGTGGCCTTCAAAATCAGATCACCAAATTTCTCAATCTTCAAGCATGCCTGGAAAGGAAGCTGCAGCTCACTTCCTTTAATAACTATGTTTGGAAAATCCAGCAAGTGAACCTCCAATGGATCCAGCATCCCTTTACGAGTCACAATAATCTGCTTTGGTTGTTCTTCAACCGGCAAAGACCGCACGAGAGCAGCAACTTCTTCTGCTGTTTTCCACTTAGCCAACTGACCAAGACGTTTCTGTCCTGCCCACACACTTGTGTGGATGACCTACAACAAATCATATAGTGATTAAGCTTTAGAAACTCAATCAGAGAGAGAAACCAATTTTAAAAAAAACAAACAGAAAAAGACAGGACGGAAACATACCTTCAGAAATAGCTGCCCTGTCCTTGGATTGAATATAAAGATGGCACCATTGATCGGTTTTGTTGTAAGATTTCCTTCAAATGTCTTGTGGATAGTAACACGATAAACATTAGTGTCATCGACAAACCATATTATTTGATTGCTGAAGATCTCTCCATAGTTCTGTGATGACAAATACGGCTCAGTGGGCTCAGAAGAATACAACTGTAACCCTTTCCTTATACGCTCCCTCAAGACATACAGGGCTGGATTTGACTGTACATGCACCAAGAAGAATGATTCAGCTGTGTCCTCCTCATTTATAAAGTTACAGAAAATTTATTAACTTAAAATCAATAATTGCACCTTCATGATCTTATTCATTGCTTGCTGGAGCAGAGGCTTTGACCCAGGAAACCAATTACCAAATGCAGAATGCAAGTTGTACGCCAAATCCAGTCCAATCATCACCCCTGAATGAAAATTGAAATAATGATTACTTACACCCCAAAATATGACGCATCTAGGAGTAAAATAAAATAGCTAGCACTACAAGCATACCAGTAGGAGATGGATATATAGACATGTTGTCCGTGGTATAATCCATAAATTTGGCTCGAGTGTAACGCTCAATATCATGAGAGTCGTAGTCTCCCCAGCGAAGCTGCACGTCTATCCAGTACTTATTGCTTGCTTTCTGATCAAACACATCCTTTGGCTCAGCCACAAGGCTAGGTTTTGACATTGGCCATCTATGAGCAGCAAAGAGAAGAATGTCTGCACAAGAGCTGTTCATTTTGTAACTCTTCCTTGGATGGATGGTTTCCTTTTGCACAGTTTCAATTTCCAGAGCATCCAACTCCTGATCCAAAACTTGACAGAGATCCATGACGACACTCTCATGAACCTTTTGCCACAAATGAGCACGAAATATCTGGATCAGTGAAATCTTCAATGTAGGGATCTTCCCATGCATGAAGATTCCAGTTAGATCCAACTGGACTTGGAAACCAACGTAAACATTTGCTCTATTTATCGTAGGTGACCACCAGAGAGTGAACCTTCGATTAGGAATTTGGTTGAGACCAGATCTCTGGGCATTTGTCAGCTTCTTATACTTCATTGATTCCTCAAAGCCTGATGCCTTTTCCCAGAAGAGACCTTCCCAAGTTGGAAAACTGAAAATTCAAACAAAGTGATATATTTTTGTAATAAATGAACCCTGTAGAAATATCATTGCTGTGCTTTATCACATAACCCACTTCCTCCATAATTGGTTCAGTCCTCGGAACATGTTCTACAATATACATGCCAATGGTCATTTAGACTAAACCTAGGTAATAAGTGGAGAGCGAGATAACGGATTCAAACCCAACGGGTTACTTTGTGTAATTATTTATCAAACAAGTCTTCCGTTATAGAACACACTATTCTAAAACGGAAGACAGCAATTCAACTCTAAGCGTATGAACTATGGTACACTATAAAATCTAATGCGCCCATGTTATGAAGGACAAAACCCTAATCTGTTTTACATTCGTTGACTAAACAGAGTACACATGTCCACTTGTCTATTTCACAAGACCAGTTCTATTCACAGACAAATAAAATGGTGAAAACCAACCTAAACAAACTTGAGAGGGAGGATACGTACTATGTTCCTTTGAATAAGGTATGCTCAAGAATTCCCTCAACACCTCCCAAAGCTTGGATGACATCAGTTCGATAGTTGTTCAAGTTCCAAAGTTTCCCGTCGTGCCTCTGGTGCGTCCACCAGAAAGGATTCTGTTTCAAAACTTGGTACTGCTTGAAGTCTGTGCGCACCCTCCATCCTTTGTCATATGCCAAAGTGTGTCGATCCTTCTGGAACAAAGTATTTATACGCGGAATTCCCCTGTCCCATGAATCCTATCAAAAGAACGGAGTAAGCTATTAGGATGGAAGAATTTATCTAAAAATTTGAGTTAAAATAAAATAAAGACCACTCACCTCTAAATCTTCAAGAGTCAAACGCCTATTTTGCGCCTGAGCTTCCTGCCTCTTCAGAGCATATTCTGCCCAAACACGCTGTGAATCTATGAACTCACTCTCCCATGGCTGCAACAAAACAGCAAGATGGTCAGAAAAGTGAAGCAATTGCAGAGGAACAATATACACCAGAAAAATGGATCTCATTGACAAATGGCTAACCATAATCATGTGATTACCTGTATATACCGATAAAGATTGGGAATCAGCTGGTCCTCCTCATGGCTCATTCCACTTCTGAAGTGAGTCACACCAACATCTGTCTGCTGACTGTAACGCAGGTCACTTTGTGGGATCAATATGTGACCCATGGAAAGCATGCCAAGCCCTCCAATTTCCTTTGGAGTATAGAAAATTACAGGGGGGAACCTGAAAGCAAATTGATTCAGAAAAGCAGAACAAGTTTCACAAATAATGAGATTAATAAACTTGAACTGGAACACAGTCAGACAAGAGAAACAAATTTACCTGCTAGGCATCTTTGAGTTTAACCCAATCTTAATCCTGGTTTGAATTTTATTTTCACACTTCACCAGCAAATCTAACAGTTCTTGAGTATGTACCGTTGCTTCACGGAAATAAGTCATGAGACCTATCAGAAACAAAAAAACAATTCATTAATATGGAACATGCCAAAACAATTGAAACAATTCGGTACACAAATTTCAAAATTAAGTACCTATCAGGGCTGTATTCCATTTGTTGACAATTTTTGTGAACGTCGTAGATCCTGAAGACATAAGAATCTGCCTCACACGATTCTCAAAAACCTTCATATGTTCATCATCAACCCGCAAGAAAGCAACTGCAGTTCGTTCTTTGGTCTGTTCATTCTGCAGATTCCAAACACCGTCTCTTGTATTACTGAATGCTTCTTGGGTCATTCTTATTTTAGGAAGTATCCGAACCTCATATCCACACCTACAGGGCAAAAAGGACATAAGTTTCAGAAACCAATTCCATTCTTCTAAAACAAACATCACAATCAGAAACTGAAAAGCCTCTTTGAAAGACCTAGGGAAGGAAAGAAAAAAGTATCTTCTAAAGCAATATTATACCGGGACGACAAACATCTCAGACTTGTACACAATTAAAAACTAAACCATAATAATATGCAGCTGCACAAACATATTGCGTCTGAAGATTAAGAGACCTCTGATATACCGTCATCTACAAAATAATACAAGTCAAAACTAAACACAAGTAGAACACCAACTCAAAACATGGATGCAAAGCAGCTTTGTTTTGATTCACATTTTAAAATATCCAGTAGTTCCAACTTGAGAGATAAAAACAGCCAGACAGTGTATAGGAAGTTCCAGGAAACAACTAAAACCCGAAAGTTTCCTGCACTATTGAGCACATGACTTTTGCCGGAAAACATAGGTCCAAAGCAGGAAACCTACCTAACTTCAATCTACAGGAAGTTAAAAGTAAGCAGATAGGTAGATACACATACATGCTGAAGAGCAAGTTCGGATTATCCTTGCTGTATACTGAAACGAAGCTGTTCTCCCACTCCAATGTTGTGATGCTTCTAGGAAGACGGTTTTTCATATCCCAGAAAACACTCCTCCCAAGATTCACTGAAAGAACAATTTAGAGAACACGATATCATAAGCATTCTCACAACTTGAGAAAACCAGGTAAGAAGGCAAGGTTATAAGAACCCTAAAGACGGGAGGAAAAAAAGGATAAGATATATACCATCATGTTTCATGAGCCTCATTCTCGCATCTCTTGGCCAGCACTTCTTATTATTATATCCAACCATATTTTCATTGTTAGGATCAGGATGCTCTGTAAGATACCGCTGAATAAGGTCTCGAGCTTCTTCGTGGGTGAAGCGGAACAATATATGGACCCTGTCTATGTACCTGGAATACAGCCTAATAGGATGCCGAGTCTCAACTTTTGTGTCCCAATAAGTGATGAACTCATTAGGCATCTGTGGAGGACCAGCAATCTCACTGGCTCGAGTCAATCCGAGAAGCAAGAGATCCAGCACGAGTCCATAATATTGTACAACAAAAGAAGCAAACTGAAGACCACGTATGAGACCATATGAGTTTGTGTGACTCATATCCTTGTAAGACAACACCACATTGTTTTTGGCAGTGACATAATCAGCAATGTTGTGGTCAAGAACCAATCGCAAGAGCCTGCAACAACACAGTAAAGAAATATCAATTTGTTCATGGACAAACAGACTACTTACAATCAGAAGAGCATCTAATATGTTCTCACCTGTTCAACATTGTCAGGTCAATCTTCTCAAAGAACTTCTCAAACTTTGTTTGAAGCATCACCACACATTGCCCCTCAGTCGTATCCCATACACCTTGTAGATTGTTTATCCCCTGACACCATTTGTAAACCAAAAGGGGAGGCGGCTCTGAATCTGCAGGCTTGATCCAGTTTGGGAAGAGATGACGTTTGTCACCTTCATACCATAAATATTGATCAAGATATGCATCTGTAATCTTCTCAAGAGGCTCAATCTCATAAACCGGAATGAGATAGCTGTACAAATCCATAAACTCAATGCCAACCTGGAAAAAGAAAAGGGGGAAAATAAGAAACAAGTTCAGACCTAACCCATACATGGAAGCCCAATGGTGAGAAACTGTTCTTTTTCGTAATGACCACCAAACTCACCTCTTTGAAGGCACGCTGAGTGAGCAGATGACGCTTAATTCGGGACAGAGCTTCATGTGGGTTATCATAGGCTTGTTCAATGAGACCCAACTCTTCTCTTTGAAGCTGGTTTAACCTCACAGCCACACTGTAAGATTCTTTCAACCTCTCCAGAGCAAGGATAAGTAGTTTTGTATCATGCTTATATGACAATGGAGGGAATGGAATAGGAGAGAACTTTCTCGACTCCAACCAATGCACTGTCGTTGTGTAAATGGCAACTGCTTCTTCTGGCGTAACATAAGGACCATCTTTCAAGTAGTTGTGTTGCCGTTCCTACAATAAAAAATGACATTGAAAAACAAGTCAGATAGAGCTTGCAGCAGTTTTAGAAGACAAGTGAGAACAAAAGAGAGGTAAATATATCCTTCAAAGACATATACATAGATATAAATGGGTATAACCATGTACATATGTACATTCATTATCCAGTGGTGATCTTCAGAGAGAATGAAGTTAGTATATGCACCTGTTCTGCTTTTAACCAAAGGCGAGTCAGTCTTCCAAGATTCTTCCGGCAAACTGTTTTATCAACTGTTGCTCCTCTTTTAATGCGCTCGCGGTTATAGTGGGCAACATTTGTCCACCAATCTGCCTTTGACTTGACATAACGAAGAATCATGTTCTCAATAGGGACTGGCAAACCAGGAACCTTCCAGGGAATATTTGCTTTCCAACATCGCCATGCCTCACTGAGATGTTGCAATATAGTTCTAGCTTTATTCTGCTTAATGCCCTCTGCAATTCAATTTCACAATTTAAGCAATCATATAGACTATAACAACCAGAAAACAGAGATGAAAAGGAAATCATGAGCAAAAAGATGTCAATCATGTTCAATGAAATTTTACCTGGCATGGCATCTAGAACGTCATGCATAACAGCTGCTCGAAGCTCCAAATCGAAGTGACTTTCAACTCGTTGCTTAGTGACAGTCTTTGCCACTCCTTTTGAATGGCGCCCTTCGAATTGACGTGCAAGTAAATTCCCTAACCACCTCTCCAGAAGCGGCACAATACCACGTAAGAAAAACAACCACACCCTCCACATGGGTGCCCAAATCCCACATCCAGGTCCTTTCCCAACAGGACCAGTATTGAACCGATAATAAATCAAGTGTTTCAAGTCTTTACACATTCTGATCTGCCGCATAAGCCTATACTTGTAACGGTACATTCCAGTCAATTGACCAACATGAGAAAACGTATATTGCAAGCCATCGGCCAGTTGGAAGGCATCCACGTTACCCAAGCGGAACTGGATATTGGCATCAACTACAAGTTTTGTCAAACGTAGAATTTCACGACAGAGATGGAAAGCATTGCCAAAGCGGGACTTCTTACGCTCTTTCGTCGTGAGAGTCTTCACAGGCTTCAGATTGAAATTATAATCCAGATGGAGGTAATTCAAATTTTTCCTGTGAATCAGGAGATTTAACATGTTATAGCCCTGCTTACAAACTTGAAGACCAGCTTCAGCCCAATCAAGTTCTGTGGTTTGGAAGAACTTTGTTGCTTGCAGAGATCGAAACAAGTGCTTCTTCTTTTGAGCCTTGGGTGGTCTGTGATGCAGTTCATTCAACACAAAGCATTTTAGCAATTTCTGGTAGCTGACACGAACTTTAACAGGATAGGATGGAGGGCTGGAAAATTGTCCAAAAGATGAAGTTAGATTATATCCAGCATATATGGTATACTTCATATACATCATATCCCTTGGAGCAGCAAAAGAAAACACGCAAAAGAGAGAGAAAAAGAAGAGAGCAAAGAGAACTCACCAATGCTCTTTATACCACTCCGACACGAGGGGTATATCTTCCGCCCGTCTCATCCGACCAGATCTCAAGTTAAAAGGGCGTGGGGCAAATAGTAGGGAAATACCAGAAGCTGTGGTGTCGGTATAAAGTTGAGTGTCGTTCAGGAAAGGTTCCACCCCTTCCGGCAAGGCAAAATCGTCATCATCATCATCCTCACGACTTTTCTTTTCATGCCTCTCCTTATTAGTGCTAGTTATTGGGTGGATCAATGGATCATAATAAAATGCAGGTAAATCAGGATCCTCAGTTTTTATGTACATAATCATGGGAGTATGATACACACAAAGCTTTACTTTCCGAGGCCTATTGTTATAGAGATGAGGGAATGCAATTCTGTATTCTGTCCTGAGAGGTGACCGAATAATTAGCTTGTTAATATCATTAAACTCGTTCCAATCCTCATCCCCTTTCTCCATGTCACGATACAAGGGCTCAAATTTAGGGCCACCTGCATAAACAATGAAATGAACACATACTCCAATGAGATTACTAAACATTTTTCGAATTTTTATTATTCATTGACTAGGTGGCCAAAAGAAAACAAATTAACAGCGCTTTAAGACAGCATCCTACCTTTGCCAGAACCATGACAAATTATTACCAACTGAAAACAACTGACTAGTAATAGGAACACCAGTACAGCATACAGCGCACTACTAACACACATACACCAGCCTAAAACAAGTCTATAGAATTCCAACCTTTTTTTTATAAGTAAGCCAATCTTATTAAAGAGAAGAAAAACAAACAACACACAACAACGGAGTCAACGGTACAAGAGATTATACTGAAAACCCAAAAAAAAAAGAACCAAAGAAGAGAACCCAAAGAAAAGCCCTCAACCCTCAAGACACGGGGCAAAGCACAGAGGCCCAAAGAAAAAGCGACAACAAACAAAAACACCCTCAGCCCTCTAGCCACTGGGCATAGCGCAAGAAAAAATCCCTCCTCCAAAAGATGACAATAGACAAAACCTCCACCAACGTATGCTCAAAGCCCTAGAAGATTCCCCAAAAGTTCAGCTCAGTGTTCAAGGCATCATGGAACCAAAGACAATGTCCGACCTTTGTTCTTAGCCTTCCTAGCGATCGAAGAAGACCCTTCATAGTTAACCGAAGAGTATAATCCCTGCAACTCCCTCCTTAGCATCTTCCCCCCTGATTTTCTAGACTTTGTAGAACTGAGCTGCACCCTATCTCGTTCCAACTCAGCAAAAAGATTCCTCAGCTTTTCCACGTGACCGTCACACAACACCCCAACCAAATGTCCAACAGAGGAAACCATGTCTAAGACCTACTCCGAAGGTTTCCTCGTGGTATCGCGTAGAAACTCGTCAGGCTCATTCAATCCAAATGAACACTCCCCCACCTCCTGACCACCTAAGAGGGTCCCAGAAGAAAGATCCAGAACTGCTTGTTCCCTCTCGGCAACGCTATGCTCCTCGACGCGAGGAGAAACTGCCCCATCGTGGACCTCCTCCATTGGGACCCCACTCTGGAGCTTCCCAACAGCAAGAGCAGTATGTTCTGTCTCCGAAAAGCAGCTTCCCGGCATAAAGATCTGCAGTTCTGAGGGGGTCGGGACAACGACAGGCAGAATATCCCTACCACCCTCACCTTCCATGCCAACCTCAGTAGAGGGCCCACCTACGCAGTCGCTACTTACCACTGATGTCGCCGGAAAGGGAGCTACCGCTGACGACTGGGGGTGGGCTCCACCAACCAAGCCTCCAGGCACTGCGATAGATTCCGTACGATCGGACAAAGAGGAGACAATGATGGCCTGACTGCCTGGGATAGCCGGGGACAAGCCCTGTATCTCTGGCAAGCCAATGTCGTCTAACCTTGACAACCCGGGAATTCCTGGAGTCCCGGGGTCTAGACTTGGAAGACCGGCACTTTCACTCGAGGGCATGCCACGTCCGTCTAGTAGGGGAAGCACTGGATTCCAAGAGTCTAGACCTAAAAGACCGGCAAACTCACGAGAGGCCACCGAGACATATCCGCCGAACACTGTTTGCCCGGGAAGCTCTGGAGACTCGGGGTCCAAACCTGGAAGACCCGAAAATTCACTCGCGGCACTCAAGCCATTTTCGTCGAACCCTGACTGCCCAAGGAGACCCGGGAATCTTGCCTGCCCGAGAAGCTCTGGATTTCCGGGGTCCAGACCTGGAAGACCGGTAAATTCACCCGAGGCACTGGAGCCATATTCGGGGAACCCTGACTGCCCGGGAAGCCCTAGTAATGCACTCGGGGCCACCGAGAAAGATGGGGCCAGAATACCCGGGATGCCCGGGTTAAAGCCAGGGATGACAACCCCGTTATGACTTGCAGGACCTGGTTGCTCGACTCCTTCGCTCAGGGCCCCGAACAAAGAGGGGAGCAGAATACCCTCGATGCTCGGGGTCAAGACTAGTAAGCCCGTCTGGCTCAGTATACCTTGCCCCTTATCCACCAAAGAACCAGGCCCCTCAATCACCTGATTTGTCCCAATCGCCTCGATCACAAAGCCGAGTTCCTGACCCCCGCAGTCTAGACAACTGAGGCCCGTACCAACTGAGCCACCCTTACCCATCAAACTTAAAGACCAGAAAAGTCGGTCTAACTCCTCCTTTAGACTCAACAACCTTTTGCGAAAATGTTGATGACAGAGATTCGCACCCTGACTATCAACAGCCGAACGCGCATTAAAGGCATCCTCCTTGAACCTAGAGTTGTCAGCCTCTAAAACAGCGAGCTGCCCCTACTGCTCCTCAGGCGTGAAAGGGACATCACATCTGTCAGTAGCTGGCGGCGTGGCCCTAGAATTTGAAATTGAAAATGCCAAACCGGAGGGAAACGGTGTATGCTTGAGCTTCAGCGAAAGTGACGCCACGTCTTCTCCCCACAGCACCCCTGGAAAAACGACCCGCCCTAGAAGAGCCGAGGAAAGCGAACGACGACCTGGAAACAATCGGCCAGCAAATGCCAACCACTCCCACCGACACCCTTGGGGACCATTATCGCACCTCTGCGACGTTCCTCCCCATACTCAATAATAGCGACGTAACGCCTCGCCTTATTCCCGCACCGCTGAGCCAGAAACGTTCTAGAAGCTTCGTTGAACTTCAGCGCAAGAGGCCTAGCAGCGTCAGCCACCAACAATTTTCCGGCCAAGTTAACCATCCAAACCGCACCAAACCGCCCGAATGAAATCATGTTGTAATGCTTCCGACTCCATTCAAACATCGTAATCACTCCCCCATCGCTAACTGTAACTTGAAATTCTTTGGCTTCGACACGAAAACACCACGAGAACCCCATCTTAAAACAAACCGCAATCTGAGAAAATAAAACGAAGCAAATGTAGAGATGGCCTAACGGAGAGATGGACCATGAGCAACGAACTCGAGAAACTGAGAGCTGGGCTCCCTTCCGTAACTACATCTTGGAGATTGGGGGAAGATATGCTGGAGGCTGGAGACTTTTGATTCAGATTCAGAGAAGCTCAACTCCATGGAATTCCAACCTAAGTAATACAGATTGAACAGAAGTCCAACTCCAATACAGGCCACATCTCATCAAATTGAACAGACTCAAAATCATTGATCGCACATCACGAGAAGTCCAATTCAAACTAGATCATGATGTGCCTAAGTTCTCATAATTGAGATCACATCACAACGCATAATCCAAACATCCACCTCACATCATTCTAACAGAACAAATACATGGCAGCAGTGGGTTTCACTAAAGAACCAATCCAAGATTTAAGAATGAAATGTGTCAACCAAAGAAAGCACTCTAACCAATGACTATGACAAAAACCACACCACTAAAACCTCCAAGCAGTTTTTCAGAGCACTGAAGAACTCGATCAGAAAAGAAAACCATAAAATAAATAGATTAATTTAAGAATGGGAGGAGGCACTCACCAGGTATACACATGTTCAGTGCTTTGGCTGTAAAAAACGACTCCATGTCAAACAAGTAGAAATAATTCCGATCAATCAAATCAGAAAGTAGCTGGCCTGCAAGCCGATGAAGGGTTGCCATTATAGGGAGGGAAAGATGCCACTTCCGGTAACTTGGACCATTTATAAGCTTTGTTTTCACAAGAGGCTTATGGTCATAAAACCAAGTACAAACAGCAGAATCCTCTTCTTCATCCAACTCTAATTGGATAGGTTCCAGAGGATCAACATCTAAAAGATTATCAGCATAGTCTAACGGAGGTTCCTCATCATCAAATGGTGGAAACCGCATTCTCTTGAAATGCCGACGATCTCTCTTCTCCCTTCGCATCATGATCCACATTGTGCCCCACTGTACAGTTGCAAAATTCTATCAGTCATATTGACAATATGCAAACCCATTATAGACCACATACAGCACAGCTATCCATACACGAGCTCTTCAAGGATACCCAAAAAAAAAAGAGAGGCTGATAAGCATTAGAGAAGAGAGAAAGGAGAGAGACAAACCTGAGCCAGATATATAGGTTCAACAACCCATGGAATCTCATTCACAAACGTAATTGCCCCAGAAATATGGTACAAAACCTTCACATCACGGACCTATAACCAAATAGATGGTGTAAGGTAACTAGCAACAACAGATAATGAAGCAAAGAGAAAAGATAAGTAACATTCCAGGAACGAAAAAATGAAAAAATAAATTAAAGACGGTCAAAAGAGGCAATGAATAACCTGCTCCCATGGCATAGGCATATTCTCAAGGAGCTTGTACACTGCATGTGGAATGAATTTAAGGGCACCAAGATAGACACGTTTATCATGACGGTACTTCTTTGAGGACATGTCCCCATGGTCTCTGTCGAAGAGAGCACCAAAAAAAATTACAATCGTAAATCAAAGTAACCCACTGTATCAAACGTCACGGCTACACGAGCATATTTGATGACTAGAATAAAATGGTAGATAAATAACAAACCCATAGTTAATGAAGAAAATGAAAGCTATGAGACGATAATGAAGAAGACACATAGTTAGGCAGATAGAGGACCAAAATGCGAAACCAACTACTTGGTAACATCTTCAACCAGATATCCCACTAGAAAACTAAAATTAACAAGAGAAGAGAAGGAGGAAAAAGACAACAACAAAAGAAATACCAAACCAAAAACTTGCAGAGCTTGAGGAAAAAAAAACCTTCTCTCACTTTCAACACTCTAACCGAAACTAAACACCCCTGTTAAATATATATTTTGGCTCTCAAAAATAAACAAATTCACGCGCTAAAATTACAGACTATGTGACGCATTCATCCATCTCCAAAAGACACCCCTCATTTTGGAGATTCTTGAAGCCATACCAAACCAACCTATGTAGCAAGGTGAAGGGTCAGAGTAACACACTTCGCTTTGAACCATTAATTGCTTATTTCAGCTCAACGGAGACTCACGTAGGCAAAACGAGCGAACTTATTATCTCAAAGCTTCTCGTGCCCAAAAAATCAAGTAACCACATACTAAAACCACCAACTACTCACGGATCTTCGACAGCGAATGACACGCTATAACATCGATTGATACTCCAAAGAATCATATAAAAATAAAGTACACATACAAAATTAGCTGCGCGCAAATCCTCCAAATAGAGTTCGGAAAAGACGCGCAATGAGCTCTCACCTAATAATTTTCCTGACATGCTCCGGCGGCATGTCCTCCTTCTGTGTCTCGACAAACCCAAACTTGCGCTTGTCACTGTACCGCTTCGAATTCAGCTGCTGCCATTTCCTCGCCTTCTCCTCCAGCCGCGCCTCGGCCTCTGCCGGCGACGGCAGCACCGTGTAAGAGGGCTGCGCCGCGGGAGGCGGAGGTATAGAAGATCCCGTGGTCCCCGGCGGTGCAATCTGGCCGCTGCTCCACATGGCGAAAAATATTCGAATCTCTACCCTAAAACCCTAATAAAGCAAAAGGATTAACTCCGTTGCAGATTTGAGATTTCTATATATCGCAGCTTTTCTTTTGGTGGGATATATGGAGAAGTTTACACTTCTTTCAGGGGATTCAATGGTGGTTGCTAGGGCTTTGTGGGGTTCTCTCCCCCCAGTGATAACAGGAGAGAGTGAGAAACAGACGGAGGAAATGGGGATGGAGAATTTGTTAAATATTTTGTTTGGAGAAGGAAATGGCGGTGGCACGTGACTGGGGTATTGCTTACGGACTTGGATGTGGGCCTCTTTCGGCTCTTATACTGTGGGCTTGTGTCGGCGATGGATTGGGTCGCCTTTTGGGCCTTACCCAATCGAAAGTACACGGACATTGCAACATCGGCTGCATGCTAATTATTTCGACTAGGGATATCTTCTGTTTGACTAAAAATATAAGATTTTAAAAAATTGTGAATATTTATGTTGAATACTATTTTATTGGTATTTTTGTAAAGTGTAGAGATAAATAATTTGATGTAATTATTTAATAAAAAAATATTAGAGTTATGTAAAAAAATATAGAGAGAAAATTTATGTTGAATAAAAAAGTAAAAAGTTGTTAGAGATTGTGTAAAATGTATTGGTGTTTGTGTTTGAATTCTGAATATGTTTGGTGGTAGTTTTGTGAATGTATTTGAATCCTAAAAAAATGTAGGAAACGAACATAACCCTGGAACATAATGGAAATCAATCTAAACTAGCACTTCGCATTTTGAATCAAAATTTTGAGTATAAGCTTAGTTAATGTTCGTTTACCATTTTTTTTAGGTTTTTCATTCTACTTTTATATTTGCAATCCAAACATCACAAAACACACGTATTCTAATACAACATTTTATTATTATTATTTTTACAAACGTCAATCTCTTTTAACAAATTTTGCACGCATGTCAATACAACTTTAACATTACCTAAATATTCACAATTTTATCATAATCCTACAAATTTCTTCCAAACAAACATCCCCTTAGAAAAAAGAGTATAAGAGTTGATGAAAAAATTAATGGGAGTTGATAAAAATTTGGTGAAAAATACAAAAGTTTACGTGAATTAAAGAAAATTTGATGAGAGATAAATGTTTATAACGATGATAAATTTTTTGAGAGTTAAAATTTTGATTCCAAATGCCATGTTTTAACCTTCAAAACATTTTTATTTCGGATGACCAAGTGTGTACATTTTCGAGATGATATGGATGTTAGGTGCTATCTTAGTGGATAGTAAGCCAATCAATTTGAAATAGGTAAATGTTAATTATCATCTCAAAATAATAAGCAACCATAAAATGGGAAACAAATTTATTTACCACTGCATTTTGATACTAACTGTAAAATTGTGTTGCTGCATCAGAAGAAAGATAACTCCAAGACACCTTTGTATGTTTTTTTGTTTCTTTCTTCTTCTTCTTCTTTTAAGCAATAGATTGTAAGATAGGCAAATAGAGGTGACAGCCTTACATATGTGACAAGGCCAACGTGCCAATAAGTTATCATTTAGAGGCTTATATTGAAGACAACAACGGCTTTCGAAAAGAGGGCTAAACTATAGCTTTACTTTGACCCCGACTCCACCAATAGTTTAATGTAGGCACATCCATCCTTTCTTAGATGACTTGCTAAATGCCTCTATCACAGGTCAGACCTTTAAACTCATAGGTCGTATACCATAATCACTAGGGCACCATCATCGGTGGTCTATTAACGTTAGAAGGATGACTAAGGTGAATAAATAAGTCTGAGAACAGTTATAAAAAAAAATAATGATAGCCCTAATTATATGATTAAGTAATTTACTTAGTATGGTACTATGTCTAGCTTAGTGACTAATTATGCCCATTTTCTAAACACGATTGATAGTTGTATTGGTTATCAAATTATTCTAATAACAAGTTACATCTTTTGGAGAATAGCCTGATAATTTATATCAGGAACATACTTGGGTTACCCAAGGAGTGTCCCTTGTATGTTTTAGCTCATACTGTATTTTATCTCTTTAACAAATGAGTTTGCCTTGCCTTGCATGGTTTATTAAAATTTTGCTAATATGATAAGAATTTAGACGTGATTAAGAAGTACTAGAGACATATGGGTGGTGTTTTGACTGTAAAATATTTGGACATCTTACAAATTTGATATAATAAAATAATTATAAAATAATCTCCCAGTTCTTCAAAATCATATATTTTTATTATTTTCAAACTCCCACGATTTTTACCTATAAACCTCCACCCAAGCCAACGGTATGAGCCCAGTATCATGTCCGTTATCAGCTTTCGAAATGCGTACGGCGTACCAACAAACGCCCCCATAAACCCTCTGTTCCGTTGCACAATCTCTCTCTCCTCCGTTTAAATCCAGAAGGACCAAAACCCGATAGCCGTACCATACTAAAGTCTGAGCTCCAAAATTCCAAATTTGCTTTATTTTCGAGCGGCCACGTATACAGAGGAAATTGGAAAGCACTTCAATCATGCGAGGAAGCAGATCGAGTGTTCAGGAAGATAGCAGTACAAGGGCTTTAATCGAGAGGCGGTGCTTCGCCCCAGTAACGTTAAACGACGACGCGGAGGAGGTAGCGCGCTGTGCATGGAACCGCCGGTACAGCAAGTTGCCCCAGCAACTCCTTCTCAACCTCTCTGTTCTCAAGCTCGATGGGTCTCTCTTCGGTACCTTATATTTCTCATGCTCATTACTTTTGTTTTTTTGAGCATTTATTGTCGGTGTTATGGGGCTTGTTTGGAAGTCTTCTAAGGATGTTTTCCTTAACCCCCTTCATTCTCTTGCTCGGTACGTATTTTGTTGGTTGAAGTTTTTTCAAATCTATAGATCAAAGAGAACACGTATTTCTTGGATCTGTTTACTTTTTCTGTGCTCAAATTGAGTGATTCGACAGATGTCTGCATCCCGAAGAATGCCACGGTTGCAGAACTCAAGGTGGCGGTAGAGGAAGTTTTTGCTTCGTTTCAAAAGGAAATTTCATGGTAAACTCGTAGACCATAAATTTTCCCTCAGACGATGAATGCTTCAGAACTATATATTGTTCCATGTATTTCACAAAGTGGGTTTTTGGGTCACGTTTTTACTGTACTATGCTTTTTTTTTTCTTTGTTTTTACTGTAATATGCTGTTTTATGGCTTTCAACTTTGTTGTTTTACCTGCTTTGTTTTTGAGGTCGCATGTGTGGGGGCACTTTTGCTTATCTTATGATGGTCAGAAGCTAATTAAAGACAAGGTGTCTGAGTGTCTCTACAAAGCTTTGGGATCAACGATGGTGATCAGGTGTGTGTCTTTTTTTTTTTTGGGTTCTTCGGATGCATGTGAATAAGTTAGTCTCTGGCATATCAGGCTTGTTATATGCGTCAATATCAGATTTGTTGATTGCTTTTGCAATTAGGAATTTAGTAATATTTTAAGATTAAAGATAAATACACTTTGCACCCATTTGGTTAATTTGGAGGAAAAATAATTTTTTGGCGTGCAAAATGACAATATTGTCTCCATAATTTTTTTAGCAGTGACCATTTTATCAAAGTTAAATCGTAATTTTGGAGATTAAAAAATAAATTTCCATCGAAATTGACAGAAATTTTAAGGAGGATGTGAAGTTTTGATATCAATAGTTGGTAGGTACAAAATGTATTTAACTCTTAAGATTATGGTGGTGTTTGTTTGTGGAAATATTGGAGTTTTGAAAATTTTGGGTATTGGGGTTTATGAAAAAATATAGTATTTTATAGAAAAGTGAGGAGAGAAAATATTTAATTGAATAGTATAATATTATTTTATAATTTAATGAGGAGAGAATGATTATTTTATGATTGTTTTGAAATTTTAAGGGATAGAAATATTGGGAAACAAACGCCCCCTATATATGCTTGTAACTTTTACAGATCGGGATTAAATATGACGTTTGACAAACTAAAATTTTATCATCATTATAAAAAAAATTATCTCCACTTTTTTTACTAACTCTCATAAACTTTTTCACATTTTCATCGATTCTAGTAAACTTTTTCATTTTTCAGACTCATAACAGGGAGAAAAGGAAAATAGAGAGATCTCTTGTCTCCACGTGTCAGTTTCAAGATTGATCTGACAAAAATTCTATATCAATCTTAGTTGTCAGCTTTTGCTTCTCTAGGTTCTCTTCTGTGACTTATTTGATTAATTTATTCTCTTCTGTTCTGATTTAAGGTGCTGCATAGAAGTATCTGATGTGTCTTTTTGTGGAATGTACAGCTTCGGTTCATTCGGCATATGTCCATCCAGAACTCACCTTTGAGAAAAAGACCAAAGAAGAAGAAGGTTGCTTCCAAACAACTCCCACAGTAAGAATCTCAACTTGGTTCTTCCTTTTCGAGCATCAATTATTGCGCAAACATGTCAATAGACACTGCCTGAGCATGTGCTACCTTATATTATCACAAGAATCGAGATCAAGCACTATCCTTTGTAGTTGGATGACCCCTCCTGACACTAGCATTATCAATGACATGCTTGCTCTGAAGCTCCTTACTCAGATGCACGAATAGTGTACATTCAATGGGTTATGAAATGTAAGCCTGTGCTGAAAAAATAATAATAATGGAAGTTGACAAAATAATTCCATTGAAAAAAGAAGAATGCCACTGTATCAATAGGCCTGAAGCATAGCTCTATACTGAAACTTCACCTGTGTTTAGCTGCCAAATTACATCACTTAAAATTCTAGTTCCTCCCATGTGCTTACTGGGAAAATGGAACTAATGTTTCCTCGGCCTCTCCTCTCCCTCTTTGTAAGGTTGCCATCAACATCAATTGTTGATGAAGATAAAGAAGAGACTGAGAAAGGTGATAATGATAGCAGTGAGAATCAGGACAGCTCCAAGTGCTACAGTGACGAAAATCAGGAGGAAGTTCCTATGCCAGGGTTCAAGTTGCCTACTACTGTCGTGAGAGGGTGGCTGTCAAACTCTTACTTGCCCGGCATTTCAAGGGATGGATCAGAAGTCAGGAGACCGAGATTCGGCCTGCACTGCTTAGGAAGTCGGCCTGAGAATAAATATGTAGGTTCAAAGCGTAGTAGAAATGGATCTAAAATGGAGTAGGCGGTTCTGTAAGATTTGGGCCCGTCCAAGCTAGCTCTTGGGCTTCAGATTGTCTCTCAAAGTACCTTTTAAGCCCTCCGACCACGAATTTTTTAGTTTAAAATAGGTTTTATCTCCCTCATATGCATATAAAAAACTACCAACCGGTCTTTGATTAGACCAAAAGTAGGGCTGTTCACCAGTACCGGCGGTGGGCCGGTTAACCGGCACTGCCACCGCCACCGGTACCGGTCACCGCTCCCAACTTAGTAGCTGGGGCAGTGCCGGTTGCCATTTTCACCAAAAAGCGGTGAAAATGGCGGTGGTAGGCGGTTCACCGCCAAACCGATTTTTTTTAAGACGTTACGACGTCGGTTTTCCTTTAGTAGCTTAGGGTTTATTTTTTCACTCGCCCCTCCTTCATTTCACGCACTCTCTTTCTCCTTCAGGCTTCAGCCCCGCAGGTCTCCTTCAGCCGACAGCCGCACCCCCCGCAGCTCTCTCGCTCTCTCTCCAGTTTTGTTGCGGTTTGCTGCTGGGTTTGAGATTTTTTATGCGATATGGTTACGATTTTCTGTTTTGTGGATATTTTTGAGATTTGGTTGCAATTGATTTGTGGATTTTTTTTTTGCGATTTGCTGTTGGATTTGTGACTCTCTGGGATTTGGTTGCTGTTGGATTTGTGTGCGATTTGGTTGCTGTTGAGTTTTGCTATTGGATTTGGTTGCGGTTGAGTGTTGTTGTTGGATTGGTTGCAATTGGTTTGTGGATTTGTTGCGATTTGGTTGTTGTTAGCTTTTTGTGCGATTTGTGGCTTTCTCTGGGATTTGGTTGCGATTTGGTTGCTGTGGAGTGTTGGATTTGTGGTTTTTTGTGATCTCCGGTGTAGGTAGCGGTAACC
This sequence comes from Myrica gale, assembly GCA_963930655.1. Classification (NCBI taxonomy): domain Eukaryota; kingdom Viridiplantae; phylum Streptophyta; class Magnoliopsida; order Fagales; family Myricaceae; genus Myrica; species Myrica gale. The sequence goes on from OZ005601.1 coordinate 7,277,824, forward strand.
GCTACCGCCACCGTTAAGGGCCGATTTTTTCCCTAAACGGTGGCGGAGGCGGTGGAGAGCATAACCGCCACCGATTATGCACAACCGTAACCAAAAGGAGGCAGAAGAATTATAATCTGAGTATGGCTGTGTTTGCATTGTAAAATTTTACCCTTCCTAAAATTTTAACACAATAAAATATTACAATATAATCTCTCTCCCCATCAAATCATTATTTTTCACTACAAACAAATATAAAAAAATATCTCTCTCTTCACTTTTTCACTAAACCCAATACCTAAAATTTTAACAACACTAAAATTTTACAAAACAAACCCACCCTATATCATATTCTTCTTATTTAAGCACATAAAATAATTGATGTGGCTTGTAAAAATAAATTGCGGTAGGAAGCCGTATTGGGAGGTGTCTTTTATGAACTCTATGGGTTCACCTAGTAATTAAGATTTGAATTTTGATATTTTACTCTTGTTAAGTTTAAAATTTTATAGATGTTATTAATTTTTTAAAATCATTCTCATAATTTTTAATTTAATAATTATTTTATTTTATATGGAATAAAGCAACTGCATAGCTCTAAAATGGGAAATTGACATTTTAGTTTGGAAAATATGCAATTTGGTCACTAGGTTTACAACACGCTTACCATTTAGTTACTGAGTTTCATTTTTTTACTATATGGTCACTGAGAATATATAGTTGTGACAATCTGGTTTTTCCCTTAAACCTCCGTTAAATTTTTAACGGAATAGAGATCGACCGGTTTACTTACTGTTACGGCAACGGTAAATTATAGCGGTCGACCGCTACATGAAGAGGTCGACCGCATCATACCTAGTGACTAAATTGTGCTGTAAATTTAGTGACCAAATTGCATATTTTCCTTTTAATTTTCCTACGTGGAGGCATTGCCACGTCAACAGACGTTACACGTGCATTAATTAATAAGGCAGATCACTGGCCAACTCAACAGCTAAATAAAATGCCAAAAAGTCTCAAAAGGCCTCGTCCCTTCAAACTCACCCCGTCGTCCCTTCGAACCACACCTGCAGGAGGAATTCGGGGAAAAGTGTGGCGCCTCTGGAGATCTCCTAAACAGAGGCTATCATTTCGACGAGAGAGTACACAGCCACGATTGCATTCACTGCGATTCTGCGAACACGGATCTGCAGGAGTTCCGAGATCGTAGCCTGCATTTATTGGGCCAATAAGAAAATCTAAGTTCTCTGTTAGGCTGCCGAGAAGCGAGAAGAAAATTGAAAAAAGAAGTGTATATTTTTAATTTTCTTTTTGTTGGCTGACATCAAGTAAAGAACTTATGCTGTCTCCGTGTACCGAAGGTTATTGTTATGAGAGCGAAATTGTATTTGCTCACGGTTGTGCAATAGTTCCCGTATCTTAAAAAGCATAAATTGTTTCCAGAAAACAGAATGGCGAAGTTTCTAACTGCTGACTGTAAAGAATAAAATTTTCATTTGATATCCAGCTATTTCTTCTAATAAGAGGAAAGGGAGCTCTAAATGAGATAAGAGTGTTAAGTGGTGTTAGACTTTCTTAACTTCAAAAGTTAGCGTGAGAATTGAGGATTTTTCTCACTTTTAAATTGACCACTAATCCATTCCACAGTCTATGTGAGATAATTTTCGACAATTTCTCCCTCGAATATCGAGCCCTGGGTTGGGTGAAGACAACTTGTTTCTCCTATAGATTATTGGATCCGAGACTTATTGATAAATCTAAGTTCAGATATCACTGTTACATGTTCTTGTACATTCTCAACTCTAAAAACTAATTAAACACTTGAGACTTTTCCTCGTACTTATAAACTGATCACCAACTTTTTTTACCATCTATTGGACCAAACCCCGCCCCCCCCCCCCCCCCCCCCCAACAAATGTCAGCGTAACTAAAGGGGTAAAAATCGTACCAATGCGGAGAAGCGGGAGTTGGAGAGCATGAAAAACAGAGGAGCCCAGCGAGGAGCAAAAGGCTGCGAGGCGAAAGACGAGGATAAGAGACTTTTGAAGTGCCGAAGTTTCTATTTAGAAAAAAAAAAAAGTGCCGAAGTTTCTGTTCGGACACGGTGGAGTGGAAGTGATGAGTGGTACGGCCTAGGGGTGGGCAGACGGCGGTGAGGGGAGTTGTCTAGCTGTTACGGAGCTGTGAGTTTGAAGCACAACGCCGTTTGAGACTTTTTGGGCATTTTATTCAGCTGTTTAGTCGGCCAGTGACCTGCTTTATTAATTGTGTCACGTGTAATGTATGTTAACGTGGCAGAGCCTGCCTGATGGAACTGGATGATTTTGTGAAAATTGATAATACTAAAAGATCAAAATATTGAAGTTTTAATGTGAATGAAGTGACTAAAATTTAGGGCTAAAATGTTAATTTTTAAAAAATTAATCGGGTAGACGTACAAAAAATCTCACATAGAAACTTGCACAACTCAAAAGAATATGCCAGATGCTTTAAAAGAACGACATAGAAATAAGATGCAGATTTCTAGTATCACCACATAATCAATTACAGGGACAATTGTTTTTGTTATTTATATTTTTTTCAGATTATTATTTAATTTTTAAATATTTTTATAAATTTTAATTCGTTTTAACTCATCCTATAAATTATATTTTTCATTATTATTTTATCCATCAAACGACTAAAGTTGTTATATGGAATGATTTATATCCCACATAACATATAAGTGACTTTCTACTTACTTGAAAAAATTTTAACCTCGTTTTATTCTTTTCTGATCTTCTATAATATTTATAGTAATTTATAGTTACAAAATAATATGTAATTAGTTATTTTTAAAATTTTAAAGAATAAAAGATGAATCACTTTTAATTAAGTTAATTAAATTTATCTTTTTTAAATAAAGAAAAAATCACTTGTAGTTTAAATAGTATAAAAATATCGAATAATTTGTGAAGTTATTTAAAAATAAGGTGATAATTTGAAAGAAAAAATTATAATTAATTTTTGGGATAAATGCATGTCATGCCCCTGTGGTATGCGGTAATAGCAAATATGCCCCTGAGGTAAACAAAGTCTTTTTCATACCCCTGAGGTAAACATTTCGGAGCAAATATGACATTTCGTTATGTGTCATTTGAAACACTAACGGTAAATGCTGTCGTGTCAAAATTAGACACGTCAGCACCAATCACAACTCGACACCTGGTATTTTCGAAAAAAAAGGGAGAACCCCCGAGCGGCAAAGGGAGCCCAGATCGCCGCCGCGAGGGGTGGCCGCCAGCTAGGGCTGAACAAAACCGGACCGCAGACCGGACCGGACCGGAAAACCGGACCGGATTTGCGGTCCGGTCCGATTTTAATTTTTTTAATGCGGTCCGGTCTGGTCCGGATTGAAGGACCGCATTTATGCGGTCCGGTCCGGGTAAAAAATTATAAAATGCGGTCCGGACCGGACCGGACCGCATTTTATATTTTTTTTTAAATTTTTTTTAATTTTATCTCTGCATTGCGCAGTGCACACTGCGCAAAGTGCAGTCAAATCAAACTTTTTTAATTTTTTTTTTAAATTAAATACGCATTGCACAAAAATTTTAAATTGTAAAGATCACAATAAATAGCTGCAGTGAGAGAGCTAATTGTTCAATCTACATGGAAGATTTTAAAATTTAAAATATAATTCGTATATTATAGCTTTAGATCGAACAAAATTTGGATTCACCCTCTAAATCAATCTTGGCTTTCTCTTCTTCCAGGAATTCAAACTTGGTATGCAAACTTTACAAAGCAAAGCCATATTCTTGCAGTATTTTATAAACAAATAAATAATTTAAATATATATATTTTTTAATAACGAAGAAATCTTAAATGTCTTTATACATTAGGTTCGAACTGATTTAATTTAATTTGAACGCACTGTAATGTATTACCATTCTGAACTAATCCCGAAGAGATGGGGTTTTGAATTACCGATAAATGCAAGAATAAGGAGATGTTTCAGCGTTTACCATTTGCTTCGGGCAGCATTTCCACGTCAACTTCCATAATTTATTACGAGGGAAATTACTTCAAATGATACAATTAGATGAAGTCTATAATCTGCGCATGCCATCGAAATTTAAAAAAAAATATATATTTTAAAAAAAATCACTGCACAGTTACACAGTAGGCTGCAGTGCCTACTGCATGCCGTTCGAAATTGTAAAAAAAAATATATTTTTTTAAAAAAAGTCACTGCAGAGTAGGCTGCAGTGCCTACTGCGCAGAGCAGTAGGCACTGCGCATTCCGTTCGAAATTTAAAAAAAAATTATTATTTTTTTAAAAATCGCTGCGCGGCCGCGGTAGACTGCAGTCTGCACGTTCGATTTTTTTTTTTTTTTAAAAAAAAATAAATCCGGTCTGGACCACTTTAAAAAGTGGTCCAGACCGGACCGCATTTTATAAAACCGGACCGGACCACTTATAAGTGGTCCGGTCCGGTCTTTAAATATAAGACAACCGGAAATGCGGTCCGGACCGGATTGCGGTCCGAAAACCGGACCGCATTTCCGGTTGTTCAGCCCTACCGCCAGCCACCCCCGTGGCTCGCATCGCGCGGGGGTGGCCGGCAGGGTGCCACCCGTCTCGTGATCGCCGCTCGCGAGAACGGCGCGCGCCACCCCTGAGCAGGGGAGCAGCAGGGGTGGCTCGCGGCCACCCCTCGCGGCGCGCACTCCGTTCGCGCGACGGGGGAGCCTAGATCTGGGCTCCCCCGTCGCCGGGGTGGCACCCTGACGGCCACCCCTCGCGGCGGCGAAGGGAGCCCAGATCCCTTTGCCGCTAGGGGGTTCTTCCCCTATTTTTTTTTTCGAAAATGCTAGGTGTCGAGTTGTGATTGATGCTGACGTGTCTAATTTTGACACGTCGGAAATTAGACACGTCGGGATTTACCGTTAGTGTTTCAAATGACACATAACGGAAGAGCATATTTGCTCCGGAATGTTTACCTCAGGGGTATGAAAATGACTTTGTTTACCTCAGTGACATATTTGCTATTACTGCATAACACAGGGGCATGACATGCATTTAACCGTTAATTTTTTTAAATGGATGTGTATGCTAATCTAACACGCTGTCCAAGGTCTCCGTACTCCCGGTATATTATCACCGCCACGCGTCCCCTCACTGCGTCCAGCCGCCCTACCAGCAGCTCCGAAGACAAATGATTTTCTTATGACGTGGCATGCACTGAGACAGCAGCACAGGACACTCCTGATCCACTTCCGTGCCGATCCCCTTTTTTCAGTGTTGGTTCTGCCGCTCTGCTGTCTCTTTTGCCTCAGCTTCTTGCTCCCGATTCTTTCTCCTCTAACGTTTTGTAATTTTCTGGTTCCCCTGTATGTCATACGTTTGAAAGGACGAGCAAAATCGAATCTCCAGGGCTTTGTTTTGGACTTCATCACGGAGCGTCCCTCTTTCTCACTGTATCGGTAAGTGCACGAGTGTGTATACTTGTGTCTGTTTGGTTCCATAGAAACTGTAGTATGAGAGATTAGTTTCTGTTTTCTTAGCAACTAAACGGATTTTTTTATTAAAGTTAGCTGTCTCTCTTGTGTGGGATGTGGATTGTTTTCAATCTTGAGGCGGCTAGGCGGTACTTATGGTTGTTGGGTGGTATTGGCGTTCTCACTCCCAAAAATTAGCTGAATTCACGCTGATACCACCCACTTCTTCCACTGTGAGCAGTAGCGGAACCGGCTCCAATTCTAAAGGCGGAATGACAAGAAATTTTTTTTCCTTGCTAAAAATTGTCTTACAATTACAATATCCTGTTCTAAATCGTTCAACCCATAGAAGTCTCCTGTTCTAAATCGTTCTATGTAAGTCACCAACACGTATTATTACTAAACTTCAATTTGTGACACATTTTATTTTATCTTATCTTTTGGAATATCTCTATATTTTCCCTATGAAACGATCTATGATTGATATGTTGGAAGCAGCCAGTAGTTGGTTGTCCCTGTCACTGGCTATTCGATTTTCTCCAGATTACTAGTCTATCAAGCCCATTCTCCAAGATGGCTATAATATATATGTAAATTCCGCCCCTGACTGTGAGACTAATTTCAACGATCTTTTTCTGAAATATCGGACTCTGGTTGGATGGAGACAACCTTTTTCTCCCGTAGACAGTTGGCTCTAAAACTTATCTGTAAAATGAAGCTACATCTAGCCTTTCATAAAACCTGAGCACGTGAAAGAGAAAAGTTATCTCTTTTTTTTTTTCTCTCTTCTTTTAATTGATTTCTCTTTAGATTTATAAGTTAAAACACTAATAAACTTTGAGCCTTATTAAAAGACCCCAATTGTGCTTTCCTTGAAGGAATTAATCCAACAATGGTTTCCTGATTTATTTAGGTACTACGGACTAAGATGGCTTTCAAGCTTTCGCAGTATCTTCTTGTCTGAGCGGATGGCTTATGGAGTATATAGACTGTTTTAGTTCGGATAACTACTACGAATATGAACCAATGAAAAAAAACTGGAAATTCGGGACATTTATGGTGCTGTGTATTGCCTAAACTTTTTGGACCCGCTTAAGATATATGTGGATCGAATCAGTTATTTAGCGATTTTCTAGATAAATGATGGCGAAATTTAGTAAAAGAATAGGCTGAGACAAGCTTGAATTGTTCTTTTATAGTGCTTCAATTGGTGTGTCTCAATGTTATGAACATTCGTTGCTACGATTGAACCTTCCATAAGCAAAGCATTGTATTATAGCGAGGTTACTCACAGGCATCATTTCTTTTGGCCATCCCTCTTATGATGTGGGGTCAGTATCTAAAGAGTATTTAGGTTGTGTTTGAGTGTTAAAATTTTGGGAAGGTTAAAATTTTAGTGTATTGGATTTGGTGAAAAAATGAAGAGAGAGATGATTTTTATATTTATTATAGTGAAAAGTAATGATGTGATGGGGAGAGAGATATTATATTGTAATTTTGTATTGTGTTAAAATTTTAGAAAGTGTAAAATTTTGGGGAACAAACATAGCAGGCTATGTTTGAACTTCGAAGAGAAAAGGAAAGCGTGTTGACAAAGTCAGTACTGCCCCTTGTCTGTTTCTTCCGAATGTTTCCTGTGTTAACTGGCATTGTAGAGTGATGAAACAAGTAATCAAAGATATTACTAAATGTGGTTGGAATATGAGTTTTCTTTTTGACTTTTCGAGAGGCAACAAAAGTCAAATTGCGAATGAGGAAGGTCTGTTTGATGATGACATTAAATTCTCTTCTAACTCTGTTTTAAGCCTGTGCAATTGTTATTGCATCTACTCATGTAGGAATAAATATATTGGAAATTTTAAATCCTCATTTTCCCTGCATGCAAAGATATTTAAATCCTCATTTTCCCTGCAGTTTTGTTATCTTTGCATGCCATAGGGATCCAAATGTCAGGGGTTAAGGTTCCCTTCCCAAAGGGTTGGTTAGGGAGATTACAACCCCATTATGACGTAACTTATCATTTTTCCATCACCTTGATAAGGACTGTTAGACTATTGGGTGCACACTTGGTGCTCATTTGATACCGAAATTGTTTCTGCAGGACGGAAATATGACTGAACAGATTGGAGCAGCAAAGCCAGCAGTTTTCTTCGAGTATGAACTCTTTGAAGGAGACCCTGACCGCCTTAGAACTGTCAAAGCTACACCAACTCAGGCTGATCCATGGATTGATCCTTCCTCATTGAAACTTAGGCACAGGATCGGGCGGGGCCCCTTTGGCGATGTTTTCTTAGCAACTCATCACCAGTTGGGTCATGATTTTGAGGAGTATCATGAAGTGGCTGTCAAAATGTTACATCCACTAAAGGAGGGCCATACTAAACATTTTCTGGACAAGTTTGAGGACTTATTTTCAAAGTGCCTAGGGCTCCAATGTGTTTGTTGGTTGCATGGTATATCAGTAGTCAATGGAAAGGTGACTTTCTTGATCAATGACTCCAGATATTTGTTAACTCATTCTTTTCTCTGTCTTGCAATATGAGTTCTGATGTCTTGGCAGATCTGTATTGCAATGAAATTTCATGAGGGATCAATAGTTGATCAAATGGCTTGGCTCAAAGGCGGCAGGTTTCAGTTGGCTGACGTTTTAAGGTGTTGTTTTTGGGGGGTTTTATTAATTTATTTATCTATTTTTGAAATAATGTTATTTAACCTGCAAGATAGGGTGGGTCTGGGTAACGTTCTTTAACACGAATTTTATTGGGTAACTGTGTCAACTCCTCAGATCGGACAGTGGCTTTGCTGTTTAAGAGGTCTCACTTAGTTGTGAAATGTGCAACATTCTGTTACAAAGATATCCTAATATATGCTTTAATCAAATTTAGTAGATTTACATGAATAGTCTAAAATTCATCAGAATATTGTGAAGCATAGTATTGATTCAGATGGTTAGACATAGTCTTAGCGAATGCTGATACTTACAGGTATGGGATTGATTTGGCAAAAGGGATTCTAGAGTTGCATTCAATTGGGGCCCTGGTGCTGAACCTTAAGCCTTCTAACTTTCTGCTTAACGAACACGGGCAAGTGGTTTTGGGAGATTTTGGGATCCCGTATCTACTTCGTGGAGTCGCATTGTCTGATTCAGATATGTCTCTCAGACTTGGAACTCCAAACTACATGGCGCCAGAACAGTGGGAACCTGAAATTAGAGGTCCTATATCCTTTGAGACAGATTCATGGGGTCTTGGATGTAGCATATTGGAGATGTTAACTGGTGTTCAGCCCTGGTTTGGGAAGTCAACTGAAGAAATATATCACTCAGTGGTGGACAACCAAGAAAAACCACATATTCCAAGTGGCTTGCCTCCTGCTGTCTTGAGTGTTATCAATGGTTGCTTTGAATATGATTTCCGGAATCGGCCTTTAATGACAGATATTGTCCGTGCATTTAAAAGGTATTCACTGTGAACATCATTGTTGGTCTTACGTATGATCTTAGGTGACATAGTTATCTCTTTTTCTAAGGAGATGTTTATCAAAGGCTGTGTAGCAGTCTTCTGAGGCAGACTTCGTTTTCTTTGGGTAGTGTGTGATTCAATGTCATGGCCTTCCTGTATTTGAATCGTATTTGTTTTTCTTTTCCTGGTACCAGTTCATCAGATACATATGCTCTTGGAAGGAATTGCCAATTAAGATTGATAAATTTGAAGAGTCACCTGATGGAGAGCCTTTTTCTGGGAGAAAAAAAAGGGTGAAAAAACATTTAAGGCTCGGATGATTTGAGGGAGACTTGGTTAATGTGATGTTGGAGAGATTGCAGCTCTAAATCTGTTTCATCCGAGTATGATGAAAGATAGAAGAAAGGGAAAGAGGTCTTCTTATCAGAATATTTTGATTTTTGCATAATAGAAAATCCTCAAGAAAACCGAATAATTTTTATTGTGTAAGCGATTACACACACTGCAAGTCTCTCAAAAGTATCCTTAGTTCGACATCAACACAGAAAAAAACACGTAGCATCTAATGTCCTTATATTTTTAAATATAAGGACATTAGATGCTACGTGTATTTTTCTGTGTTCATTTTCATAAACGATCAGCGTTCATTTGGGTTATCCTTTTGTGGGTTTTCTGGATTTTCTTAGTTTCTTAGCTTGTATGCTTTAGTTTTTGTCAGTATAGTCTCTTGTACTGTCACTTCTCTTTTTCTTTAATAAGATTGGCTTACTTATAAAAAAAAATTTGCGTTCATTTTCTTTGCCCTAGAGGTAACGTGTTCCCTGCATTCTATCTTATGTCAAGCTTATTCTGGCCCAATTAATGGATGAAGAAGTTTCAGGATGACTTCTAATCTTCCTTGACTTTTAATAAGATTGACTTACTTATCAAAAAAAAATTTAAGTTCATTTTCTTTGCCCTAGAGGTAACGTGTTCCCTGCATTCTATCTTATGTCAAGCTTATTCTGGCCCAATTAATGGATGAAGAAGTTTCAGGATGACTTCTAATCTTCCTTGATACATGTATTATGTTTCTCATTACTAGGAAGCTAGAGTCATTTGAAACATTTGGTGGATTTCCCAGGTAGGTGTGCATGCCTGTTTCACATGCATTTGAACCACATTCTTTAATTGTTTTACATATAAGTCCAGGTTCATGTTGATCAATCCAAGAAATAACTATAATAGAAAAGGGGGTGGGGGGTGGGGGAGAAGAAGCTATATTGCTGTCAAACCAGGAATTTCTCATCTTTGTCCATTAGTAGTTGATTATTGTTGCCAATAGTTTAAAATAACCATATTTGTGTTTGCTTTCCTTTATGTTGTACAACTCTCTGTCTCTGTGGAAATTAACGCACTGAAAGAAGCACAATAGAATGTCGTAGCTCTATTCTTTCATTATCCTGTGTTTCTTACCTTCTTTTATCTGTGTACTGATTATCTCTGACCTAATTCACAGCTCACAGAATGCAGTTTCAAGTGACGGAGAATCACTTAGTTTAGGAAGCAGGCCACTTAGAGATAAAGTAAGTGATGATGGTTATACTACATGGTCTCTTTCCAAGGATCATATTGAAGTAGGTGACATGGTTCGTTCAAGAAAGCCATTTAATTCATGCAAACCCAAAACTTTGGATATACCTGAAGGCAAGGTGGTTGCTTTGGAGAGTGACGGTCATAGAGACAGTTTTGTTCTGGTGAAGATACCTGGAGCACACAACCCTCGAAGATTACAAGTGTCAACAATCGAGAGGGTTACATCTGACTTCGCTGTGGGTGATTGGGTGCGTCTGAAAGAGAAAAACAGCAGGCACTCTTCTGTGGGAATTATACACTCGTTAAAGCGGGATGGGAGTGCAACAGTTGGATTTATTGGGTTAGACATTCTTTGGAGAGGGAACTCTTCCGAGCTTCAAAAGGCTCATCATGCTTATTTTGTTGGACTGTTTGTGAGGCTGAAAGCAAATGTGCTCACTCCCCGGTTTGAGTGGCCTCGTAAGAAAGGAGGAGCGTGGGCCACTGGGAGGATATCACAGGTCCTTCCAAACGGCTGCCTCGTTGTGAGTTTCCCTGGGAGGTTCGTGTTTGGAGATGAATGCAATATTTTCTTGGCAGACCCAGCTGAAGTGGAACGAGTGTCTTTTGATACTTGTCCGGGAGTAGTGCAGAAGTACCAACACGTTGAGGATTTTCACTGGGTTGTTAGGCCACTTGCAATCACTTTTACTTTATTCACAGCCATGAAGCTTGGCTTATTTGTTGGACAAAGCACAGGTGCAAGATGGAAGAAAAGCCCGAGAAATCGCAAGCGGCGTCAGGATGGCCAGACTGGTGGAAATCCCAGTTGGCTTCCACCACCAGTTGCAAATATGCTCTTTAAGGAAGGTGTTCCTACTTCTACTTCCAGGTAATTTATTGATATCAGGCCGCTGTCAAGTTCGTTAAAACCTCCGGACCGGTGAGCAAGCAAACAAAAAGAATCGCTTTTAGAGCAATTGGTTCAACGCCGCTAAGACTACAACTTCATAATCTAATGTTGTCAGAAAACGAAGTACAACTTTTTATTCTAATGCTGTTAGAAAACGAAGTCTGTTTATAGCTAGAAATCGATAGATTTAACTATGTATATACTATACAGTACAAGATGTTTAGTTGTTGTTGTATGCCTCGTCTTTACATAATTATTTCAATGTTCACAAGAACTTGTTGGACCAATGCAAACGTTGATTTATATATATATATAACTAATATGTCTCTTGTAGTTGTCACCATTTAAAACTTAGTGGATTGATTTGCGATCAAAGTGATTAATTTTCTTGAATAGAATCTCATTTTAATGTTAACTCTCTCTGATTTAAGTTTATATACACAATATATGAATACATGCTGGTTTTAGATTAATATCTTTGGGACTTGTAAGATCTTGATGTTGCTTTTTGTTATGATGTTATTCGTAGAATGAAAAGTATGCTTGAGGTAATTGAAATTTTTAAGAGGACATGTTCAATCTTTTGATATTCTATTGGATCCGCACTCTGTACCATCTTGGAGATCGAATGTTTGAACATGTCCTCTCTTTTTATTCACTTGTTAAATGAAAAGTATAGATGAGAGCTTGAGTACTCTTCCTTCCAATAACAAGAGAGGGGGCAAGTTGCAGAGCCTAAACAACTTTGCTCTAATATTTGTACATAGTTAACATTAATAGTACAAACTAATTGTTGCATATTTTCAGATAACTTTGCCTACCAACATAAAACATCATATCGTACTATGTACACATATCGAAGCCAACTATGACGAACTTTTAAAGTGAAATAACTGAATTTTTTTTTCATACGCAATGCTAAAAATTGTCTTAGAATTACAATATCAAAAATTAAAGACTAAAAATATTGAAATACACATATCGTACTATGTACTACAACTGAGAGGGGGCAATTGGATACTGCATTTTTGCATCTTCTGAAAATGTTGCAAAACGACTTCGTTATCTATAATTTCAAAAATTTTCCGCTCGATGTACACTATCATGCAATCATTCATCCAATCATCTTTCATCATATTACGCAAATCAATCTTGATAATCTTCATCGTAGAGAGCTCTCTCAACGGTTGCAGTCGCAACTGGTAAGACCAATGCCAACTCAATAAGCTGATAAACTAGTGGATACAAAATATTTTTTCTAGTCTCAACCATCTTCACAGCAAGACCTCTAATATCTTGAAACCTAGAAAAAACATAATGAAATCTAACATCTCTAATGTAGGTGTCAAGCTGATCTTTAAGAAACAACTTCTCAGTTGAGAAATCTTCGGGATAAAATTCAGCAAGACGACATAACCTGTCAAGATCAAATGTTGAGAATGAGTCCCTTGGATCAAGACATACTATGCAAAGAAGTAACTCCGTACTTGCTTCTGTGAAACGATCATTCATCTCTTGAGTAATTAAATCAATAACCTGACAAAACACTTCCACACGAAAATAATGCAAATAAGTAATTGTTTCATCCACGCCTCGAACGACCGCAAAGTTGGTATAATATCTTCCATATTGGACACATTAATAGAATTATTCAGACAAAATATTTTGATTTGTTCCAAAAATTCATCTCATCCGATCTCCCTCAACTCCTGCAACCGTTCCTTCACAACCCTAAACTCATAGCATTAACAATGTCTCGATCCTTTCGCTGTAAAGCTTGTGACAATGCATATGTAATTCTCATTATCTTCCTCAACAAATGCATAGCAAATACAAATTCATAACTTTGCATCTTATTCATCAAACTAGTATCAATTTCAGAACTAGTAGACACATTAGGAGTATTAGACGACTTCACGCTTCGTGGCTTTTTTGTGAAAGACCTTTCCCTTATCTAAACAAAACAAAACAAAATTCATACAAATTAAACAAAAACTAACTTAACATGGAAACAAAAACTGATATAATGACTGATATAAGAAGCCACTATTTGTATATAGAAAGACTACCTTAACATGAAAACAAAAATTCAAAATAAAACGCAATGGAATCAGTTCTTATCTAATAATCAAATAATTTTTCCCAAATTATTAACTGTATAAGATATATAGCTAAATCAATCAAGTATACCGAACCATCAAAAATTAAAGAGAACCTGCAACTATTCCTAGATATTGACAAAAAAGAAAGATGCTGGTGAAAAATTAAAATGCAAGAATTCTATTTTATATATAATTAATTCTGCATAACATGTCATATTTTGGAATCAAAACATAATTCAAGATAATTACAAATTCTCAATATCAATCATACAAATTAATTTCGCAAGACAAGATAGTAATAAACTGAACAATATCAAAATATAAGTATAAATTAATTCACAAAAAAGCACTTAAATTCACAATTTCACCCAAAAAATCATTCAGAATTAGACATTGATCAGCCATTCAAAATCAAAATTATCAAATCCAACATAATTTATTTATAATTTTATTAACCTTTTAGGAGTGGACAAGGTCACAAGAGTTAACTGCTAAGAGGTCTGTGGCGCCGGTGTGAGAGAAGAAAATCTGAAAAGTGAGGCCCGACTCCCGAGGGATAGAGATAATTAGATTTAGAAAAGTGAGAAAGACAACTAAACAAGTGAGAACTGAGAAGAAAGGAAGCCGGAAGGAAAGGCTGAAAGTCATATTTGGGAGGCTAGGCGGCGCGCACTGTCGTGTGTTTGTGAGAGAAAATATATGAGAGAGGAGGTGCCTGACTTCAACAGCGTGAGAGAGAGGGCTGAGAGCAGATGCAAAATTTAACGATTTCTTAGGCTTGAGGGTGAGAAAAATAAAACTGTATGGGTTGTGCAATGTTTGTGGGTTTGGGGCCTTTGAGCTCAAAAATTAAAATCATGGAGGACACTTCGTTTATTCGGAGCCCTGAGGGATAGAGAGTGAGACTTCATGCATCTGTGTTTTACCATTTATTCCCAGACAAGTGAGGCGTGAGGGATATAGTCATAGAGAGAATCATGGAGGAAACTTCATTTGGCTTGGGCCTGGCTCAACCATGGCGGGCCCAGGCCAACCTATTTATAAAAAAAACACATGTGAAATTTATTTTGGGCGTAGCCAACCATGACCGCCGCCATGGTTCGCCATGGCTTGGTTCCGCCCATGGAAATTATCATTGTGTTTTTACCACAATTTAGTTAGGTTGGCTCACCAAATAAACTATTTGTCATGTGAGAAGCTCACTTTCTTTCATGATATATTTTCACATGAGCTTTCTCATTATTTGCAATGCTAAATGAATTTAATTTTAGCCCTTAATTTTTAATATTTTAAATCTAAAATATTTTTTTTGCATTATATAATAAAAAAATTATGTCATTTTTCTTTAGGGTTTGACCCGTCAGATTTATTCGTGACTGCCAATGAGCACGAGTGTATCAACAAAAGCACTTCAGTCTCACGTTAACGATTTCCAATCCCTTTAGCTTTCGGTGGTAGTCAAAAGTTGGATAACCCGCGATTGTTCAGAGGAATTTGCTCGCAAGTAAGAACCATAAAAATACTTCTAAAGTTTTTGGGCACACCAAAAATTTCGCTAGTAGTCCGATAGTAATATATAATATTCCCTTTACCCAAAACAAAAAATTCCTAGACTCAAGACTTGCTAGCATCACATCATTCTTGCAAACAAAAGGAAATCTTTCAGCTGGGATTGTATCCATGGGAGATCTAAGCTGGCATGAAACTTGGCCTAGAAACCCAAAAAAAAAAAACTGTCATTAAACTTCAGAAATCTTTCATGGCATCCCGCAGATCCAATGGTGCTTGACTGAGGCATCCGATTCGTTCATGAGACCGGCCTAAAAATCCCACTGGCAAATGAGATAGGATAGGACCTTTATATCCACGAGCCCAATAAAACGACCATCTTGGCGCCCTCCTAAGTCGGTATAAAAAGATAATCTGCAAATACAATGGTATTGGAAAAAAACGAATCTCAGTTTAAACAGAGATAAATTCCGAGAAAAGCCATCAGAGTTTGAAGGGAAAAGAAAGAAAATAAATGAAAGGAGGGTCATCCCGACCCCTCTTGTAAGCTTCATCTCCTGCTTGAGAAAGTGCATTCGTTTTTCTTTTTCTTTTTCTTTTTTCTGTTCTTGTTTTGTTATGCTTCTGCTAGCATCGTTTACGTCTTGGTTATTCTTTGGGCTAGAAAATGAACTCGGGATGCGTTGCACTTGCACTGATCTTTTTCAATATGGTTCTCGACAATTGTGTTCATTCGACCAATGGTTGGAAGTTCTTGAATTATTTCTCCTTATCCTGTAGGGAAAGCTGATTATGCAAGCGCTTACCTAACATTGATTTGTTTGGCTTCCAAGAAGGCAATGAATATAGAATAAAACGTGAACAGATATAAAATAGAATTATGTGCCGTCCCCCATTTTCACGATGAAAAGAGAAATTTTTTATCGATAGGCTAGCGGCAAATTTGAAGACGAAAAACAACTGCTTCAGTTTTAGTATCCCGCTTATCATTTATATTGATTCGTTAGTTATAAACAAAAGGAAATCTCTACAGGAATATTTGTGATGAGAGTGACACTGAAGAAAGAAAGCAAGATGAAGGGATGGCAAGGGTTAGGGTCCTTGGGGAACTCATGGAAAAAGAATTTAGTCATGGAATTGACGACATGACAGAGAAGTTCCAATGCTTGGTCCTCCATAAGCATGAAAAACACAAACGAGGCAAGTACCAGATTTTCTTCCACTTTCTTTTTCCTTTTTCGCCTTTTCTTTCCTTCCTTTTCTTTTGTTTTTGGTGGTGGTGGGGTAGCTAAGCTTCATGCTGATCTTGGAAAAGATAAAGGAAACGTAAAGAAAATTTGGTGAAAATTGTTGAGCGATTAAACCTTTTTAGGTGTTCCCTTTTCCATTTTGTCAATCTTGCCGAAAGGGCTGAGCTGCCCGAGTGGTTCGCGTTGATCTTCTTCCAGCAGCTGTATGTTCAGTTCTTATGTGTTCTTCAAGCACATGTACAACAAAAGCAAGTTTGTTCTGGGCTTTCGTTTCTTTAGAATTGAATGCGTATTTATTCGTAAATTATGGACATCATGTACATATTATGTGGCCCTTGCCCAACTCCTTGCATGGCTGACAGTTAATAGGGTTATCAGGCGTAGAGCTCATTTCGGAGAAACAGAGTCTCTGGAGGCTAGAGTTTAAGAACAGAGCAGCAAGGCTAGAGAAGCAGCTCAAGACGAGGTGGGAACTTGAGGATCTAATTGAAGAACAACTGGACAGGTTCCGTGCCCATTACAACCGATCCATGGTCCCTACCCTGCTCAAGGATGTGGCCCAACTCCTCATGCCTAAACGGGCTCCTCCTCAGGAACTGGCCTCAATCACCTGGCTTGGCGATTGGCGACCCTCGGCCATGCTGGACCTCGTCCGTGGCCTGACCCGCTCATTGTTATCCTCATCTTGCCACTCGCCAGACTCGGCGAGCAATGAAGACCTCCTATCTCAGCTTATACACGATACACGCATTGAGGAGGCAATACTCGATGAGGAAATGGCCGAGATTCAAGCTACGTGTATTCTACACCTTTCTTTCACTCCAGTGAGCAACCGGTCAGTTGGTTCCGCCTTGGGATGTGTTCAGTCTGAGTTCAAGAAGATCGAACGAGTCATCACTAAAGCCCAAAATCTCAGGTCCACTTTCTCAGGTGTTTGATTGTATAAGGAATAATCGAGCCAAACTAACAGAAATGTGACGACAGACTATTTTGTCATATTATGTGACAGGTTGAAGGCTCTGGAGTTGCTTGTAAAGAAGGTGTTGAGCCAGACTGATGTAGCCGAATTCTTTGTCGCTTTTGAGGGAATTCAAGATGCAATCCACCAGTATGCTGAAAACCAGAGGCTCCGGAAGGGTCCAGTGACTGTGTCTGTCAAGGCCCTGGGGTGTACTTGAAAGAGCAAACAAATGCTGGTAGTAACTCACTCAGACAAAATAGAGTCGGCCAATTGAGTAGATATGTCAGCAGTAGATAGCTTGGTGGGTGCAGATACAACTTTGAATGAAATAAAATCAATCCCACTGCTCTTTCATGAATAAAATGGGAGAGATCGAGAGTTTAGACTAAAGTTTTGAGTCTAGACCTGTTATAAAGATATATAATCCCACCAACTTTGCATTTTCTATTAAAAAATATTTTCCCTTCAAATATTAGTAAAAATTCTAACAGAAAATGAAACATATTTGAAATTAATATTTGAAGAATGCAATGTCTCAAAAATAGACTCCAAATCTTATGGATGTAAAATATAATTAACCCAAAAATAAATTTAGACAGTCCTTTATAAAAGCTTTATAACCAATGCTTTGGTCTAAATATTTTCTCCCTTTCAGGAGAGTGCCCCTAACTTTTGAGATGGAATTCCAATGGTATCAATGGCCAATTTCCTGGAAAATTAGGAAATAATATTAACAAGCACATATTTTGTCAGGCCTCTCGTACCACATTCGGGCTGGAGATGATGGGCCGAGCCCAAATATATCCCTCACCGAAAAGAGACAACGTCTCGTACTCTCGTCGTATTTCTACACTTTGAAATTTATAACCGTGTATTTTAGGGAATTACATCAGACCCTTGCGGGGCTCGAGATCTCTGACCGCACTGCATGGTCCGCATGAAATGTGATTAAAACATTATCCGTTTTTTTAAGATTAAACACTTCCGTATGTTGATTGTTGAACGTAAATCACACGTATATCCATTAACGTACAATAGCGAATTTTGTATTCGATGATTCGGTATGTGTAAATTGTATGAAAATAGAACACAAAGAATTTCGGACAACAATTTCGGAAAATTGAAACCTTTTCTGTATGTTTGCTTTTAATATTTATAGAGCAAGATGATGTTGCACTTTTAAGCGCTCGTCCTTGTCCTCCTCCACCGTCTCATCCACCGCTATAAAACCCTCATTCCACAATTCCAAACCCAACCCTCAAGGCAATCCATATCCAACTTCAGAAGGTAACACACCCTAACCCTAAGCCCAGAATCTCAGATCTGAATTTCGGTGTTACTTTTATTCTTCTATATTTGGAATTGGACCGTTGCAACGGAGAGAGAGGAATCGGAATAAGAATTGCTGTTGATTGTTGTTGAAGAAGAAGAAGAAGAAGAAGAAGAAGAAGACGACGACGACGATGTCTGCTGCTGTGTGTGGGAGCAAGAGATCTTTCTTCGAAGAGCTTCCGCCGTCGCCTCCAGTCTCCAAGAGGCTCCGCTGCTCCTCTTCCTCTTCGCCGATTCGATATTCTGCGCCGTCACTCCTCGATCAGCTCCGCTCTGTTTTTCCTGACATGGAACTGCACGTAACTACCAATTCTCTCGCTCTCTCTCTCATCACATATTATGTATATGTGGAGAGCTTTATAAATGACATTGACGTGTTTGGTTGCTAATAATTGTTCTCTGTTTGGTTTCTGAAGAAAAGGTTCGCTGATGAATTTAAGTTTTGCAATTTATTATGGTTATGTTTTTCTTCTTGAGGATGTAGGTATGAATGGATTCTACTTGAGTTGTCTCTGAATTGATGTTGTCATCAAACTTTTAATCAGAATACTAAGGATAAATTATTGGCTTTACTTAAATCGTATGGTGTTTTTGCTTCAAGAAGGAATCCTTCCTTCGAGGGAGCAAGATTTATTGCTTTACTCTCTTCGAGCAGAATAACTCTAGTCACAATTCTCCTCCAATAGTTTTCCTGTATATTATAGGCTTCCTGTTAAGGTTGGCCATTGTTAAATAGTATGTGTTGCCCTATATAACCTTTGTACCTGAAATCATATTCTGTTTTCACTTCTGATTAGTGATGTTTACCTTTTTATTTTGCTTTGAAATGTTGTTTTTTCTTTTAAGCGGTAATTGATTGCGTGATTGATAGTATACCGTTTTCAGCAGATTTCTTTTCCCATATTTCTGAGCATTTGATAATTGCCTTTCAGATTCTTGAGAAAGCACTACAAGAATGCGGTAATGATTTGGATGCTGCTATCCAGAGGCTGCATGAGCTTTGCCTAGGATCTGCAGAGGAAAATTCAGGTCGTGCTGAAGAATCAGATGCAATTGTTGAGAAAGGTATATTATGTACTCCAATCTGCACAGGTTTTCATTGAAATGGACGTCTATTATTAGGTATTGAGCATTTGTGACTAGTCTTGTGAATAGCTATCTTTGGTTATCGTAGGGTCAAACCCTTATCCTCAGGGCTTGGAATGTCCCCCCCCCCCCCCCCCACCACATACAGTTACCTAGAGAAAAAAGTAGCTATTCCACCTATCTACCTTTGGCGTGGTTTTGATCAAGGCATTGAACGGAAACAGTAAAGTCTTTGAGAATATAATCACTTCGAAATTGCTTTCCATTCCTGAATTTAGTCGTGTGCCGTAGAGATCTGAGCGCTAATCCAGCAACTCTGAGTTGCACTGTTTCTGATTAGTGTCTTTTATGGGAAAAATCTCACAGCTGCTTGGAAATTTAATAGGTGCATTGACAAATGATGGAAATGATGTTATGCCTGATCATTTGTGGGCTCCAAATAATCTTCCCACGGAAGGTGCTGAATGGGTTGACCTGTTTGTGAGGGAAATGATGTGTGCCACCAGTATGGATGATGCCAAAGCCCGTGCTACAAGATTGCTTGGGAATTTAGAGAAGTCCATCAGTTCAAGTGCTGGCGAGGCAACGGAAACTCTTTGCAAGGTGGGGTATTTCTCTTTCTCATGACGACATCTAGGTTTCGGTTGCATTTCTTCTTAAAATGTTTACATGCTCTTTTTTGAATAAATATAGAGAAATAGGAGTACTAAAAAGTAAAGGGATAGTTGCTGGATGGAAAAGTAGATGGTTAGATATCAGTCTGGCGTTGATTATTTTCTTTCAATGAGATCCAAACTGAATATATAATGGTACTTAATCTTTCAGCACAAATATTATTTCCCAGTTTAAGTTTTTAAGATGAATTGCCATTTAATAATGGCAGAATGATCTCTCTATCGGCTTCTTTTTGAACTGGCTTTCTAGACTTAATAGTGTTTCCAAATATCAGGAAAATGTGATGTTGAAGGAACAAATTGAAGGACTCGTGCGGGAGAATACCATCCTTAAGCGTGCTGTGGCCATCCAGCATGAACGCCAGAAAGAGTACGAGAATGTGAACGGAGAGTTGCACCATTTTAAGCAGTTGATATCTCAGTATCAAGAGCAGCTGAGAACACTTGAGGTCGGAATGAGAAACCTTTTGTAATTCTTTTTCTGCTCGATTATTTGTTGTTGTAGTTTAATGGGGCAAAGTGAGCTCCTCCTGTAATGCTCAAGGCAAATTTGTTTTATTGCCTACTGATTTGTCCAATTTCATGTTTTGGGATGCAGATGAACAACTATACCTTGTCAATGCATCTGAAGCAGGCCAATCGGAGCAGCTCTATTCCCGGACGATTTCATCCCGATGTCTTCTAAGAGCAAGATGAAAGTTAAATGTTTGATAATAGGTCGGAGAGGATGCTGCATCCGTTACTTATTTTAGTTTACCATGTCAAAGGTTGTGTAGTTCATGCATGTTGGGCTAGTTATGTCTTGATGTAAACTTCGTTGTTGGGTGATGCTGCGTGCTCCCCCAGTACGGAATTGTGAGTGATCAGCAATGATTTTCTATCAAATTCCAATTTGTTCAATGAATGTTTGTCTATTCTGTGATTGGCTTGAGTGTAGGATCGTTTAAACGTCTAGCTTTTGTCTATACACTAACGTGTTAGAACAGTTGCTTGCTTGGCTGTGGGTACACGTTTTTATTCGTTAGCACAAGAAAACATTCCGTGTCATATTTATTTCTAGCCCACCAAACGGAATCTGATTATCGCCGTTGGTAAGAAATGGAACCACATAAAACGTATAGAATTCTGTTTCAACGAGGCCATTGAGAGGGTGGGGTGGGGGGTTTGACGTGGAGGAAAGTTTTGGAAGAGAAACGAAAACGTTTACCCGGAATCCGACGTGTGTTTTGGTAGATATGAAGCTGTCCGAAAACTTATCCGTGTCCTGGCGCCGCGCTCCAGGACCGGTATTTTCGGTATTTTTTAAATATAACCTCTATTATTATTTTTTTTTTCTCTTCTGACATATATGACTTTTTTTTTGGGTAAAGTAAGTAATTTGACTCTTTAACTTAAAAAAGAAGAATAAAGTAATTTGACTCTGCGCTGCTCAGAAAGGAAAAACGAACATTGTCCTACCAAATTCCAGGAAAAAAGAAAACTAAAAGAAAAGAGGGTTCTGAACGTGCTGTTAAGAAAGTCACACTCAACACCACACATCTGTTTAGTTCCCCCACCTCCCATAGCCAGCCATCCCCCTTTTCATCTGTAGATAAAAGACAAACCTTTTTCATTCTTCCGTTGCCATTCCCAGCCCTCTTCCGGTGCACTAAACTGCCCGACAGACATGAACAGAATCATAAACCACCTCTTCTTCTTCCTTTGTTCTTAGGAGTTCTATCGAACTTTTCGTCTCCTTCCCATAACCACACAGATTCCTCAATGGCCACCACGTCTCTTTCACTTCTGCAACCTTCTCTCTTCACGCCTTCTTCTTCTTCTAAATCGTCTTCTTCTTTTTTCTGTGGGACGCACAAGAACTTCATCTCTCTTTCTTTTTCTTCGTCCTCATCATCTTCTTCTTTTTATACGAAACTCAATACAAGGGTCTCTGCGGGGCGCTTAAGAACAGTGGTTACTGCTTCCGGGGACTACTATGCTACTCTTGGGGTTTCCAAGTCTGCCACCAGCAAGGAAATCAAGACAGCTTATCGGAGGTTAGCACGCCAGGTACTAAGTTTTACTTGGGTAACTCTGTAATTTCTGCTTTCGAATGATCTAAGATAGCTGATGCTACCTTAGGGTGTTAAATGTGTTAGCGAAGCAATATATGATCTTGTTTGATTCTTTTCAATTAGATTGATATGTTTACCTTGAGTTTTGTTCTTTCTCTAATAATTTGGCCGCTAGTAATACGCACTAAGACGGTACATCTCATAAGAATTCCTTTAAATCCTAACATCTCATTTGTTATTCTTGCCCCAAGTACCACCCTGATGTCAACAAGCAACCTGGAGCAACTGAAAAGTTCAAAGAGATTAGCGCTGCGTATGAGGTATGGATGAGGGTAATGTTTGAAAGTTTTTAATTTGTTTTCAAATTTTGCCTTCACTTCCTCTTTAGTAATGCAATTAATGTTTGTTTGATCTTTAAAGCAAGAAATAAACTCTGGTGTGTCCCAGTTCAGCCTGATTTGGTCCATCTATGCATGTGAATGATTCATGAAAACAGATAAGTAAGGAAGTATGTTATCCTCCCCTCTGCTTCCAATCTAGTCGAATTCCCTGAAAATCATTAGGTAGACTTGCAACATGTGCTGTGTGACCGTGTAAGGTCCTCCTTGAGTCAATTGGAGTTAGATCAACCAAACATGTGTCTGCCTATGTGTTTGTGCCACAATAACATTATATGCATTGTTTTGTTTGTTTGTAGACCCCTCACACTTTTGAAGCATTGTAGACTTTGAAGATTGATTTGAGTGAAGAGTTGTTAATCGAACACAATCAGGAAAAAGTGTATGGCAGGCAACTTGCAATGCTTTAATTTTGATAGAAAGATCAACTGTGTTAATTTCCTTAAAGGTGGTTGCATATAGAAGAACATTTTTTTGAGTTTTGGTTGTCAAGCTCTCTGTCTTGTTTTGTTTATCGGCTTGTAGTGGATTTTGTGCTGGATCGATGTCTTACGACTGTGTACTCAAGTATTCATCTGCATGTAGATCACATCTCTTTCCGTGACACAATTGCTTTCGTGTATAGAAAATGTTGTAAAAATTATAAAACTTCAGAATGTGGTTCACAGTACAGTATTGTTTGAAAGCACAACTTTCAAATAGCGTATTATATTGTCTTTTGAATTCTGAGCTATAACACTGTCAGGTGCTATCAGATGATAAAAAGAGGGCTTTGTATGATCAATATGGCGAAGCTGGAGTTAAGAGTACAGTAGGCGGACCATCAAGTGCTTACACGGTACTCTACTTCTATATTATTTATGTTGTGAGTAGTAAGTCTCGGAAGGTGGCATATACTTGAAGCATTGACCTGTAAGCATGGCATTGGCTTCATTGGAGAATATGTATTGTCAGTGTCTCAGAGCAGCATAGTCTCTATCTGTTCAGTTTCCATTCAGAGTCTCAAGTTAATTTGAGAATCTAAGTGAGCAATGGCTTTTCCACAATAGGAGAAAAGAAGGGAGGGGTGGACGTGGGAGATTAATGACTGATGCTTTACAATTTGATGGCTACCTAGGGCAAAATCGAGCAATAGATTCTGACTGTTTTGGACATATTGTGAGCCAAGCATCGGTTATGCTGTCTCTGTTAGTGTGTGTACATATATGTTGTTTTGTGGTTTTCCCCTCTTTTGTTTGGGGGGTGGAGAAGAGATTTGTGGTAGGGCCCCTAAATGTAGCCTATGGATACTGTTTTCAACTTCTTCCATGAGCTTATGGATTAAAGGTGTCCTACTTTCTCTAGAATTTTTGAGATTTAGCTGTACTTTTAAAGCTCTAAACTTTTTAATTGCTGTTATCTCTCTCCACTTTTCCTCTTAATGTGGTATTTGTTGGAAAATTGGAGTAAATGGAAACCCTAAAAAATGTGAACATTTTATTTACTTACTTATCAAAAATGCTTGATGTTGCTTTCTAGGAGAAATATAGGAGATGAATCTGCATGAAGGTTCCTTTCTACTGTCAGATACTTTCTCTTGAAAACATAAATATGAATTGGTCTCCTTTTATGGATTAGATGCTTTACCGATGTTGGTGTCCCTGATGTTTGTTAGGATCTTCTTTTTGCAGACTAATCCTTTTGATTTGTTTGAGGCTTTTTTTGGGCCAAGTATGGGTGGATTCCCTGGTATGGACTCTGCTGGATTTGGAACTCGCGGACGTACTACTGTTACCAAGGGTGAAGATATACGGTTAGTGGGAATGTGATTAATGTTTTACAGATACTCATTCGTATTTGATTACCACTATCTTCGTACTTGCAAAAATAGAGTTATGTAGTTGCGTGAGAGGTAGTGCTTAGAACGATCTTCCCCCCCCCCCATCTCATCAGCCTGGCGAATAACTAACTTGTTGACCATTTCAGCTGCCAGTGCTAGACATTAGATGACTGGTTCCATTTAAGCTCTGTGCTTAGAAAATGTGACATAACATTCACAATTGTTGTTCTTTGTAACCCAGTATCTACCTTGCTCACAAGGATTGTGGAGTAGAAATGGAGGGAGGGGAGATGGTTGGTTTTGTTTTTTGTTGTGTTGGGGGGGGGGGGTGGGTTTTTACAAAGCCGAGTTAAATCCAATTTGGGAATTTCCTGCAGTTGTTTCGACTCAACAAAATGTGTCCTCTAATTGTAGGACGGCAATGTAGAGGAGAATTTTGTCCAAAAGTGATTGCGACATTTTGCTTGCCATAAAAAGAAGAGGGAAAAGAAAAGGCAAAAAGGGGAAAGGATATAGAGTAGGAAATTGAAGGAAACAGGTTCTGGGCCACCAAGCAATCTTGGGTTTTATTGGTAAGTTACACATTCACTGAGTGAATTTTCTATGAACGATCTCATCCTTCATTTTGTTCTACAAGGAAGGAAGTGCCATTTGGGTTGAGCTCATTTGTACCTCCAGGTGCTGCCTTGCCTATCCAACACTATCTGTTGTTCACTGCAGTCCAATGTTTCTACCCAAGACCATCAAGCCATAGATGGCCATCAATTCCAATCAAATTCATATTGGATTGACTAATCTTCATCATCATTGCACCCATCACTAAGAACAACACCTATATGGTCACCATTTTGTCATGTGCAATGCAAGGAAAGCAGACATTGTCATGCGAAGTGCCAATCTTGAAGATTTGAAAGGTCCTATATTTGATAGTCACACCTCATATAAGTTCCCCAAAAAGGTCATTATTTAATTTAACATGATTACTCACTTGTAGGTTTGGCTTTTATAGAACAGAGTACTAAAAACTGTGGCTAAAATTTGTGACGGGATCAAAAGGTCCTAGAGTCAAACTTTGTGTGTGTGTGTGTGTGTGAGAGAGAGAGAGAGAGAGTTCTGATGATGAGTTGGGTGCGTGGTTAGTGATGGGTGCCTTGTCTTTGGTAACAAAGGCTCCTATCTTCTTTTCGTTAGTGTTTTTGTAGTTATTACCAGGGAGAAATGTTGTAAATTGATTGGGTGAACTTATTGGCCATGCTCCTTAGACATCAATACATGTCTTTACAGTAGTTGTGCACCTACATTTACAATAATATAACTCTAGCTATATATTTCAAGAACCTAGTGCTATATAGTTGTGCAAGACTCAAAGGCATACAGCCAACCCTCACATGGACTTTCTTATATGCATCAACAAGGAATGGATGCAGCATTGCTTCTTATGGTTAATCCTTAGGGTGTACTGTTTTTATCAATGTAATTCGACCTTGATGTATACTCTGTATTCACTAACTTACATATTGTTTCAGTCCTATGTTTTATTGTCTCATTATAGGTTTACTGTCAATTGTTATTTCTCGTAGTAGAATTACTCTGTTGTTTTTTGAGCACTTTAAGCTGACCTATGGTTGCAATGTATTTCAGTTATGACATCACTTTGGAATTTTCTGAGGCCATTTTTGGTGTGGAAAAAGAATTTGACCTTTCCCATCTGGAAACATGTGAAGTTTGTGCTGGTACTGGAGCAAAGATAGGTTCCAAAATGAGAATCTGCTCAACTTGCGGTGGGAGGGGTCAAGTTATGAGAACCGAGCAGACACCTTTTGGCATGTTTTCACAGGTATCTTAAACCGTTTCTTCCTGAATTTGGGCTTTTGATTGCTTCACAATTTTTGATGTTCACTTAAGTCTTGAAAAGCATCCATTAGTTAAGATGATAAGCAAGAGGCTTGGTGGCTAGGTACATGGAATGATCAGGTGGTTCATTGCAATTGAGTTTAAGGTTGTTGATACCTTTTTCTGGATTGGGATGTGGACTTGATTGACACTCCTTTTGTTTTCATATCGAGTCTTGTTGTGTGGTTGTTGGAAACCAAGTATGAGAAAAACTTTTTGCAGTGTTTAGGAGGAAGCTTCCTTGGAGAAGCATTTCTTGTGCAAGGCTCCTATTATACGTTTCTTCCTCTCTGGAGGGTTCTGCTTTGAACTGAATTTGCAACAAATTACATAGTTTGAAGTGTACAGACTAGAAAGTTTCGTATTAGGTATGGTGCTACATTTCCAAAAAGTGATAACGTTATCTAGGTCACTTAAAATTTGTACAGCTCAAATGTTCAGGCTCTTGGTCATTGTTGTTCTCTGGCTTTTTTGTTAATTGGAAGAGGAGTTGTGGTAGACATATCCTACTGTAGGAAGATATATGTCTAGAGAAGGTTCAGTTGTGGAGAGCAATCCTCCTTGTTTGATGTGGAGAATGGTTGGAAAGAAATACTGGGCCTTTTTTGGGCAGGAAGAATATTTGGATGATTTCAAAAGAGGGCTCCCAAGGCTTTAGGTCCCTGTGTTTTGAAGTAACTGTCGAGCTCTTTGTTGTGCGAGTAATTGCTCTCTTGAGTAATGGGAAGGGGGCTAGTCCCTGAAAATGCTCAGTCCTTCATCGGGGCTTACAAATCACGTTGCGACTCATCCTTTTTAACTTTGGGTTTCATTGTCTTCTCGATACATTTTCCAAGGCTTTTCTGTTTCTTCACCGGGTGGGACCCCTTTTAGTGTTCTTTGATTATTAGAAATTACCCAAGAGAAAAAAGGACTTGCTCTTTATTAGGTGCTAGAAACAACCATAAAACGGTAGTGCTGAAGTTTTTATGAAACCTAGTATCATTCAAAGGAAAGAGATGTGGTGGATAGTTGGGTTCGTATTCCATTGCTTTCATGTTGTGCATGCAACCTTCATATCAAGGGATAATGTAAATCATTTACCGTTTCATTATTTAAGACTCCTTTTTCAGCACTTAAACTTACTTTATCTTTCTGTCAATATTAGGTTTCTGTATGTCCAAGTTGTGGCGGGAATGGTGAAGTAATATCTGAATATTGCCGGAAATGTTCTGGTGAAGGACGTATACGTGTTAAGAAAAATATAAAAGTTAAAGTTCCTGCCGGAGTTAGTGCAGGCAGTATTCTTAGAGTTGCTGGAGAGGGTGACGCTGGACCAAGAGGGTATGTTGTTGAATTTTGATTGTTAGCAGTTGTAACATTCTGGGAAATTCTTCGACTAATCATTGAAAGAATATAAAAGCGGTTTATTGTACGTGCAAGATTGACCAGTTTTCAAGTGCAGTGAATCCATAGAGGACATGAAAAATGATTTGTCATCAGCCATTAAAGTGGCCTGCTATTCTTGCTTATATCTAATATTTACGTTGTTTTTCCTTCTTTTCTTTTTCGATGGTATGTGAAGAACCCTGCCACTCTCGAGTTGCATCTTTCTGTTTTCTTATAATCTTCTCCTCCTGAATAGATGTTCTGATGTATATATGCCCTCATAAGGGTATTTAGTTCAGAATTCATAGTCAAGTTGTCATCTTTAAGTGCATTCTTACAGAAGTATTTGATATATATAGAATACATGAACGATTTTACAGAAGCTTTGATACTATACAAGGGTATATACTCAGTCATTGACCTTTTTTCCAGCAGGGGCCCTCCTGGAGATCTATTTGTATATCTTGATGTTGAAGAGATATCAGGAATTCAAAGAGATGGCATAAATCTCTCCTCAATAGTATCTATCAGTTATCTAGATGCCATTTTGGGGGCTGTTGTCAAGGTAAAGTTATTGCAAGTCAAAAGTCTTGCTGTTATTTCAGTAAGTTATATGTGCAGAAGGGAGGTAGTCTAATATTTTGTTTAAAGCATGAACTGAAGTTACATGAAGTTCCAAGTCAACTAGGATCTTATTATCCAACCATACAAATGGACTAATGTGCGATCTAGCATCTTTTGTCTGGCTGGCTGATCCTCTTTCAACATGACCGAATCATCTGGGGAAGATTTAAATGAGTGGCGGATAGTGTTGAAATGAAAACTTGTGCATTAACCTGTATGTCTAATGCTTAGAATGTCCAATTTGTTGAAAATCCCATCAATTATCCTTCCCAGTAGAACATATATCATCATTATGGAATATGTGGCGAAGGCAGGTTTCTAGCCTTGGAATCTGTAATGCCTTGGTGGATTTTGACATGTCAGTGACCTGTTGCTAAACCGTTGATAAGCTTATTCACTGAGCCCAAATAAACGACCAGTGACAAAAAGCGCTTCTATTGTATATCGTTGTTATAACATGAAAACGCCTTGAGCATGTAGTGCTGAACTTCCCATTTCCCAACCAGCCTTGTAAGGATCCTCCTGCTGCTGTTCAGTCGAGGAGTTCAGTTCATCAGTCCTAAATATTGTTGATATGTGTAAGACCAACGATCTTACTCTATGTAGGCAAGGAATTTGAACCTGATTTGTGCTGTATATATGATAGTCCCAGCGGGACATCTATTTATTATGTATATCCAAGCTAAACCTGACATGTTTGTTGCATGTAGCATAAAACCGTGCGAGTCTCAGATTATACATATTGGACATATTTGGCTGACTGTACATGTTGATCATTGTGCACTGAAAGATTTTTTTTTTTTGGTGGAATAGCATGTTGTGTGATATATCTTCACCGTCTATGGCTATGTACAAGTATGCATCTCAAAGAAAAGCGGAATGTCCACGACGTGAATGCACACAACTTTTTTAGGATCTTTAAGATTGTTTCTTTTTTAACTTTGACAGCTTTTGAAACATCCGCCTGCCCCTCTCTCCCCTGTGGGATGCCTGGGCTGGGTGATTGCTTGTGTGTTTAGATTTTCCGACTGTGTTGCTGCTTAAGTTTAGTCTGGTGTTATTACTCCTCTTAGTTTTTAAGAATGGCTTACTTTCGTCGTCTCGTGATTGAGGCGAAAACTTTTCAGTTCTCTGTGAGTTCTTTTGGTAGTGTTACTATATCGGAGTTGAGTAGAAGGTCAGAGAGCTCGATCTCCTTAGGTAGATTTGGGTTGGTCTGGCTGGCCAATCTTTTTGGTCATCTGGTGGAGGGGAAGGAGGCCCGTTTGTTTTCGAAGAAGTTCAACGAGTCATCCCGGGCATTCTTGGCTCAGGGATGCTCAAATAAGCATGGGTGCTACGTTACCATAGCAGAGTATGGAGAGAAACGTCCGCGTGGGGCTGTAATGATTCCGGAAGGGAATGCTGGTGCGGGGTGGCAAGCGTTTCTTCAGATGAGTGAAGAGTTGATTGCTGCTGTTGGGGTGCTGAGGCGCAAGAAGAAGGGGTCTGCTCCTTCTACAATCACGTCAGGCGTTTCCTTTGCTGCTATGGTGCATGCTGGTTCGTCAAAGATGAAGGTGGTGGCTGAGACAGAGTCTCGCCTGGGTATTGTTGGTGGGGGTAGCGTGCATACAAAGTTGGTTGGAGTCCCGAAGGTGGCGCATGCAGTAGAGGGAGTGGGTACTGTGATTTCCCAATGCAATCAGGTTGGTGAGGAGTCTGGCGTGCCGGCTGGGTCAGAGGGTAGACTGTGGGTGCATTTAATGAAGATTCAGTCTGAGTTGGAGTGCCTGGTTGGGTTGGCTAAGTTTCTCGGGTTGGACCAGAACCAGCCTTCTTTGCACCAGAACCAGCCTTGGTTGGCCAAGCCTCTCGGATTGGACCAGAACCAACTCGTCACTTCTAAGTGTGGAGTTGGGCCGGGTCTTGAGTCTCAACATGGTGGGCCGGGCCCATCTTCTTTTTTGGCAGCTGGTTGTGTTTCGGAGCCCATCTCGAAGGGGCTGGGGTCAGTCGGGGCAGTTGTGGGTCTTGTGGCTGAGGCCCAGTTGCTGCCGGCGAACTGGTTGGTGGACTCCGACCAGCCTGAGGTGTCGCCGTTCACGTCGCGGAGGGCAGGTGGTGACTGGGGACGAGTGGGTGTGGGTCAGACGTCGCCGGCGCACTCGCTGGTGGCCTCTGTTCCCCATGGGCTGTCGCGGACTTCGCCGGGGAAGGTCGTCGGTGAGCTGGGTCATGCGGTTGTGGACCAGACGACGCCGGCGAGTCCTCTGGTGGCCATTGCTCCTCCTGGGGTGTTGCGGAAGACATCGGGAAAGGTCAGTGGTGACCTGGGGCTTTCGGAGGAAGGCCAGATGGCGCCCGAGCGTGGTATGGTGGTTCCCGATTCACCTGGGTTGGGGATGCACACGTCTGGGAGTGATGGGTGTACCTCTTCTCTAGTGCTTGAGGACCTAAAGAGTGATGTTGTTCAGGTGGAGCCAGAGGGTGGGATGGTGGTTTCGGATGAAGGTCAGATGGTGCCAGAGAGTGGGCTGGTGGTAGCTGTTGAGAATGGGAGTGATGGGTGCGTCTCTTCTCCAGTGATTGAGGACCTGAAGAGTGATGCGGCTTGTGTTGAGGTCTCTTCTGGTAGTTTGGGAAGGGAGATGGTAGCTGTCGCGTCTGAGGAATCTGAGTTGTTTGTTCAGCCTCTGAGGGTGTCTTTGCCTTCACAGAAACCGTCGAGCTGGGTTTTGCAGATGCTTCAGTCTTTTCGGCATTTGGTAGGAGTTTCTTGCATGGGGCATGAGGCCGATTTGCTCAGTCTGTTCACCGCTTTAGAATTCGAGAGGGAACAGCTTTGTAGCAAATCTGTGGGGAGAGCGAGGGGTAAGTTGAGGAGGGAAATCAAGGCTTTGGGGTCTACGGTGAATTATGATTCGATTGCTTCTAGTTCTCGGAGGAGTAGGAAGTCAGGGAGGGCTTTAGCTATTGTATTATGAAGCCTAGGATTGTCAGTTGGAATGTTAGGGGGCTGAATGATGTTATGAAATGTAAGGGGGTGGGGAATTTGTTACGAGGGTGGAAGGCGGATCTTGTGTGTCTCCAGGAGACTAAATTGTCTTCTATTTCAAGGGCCTTGGTGAGACGTGTGTGGGGTGGTTCTCATGTTAAGTGGTGTAGTTTGGAGGCGATGGGTGCCTCGGGTGGCATTTTGATTATGTGGGATTCTCGGGTTATGGAGATGGAGGACTTGTGTATTGGTTCCTTTTCTCTTTCGGTGTTGTTCAGGAATGTTGAGGAAGGAAATGTTTGGGTGTTCTCTGGTGTCTACGGATCGAATGATGACAGTTGTAGAAGGCTCTTATGGGATGAGCTGGCGGGCATCTCTTCGTTGTGGTCTTTCCCGTGGTGTATAGGAGGCGATTTTAATGTCACTCGTTTTCCTGGAGAACGGTCAGGGCGTAGGGGCAGCAGGAGAGCTATGTATGACTTCTCAAACTTCATTTCCGAGTGTGGTTTGGTGGACCTGGCGATGGTGGGTGGGTTATATACTTGGTCTAACGGTAGAGATCATCAATCGTGGTCTAGACTTGATCGCTTTCTGGTTAGCTCTAGTTGGGATTCTATGTATCCAGAGCTTATTCAAAGGAGGTTACCCCGGTTGTACTCGGATCACTTTCCTTTATTGTTGGAGGTCGGGCGGTGGGGGAATTCTATGAAACCGTTTCGCTTCGAGAATATGTGGCTCAAGGTGGACGGTTTTGTGGAGATGGTCAGGGAGTGGTGGCAGGGTTATGTTTTCAGTGGTTCGGCTAGCTTTGTGTTAGACTCGAAGTTGAAAGCTTTGAAGAAGGATCTTAGAATGTGGAACAGGGATGTCTTCGGAGATCTCTCTGTTCGAAAAGATTCTTTCTTACAGGAGTTATCTTCTCTTGATGAGTTGGATGAGAGGGGTAGTTTGGATGCGGAGGGTAAGGAGAGGAAGTTGACTGTATCCAGGGAGCTTGACCGACTAATTGAGTTGGAGGAAACGAGTTGGAGACAGAAATCTAGAGCGTTGTGGCTCAAGGAAGGGGATCGCTGTACTAAGTTTTTCCACAGAGTTGCTAACTCCAATCGGCGAAATAATTACATTTCTAGCTTGGAGTTGGAGGGGGAGATGGTGGAGGATCCGTCTGTCATTTCAGGAGCGATTGTTGATTATTACGCTACGTTGTATCAGGAGCCTTTCGGTTGGCGCCCGGTGTTGGACGGGTTGGAGTTCGATAAGATCCTGGAGGTGGAGGCTGAGTACATCGATAGGCCTTTCGAGATGGAGGAGGTGACAAGTGTGGTGAAGAGCATGAATGGGGATAAGGCGCCGGGCCCGGATGGCTTCTCCTTAGCCTTCTTCAAATCTTGCTGGGATGTGGTGAAAAGAGATGTGTTGTTGGTGTTTGATGCTTTTGCGACTGAGGGGAAGTTTGTTAGGAGCTTGAATTCTACTTTTATTGTCCTAATACCTAAGAAACCGGGCGCGGTTACTCTTAAGGATTTCAGGCCTATTAGTCTTGTGGGAGGTGTGTACAAAATTTTAGCTAAGGTTTTAGCTAACAGATTGAAGAGCTTTCTTGACAAGATTATCTCTCCTTCTCAAAATGCTTTTGTGAAGGGCAGACAAATTTTGGACTCTGTGCTTGTGGCCAATGAGTGTATCGACTCTAGGTTGAGGTCGGGTGAACCGGGTATGCTTTGCAAGCTGGATGTGCAGAAGGCCTATGATCATGTGAATTGGAATTTCCTTATGTACCTTTTGCGGAGATGTGGGTTTAGTGAGAGATGGTGTCGGTGGATTTTCTTCTGTATTTCGACGGTTAAGTTTTCGGTGCTCCTTAATGGATCTCCTCATGGGTTCTTCAGAAGCTCCCGCGGTTTACGCCAAGGGGATCCTCTTTCTCCGTTGTTGTTCGTTATTGTGATGGAGGCTTTTAGTCGTATGATGGAGGCAGTTGTGGTGCACGGAGGGCTACGAGGTTTTACAGTTGGAGGGGTGTCCACTGAGGGGGTTGTTATTTCCCATCTTCTTTTTGCTGATGATACTCTAGTGTTGTGTGGGGCGGATGATGAGCAGTTTCGGAATCTCAGATGTCTTCTCTTATGCTTCGAAGCGGTTTCGGGCTTAAAGATTAATCTCTCTAAGTCCGAGGTCATCCCTATTGGCAAGGTGGAGACTGTCCAGGAGTTGGCGGCTATCTTAGGGTGCGGTGTCTCTTCCTTACCTATTACGTATCTTGGCCTTCCTTTGGGTGCCTCCTTCAAAAACATTCATATTTGGGATGGGATCATTGAGAGGATGGAACGTCGGTTGGCGGGATGGAAGCGCATGTACCTCTCTAAGGGTGGCAGGTTAACTCTTATCAAATCTACTCTTTCGAGTTTACCCTCATATTTCCTCTCTTTGTTTCCTATCCCGGCAGGAGTTGCAAGTAGGTTGGAGAAACTTCAACGGGATTTCCTTTGGGGAAGTGATGCTGAGGTTCATAAGCTCCATCTCGTGAAGTGGAATACGGTGTGTTCCCCGTTGTATGTCGGAGGGTTGGGCATTCGCAATATTCGGTTGTTTAATACGGCGTTACTAAGCAAATGGTTGTGGCGGTTTGCTACGGAAAGGGATAGATTGTGGAGGAGGGTTATTGCTGATAAATATGGTTGCATGATTGGAGATTGGCATACTTCTGTTGGTCGTGGCCCTTATGGGGTTAGCTTGTGGAGGTTCATTAGTAAAGGTTGGGATGCCTTCAGTAAGCACATTCGGTTCAAGGTGGGGAGTGGTGCCCAGGTTAGGTTCTGGCATGATGTTTGGTGTGGTGAGCAACCTTTGAGTATCACTTTCCCTATGGTTTATTCCGTATCTCATTGTAAGGAGGCTATGGTGGCGGAATGTCTGATGGAGGATGGTGGGGCTGTCACTTGGAATGTTCCGTTCTCTAGAGCTGCTAATGACTGGGAGTTGGAGGAGTTTGAGGCTTTCTTTGCCTTAGTTTACGGGGCTATCACTAGTCGCGGGGAGGAGGACGTGCTTGAATGGACGGACTCTAAGGATGGCAAGTTTTCTGTTAAATCTATGTATGACGTGCTTAGAAGAGGGGGTGATCCTTCTTTCCCGTGGAAGGATGTTTGGCGATCGTTGTGCCCTATGAGGGTTGCTTTCTTTGTGTGGGAGGCAGCTCTTGGTAGGAGCTTAACTTTTGATAACCTTCGTCGTAGGGGTTTCATCATTGTTGATTGGTGTTTCTTATGCCGTTGTAGTGGGGAATCAGTTAATCATGTTTTGTTGCATTGCCCCTATGCTTGTGAGCTTTGGTCCCATGTGCTTACTATCCTGAATCTTCAATGGGTTATGCCAGAGACGGTGGAAGAGATGCTGAGGTGTTGGAAGAGAAGACTCAGAAACCCCTTTGCGCAGGCTATTTGGCAAATGATTCCTCATGGTATCTGGTGGTGTCTGTGGCGTGAGCGTAATAGAAGATGTTTTGAGGATTGTTCTATGTCCTCGGATAGGTTGCAGGGTGTCTTTCTTTCTTTGCTGTTCACTTGGGGCAACTCCTTGCTTGGTTGCCCCTTTCTTGATTTTGATGATTTTGCTTCTTTTCTGGCTTGTTTAGAATAGTGTTTGTGGTATAGTCTTTGTACTGTATACATTTTTCTAATGAGATTGGCTTGCTTATCAAAAAAAAAGATTGTTTCTTTTTTCATTTCCTTTGTGATTTGTTGAACTGCCGGAATCGGTCTCCCTCTCTCTTGGAGTGATTTGGTGCATGCAATCTATAACTGAACTTTTAACTTCTAACATCTACATAGGTAGAAACAGTTGAAGGAAGAACTGAACTACAAATTCCACCAGGTACCCAACCTGGAGACGTGGTTGTCCTGTCAAAGAAAGGTGTGCCAAAACTGAACAAACCTTCAATACGTGGTGACCACTTATTTACAGTTAAAGTTACTATCCCAAAACGTATCAGGTACAGAATTATTTTGGTTATTTATTCTACTCATCATGTTAACTGCATATCTGGTGTTACACACTATTCCTGTTGTTTGTGCATGCATCCTATCCTATGCTCTGTCCCTTTCTTTGATGCATTATTCTAACCCATTTCAACTCATCCCAAATCCAAACAAGTTGAAGTTGGCTTTAGGGGTCCTTTATCATATACATTGGGGTATATCCAAAGCTCTTAATAAACTTACAGCTTCACGTTTTGTTTTTTCGTTCGAGTAATCTCTATCATTGATATTTTGGGTTTTTCTCTAGGGATAGAAGGGGCTTCGTATACGGCTAATCGGTTTTGACACTGTTCTCAAGCTCGATGTTGGTCCATAGAAAAGGATTCAGGTTTATTTCAGTGAAATGCTAATTAACTTGAAGACACATCGCTTCAGCATTTTAAGCTGTTCATGGAGAAAATAAAGGCCCAGATTTGATGGAATTTTGTCTTTGTTAATTTCTTCTTTAGGGTTACAAATATTCCCCATAGCTTGTGAAATCAAGGAGCCTTGATGGAAAGTTTAGCATATTCAGATCAATGTTTGATCTTATTCATAAAAAAAAAGATCAATGTTTGATCTGAGTATCTATTCTGCCCTCAAATTCATAGTTGCCGTGACCTCTAATGGTTATGTTTTCTTTTTTGATAAGATAATGGTTATGTTAGATTGCTGTCAGAGTGTCTCCGATACATTTGTAGCTCTTCATCAACATGGTTCCTACAGATGAGAGTAATGTAGTATTCTAGTGTAGCCTTGTGCTTTCTTAGTCAGAGTCATAAACTTCCAGTTTCTTTCTCCTCTTTTGACTCACATCCATGGTCATTTTCTAGATTTATATGTGACATGTCTCAATCATTTTAATCCACTTGGCTGCTTATATTTGCAGTGGAAAGGAGCGTGAATTGCTTGAGGAACTTGCTTTGCTTAATAGAACTCCCAGCAGCCGTTCACGAACACGTCCTAAAATCCAGCCAGCTTGTAAGTGATTGAATTTGTATATGTGGATGAAGTTTTTTTCTTTTTTCTCTCTCCCTTTTGCCTTGGGTAATTAATATCAATATCCGAGTTTGCATCTGCAGCTAAAAGCCCAGAAAATCAAGAGGGAAATGTTGCAGAAAAAGCCGAACAATCAGCAGATGAAGATGACATATGGAAGAAGTTAAAAGAGCTTGCTGGGTACCAATTCTTCTCTCTCTCCAAGTTTTTCTTTTAGTGATTAAGTTTTATTTGCGTAATGAGAGCTACCCACCAGCCTAAAGCATAGGTTCTCAGGTTCTAAGTTTCTGATGGATACCTTAGTGGTTCATGATCTACCACTAGGAAGGTTATACTTGATAATGGAATCAGATGATTGTGAACCCCTCTCCCCTGCAGGTTTTGGCATCTTTCAAAAATTTCATGTACATTCAGGTGGTTCATGTCTTGTTAACCTCTGAATATTCTATTTCTAGGTGTCTTAGATGACGTGCATCAATTAATGAGCTTTTTCTTCAACTAACCAAGGCCTAATACGTGTATTGTGTTAGTGAGTGACTGAAATGCAAGAACTTAACAAAGCTCTATCCTCACAAATAATTGTCCTCTAAGCATGAACATAATCAGGGACGAACCTTTCACGTGTTGAGAGCATTGTGCTTCCTTCAGCGATGATGATTGGCACAATCAGCCAGACATAGTCGTTGATATCTAGTGGTATGCTCTGATGTGCTGCTAACTTGTCGGACTGTCTTGAGAACAATGATGCTGTCCACGACATCATATTTTGGAAATCTTAATGCAGCTATTACTCCATTGATCTATGTATAACTGAATTCTAGTGTCGGGACCCTTTCAGACCTTAAACTTTTGTAGATGAATCCAATAATTACACTTGAGAAGTTGTAACTTCGCAAGACGATTCATTGGATGACTATTTCTTAGTGCCATTCCCCGCTGGTAGGGACTAAAAAAAAAAGAGATTGTGTTCAATAACATCACTAAACCCTGCAAGTGGATGTGTCAATCGACTTAGAAGTGTTATTATTAGTGTTATCTATCTGCCCTCGGCACTTTCGTCTATTGTGCGAGTGTTTTCTCCGTGAGAAATATCCCTTAATGTTGGCTACATCATTGAACTTCGATGGTATAGACTGAAAAGTTGTAAAACATGCAGGTCTGTTGCAAATGGAGCTTTAAAGTGGTTGAAAGAAAACCTCTAGTTTTGACATTTCCCGTGTTTACCAACTACAGTTGGCTCGAGAATTTTCTACCTCCCAGAAGAAACGTGCAGTCATTTTGCTTCATAGATGAAAACCCTCACCATTGTAGCACAGAATTGGGTTATACTCTAATGGATATTCTTTTATTTGTTCTCTTTGTAATTTTTTCGTTATTTTTAAAAATAATAAGAGTTACCTCTGGTTTATAAGCATTTGTATCCAACGAGCAGGTTTGGGCAGGAAAACCAGGAAACTGTGTCGTCGTCGAGGTTAACATATATCCAAAGTGCACTGTTTTAAGTCATTTAAGCATTTGATCGTCCGTTCTTTTTCGGCCTGTTATCAGGCTAGTGCAGAAACTTTGAAGAATATATAGTAGGGAGGATATGTTAAAATGGTCACTACAAAAAAACGACGGTCAAAAAACCACTGCTATAACCTATAGCAGCAGTTTTTTAGCGGCGGTCGTGATCGCCGCTATAGCTCCGTCGGCATAGGTCTATTGCAGTGGTTCGGGTGACTGCTGGTGAAGACCTCGGGTCTATAGAGGCGGTCGAAACCGCCGCTATAGACCCGAGCGCAATTGCGTTGTTTTGGTGCTATAGACCTATAGCGGCGATTAGGTGCCACCTATAGCCGCGGTCAGTGATCGCCGCTATAGGTTTGCAGTTTTTTTTTGTATGTGCCAGCATTTTTAAAACGCCACTAATTTTTTCCTATACATGCTTTTTTAATTGGTAATACAAATTTATTTTAATAATTATAATTCAATAGAGCTACAAACTTAAAAAATAAGGATAATAAAACAAGAATCTCTTCATCATTGATTAATAATATTTTACAACACAAGAATCTTTACAAGTAATCTAAAAGTAACAAATTTCTAATATAAAATAACAATAAGCAAGGACCGACTAAAATATTCAAATACAACACAATAAGTAAGGACCATTTAAAATCTTCCTCCTTTGACACATCAACATCCTCTATCTTGAATTCCTGTAATAGAAAATAAATATCACATGAGAAATAGAAATAAACAAAATATTTATGTAAACAAAATATCTACTTGTATATAAGGCTATAAACAACTCTAGATAAAACGGGTCAAAAAATTTCCCACAAATGTATGAGAGGTACACACTCAATAGTTGAAACAGAACAATAACATAACATTTCAGTCTCCAAAAGTTCAGGACCATGTACTATTATTGTCCGCCATCACAATATACAAGATCTTTATTTAAAACTGCATTAACTGTAAGACTCAACATAGAACAATTGCACTGTTCTAGATGAAAAACAGAATTTTAAGCAGTAGTTTCCTACTTTCTACAATATTTCTTTGCAAATCACGAGCACTTTACCAAAAAGTCACAAAGAAGAACCATAAACAATGAGGAAATTGCATATCAGTAGAAAAGCTTAACGATAATTTGATGGAAATCCTCAAGAGCAACACCACAATAGACATTTTGTGGAGCAGTTGTCTCCCAAACATCTAAACATAAGCATATGCTTTGGAGTCATTAAGAGTCATACCCAACACAGTATCATTGATAAATAAATCAAAAGTTCAAACCTTGTAGATATCTTCAGGAGACTTGGGTTCCATGACCTCAATATCACGAGCAAGAGTCAGATAGCCTTCACTTAACTTGGTATTGTTAATTATATCCTGTAATGCCTCTCGGTCATCATCATCCGCAACCATGTCGTCATCCAGATCAAATATAATACCCTACATTGAAGAACAGCAGTTACCTCAAAACTAGCAAGTATAAAAAAATCCATGTATGCAAATAGTTAAATTGATGCCTTCTGAACAAAAGTAGGACAGGCCCACACATCCAATCCCCATATCTCGCTCATGTGTTCCTTACCACTTGTTTTTCTCCATTTACTTATTTATATAACCATTTCAACCTGCAAAAATGACATTAAACTGCAAGAAATTTATTTATATACTCCCACAAAAAGCATTAGCCTTCAGTTATTTTTCATGATTATATCCTCTGAAAAAGACCAAGCTGAAATTTTACTAACACCATTGGCATCATTGTCTCTAAAAATCGTAGACCCTGTCCACCCATATAATCCTAGTAAGATGCAGGAGGATGCTGAAGAGTCTGTTTGATAAAGAATGCAAGATGCAACCTAGTCGCTAAAAGATAAATTCATCCAGATAAACAAGTCTGTCAACAACGTTAACAGAAAGTGTCAAAACTATAAAAAAAAACTCAAGACTTGCATGTCGAGCAAGGATGTAACAGAATTGCTTCTTTTGTGGCAAATTGTCACATGATGTAAATACCTGCTTCACATACTGCCACCAGATACTTTCAACCATTAGACCCAGACCATATGGTAATATTGAGGATCAAATAATCTGTTCCATAAAAATAAAAGAGCTAACAACAAAAAAAGCTTTGATTCTAAAAATTATTAATAACAAGCAACTATTTGTCGGATCTCACAGAACCATATCTTCGATAGCCAACTAGCTAAGAAGTTCAAAATCATGATCTATCCCTGTAATGTATGCATAACGAACTGGAGAGATGAGTTGAAGAATAAAAGTACCAAATAATTTGTTGCTTG
The DNA here is from genome assembly GCA_963930655.1 of Myrica gale. Lineage (NCBI taxonomy): Eukaryota > Viridiplantae > Streptophyta > Magnoliopsida > Fagales > Myricaceae > Myrica > Myrica gale. The sequence continues at coordinate 7,318,080 of OZ005601.1, forward strand.
GTAAATTGTGCATTCATGGAGAAAAAAGCACGTTACAAGCACATCACTCTCCTCTCAAAAATCACCAAAAACCCAACAGGGCAGAAATTGAAGCCAAACCCAAAAGTCAGTCATCAAGACACATACCAAATGCCACAACGATACAATGCGAGGCTTCCTTAAGTGAAAACAGCCCAAATGAAGACAACCCACCAAGCAAAAAACAAAGCCAGATCCTTAACAAAAGGAAAGCAAGGCTGCAGACTACAAACAGATTGGAAACTTAAGGAGTCGCCATCAATCAAATCAAAACCCAAAAGAAAATGTTTTGTCAGACATCCATCACCAAAGACACTCAAAGCCCATAAAACCCATAAAAGGATTCTTCAAAGTCCAATGAAAACTAATCACAAAAATCATCAAAGGAAATAAAAAAAAAGTACCACAAAAAAAGCAGAGTAACTTACAAGACCACACGGTCCGGCGTGAACCCTCCCGTTGCAGCCTTGTATTCAAAACCCGGTCCTCCCCATCCAGTTCCCCCTCCCCCGGTCCCATCTCCAGATACCTACAGCACCAACACTGCAGCAGCCCCTTCCTCCTCCAACATTGTGCAGGCTCTGGTAATCGATGGAAGCACAACGCTTCCATACTTCACAAAATCTGCGCCCAAAACTGAAGCGGCCACCAATTTCCACAAATATTCCAAATCTTCCTGTTTACCCCAAAGAGAATCACAAATAACTACACTAACAATTTTCAAAGAATTAGACCATAAGCCTGTATCGTCATACATGAGTTCCACTTCAGTTAATTCCACAAGGATTGTGCAGATAGACCCAAAGACTAGTTCTGTTATTATTACATATTTTGGGAACTATGTTTTCGCCTATAATTTGCAGCTGAAACCTTAGTTATTAGTTGTTGAAATGTAACACAAATGAGTTCAGGGACGAAGACATTAGGGGATCTGTTAAACAAAAATAAAATTGGAAGGGCCAAAATGCAAAAAATAGAATAAAATCATTAATTTTTGTTTTTACTTAAATTGATTATTGATGTCAGCTGCACAACCGGAAATCCGGTCCAAATTTCCATAATAGTTGTCTATAATAGAGTACAGGCGTCTCACTCCCCCCCCCCCCCCCCCCCACCAAACAAATGAAAAAAACCAAATTCTCTCTACTTTTCCATTATTCAAGAAAGAGCTTACCTTATTCTAGAAGACTAGAACCAACTTATTGGAGTTCTAACGAAATGCAACAATTTTAAATTAAATGAACAGATAAGATTTACTAAATGGATACAATATAAAATCATAATTTTATAACTAACCACAAGACAAGATAAAATTGGTTCAAAACTCAAGACCCTCATCATATCTATTGGAAAAAAGTGTGGAGAAAATTGGTTTTGGTCCCGAACCGAAACCTCTGTATATTGATGTATTTATATAAAAGTGCTTCAAATAGATAAATACAAGATCTGTAAAGATATAAGGATACGTGACAAATAAATTGGATATACACCAATATAAAGAGGTAAGTTAAGGTTTAATTATCATCGTGTAACAACAGCACCAGCATTTGTAGATAATAGGGATTGGTTTTAACACAACACTAAGTAAGCGAAAACAAGCAACGATTCACCCAGCAAGATTTTTTTTTTTGACAATTTTGGGAGAGAGAGAGCGACTTGATAGGTGAAAGCACTGGGTTTGCTATTGTTGCTTGGATTCTCTTTATGTTCTTCTCTCTGGGGATCGACAGTTCGAATGGAGAAAGACCTTCTGGCCGTTGTCCTTGAGAAGTGAATGAGGTTCTCAATAACGAACTTGACAGTGCCCATTGCTTTTCTTGTAGTTGGATTTGACTGGTGGTTCAGGGAGACTGAGTAGCAGACACTGGGCGCTCCGGTCACCGTGGGAGAGGCCGCCTCTAATCTGCCAGCTGAGAGCCGTGACGTGGAACTATGATGTTATCACTTCAACATACATAGGTTGTGGCCCAATATTGACCCAGTAACACCTCTCGGTTTAACTGGGCTTCATTTTCAGGCTTTTTTAGTTTGGGTTCTGGCCTATCCAAGCACACAGTAACAAGCGTGTTTCAGTTTCAGTTTCACTGCCACGACTACGACCACGACCACCAGAAATTTGCAATTGTCGAACATCTTCATCAAGGTTTTAATTTGCGAGAGTGCTGCACCCTAACCCTAAAATTCTTCCTCTTTCCAGTCGGACCCGAATTTCCACGTTTGTTTGTCGCTTTTCACGCAGCAAAGATGGTTTTGGCACAGTTAGGGGGGAGCATATCCCGTGCTCTCCAGCAGATGAGCAATGCGACCATAATCGATGAGAAGGTTCTCAACGAATGCCTGAACGAGATCACGCGGGCTCTTCTGCAATCCGATGTGCAATTCAAGCTCGTCCGTGATATGCAGACTAACATCAAGAAGATTGTTAACCTGGACGACCTCGCCGCCGGCCACAATAAGCGCAAGATCATCCAGCAAGTACGTAATTCCAATTCTTTTTGTTCATTAATTAGATTTATGGGTTATTTCACCCTGAACAATGAATTTTTTCTTTGCAAGTCAGTTCGGTGTATATGACTTGTATGATAAATAGGATTGGCTGGCTTTAGTTTAAAGTTTAGATTTGCTTTGGAAAGCTACCTAGGCTTGTGAATTCAAATGATTCTAAAGTTTTGGGGGTAAGATTTACTTATTATATTATGTTCTAGTTATACTGATCCGTGAATTTTTCCTATATGATTACTTATAAAAAAAGAAGAAGAAGAATTTTTCCTATATGATTGACATGCATCACTTTTTCCCAAGGAAAAATTACAGCTTACACGATATGGAAGATAGCTTGTTTCCAGTCTCTCGACTATAGTTTTCCTAGAGTTTGAGGTTTTTGACCAGTAACAATACCAATGCATAGAGGCCCTCCAATTGGGTTATTAAGAAGTAGTTTTCGGTTTCTGGATCAATCTTGGCTAGGTCGTAGTGGCACTAGTGGGAGAAGTTGATGTCTATATATTAGCCCGTAGTGGTAGTTGATGTAAATCTCTTGTGAACTATATCAACTATGCCTTTCAGTAGCAAAGCGCCAAAGCCCTTCCCTAACAATGCCTTGTTAAACACCAACAATCTCCTAAGACCCAAAGTACTTATGCGTGTCTCTTTCTTTGTGTGGGAGGCTACGCATGGTCGGATTTTGACTATTGATAATCTTCTCCAGGGAGTTTGTGTCATTGATTGGTGTTATTTATGCAAGAGGGATGGTGAATCTGTTAATCATATTTTACTGCATTGTTCAATGGCTAGAGGCCTTTGGGGGCATGTTTTTGGCATCACGAATCTTCATTGGGTCATGCCGGAATGGGTGGTTGATGTGTTGATTGGTTGGGGAAGGAAGTTTGCGGATCCTTTGGCTAAGGCAATTTGGGACATGATTCCATCGTGCATTTGGTGGTGTCTTTGGAGAGAATGGAATAATCAATGTTTTGAGGATTTCGCTTCGTTGGGGGAGCGTTTACAAGGTGTTTTTACGTATTTCCTGTTTTTATGGGTTAATGCTATGTGGGGGGGTCCTTTTCTTGACTCCCAGGATTTTATTAGTTTTTTTGCTTGTATGTTTTAAGTGAATTCAGTACAATCTTTGTACTATCTTTGCGTTTTTATTTTATTTTTAATGAGATGAGCTTACTTATAAAAAAAAATTGCTTTATTGTCTCTTTTGCATCAAGTAATTCTATCTCCCTATGACTGGTTTGCACTCATTGTTAGAAACCAAGTTCTGCGAGCAAGCTAGTTCTTTGAGTTGGCGGATTTTCAGCTTTTTTCTCCTGTGTATATGGGTTGGAGATTCGAAGAGGTGTGGAAGATAAGTTGTTTTGGATGGGGTCTAAGGATGGAGTGTTTTCGGTGAAGTCTATGTATTCTCTTCTTATGGGTGGGAATGACTTGGCTTTTCCGTGGAAAGGGGTGTGGAGGTCAAAGTGCCATGTGAGGGTTTCCTTCTTTGTTTGGGAGGCTGCACATGAGAGAATTCTTACCACTAATAACCTTCGTAGACGTGGAGTGTACATTGCTGATTGGTGCTATCTTTGTCGTAGTGATGGGGAATCAGTTGACCACTTGCTTCTTCATTGTCCGGTGGCACGGGGGCTTTTGACTCATGTTCTTACTATTGTGAATTTTCTTTGGGTTATGCCGGAAAAAGTGGTAGATGTGCTATGGAGTTGGGAGAGGAAGTTTTCCAACCCTTTTGCTAAGACTATTTGGAGGATGATTCCATCTTGTGTTTGGTGGTGTCTTTGGAGAGAGCGTAACACACGCTGTTTTGAGGATGATTCTTTGTCTCTCCCTATGTTGCAGGGCTTTCTTATGTTTACTCTTTTTTGTTGGGCTGATGCGGTGTTAGGTTGCCCGTTTGTTGATTTTCAGGATTTCCTTAGTTTTATAGCGTGTTTGGATTAGTGATTTCAGTATAGTCCCTTGTACTGTTATCACCTATTAATAAAATTGTCTTGCTTATCAAAAAAAAAAAAAGGATCAATCTTCATTGTGTATTATATCCTGGAATCTGTGTGTTCTCATGAGAGGGTTGCTTTCCCTGTAGGCTATATTTAATGAACTCTGCAAAATATTGGATCCTGGCAAGCCTTCTTTCACTCCAAAGAAAGGGAAGACAAGTGTGGTTATGTTTGTGGGCTTACAAGGTGCATTGTCAATCAGATTACTTTCATGCTTGTTGGATTATTTGCTCGACCATGCATACGATATCAATTATCTAGTCAATGAGATTATTCATTAGGAAGTTGGGATTAAAAAATTAGGCATCTGGGGGCTATGTATGCTAGTGATTCATTGTCTTGGACCCTTTTTATTTGAAGTTTGTTGTATCCTTTTACTTATTTCCATCTCTTTTTTTGTTTGTATTACAAATTCAGGGTCTGGGAAAACAACGACATGCACAAAATATGCATTTTATCATCAGAAAAAGGGCTGGAGACCTGCCCTTGTCTGTGCAGATACGTTCAGAGCTGGTGCTTTTGATCAGCTGAAGCAGAATGCAACAAAAGCCAAGATTCCATTTTACGGAAGGTACTTCCTTCATCCACTAACTGGTTGTGATTTAGCTTACAAAGATAAGAGGAAGGAAAGCGGGAAGGCCCAGAACTGCATAATTTTTATTACCAACAGATATGACATTGTTACACTTTTTGGTGTGAAACAACCACCCTCTTTGCAATCGGCTAAATCTCTGCAATTTCCTCCTGATTTTGAAGAATTTGTTTCACTGTCCATATTCCTATGTTTCCTTTACCCTTCTTTTATTTTCTTCATTTTTTTAATATATAATCACTTGTCCCCCCCCATGTTTCCTTTCCCTCTTTGCTTCTCTCTCTCTCTCTCTCTCTCTCTTCTCTGTTTGTTGGGGTGGGAGAAGGATTAAGCAAGGTTCCAGTGAAAAAAAATTGAATCTCAACTCCTTCCTCTTTCAAATGATGATGTTGTATTATTCATTTTTCCTAGGAAAGCTTGAACATAAGATATCTGCTTCAGACAGGCTAGAAGCCAGCTTTATCTCAATTCAGTTTTATGTGATTCATATGGTCAGGGGTTTGTGTCATTTTCGCATTCCCCTAGCGGAAAGAGAGAAATTCAAAGAAATAATTTGTTGTGGTCTCCCTGAATTATTCTGGTTTTTTCATTATACCTATTTCTTCTCTTCATTGCAGCTATTGAATTACTCTTATTGATGCCTTCATCAAGGCATTTCATCATATAAGATGTTTTCTGTACTCAAGAAATAATTAGGACTTGCAACTTTACAGCTATACAGAGTCAGATCCCGTGAAAATTGCTGTGGAAGGTGTGGAACGATTCAAGAAAGAAAATTGTGATCTCATCATTGTTGATACCAGTGGGCGTCACAAACAAGAAGCTGCTCTTTTTGAGGAAATGCGTCAAGTTTCTGAAGCAACGGTATTTTCTCGTATTGCTTTGTTCCTCTCAATTTGTAGTTGATTGGCTATAATTGCTAATATATTTTCTTTGCATTTCCAGAAACCAGATCTTGTTATATTTGTTATGGATAGCAGTATTGGTCAGGCTGCCTTTGATCAAGCCCAAGCTTTTAAGCAAAGTGTTTCAGTTGGAGCTGTAATTGTTACCAAAATGGATGGGCATGCAAAGGGAGGTGGTGCTCTTAGTGCGTAAGTTTTTTTGCAACAACGGCAGCCTAGAATTTAGTGTTTTAGTTGGATTTAAGATTAATATTAAGGTCTATGGTGTTTGCTGAAGCTGTGCTGGTGCTTCTCCAACATTAATGAATTGGAGATTTATTCACTAGATCATGTATTTCTTCAAGCCCATAACGGTATTTTCCCTGAAAAGAATGCAATTGGTAGAAGGACCAATGTATGTGTTTTCCCAAGATTTCTCCTTGACTGTGTTAGAGTACTGGATGAGAACTACTATTTTCCAAATAAGGCATTATGGTTGAAAAAAGAGAAGATGAACTTTTATGGTAGACCCTCAGCTTTTTGGTTAAGATTCAACAGTAGCTATCTGTTGAATTTACTCGAGCACTTGGTGGGCTATTGCAACTCCTTTCCTGTTCGGGAACTAATAATGCAGTAATTTTATAGACCTGTGGTGCTAACTTCGGTTCTAGGATGTCTAGCTGTGTTTGATTGTGGTCATGGCTATCTGTCTGATTTTGGCACTATGTATAGGATGGTGAGTTGTCTTTGAAATTGCCTCTCCTTCTCAGTTCAGTATGTTTGAGGACTAGGATATTTCAGTTGCAGTTCTTGTTAGAGACTTTAGAAAATGTTGTGGAGCATGTAGTGCAGGTTAAGTGATTTGAATTTTCAATACGCTGTGTTATGTGGAAATGCATTGAACAGGTGAGGACGAGAGGAAGTGGAGATTAACAAAGCGTAAGCTCCATCTTATTATTTTGCACTAAGAAATGCTCCTGGATGGTTTTCTTATGTGTTGGGTGAGCAATGGTGCCTTCAAATGGGCTTTCTTTGTTGGTAATCTAGCTTGGGGAAAGATTCCTATTGTTAGTGGGGATAATTCACTTCAATGGGATTTTATCGCAGTTCGTTTTTTCTGCATGTGTATGAGGAGCGATGAGATATAAGATGACCATTTCTTCACCATGATGTTGCTAGAGAGATGTGGTCACTTGTTTTATGTGGAATTTAGTTGGTGTTCACTATGATGTTGCTAGAGAGATGCGGTCTCTTGGAGGATGATTCCTCATTGTATCTGGTGGTGTCTTTGGCGTGAGCATAATAGAAGATATTTTGAGGATTGTTCTTTGTCCTCGGATAGATTGCAGGGTGTCTTTCTTTCTTTGTTGTTCTCTTGGGGAAACTCGATGCTTGGTTGCCCCTTTCTTGATCTTGTTGATTTTGCTTCTTTTCTAGCTTGTTTAGAATAGTGTTTGCGGTATAGTCTTTGTACTGTATTCATTTTTCTAATGAGATTAGCTTGCTTATCAAAAAAAAGAGAGATGCGGTCTCTTGTTTTATGTTGAATTTTAGTTGGCAATGCCTAGGACATTTTCTCCATTGTTGGAATGATGGGAGGATTTTTTGCGAGCAAAGTACCTATATAGTTGAAGTCAAATTTGCTATGCCATATGTATGGTGTGTTTTGTATCATTGTAGCAGTAAGACAGTTGAATCTGTTGAGCTTGCTTGGAGGAGATCAAACATGGCGATTCTGAGATCATGGTTAAAGTAGATGTCTATGTTGGGCTGCTATACCTTCGTTTTTGGGTGTTTGGATTTTTAACATTTAAGAAGTAAGATTTTTAGATTTTTCTGTTTTGGTGTTCTCATTATAGTTCCAAATATGACTTAGGTTTTATTACAGACGATAAAGTCAAAATGTTGAATTGAGGCAAGGGCATGCCTACTTAATATTCTTTGAACAGTCGATACAAATCTTACAGTGATCTGTAAATTGCGTGAGGAATTCAATTTAAAGGCAGACTTAACAATATCAACTGAACTCAAGACCTCTTCTAAAGTGCAGTTTTTGGGAGTTTATGGAATCTTGAAGTACCTTCATGTTTGATTCAATTTCCTATGATATTTCATTTCATTTCTTGCTCATATTATAGAATCAATTTAACGCTCAACTCATGAGTCCTTTTTTCACTTTGACAACTCAATTCTGTTCCACTTTGTGATTGCAGTGTTGCTGCAACTAAGAGTCCTGTCATCTTTATTGGAACTGGAGAGCATATGGATGAGTTTGAAGTTTTTGATGTCAAACCATTTGTCAGCCGTCTCTTAGGTGTGCACCTCTTTTTGTGGTCTTGATGCTTTATTTGTGGCTGCACCTAATTTCTTGTGATTGTCTGACGTATTTACATATCAATTATCTTTCTAATTAGGCATGGGCGACTGGTCTGGATTTATGGACAAAATTCATGAAGTTGTTCCCATGGATCAGCAGCCTGAGCTTCTACAAAAGCTTTCAGAAGGGAACTTTACATTAAGGATTATGTATGAGCAATTTCAGAACATCCTTAAACTGGGTCCAATTAGCCAGGTTAATACGAATACTATTTGATGGCATCTTTATCAGCAACACAATGCACCTTTCACTTGATTGAAAGTTCACCTCATTTTCCAATCTTCAAACCCTTCGTCACTGATAATTTCAATCTGTGGCTTGTCACCTGTTCATTCATGTGTCATTACTAACAATATGATAAAATATTAAGGAAGATGGACAACTTGTGATAGCAGACTTTGAGTCCGGGGGTGGTTTTTGTGTGTGGGAGGTTTTGAGGGGGGAGAGAGGTGGTTAAGTTTCCGGCCTTTTTTATGTGGCTATGTTTTGACTGAAAGTTGTGAATGTAAGTTTTCAGAGGCTGCTTCTTCATGCCAATAACTGATTTTGTTTGTATAGGTTTTCTCAATGCTTCCAAGATTTAGTGCTGAATTAATGCCAAAAGGTCATGAAAAGGAAAGTTCGGCAAAGATCAAGCGGTACATGACCATGATGGACTCGATGACAAATGAAGGTTAGTCAAGGCTAGTTTATGTGGTTCTACTTTGCATCTGGCCACATGGTTATGGGATTGGTTTTTCATCTACTGAATTCATTATTCTGTTCCTAATAGCTGTCTGCTAAAATGTTGCAGAGTTGGATAGTATAAATCCAAAGCTCATGAATGAGTCCCGTATGAGGCGGATAGCACGAGGTTCTGGTCGTCAAGTTGGAGAAGTGATGGAGATGCTGGAAGAGTACAAGCGCCTTGCCAAAGTGTGGGGCAAAATGAAAGGACTTAAGATTCCTAAGAAGGGTGAAATGAGTGCCTTATCACGGAATATGAATGCACAGCACATGAGCAAAGTCCTCCCCCCACAGATGCTGAAGCAGATTGGTGGCATGGGTGGCTTACAGAACTTGATGAAGCAAATGGGATCTACAAAAGATATGATGGGAATGTTTGGAGGTGGAGACAAGTAGATTCTGCTACATCTCTAACGATGAGTTCAAGCTTGCTTACTACGGCTGTAACCGTTGCCTTGTCAGACCAAAAGGCCGACATGCACTCTCTACGCAGGCTGATGCTACTGACCGTTCCACCCTTGAAAAAAATCTCGGCTACATTTGATTTAATCATTTATTGCAAGCATTGAGGGATTTGGGTGTAATTTGAAGAGGAGTCAATTGTAATTTTACCTTTCTGTATGTATTCGCCTAGGAACCTCAGTAATGGAATCGATAAGGGAATCATTTTTAGGTCACCTGACAAATATTATCCTTTTTTAATATTACAATTTCAGTTTTTCCCGTATTCCAGTGCTCAAAAAGAAGGCTCTGAAAAAAATTAACGAACCTGAAAGGAAAGGAACGTGCATCATTGGCAGTCCCATGTTTGCACAGGATGCTCTTATTCGAATGCCGATTTTCCATGGAACAGGCACCAGGTCTGCGTTTATGGGGGATAGAATCCCTGATATTTTCTATATTTTTTTTACTCCCAAGGCAATATAGCATAACTTTCATTACAACAAGGGGAATTACATCTCGGGCTACACATGAGAGGCCCCAGTGTGGAAGGGTACAAGATAAATTGGCATATAGCCCTTTAGAGCGACTAAATGGGGTCAAAAAGCGCTTTACACACTAAATTGGGGCCTAAGGCCCAAATACACAAACCGGTTCCGGAGACCAGCAAACCAAGCCCGAATCAAGAGAGATGGCATCCGTACCGTATAAAGGCCCGAAGTGCTATTAAGCGAGAGCTTCATCGGCTCAGTGGAGGATCCTTTCCTTTATCATCCGCTCACCACTTACCATGCACCGGAGCTCTATTTCTCCACAATATGGGAAGAGTTTGACTCGATCATCTACTAACTACTGCACCCACCCTTAATTTTTGTGCCTGTTCTCTACGCACTGCAGTGGATGGACGGTCGACCTGTGATCTGCTAAGCAACTTTCTTGAGAAATTGGGGTGAGCACAGACGGGTTATGACAATTATGCCACTTACCATGAAATTTGGAAAGATATTTGCTTTGTAAATAGATGCCCGTAAGCTTCTTAATTCAATTCGCTATTTAGGAAAGCCATATGATACAACAATTGGTATTGGTTACATATTGACAGAACTACAAAATTCGGTGTATATCTATTGCATTTACAGAGGATGATTGATATAAAAGAATTTGGCCATACAAACAAATACTAATCTCAATCATCGTTCTAAGAGCTTGCTTAGAACAGTTTTTCTCAAAGGAACTTCCTCGTCCTCTTCTTTCTCAGACTGAACATAGGTGTTTAGAGCACAACGGATAACTGAGTTGACCTGCTTCCTTAATCTAGCATTGTCTACAAATACATCTGTAAGCATCTTCCTCAACTCGTCATCCGCATTCCTTTTATTACTGCCATTTACACGGCGAGTTTCGTCCACCACCGCAACAGCATTTTCTACATCCTGTGCAAGGAGCTGTGCCTGTTCCAATTTGAAGGACCATATGTAATTAAGTAGAGTTTCAGATACACCGAGAGGAATAAATTTTCAAGTCTATATTCAAATACAAGATTATCATCTGCGAGAGGAAACGAAAAGATTGGGCTTATGTGCATGAATAACTTCTCTTCTTCCTCCTTTTCTTTTCCCTTATCAGCCTGAAATGCACCCCAGTACTTGAAATGGATCCAAAACATTTCAAAATATGATGCTAGAACTGTACATAGAATTAGAAATCATGGGGCTGATCTGAATTGTGTCAAATCCATTGTTTTCACCCTTCTACTTCTCATGCATAGCAATTTTGGGTGAAGAGGTAGTAAATATATCCTGATTGAAATAATTCATTGTTTATTATCAAGTGATCCAAGAATTAAGCATGAGTAGGATGTTGTCTGGTAGGGGTCTTGTAATTAAGCAGCAAAGACTATGGCTAATAGCTTAATTAGTTGACACTTCTGTTGATCATGTTCTTGTAAGCACATAATACCCATACCAAGTAGCCTTGCAGACATAGGCGAGCCACAACTTTGAAGGAAAATATTATAGTCGACAATGGAGACATTAGAAGAAAAAGTGTCACAGGCCAAATAAAATACTATCAAAACTGAGATTGCCAAGGACATATTGAAACAAACAAAAAAATTGATTAGATCAAACCGTAAAGATACCTCTGCAAGTAGGAGACCAATTCTATTGTCAGATGTTGTCAGCAGATCTATTGCATCAGATGGCGATGATGTGTCCACATTTAATATATCCTCCTCTTCAACAAGAAAATTAACACTACATTCTTGAAGCCTATCAAGAAGAATTCCACATTCATGCAGCAACTTTTCATTAGCAGTATTTGCATGCTCCATTCTTTGCTTTTCCTTTTGAAGACTCCTCTGAAAGATATACAAGAAACAACAGCATGAAATAAATGGGTCTTGTACATGGTCCAAAATAGTACAATGGAAATCTGCATAAAAACCAATATACAAGATGGAGTTATTAAAAAGACCTATAGTGCCTTCGGATCTTGAACTAGTTAGAAATACTAGGGAAAGGGATATACTAGAATATCCATAAGACTTTGTTCTCTTCTCTTTATTTAGTGCTTTTGGTGTAATCTGTCAGGGTGTTGGTGCATGCCCATATATGTATAACTTGGTTGTATCCAAGTCTCAACAAAGTTATGCACAAAACAATTAACCTCTAAGAAATGAACATAAAACTAATTCTCCATAGAGAAAGAACAATATAACATTAAAAGGAGAATGTTACTTCAAAACACATGGGACATCAGAAACAAAATTTTATAACCATGAGAGCACAAGAAAACAACATTACCTCAACTTCTAATTTTTCTTTCATTAATCGGCTTAGCTCCTGCTTCAATTCTAACTGAGAACTTCGAAGAGATTTGACCTCTTTAACAAGCAGTTTCACATCTGCCTTTGATTTCCCCTCAAACTCTTCATGATTTTTCTGCAAGTTCTCAAACTGCTCTCTAGCAACATCTAACTCCTGCAGCAACATTTTGTTCTCCTGAATGACTGCTATTTTTGTCGACTCCACATGCGCCTTTTCATCCTGGAATGTTCTTGCATATCATTCACCTAAGCTACTAAAAAATCGAATAACAACGAGATCCATGAAAAAAAGAAAACTGTAGGAAACACCATACCTGTTCAGACCTCAATTTTAGTTCCATTTCCAAGCACCTCCCCCGAAGATCTTCCATATCCCACTGCATTTGTGTAAATCTTTCCCTTTCAGTTAAAACAGCCTGCTCCATGTTATCTTTACAATTCTGTCTAGTAGTTTCAAGTTCCACTTCCAAATCTTTGACCTATAAAAGTACATATTCATCAACAAATCAAACAAACGGTATGGCACTTCAGTCAATCTTGAAAACATTAAGTACAACAAGGTCATCGTAAGCAACTTTCTTTTCGTTTTGTATGTTTCTTTTCACACTTTTATACGTCACGATAAACTAACATCTATTGCAGTTGTTTTAGGAGAATTTCCCAACAACTACGAGGTCAGTGCAATTATGGAGTGACTGTTTTGAAACCATTCATCAGATCTTAAAAGTAAACTCACCACTGATTCAGGCCTACTCATCTCCAAATGAACATCTAGTCATTGCGCTTACCTTTGTGGTGAGGAATTGTCTCACAGCAACTTCTTGATTCAATCTTGCTACAAGATCCTCCAAGTCTGTTTTTGCTGCGAATAGTCTCTGCTGCATTGTATTTAGTACCCTGTTCAATTTATGTCGCTCATCAGATGGAAGAGTAACCAGTAAATCCCTTCGAAGCTGTAAATGAGGACCGACGAATGATTCCACAGTTCTTGGAGCTTCAGAACCTTCGAAAGAGTCAGGGTGTTCACCAAATAAATTAGCTGCACCTAAATTCGATATTTCACTCGCTCTTACAGAACTCAAGTCACTTCCAACACTCTCTGTTGAGAGCCTGCGAACGTGGCCACCTAGCTTGCAATCCCTTGGTTCAGAGAAAAACTCTGTTCCATCCATGCGGAGAGGTTTAGCACTTGAAGTATTCTCGATTACTTCCTCCCTGCCCACACTGTTGCCCTCACTTACCATATGCATTCTACGCCTGGAAAATCTTTGTAGGCTCTCCTGAATAAATTTTCTGTTAAACAAGCCATATTTGACAACCCTTTCAACAGGATCAATTATGTTTTGTTCAGATAATGCCTTCTCCAAGCCAAGATCATTAGAACTACCATTTCCATGCCTCGGTGTTCCAACCTCAGACATCTCATAAGGAGTATCATTATCATGATCTGATGCAAAAGATGAATTACCAGCAAGCACAGAAACATCTGAGTTCGAATCAAACAGAGGTGATGGAACCACACCACTGGTTGTAAATTTAACATCTGGAGTTTGCTGGTTCTCATCATAGACTGAAAAGTAACGAACACATGACCACCAATTAGTCTGGCGGAGCATTATCTGTTACTTATTTATATCCTACTGTTTAATATAAGCGTTTGGTACAGTTAACAATTAGAAAACCAATGTCATGCTGATTCAAATATGCAACAAGGAAACACCTACAAGACCTCGCAGCAGCTTCAAGCTCAAGAAAGGTTGCCACAGGAGCACTTCTTGATAACTCAATATCTGACAATAGGTTTTCCATCCAATCCTCCAAAAAACATCTTCGCTGCAAACAAACTACCGAGCATGAGAATAACTTTACTGATATTTTGAGGGAAAAATGCACTTGCTTTGAAATTACGAGGTGTATGCGAGGACTCTACTAGTTTTTGAAAATCTCATACCAGTCAACTCCAAAAATAAATTTAGGTTTAAATAGTGGATGCACATAATCATGTAGCCAAATATCATACAAGATAGAAATCACATTCAAATTGCATGTTAATAATTGAACGCATAAACCAAACACTTAGATATGTATGTACATGTCCTGAGTTACTTTATACTTTTCCTTCAGACATCTTCTGCAATTCTCTGGTTCTTTTAAAATCTGAAATTATCAGTGAAACAAACATGCAACAATTTCATGTGCGTATGATATTCAAGCAATAGTCTTTATCCGGCTAAATATCCATGTAGACGAGAAAGTTTTTATCCTGCTATGAATTGCAACCATAGGTGATTTGGTTGGGGAGAATCACTTCCACAATTCAAGCAATCACTTTCATAATGTTTGTCTACAAAAAATCATACAAAAATTTTAAAGCACTGCGACAACATATGGGTTAGACAACCAAGAAAACCATATAACCTACATCTTCCAACAGAGTCTGGCTTTTCATTTTCAAAATCCTCTTTGGAGGAGCTGGAGGCAGATTTTTCATAGGAAACGCCTTCTTGACCTACAAAACCAGAAAAAAACGAATATGTTTCACAACCACAATATGCAAGTGGTTTGCTATGCTCACAAAAGGAGAGATTAGCAAAAGTCAAAAGCACGTCCATTAAGATATTCTAATCCGAGACATCATTGCAACTTGCATACAATTGCTAGAAAAACAGATATTGCCCTACTTCGGGTGCCAACCAGGAAAGGCCACTTACTTCA
This sequence comes from Myrica gale, assembly GCA_963930655.1. Lineage (NCBI taxonomy): Eukaryota > Viridiplantae > Streptophyta > Magnoliopsida > Fagales > Myricaceae > Myrica > Myrica gale. The sequence continues at coordinate 7,333,165 of OZ005601.1, forward strand.
GAATAAAGCTTTAAAAAGTCATTAAATCTTCGTAATATCCCTCGAATAGTGGTTATCCCTTCTGGCGACTGTAAACCAACTTGAACCCTGTAAAACTGTTCTCTATGAATGTTAAAACAGTAAATAAGTACGGTTGGAAGAATTAAACCACAAATTTGAAACACGACTCCCAGTGTCAGAATCTTTGCCCAGATAATGTAACTTATACCATTGCAATTCTATGATCTCATTGCTTCATCAAATAAGATAACTCAGCTACCAGTAACTAGAGAAGCAACCCATTCTATAAAATCATGTGAAATGCTGAATTGTATCCAACATCTCTACTATTGATGAAAGAAGAAAATCCATTGAACTTCTTTTGTTATGAAATACTCTTTACTTTTTTTCCGAGTGCAATAAACTTTTACTTGCATTACATAGACACTTCATGAATAAAGATGATACAGGAAATGGCCACAAAAGCTTCTTGACATTTAAGTTGCTACCATTAATAATAATTGAAGACATTTGTTCGAAACAACAAGAATGAACAGCTTCTAAGTTTCAAATTGAAACAACGGGAGAAAAAATACCATGCTTGAACAGAGCCAAGAAAAACAAATAGGTAAGAAAAAAACTAGAATAACACACTGAAACATCCAACATCTTAAGAAAGAAACTCCAGAACAGACGCTTATAGTCATGCACATATTGCCAACAATAGTGAAAAACAGCAACGTGAACCAAAAACCATCTAAATATATTTATATACCACCACAGGAGAGGAACTTCTTGATTTGGAAAGGAAAATCCAAGAAGGAATTGTAATACAGTAACTCCAACCGGTATGGAAATCATGTGGCCAGACGGTGTCGCGTCCATCCTACATCCAAAGAGTATGAAATGTTATCCAAAATGGAAAGATTAACAACAAACTCAATTCCAATCTTTGCGACATGGGCCAGTGCCTCTAGAGCTCAAACTATACAATCTACCACAACAAACATCAAAACCTGCTGACCTAAGCTTTCCCTCCAAATGCCACAAGAATATATGAGAGAACAAAAATATAGACAAGTGCATTTGACAGTCCAAATCATCAAATGCTAACCCCCAAATCTGTATCATGTTCACATCCCTTACCTCACTTCGCATCTATGGCAGATATCAATTGTAGAAAGTTGGAGCCTGAAAGGTTGTGCCAGTAGTAGGATCATTTCTTTGTTATTCAGTGTAACATTTGACAGCATAATCCATCAGATATTTTGATAGTTATAAAAACTTCTCTTAGAAGAGAAATAAGTACAAAATGGGTGTAATATTAGATCCTCACATGCATACTACAGCTGAAACAGCCGAAACTTCAGAAAAGAAATTAATTTTAAAAGCATCATACTAGATGCTCCCTATGACAAGCAACTGATCAAACAAAGCTAGCAGAACAATTGTGTCTAAGAGTTCCCATAAACCTCTATGCCATTAAATTGTAAAAGCTGCACTTGAAAACAAATTGACTAACCAAAGATCCCTCCATCTGATTTGCAGGTGGTCTTTTGAAACTAGAAAACATCTCAATCTAATTGATCAAGTGAGGGCACAGTTCTACTCAATTGGTGCTTGCCAGATTACAACAACCACCAGTCAGCGTCAATTGCCAGAATCTGGCATCAAACCAAACCAATCAGGACCAGAACCGATGTCACACCACTTCAGAATCTCCAATAAGATCAACTATACTTGAACCCGCCATTGGATATTTTAGCATCTATATTGCCATCATAGTTTCCAAATATCAAGTTAATTGGAAATGATGAACAAACCCATCCGCAAAAATGAGTTTTTAAAGCAGATAGTTAATAGAGGATTGAGCTCAAATTTAGCATGCACCATAAGGAGATCGAGGACATGTGTACTTAGTAAGACGGGAAGTTATTAAATGGTGCAACATTATAAAGAAAAAAAAACCACACACATATATTTTAATTCAACTTATCCAAATACACAAATATATGTTGTTTTGATGAACAGAGATTCTGCCGTCCATCCAGAACTTAAGATCTAAAAGCTGCTTCTGAAAGTAGCGCACACAAATTTTCAGCTCCTCTCTTAAAGCCAAGAACTAATTTCCAATCACAACCAGATATTCAATTGGATTTAACCCGATAAGGAAAAAAAAAAGATTCGCCCTTTTGAGTACGCGTGTATTTAAAAGAGGAACGCTACGTAATTTATTGCCAGAGGCACTCATGGCACATAAATCAAAGTTAGACACATCGAAGCAATCAGCATCTTGATCAACTCAAACGGCCAGCGAGAGCAAACCCATAAACTTTTGGGAATTAGCAACACCCATTAACTTAATTCAAGGTCACAATAGATGTCTGTTTCCTGAAGCTATAACATTGCGCCAATTATTTCCAGAAGCTATCATGAAAATCGGTCACATAAATCAAACTGAATCACTTCAAACAAACCAACAACAGCTCCAATCAAAGCAAACAGTAAACTTGGAGAAATTTAACATTCTTATCCAAATATGACATACTGATTTCAATTCAACCTCGTGAGAACAGAAAAAAAATCAAATGGTCCATCAAACGTGGAAAAAGAAGAGTACCCATTTACGAGGAGGGGGGCTCCAGTCCATGCCCAAAGGGAGCGGCGACGTGCCGTCGTGGCGATGCTTGGGAGGGCTGCGATTGGGCATCGAGCGCTTGTTCCTAGTGTTGTTGTCAGAATTGCCCTTGCTGCTGTCAACAACGTCATCGTCGTCGTATACGTTAGTCGTGGAATTCGAAGAGGAAGAATCCCGGCGGTGAGAGAATGGTTGGAGGACGGGATCGGAGAAGTTGAGGTTGTAGTCCAATAAAGACAGATCGTGGGCGTACAGATTCATCTTGATCTCGACGTTGTAATCATATATCTATTTCTGGTTCTTTTCCTCGGCGTATTTGTTTGCTTCTAATTCAAACAGATAAGAGGTTGGGAAGACGGACTCTTTTCTTTTTTAACATTTGGGTTCGACGGAGTTGCACGCCTCCTGATCTTTCTTAACTGTTCGTCTAGGAACGGAGGCATTCTTATTTCTAAAATATTCCCCTAAATGATGGGCCGAAACATGAATAATATTAAATATATAGTGGTTATTCCGAATTTTTAACAACATACAGATGATTCTGTGCTCCGTTTCATCTTCCTTCAAATGAGGACAATTAAGAGGTATATTCCGTCCCATAAACTAACGTTACTGATAAGGATAAGATTTGAGCTCAAACATTAGGAAAAATTTATACTACTTTTTTTTGTTCGTACTTATATAAAACAAATTCGTTTTTGTAGATTTATTTTGCTCGTTTAAAACATCTCAGGTATCCTATTGGATTTCTACGAAAATCCGCAATCCTTAAATTTATGTATGTTTCTATTTTTTATGTTATAATTTTAATAAAGCTTGAGTGTGACATCTGTCATAATAAAAGAAAAAAAAATGTTATTATTTTTTGCATGGGCACTTTTACAGAGCACCATTCACGGTGTTTTTGAAGTAAATTCTCTTGTTCCAAGAACAAAAAAAGAAGTAAATTCTCTTGTCTGATCATTGACTCCACACGTGGATCTCTTTGCATTGACATTGTCTATCAAGAGAGCATCTCCTTCGAACTGAACTTTCTCCATCTTTCTGTTCATTGCCTCCTGTTGCCAAACTTTTTAGACTGATATAAGGGATCATCTCTGTTCGTTCTTGCCAATTCAAGCTCCCCTTTTTTTATTAGAACAATACATGTTATCATTGCATAAATTTTTCCTTACAGCTTCTTCACATTTTGAGTTTCTATAAATCTATACAAACTCTGGAAAGCAATATAGATATGCATGCTTTATTAATGCACCTTATACATAGTTGCAGGTCAAGATTGTATCTTGTTTATTGTTAGTTGTCATTACTCCGTTCTCTTTGTTGCTTTTTTTTTAGTTAAATAACAATTCAAGCTCCCCTTTTTTTATTAGAACAATACATGTTATCATTGCATAAATTTTTCCTTACAGCTTCTTCATATTTTGAGTTTCTATAAAGTCAAGATTGTATCTTGTTTATTGTTTGTTGTCATTACTCCGTTCTCTTTGTTGCTTTTTTTTAGTTAAATAACAAACTTTTATTAAGATCAACGAGGTTTAAAAACCTCAATTATAAGCTCTAAAGGGCGTGTCAGACCTTCCGGAGAGGCAATGAACCAACGAGCAAAGGGGTCAAACGGTCTTACAAATCCAAGCCCAAAAGGGCAGGTAGAGACATATAAAGGGTGGAAAGCCTACGAAGGGTGGTAAGCTGAGACGACCAGAGGAGAAGGAAATACAATGACGGAATACGATGACAGAACCAACAACTATAGGCGAGATATCGGCCAAATCTGAAAATGGGAGGCGCGTGAGATCCACGAGGAGCGCCTGGACGTCCAGATGTCAGCCACCTAGCGCGTGCATACCAGAGAGGACCACATGTCGCTGAAAATGAAGAAAAATGGACGGACACGTGATATCCACGCGCACTGGTTGGCCGGTGCAGAAATCTTCTCCAATCAATGTAGATGTCGTCCCCGTCGGTCGTGGTCTTCAAAATCCTCCAGAAAAGTGTAGATCTAGCCATCAAAATCACCGGAAAATCCCTAAAAGTGGTCGAAAAAGATAATTTATTAAAGGATCCGGTCACAGATGGAAAGAGCAAAGAAGGAGAGGGGATTTTGATATCTTTTTTTGCTTGATGGACTTTTTTTTCAAAGATCGTGATGGTCACTCGATATTAGTAAAAAATGCACAATTTTAAGTAATAACTTAAAATATGATATAAAATAAACAACGTGCTAAATAAGAATCAACAAGTGCACAACAATTGTAAACGAGCACCCTGAAAAATGGAAATGTAAATCACTAATGCCCTTCGCGGGAACCTACTGCCACCACAACAAATGATGGGTCAAACTAAATTGCAAAGAGGACAAAGTCATGGAAAAACTATGGGGCATTATTGACGACATTTGCCTCTTCGGCACATTATATATCGCTAGCGACGACGTCTTGGGTCTCGTCGGCGTAGAACAAGGCCTCCTTGACCACCTACAAGTCGTTGGCGACTGAGCAACATCGACCAACTCATCTGAATCGCAAGCGGCGAGACCCTTCTACGACGAATGTTCAGACCTTTTCCCAAGTCCCAACGCGATTTTCGGTTGACGTAGCAACCCATTACTGACGGAGCAACAGTTGTCGCGGAAGGCCAACCGCGACGTGGTAACCTTGACCAAGCTTCGACGACTAAAAGACGTGATTGAAGAGCATTTCCACGATTTGCACCAGCGGCGGATCCAAGGGGTAGCGGCCCTGGGCGGGCGCCACCCATTGGATCCCAAAAAAAATTACATTTAGTTTTTTTTATTCATAAGTTGGCTTGGGCCTATGGGGGCAGGCCCAGGCCAACCCCCAATATGTTCTGCACGACCTGGTCTCTTTAGGCCCATGCCTTTTATTTTTTTATATGCAGAGGGTGAAACGACGTCGTTTCACCCTCTACCTTAAAAAAAATTAAAACGTGAAACGAAAAAAAATCAAAACAGGGTGCGTTTCACCTGTTTTGAAAACTCCTCTGGCCCTCCCTCTCTCTCGACCCTCTCTCTCTTCGAATTTTCTTTCACTCTCTCTCTACCACACCGTCGCTGCCTGCTGGACATTGGTAACCAATAATTGTAAGACTGCCTCTCTTTCCCTCTCTCTCTCTCTCTCAACTCTCGCTCTCTACCTCTTTCTCTCTTGAGTCTTGACTCTCAATCTCAGCTCTCTCTCAATCTCATTATCTCATTATTTTGATTTTTGACAGTCTCGCACGACCAGGTGATTACAATATTTCATTATAATATTAATAGACTATTTAATTTTTTTTATTTGTTTATAGTTTAATAATATCTATAATATTTTAGGTGACACTCGTTGAGGTTCATACCACCTTGCAATAATCTGTATCTTCACTATGTGGTCATCAGTATTGGAAGTTATTGAACACATAAAAGATGATGGTACTCTCCCAGAACAAAGATTCATGGCTATGAGTTTGATGGATAAGATGAAAAGTTTTGAGTTTGTATTCACTATACATCTATTGAGGAATATAATGAGAATTACAAACGAATTGTCACAAGCCTTACAACGAAAACATCAAGACATTGTTAATGCTATGAGTTTGGTTAAAGTTGTGAAGGAACAATTGCAAGAAATAAGAGTTATAGAATGTGATTACTTTTTTGAAGAAGTCAAATTTTTGTGTGTGGATAATTCTATTAGTGTGCCAAATATGGAAGACATTATACCAACTCATAGTCGTTCGAGGCATGGAAGACAAACTATTACTTATTTCCATCATTTTTTGTGGAAATATTTTGTCAGGTTATTGATTTGATAATTTAGGAGATGAATAATCGGTTCATAAAAGCAAGTACGAAGTTACTTCTCTGCATAACATGTCTTGATCCAAAAAATTCATTCTCAACGTTTGATCATGCTAAGTTACGTTGTCTTCCTGAGCTTTATCCAGAAGATTTTCACAGTAGATGATTATTTGATACTTAAAAGTCAGCTTAATACATATATTAGAGATGTTAGAAGAAATGATGTTTTTTCTGGGCTTCAAGATATTGGAGGTCTTACTATGATATGGTTGAGACAAAAAAGAATACTATATTTCCATTAGTTTATCGACTTATTGAGTTAATATTGGTCTTACCAGTTGCGACTGCAACCGTTGAAAGAGTTTTTTCTGCGATGAATATCATCAAGAGTGATTTACGTAATAGGATGAGAGATGATTGGATGAATGATTGCATAGTAGTGTACATCGAGCAAGAAGTTTTTAAAACTATTGAGAACGAAGCCATTTTGCAACATTTTCAGAAGATGCAAAAACGTAGGATGCAATTGTCATCTCTCGGTCGTAGTACATAGTACGGTACTTGTATTCTAATATTTTAATATTTTTAGTCTTTAATTTTCGATATTGTAACTCTAAGACAATTTTTTGCATTACGAAGGAAAAAAAATTCTTGTCATTTCACGTTTAAAGTTCGACCCCCATGAATTTTGATTCTGGATCCACCACTAATTTTCACCATTTATGTCTACCGATATCGCCATCGAAGAGCCTGAAATTCTTGTAGTGAATTAATTCCCACCAAACTTATTCGTGTCCTTCAAACTAAAATGAAGAATATTCACGCGGTCCTTCTGAATGGGTAATAACCTTCTTGTCCTGTGGTTGAAAGGTGACAAAGTTTTTTTTTTTGGAAAAATATATTTTTTATTCATGAATTATTATAATTTTTTTTGCACTTTGTATCATTTATTAAATTTTTAGACAAAAATGATGATAATTTCTTCGACCTATTTTTATATATTGAAGATATTATTGTCAATTCATTAATTTCTCGATGGTATTATTATCAAATGGAGTGTGCAAAATGTTTAATATTAGTAGTTATATGGTGTAATGTGTCAAAGTAGTAAGGGTGCAAAATATCTAACATTGATAGTTTGAGGATGCAATGTGTCAAAACTAGTAGTTTAGGCTGCAATGTGTCATGGACCTTGATGAGTGAAAAATGTATTTATTCAAGTTTTTTCCTCACCTTTTCTTTTCTTTGATCTTTTTCATTATGACAAGGGAGATATTAGAAATAACCAAACAGAAAGAGCAAGCATCATTACACAGGGATAGAGATCCTCTGCAATTCGGGTGACCGAATTGCAGGGGCAATAGGAGAGAGGCATAGAGAGTGAGGTGGGTCCCACCCGGGACCCACACCTGCCCAAACAAGGCTCTCCTGCCCAAGCAGGTGTGGGTCCCGGGCGAGACCCACACCTTTCTCTCTGTCTCTCTCCGAAATTGGTCTGCAATTCGATCTCGATCCATTACACATGAGGTGGCAACTTGGAGCAGACACGCCCAAAAATATCCCTCCAATGAAACTTCCCGATAGCAATTAGGTAGGACAGACTATCCCTGCAGCCATTACTCTGCCAAAAACAGAGTGGCCCATACACACCAATAGACCCGTGACTCGGTTAAGCAGCCTCATGATAAACAACAGAAATCATTTCTGTTTCTGAGCACAACATGAGAACGCTGGGTAACCAAGTCTCAAATCTGAGGCCATTCACGATTCCCCTTATCCTCACTCTTTCAGCTTGCCAAATGTGTACTGCTTCAAGTTTTGCCAGATGTGATTTAGAGGAACCAAGTGTGGTTTCTACTTTCTCCTTGTATTGAAAAGATGGCTTCTTAATTTCTAGGAACTTTATCCCCTTGTTTCCTACACACGCTAATAAGTACATAAATAAACCCAAATCTTTGAAGCAGATTTATAGATCTAGACCACAAAATTTGACATATTTTCAACCTGCTGGAAGGACTGAAACAATTTTTTTCTTTACATTCTTGTGGTGGATAATATGCATTTATGAGCAAAAATTAGGACTCGTTCTATCCTAGGAAGCACATAATGTTTAGAGTTGGCTAGGCCTAAGGTGGGATCTGAGGTACTTAGCCATAGGTTAGTCTAAATCGAGATTCGATGCATTAGCACGCAAGGAGGAGTGCAAACAGAAGGTTGAGGCACCAAACAGGTCAAGGATCCCTTCAACCTCTGAATCAAAATGATGGATGACTAGCACATGTCGGCATGTGATGGGATAGGTTTTTTTTTTTTTCTAATCCTCTACTGCTGATACGATCTTTGTCCTTTGCTCCTCCTCCCTTCTGATTTGGAGGGAACGTAGAATGATATATGTTTGTTGTATTTTAGCATTAACCCATGTCACATGCATAGAGACTCCATTGGACAGCGGCCGCTCACAAACAAAGTGTGGCACTGCTGTATTTTCTGTTCAGATGGTACATTTTTGTGAATGAACCGTGCACGGTGCACCCAACCCTTTATTTCCCTCTCTCCCTCCCTCTCTCTCTCTCTCTCTCTCTCTCTCTCTCTCTCTCTCTCTCTCTCTCTCTCTCTCTGATCTCCAGCCTCTTCTGGAGTAGATAAGTAGATTTTGGGCTGGTGAAGTTGAAGGAGAAGGTATATATTATAAGTCCTGTCATGCTTTTCCACGGCTTTCTTGAACTTCATCTCCTTGGCTCTTCCCTGCACGGCCTCTAGATGCGGCTTAGAAGTTCAAGAAAGCTGTGGGAGAACATGGCAAGCCAGGACTTAGTTTTGCATCTTCATTGTACCTGATAATTCCTTCTGTCATATACATCATGCATTTGCTTTCTATATGTATGTGAATTCGGGCTTCTGCAATTATTCTCGCTAATCTTTCACCTTAAATCCTCTTTAGACCTAGTTTCCGAACCTCTTCTTCTAACGGAATTGTTATCGATTGCTTCTAGCCTTCTATATATGGAACTAAACACTAAAGTTTTTTTCCTTTTTTTTTTTGCAAATTTCTCAAAAGGGATATATATATATATATGCTAATTGCAATTATTCTATGTATCACATTCATCTTATTGATCTATTTCTTCTGAATTAATTGTAGGCTATATATGCTGGTAAGTAATGACTAATTATACCTTACGTTCTTTGCATAGAGGGATATATATATATATATGCTAATTGCATTGGATTGTTATATATAATGTGGAGGGTTCAAGGTTCATTCTTCCAGAATTCAGTGCACAAGGATTCCACGGAGGTTCCTAATTACCATTAATTGATTCAGATGAGAATTTAGACAATTCCGGATTTATAATATTAATTTAACAAATTTAATTTCCTAGAAATCCTAAACTTTATTGGTGGACATATGCTGCACTTAATTAACTAATACCCTCAGGATCCAGAGTAGTCATTGTAATTACTGATTAACAAAGAACGCCAAATTAGAAGTATATATATATATTATCACACGTTGTGTTCTTGAGAATGGAATATCTTATGTATTAATTATATACAATATTAAACCATTTTTGTGCTCAATTATCTGCTATATTTCAATTTTTTTATTCTTCATTAATGCATGACATCTTCCTCTTAAGTTTTGAGTGTGTAGGATGAAAGCTGTGACACGTTCGGAAGGGCAACAAATTTAGAAAATACAGGAATTAAATTAAGCATTTATTTATGCATTTTAATTATCAGAATGGCAGTAAGAAAAGCGGAAGAAATTGGCAGTCCTAGCTTTTGTTTTTTGTTTTTAATTGCTTTTGCCCCCTTCATACTATCGAGATGGTTCATTTTCCTAATCTCTAAAATATATATAATAGTTATAGTTGATAACTTTGAAAGTCTCTGGCTAGCCGATATTGAAGAAGTTGGAGAGATCGATGTATGACCGATCGAAACAGAATGGGGAGTAGCTTGAGAAGATTCCTCACTCTCTCTTCCTAGTTCCTTCCCATGCATGGTTAGTAATGATGTTTTCAGGCTTCCAGCTTCCCGATCCTGTAGGCTCCGGTGCTTCTTTTTTTCCTTTGTTGGTTTTTTTTTTCGTATTTGTTTCCCTCGAAGACTAGTGCATGCAGATGATTAGGCTGATATCGTTTTGTTGGGTCGGCATAATATGAACTATTAGACTATTCTGAAAAAATAGTCCGAGCTCGAGGCATGAGCTTTGAAAGCTTTCCACACAAGCTAATTGCGAAGAGACACTTCCGCCCTTTGTTTGCTCCAATTACCATCAGGAGTCGTGGTTTAGTGGTGAACTTAAATCTTGTTGTTTAATAAATTGGGTTATTTTATTTTTTCTACATATAAAAATCTTAAATTTTGTAAAAGAGGTTGCATGAATATTATAAATATTTAGATGATATTTGAGCTTTATTGGCATGCGTGTAAAAGTTGTTGAGCTGCATTGATGTGTATAAAAAAGTTAATATTGATCAGTTCTATTGGTATGCGTGTGTAATGTTAAGAGTATAAATTTAGAAAGTTAGATTCAAATTCTAAAATTTTTAGCCAAACGAACATGACCTTAGTGATGTTGGTTGCAAAAACTCCTCACAGTGCATAGTGTGAATATTAGTAAACTGGAGTTTTATTGAGATTTGTCAAAAGTTAAAAATTTGAAAGATATTTTGATTGTAAATTAATTTTTATTAGAGTTTGTTAAAAGGTATGGATAAAAATGATTTGATTAACTTTTTTTTATAAAAAATATTGAGAGAAGATTTTTTAAAAAAAAAAGATTTTATAATTTATATGAATTTTTTTGAGATTTTAGATGTTTAATTATAAATTTTTTATTTTAAAAATATTCAGTAAAAATGGTGATTTTTTTTCTTCCTAGTGAACTTCACCCGGTCATCACTCCTCCATATGGTTTACCATTTTATCCGATTCATCCTTAGACTTTAAAATACATTAGATTACTTATGGGGTTTAAAATTAATCAAATTTCAAGAGCATTTGAAATGACTAATTTCTTGATGAATTTTAAACTTCAATGACTAATTTCATGCATTTTAAAGCTAAGGGACTAATCAGATTATATGATAAACGGCAGGGATGAAATTGATATTCATCCCTAGACGTAGATATGCATTATCAACAATATATAACCTAACAACCTAATTCTAATTCTAGTTTCCTTTAAGATAGAGATTTAGTAGGGGTTTAATTTTAATTCCTTGGCGCACAGTTTATGCCGATGAATGATCCTTCTGTTAATTGTTGAGAAAAAAATTAAGGGTCAGAATAATCAATAGAATTAAATTAAGGTCAGTAAAAAAGGATTAAATCTCCTTTAAAATCCTTAGAATATTCTGTTAAATATATTTCTTATTCTGCGTCAAAACCACCATTAAATGCTACTAATTGCGTATCTGCGGCCACTAATCTTCCTATTCTATACGTATCCTTGTGTAATTTGGTCACTAACACTCCACATCATCCCACCGACTCGACTCTTGATTCCCTCAAATCCCCTCCCACCGCTAATCAACCAAATCAAGTGGGGTCTATGAGGAAAATCGGACGGTCTAGCTTTCCCATGTACTAGATGGGTGAGCTCTATTGACAACCGCATAGATGGGTGTCCCAGGGTGATGTTCGTTTTGAGAAAAAATGTAGGATTTTGGAGAAGTTGTGAATTTTTATGTTGAATAGTATTTTATTGGTGTTTGTGTAAAGTGGAGAGAAAAATGATTTGATGTAATTGTTTAATAAAAAAATATTGGAGTTATGTGAAAAAGTATAGAGAGAGAAAATTTATGTTGAATAAAAAATTAAAAAGTTGTTGGAGATTGTGTAAAATGTATTGGTTTTTGTGTTTGAATTCTGAATATGTTCGGTGGTAGAATTGTGAATATACTTAGAATCCTGAAAAAATGGTGAAAACGAACATGACCCACTGGTCCATCAAACTAATTACTATATATATGTATATGTATTAGATAGATGGACCCCAAGTCCACAATCCAATCCAGCTTTCTTATTCCACCGTTCACCCTTTGTGTCGTTCTCATTCACGCCCCCACAGAAGAAAAAAAAAACAAGCTAAAAGAAGGCCTAACTCTTCTTAGCCCTAGCCCCTTTAGGGTCCATTAGGGTTTTCGTTCTCAAAGCTCAGAACCTTTCTCGATTCTAAAGCTCAAGCCCATCAACTTCGTCTTCAACCTCCCTCTACCAAAAATTTGAATTTTTTTCGATATTAATTAATTAAGAAAATACGAAAATCGAAAAAATTCAAAGCCCTAGATTCGGAGTTGCACTGTGGAATCTATACACGCGTCCGCAATTCATTGTAAGAACTCCCTAACTTTTTTGTTTTCTCTGATTGTCGAGGGGAGATAATTTAGTTGCTGTTGTTCACTGCGTTTTCTGTGATTTGTGCGAATTTTCTTCGATCTGATTGTTGTCCCTTGATTTTCTAGCGTTCTTGATTATCCGGTTTTCTGGGTTTTCTTAAATTTTTGCTTTTAATCTAGTTTGGTCTAACATTTTAGTTTCCGGAGCTTGTATCGGGAATTTTAGGTCGATATATATGTACTTGATGTAGGTCTCTTTGTACGTACGTATGTGTATGAGTTGGACTGATTGCAGATAGGGGGATTGTGTCCTATTAGGGTTTTGATTAAGGTCTCGGATGAAGCTCGAGGACGATCTTTATGTCGAGCTTAGAATTGGCGTTTCTTTTGGGAAGACAGTGAAAACGGCCTTCGAGATTTCTTCTCCCTCTCCCTTTTCTTCTTCTTTATTTTCCCTTTACGGCTGAGTCTAAATGTCAAAGTTACAATTTTATTAGATGTCCCCGAGGGGGCATTTGAAAAGTACAATTAGTTTCGGCACAAGTTATTGTACGCCCAGGCCACAGAGAAATAGTTCTGGGTTTAAACTTACTTGGAGAAGCTTCTCATTAGGGTACAAGAGTTGAGTAATTTTATGTCCAATGGGCTCCTTTTTTATGGCCCAAAATGACAGTTATGTCCATCGCGTGCATAATCTGCCGAGTGTCGTAAATCCTCTACTGTAAGCCGAAGGAAAAGGGTACTCAGTGTTAATTGTATTTAATGGACCAATCTACCCCTGCGTTGTAGCTCGGGCGTTTTAAAGGGGTGGGATGTTGTTGGGGTTGTCTCTCTTTTCCTTGATTTTCCTAATGAAACGAAGAATAGAACAATCAAATTGCATGGAAAAGGCTAAAACAGCTATCATCATACCGTTCTGTCTGTGTTTGCAGTGAAATGTTTTTAGGCGGCTTTGGGAAGATAATCAGGCTTGTTTATGTCATGTATGAGAGAGGTTCTATCCTAACCAGTGTGCTCAGTAGACTGTCTCAACAAACGAGTCATCACTCATGTTTTTCCTGCCTTGCTGGTGCTTAAACTTCAATAATCCATATTTTATCGTGTGTGTATATAATGATGCAGTCAGATTCACAGTTTGTTTCGCCTGTACTAATAAAATGGACATGCTGATTATTAGTTTTATGCGAAGTTCTTTTCAAAATGTTTCTGTTGAGTGCATTTAAACATTGTACGGTAAAAGCACCTTGATTTGGCTGGTACTTGACTTCCTCACAGATGGGGTTTTGGATTTGTTTAGCTAGTTATTTATCGATACAAGCACGTTATACATCGTTGGGGTATTTTTAACTGCAGCAGACTGGTATTTGTATCCCACTTTTCTGGTTTCTATCCTGAAACATTGTGCTAGACCTTTCTCCGCCTAATAAACTTGATTCGTGGTTGTCATGTTTAAGAGTATGCAATAGCTGGAAACCTGACCCTTTCTCAACAATGATACCAACAAGAACCAGTAGTTCTCTATCACTATCAATAGTGAGTCATGTTGATGTCTGTGTCATCTTGTTTTGAAGCCTGTATGGGATTTAAGTTCTCTGTGCTGCTAGACTTTTATGTGTACATGTTGCTGCTTGTGATGCTACTGCGAGATTGCAGCTAAAACCTTTGTTGTTTTTTTCCCACAATCACTTGCTTTATTGTTTTCTAATGAATGATTCATTGATAATATGAGTTCCTTTTTAGCAGATAGACGTTGTTAATCCTTTGATCTCATCTCTTTTCTCAAAGTTATGTATTGTCTTAAAATTCTATGCTCTCTTAGATTGTGGGCCGCACTCATTTTAATTGCTCACATAAGATTACTGCTTTGATTTATTGCATACCTATGGTATGCAGAGTGCCCATTAAAAATGTCATGTGCGTTTACTGTGAAATGTGTCACGACTGATTAGGTACTTAGTTCACTTGGTCCGACTAGTCGATGAAATCATGATTCTGTTTTCTTGTTGCTGAGCATTTTTTTTGTCATCTCTTGTGCACTTTGTATAATTGGGTTATTGAAAGTGGAGTTCTCCTTCTAATGATATAAGTGCATCTTTTACACCAATTACATATTTTTGGCTTTTGAGCATCTGCTTATTCATGCCCCTTCCTGATACTTTATGTTCCTTTTAGGACTACCATGGAGTTAGATTACCCTATCACCCCTACTGATAACTATGAGCCATTGAGCACGGAAGCACAGCCTAACAAGCGTAGGAGAAAGAAGTCTATTGTCTGGGAGCACTTCACGATAGAAACAGTCGGACCTGGATGTACTAAGGCATGCTGTAAGCTATGCAAAAAGTCTTTTGCTTACATAACTGGTTCGAAGCTAGCAGGCACCAGCCACCTCAAACGTCATATTGCCTTGGGAATTTGCCCAGTATTCCGCCAGAAAAATCAGCAATCTCCATTTACACCGGGCTCCAGAACTGGGGGTTCAGGAAGTGGTATTGATCCACCCAAAAAACGTCAGAGAGTAACCCATGGGATTGCAAGCATCCCTTTTGATCAGGACCGCTGCAGCTATGAGATTGCTAAGATGATCATTCTGCATGACTATCCACTTCACATTGTTGAACATTCCGGTTTCATTGACTTCATACGGACTCTTCAACCTCAGTTCAATATTTCGAGCTTCAACACTGTTCAAGGGGATTGTGTGGAGATGTACCTGCGTGAAAAACAAAGCCTACTGAATCTCATAAGTGGAATTCACGGACATGTCAGCCTTACATTGGATTTATGGACATCAAATCTAACTTTAGGCTATGTTTTCCTAACAGGATATTTCATTGATGGCGATTGGAATCTACAGCGTCGGGTCCTTAATGTCTTTATGTTACCTTCCCCTGAATCAGATTATGCCCTCAATCAAGCTGTTGTGGCTTGCCTATCTGATTGGCATTTGGAGGGCAGGCTGTTTGCCCTCACAGTTGATCAGTCCTTCTCGAATGAAACTTCAATTGGAAATCTAAGAGGCCTACTTTCTGTCAGGAATCCACTCATGCTCAATGGTCAGTTGTTAATAGGAAAGTGCTATGCTCGTGTTCTTAGTCGTCTTGCGCAAGATGCATTAGGGGCAATGCAGGAGACAATCCAAAAAATCCGTGACAGTGTCAAGTATGTAAATACTTCGGAATCCCACAAAGAGAAGTTCGATGAGCTGAAGGAACAACTTCAAGTTCCTAGTGCTAAGTACCTTTCAATTGATGACCAAACTAGGTGGAATACAACTTATCATATGCTAGTATCTGCCTGTGAATTGAAGGAAGTCTTTAATTGCCTGGATACCTCCGATCCTGATTACAAGATGACTCCGTCAATGGAGGAGTGGAAGCAGGTAGAAACCCTCTGCACATACTTGAAGCATTTGTTCGATGCGTCTAACATTTTAACTAACCCAAGCTACCCATCTTCCAATACATTCTTTCTTGAAGTGTCTAAAATTCAAATAGAGTTGACACATGCAGCCATGAGCCAGGATCCCTTCGTTAGCAACTTGATCAAACCTTTGCAAGAAAAATTTGATAAATATTGGAAAGATTGCTATCTGGTTTTAGCAATAGCTGTTGTTTTGGATCCAAGGTTCAAAATGAAGCTTGTGGAGTTCACCTTTTCCAAGATCTACGGTGAGAATGCTGAATCATGGATTAGGGCTGTCAATGATAGTGTCCATGAACTCTTTCTGGAATATATTGCACGAGCACTTCCTTTACTGGCAATGGAAGAAGGTAATGAGGGTATCATGAAAACAGAGACTCAGCAAGAAGGATCTCAAGAAGGAACCCAAGTTTCAACTGTGGATGGGCTTTCGGACTTTGAAACCTATATCAATGAGATAACGAGTAGCCAGCACATGAAGTCGGAACTAGATCAGTATCTGGAAGAGTCTCTTCTGCCTAGGGCACAAGAGTTTGACATTTTAGGGTGGTGGAAACTGAATAAACTGAAGTACCCAACCCTATCAAAGATGGCTTCTGATGTCTTGTCGATACCAGTGTGTACTGTGGCTCCTGACTCTGTGTTTGACACTGATCTGAGAAAGATGGATAACTACAGGAGTTCGCTGCCTCCTATGACGCTTGAGGCCCTTATTTGTGCCAAGGATTGGTTTCAGTCAGAATCATTGTCTTCGGCATCAACACAGGTTTCTAATGCGATTGTGAAGATGGAGTTTTAAGCTTAAGTCCCATTTTCCTCTTATGGGTAGATATTCTTGCATCTTGATGGCAACTAGAGGTCTACAACATTGATTCATCTCTCTCTCGTAAATTACTTTAAGGTGCCACTGTAGCTATCGTTTGTAGTTTTGCTGGAATTAAGGGTGGTATTACATGCAAGTTCTCCATTTCTTATCCACATTGCCTACTATTATTCTCGTGGTGCTTAGTCCAGATTTAACGAGGTTTTATTGTCCAAGTATATTTTGTGACTTTGTAGCCCAATCTTCTGCTTGTTTTGTTTCGCCCTTCGTTTTGTGACCCAAAATAACGTGAGTAGTGAGGCAAATAAAATCTAATGTTGGAGAAGTGCTTTTGGAAATTCTAAGCTAGAGAGTTACAGCTGGGGTCCTGGGGAGGTTATGTCCGCGAGGGCAACAACGATAAATCGGCCAGGCGTGGTGGACTGGTGATGACTGATGAACGGAGTGTTACGGGATGTGTACTAAAACGCCCATAGGCAGCTTTCTCTTTTCTTCCTCTGCCGGTTCGCTGATAAGACTTATAAGAGTCCTCGAAGGGACATTTTTTTTTTGTCTATCTAGATTTTTATTTTGAAATTGAATAAATTACATTTTATTCTTTAATATAACTATAGAAAAAAAAAACACTAATCCAGACCAACTAAAGGAAATCCTTTCCCAAACCATCAAATCCTCTCCTGCAAACTTAAGTCGTAACCTTTGTACTCATGAGTCGGGCGATATGAACTATGCCCGTCACGTGTTTGACACTATTGTCGCACCAAGTGTGTTCATTTGGAATACTATGATAAAAGGATATTCTAGGATTGGTTTGCCTGAAAATGGAGTTTCTTTGTATTCAGAAATGTTGAGAAGGAATATCAAGCCTGACCATTATACGTTCCCGTTCTTGTTAAAGGGATTTACACGTGATATGGCCTTGGGACGTGGGAAAGAGTTGCATTGTCATGTACTCAAATATGGGTTTCATTCTAATGTGTCTGTTCAGAATTCTTTGGTACATATATACTTTTCTTGTGGTCTAATTGACATGGCCTGTGGTGTTTTTGATGGGAGTCAGACAATGGATGTGATTACTTGGAATGTAATACTATCGGGGCACAACAGATTTAAGCAATTTGATGAAATAAGGAAGCTTTTTGATGAGATGGAGAGAAAGGGAGTGTTGTCCACTTCAGTTACCCTTGTTCTAGTGCTATCAGCTTGCTCCAAATCGAAGGACTTAGATATTGGCAAGCGGGTTCATAAGTATGTTAAAGAATGCAAGGTTGAGCCTAAGTTAATATTGGAAAATGCTTTGATTGATATTTATGCAGCTTGTGGAGAAATGGACCTTGCTCTTGGGATTTTCCAGAACATGAAGGCCAGGGATGTGATTTCTTGGACTGCCATTGTGGCAGGGTTTGCCAATGCTGGAGAAGTTGATTTAGCTCATAAGTATTTTGATCAGATGGCTGAAAGAGACTATGTTTCATGGACTGCCATGATTGATGGCTACCTTCGAATGAACCGCTTCAAGGAGGCTTTGGCAGTTTTCCGTGTGATGCAAAGTTCAGATATAAAACCCGATGAGTTCAACGTGGTTAGCATTCTAACTGCTTGTGCGCATCTGGGGGAACTTGAATTAGGAGTGGATAAAGACATACATTGAGAAAAACCAAATCAAGAATGACGTGCATGTAGGGAATGCTTTAATAGACATGTACTTTAAATGTGGAAAAGTTGAAAATGCACAAAGGATATTTAATGAAATGCCTCAGGTTGATAAATTTACATGGACAGCCATGATAGTTGGTCTTGCCATTAATGGACATGGCGAAGAAGCTCTGGACATGTTCTCTAAAATGCTAGAATCTTCGATAGTACCAGACAAGATAACCTACATTGGGGTTCTATGTGCCTGTACTCACACTGGCATGGTAGATGTAGCCGCAGAGGCGGATGCAGGGGGGAGCGGCCCTGGGCGGCCGCCACCCATTGCACCGCCCAAAACGAAATTTTACATGTAAATTTTTTTTTTGGCCTGGACCTGTGGGGGTCCGATCCCCATAGACCCAGGCCAACCTCCTCCTCCTCCTCCTCCCCCTCCTCTTCTTCAGCGTCTTAGGTGAGGTGGGTCTGGAGTCCGGTGCTTTTTGAGTCGAGGGGAAGTCGCTGATGTGGA
Source organism: Myrica gale (assembly GCA_963930655.1). Taxonomy (NCBI): domain Eukaryota; kingdom Viridiplantae; phylum Streptophyta; class Magnoliopsida; order Fagales; family Myricaceae; genus Myrica; species Myrica gale. The sequence goes on from OZ005601.1 coordinate 7,352,341, forward strand.
TCTGGAGTCCGGTGCTTTTTGAGTTGAGGTGGGCCTGGAGTCCGGTGTTTTTTATGTCTGATTGCTTGGTTGGCAAAAATGCTCAGCGTCTTAGGTGAGGTGGGTATAGAGTCCGGTGCTTTTTGATTTGAGGTGGGCCTGGAGTCCGGAGCTTTTTAATTTTTTTGTCTGATTGCTTATCCTTGGTATCTGATGTGTTATGCTCTAATCCTGCGGTTGGCTGGCAAAAATGCAATTTGGTAGTAGGGTGGATCCACAAATAACTAAACACAAATAGCTCTAATTCCATTGATCATCAATGTCATAGATTATCGAACATCGATATATATACGAGTGATGATCGAATGTTTATATATACATCATGTGACTTTGATAAACCGTACGTTTAGACGATGGTAAAATTATTTTAAAATATAATATATGTTTCTTTTTTATGATTCTAATTAACCTTTTCTAAATTCTCACCATATAGCATAAATATCCTTAATTGTCTTCATTTAATGCCTCCTATATATAAGTTATTTTAGTAATTACCCACTAACCATATATGAGGATGGCTTCCTTGATATTTATTTTTGTTCTATTTTTATTACATTCTTGTAGTAGTTTCTATTCCCTTAATTAAGAGATGGCTTAAATTGCTTAAGTAGTAATCCACCCCTTCACAAAAAATCCTCAACGGCTCCATTAATCCCAAATGAAACTCCACAATTTACTGCATGTACGCCAAGTGTGGTTACCAAAATATCTACAGATGGCATATCTGCAGGAGGTGCATGAACTGTTACCCTGCAAGATGAACATTTGGAGCTTCTAATGTATCTGTTTGTGAGTAGATATTTTGCTCTCTTTTTTTTGTCTTTTTGAAACGATGTATACAAGAGATTTCCATTCATGCCGTGTGAGTTGTAGAAATAAAGCTGCAACTTCAATACGGAGGAGATGACACTTGTGAAGGAGGGTGACATTTGGAAGGGAAAAAAAAGAGTTAGTTATGGAATAATATTAATAGTATTTTTCCCAGCTTGCAACTTCAGATTTTAGACTTTTGACGTACGTACACATCTGACGGCTTATGTACACATTTGGTTTGCAAATATATCTTATCAAAATTTTAGTGAATATAATAATTTAAAATAATCTATCTCTATTAAATTATCTCTTTATTTTTTTTACTATCTTAAATAAAATTTTAATTTTAGTCAAAGCTCTTAACTCAAATTCTTTTGAATATTGCAATTTAGGTAGAATTACAAACGAATTGTCACAAACCTTACAGTTAAAAGATCAAGACATTGTTAATGTTATGAGTTTAGTTAGAGTTGTGAAGAAACAGTTGCAAAAAATGAGAGATATAGAATGAGATAGATTTTTGGAAGAAGTCAAAATTTTTTGGAAGATGATCATTTGATACTTAACAATCAGCTTAATACCTATATTAGAGATGTTATAAGAAATGATATTTTTTTTATAGGCTTCAAGATATTGGAGGTCTTGCTACGAAGATGGTTGACATTGGTCTTACCAGTTGCGGCTACAACCGTTGAAAGAGCATTTTCTGCGATGATGATCATCAAGAGTGATTTGCGTAATAGGATAAGAGATGACTGGATGAATAATTGCATGATAGTGTACATCGAGCAAGAAGTTTTTAAAACTATTGAGAATGAAGTGATTTTGAAACATTTTTCAGAAAATAAAAAAAGTAGGATGCAATTATCACTTCTCAATCGTAGTACATAGTACAGTAGGTGTATTCTAATATTTTTAATGCTTTTAGTCTTTAATTTTAAATATTGTAACTCTAAAATAATTTTTTGCATTACGAAGGGAAAAAAAATTTCTTGTTATTTTGCGTTTAAAGTTCGACCCCCATAAATTTTGATCCTGAATCCGCCACTTGATGTAGGGAAAAGGTTTTTTGCTAGCATGACCACCCAACATGGGATTGAACTGCTTAGAAAAAAAAACATGGGATTGAACCTAATGTGGCGCATTATGGGTGCATGGTTGATCTTCTTGGCCGAGCTGGACATCTAAAAGAAGCTCATGAAGTCATAAACAATACGCCAATGAAACCGAACTCAGTTGTCTGCGGGGCACTTCTTGGTGCCTGTGGAGTACATAAAGATGCAGAAATGACTGAAATGGCAGCTAAACAGATTCTCGAGTTAGAGCCTGAAAACGGGGCTGTTTATGTTATGCTCTGTAATATATATGCAGCTTGCAATAGATGGGAAAATTTGCGTGAAGTAACACAACTGATGATGGATAGGGGAATCAAGAAAACCCCAGGTTGCAGTTTGATAGATCTGAATGGTATTGCTCATGAATTTGTAGCTGGGGACTAGTCACATCCTAGATCTAAAGAAATCTATTCGAAATTAGAAGAGATGACAAGAGACCTGAAATTTGCTGGGTATTCACCGGATACGTCAGAAATTTCCCTTGACGTAGGGGAGGAAGATAAGGAGAGTGCACTATACCGGCATAGCGAAAAGTTGGCTATTGCCTTTGGGCTTGTTAGTTCAGAACCTGGATTCACAATTAGAATCGTGAAGAACCTTAGGATATGTGTGGATTGTCATCGTGTGGCTAAGTTGGCTTCAAAGGTGTACAATAGAGAAGTAATCGTCCGAGATAAGACTCGATTCCATCATTTCAGGCATGGTTCTTGTTCATGTAAAGATTATTGGTGAGAGTCTAGTAAAGGAGTCTGAATTGTATTGATCATCTAAATACAGCGTTTGTTTCTGAAGAGCTTGACCGTCGTTATTGTCATTGAAAATTTTTGCTGGACTTTTGAGACCAAACTCCGTCTGTTTACCATGTCCAATCAGGAACTTGATTGGAGCTGCAAAATGCGCTATTGTACTTTTATCTCCAAAAAATTGTCTGGTCTAGTTGAAGCTTTAAATCATGATTCTGATGCTTTGAAGTTTTAATATTTTGGCCACTCGGGGGAAAAATTGTTATCTTTTCGCAAGGGCAAGGAGTTGCAGTGCAGTTCTTTTCCCTAAGGGGCCGTTTGTTTCCCAATACTTTCATTCCTCAATATTTCCAAATAATCATAAAATAATTCATCTTCCTCATTAAATTATAAAATAATATTATACTATTTAATTAAATCTTTTCTCTCCTCGCTTTTCTATAAAATACTATACTTTTTTACAAACCCCAATACCCAAAATTTTCAAAACCCCAATATTTCCACAAACAAACACCCCCTAAATTAAAGAAAGATGAAATGCGTGCCAATATTAATCATGTCCCACAACAATGTTGGCTTTGTTCTTGTTGATGGTCAAGACCATGCCAAAGCAAACAAGAACACTGCAAAGAACTCATCTGAGGTACTAGTACCTCCAGAGCACAGGTTAGTTGGCATATTGCCCTCCCATTAGCAGTATCTGAGCTTCAAGATCTCAAAAACTTCTGAAATGCAGCCAGCTGACCTAAACCTCCCAACTCACAATTCAAGCCCTATGGAATCTATGTTGAAACGTGTCTATTTACAAACTTGTCTACTCAGCAAAAAAAACTCATTTTCTTACTTAGCCTTCTCATGAATTGCTTGAATGAGTCCCCCCATCTAGCCCCTTTCCTGTCAATATGCAATGGGGTTCCAGACAACCTGAATCGTTTAGGTGTATCATCAGAAGAGTGCTTCTTCCTTTTTTCCCCCCCTTGGAAATGTGATAGATGAGTGGTACTTCCACTAACCTAAAACGTAGAGAAAGAACGAAAATGCTAATAGTCAAACCCAGCAACTGTTACGTTATACTTCTGCTTTCACATGGACAAACATTGACATTTTCTTCTGAATTTACTGTCTCATGACCAATACTTGTATAAACCAGTATGTGTTGGAGGTGATTTTGACCAAGAAAAAAAACACTGCAAATGCAAAATACTGTTGGTGGAGTATGACATATGCATGCAGAACCCTGTAAGTGTAATCACTGCCAGGCAATATCTATCACACTGATCCTCGTATTCCAGAAGCCACAAAACTTAAGCATTGATGGGAGACCCATTGGCCTTCAACTTGATCCTGGGTCAAGTACAGGAAGCCTGCAATGCAGACTTATAGATTTATCGGTCTGACGAGAACCAGGAATGAAGAACTGAAATATAACTGTCAAGCAAGCACCCTGTGGGGCAATTCCATAGAAGGCACAGTCTGGCTTGGCCAAATGACACTGCAGGCTCTTAGCAAAGTGCTTCACATTCACTTGCACGGAATGGGCATTTCCCTGTAAAATTGCCCTGGTTGAACGAGTCTGAGCACTTAGATGTCTCTCTTCAGCCGGTTCATCTGCTTGCTGTCCTACAACTAACAATTTCCGAAACTCAGCACCAAGTGATATTAGTGCTGTAGAAATCTGTACATACAGGTCCCCATACTTGCTAATTGAGACATTTAGCAAATCTCCAACATGCTTCATCCTATCCACAAAGTTCTGCAACCGATTCAAATCATGAACTTGAACGAGAGTCTGAGGCAAATCTTGAGCCATATCAAGAGCATTTTGAAGTTCAAGAACTTGAGATCTAGACAAAGGTTTTGATATTGGCACATCTTGAATGACTGCAGATTTATAACCCTTGGTTTCGAAGGTCAGGAAAGGCATTGGTTGAGTTGAATTCGGTGGTAGCTTCTTCACCAGTTTAATCTGGAGACGGTTCTGAGTGGGCCCGCTTCCAAATTCAGTACAAATACTGACACTGCTACGAACAGCACGGTGGATAAGTGAAATGTCTACAGTAAAGGCAATGCGGTCCTCATTCTGGCTAGAGATGCGGTAGTCATCAAAGATAGCTTCTTTACGAAACTGGGCAATAGATTGAACTTCATTGACATTGAGGAGGTTGTGGAGGAACATTGTGTGGTCTCTGGTGAGGTAGAGGTGGCATATCTTCCCCATCTTGTCTAAGGCTGGCAGGAACCTCTTCTCTAAGAGATTCACACCATTTTCTGTGAGGAATGCCTTGAACTTCATACCTCTATCTTTCTGTTTCTCTTCTCACTTCTTAGGTAATGTTTGGAGGCAATGCTGCAGAGGGGGAGACAGAAAGAGATGTTACTGTATACATGATTCACTCCTCCCGTGCAATGTGAATATCTTGATGCTATACCAAAAGATTGATTTTTGGCTGCTGATAATTAGCTTGTCGAAAGTTAAAGCAACATTCTAATGTATGGTTACCATCATTGACAGCAGCTGCAGGTTTACAGACAGAATCCATGCAGCATAATTCAACCTCTGAAGACATGTAACAATAATTCTCTAATACATAGACGAGTTAGGATCTTAGGGCACATCAAGGTGTCTTTCAAACAACTTCATGTACCTTGACCCAACAATTTTTCCATGTCGAATCAATTTTATATAAGAATATTATAATTAAGTTCCCCTTTAGAATTTGAGCTTGTACTATCAACATAACGAAGAGGAAAAAGCGCAAAAAGAAAGCGGTTCATCCAGTAGCACACTTAAAGACAAAATGACTATCTAGTAGCATGGTACAAAACCACACAAAGTAGCATCCATAATGTCGAAAAAATATATAACAAAACTAATCAAATTACTAGTTTACATTTCTATAATTTGTGGCAATCAGCCCAACTGGACCAACTAAACAACAGTCCCACGATTGTGCTAACAACATTGATTTCTCAACTACCATATCTTAAAAATGTGTATTCCTCGTCTAAACGAAATACAGATTGTCGCCAACACAGTTAAGACAAGATTACTCTTTCCTTTAGACGCAAAACATGGTTAGGGCTGAAAAGCTTGCTGTTCAAAATTTGATCATTCTTGTTCTCTCCTTCATTCCAACAATTTTTCCAGCAACCATACGGAGATCTTAATTTTCCAAAAACGGGAGGACATGTAGAGAAGAAAGCAAGAGAACTACACTTCAGGAAAAAGCCAAAGTTGTAGAGTGATGAACTAAGCAGAAAGAAAGATAATATAATTTATTTTTTCGAAAATGTCGTTAAATTTTCTACCTTTCTCAATTCTCGGGAAACATACAGGAAAATAGGAATAGATAGTTAATGGAAGCGTACCTTGGCTCGCCGGTACCAGAGTGGAAATGGAAACCACTGGCGTGGGAGAGAAGCGCCAATTCCGATTGAATTTGATAAAGTTATAAGGGCAATACAGGGAATTAGTACTGAAAAAGGCAACGCCGTTAATACCCTCAATTAATAGACACGGACTGAAGGCTTTGCGCCGTGTACGCGGCCCAATATTTGAGACCCGCATTTTGGGCTCCGTCTCAAGAAGTGGATCTTTCTTCTTCTAGGCTAGGACGAGCTGCGCAGTGCGCATGACTGATCGGGGGTGCAGGCGCGTTTATTTTTAAAATTTTATCAAAATTTGTTAAAATTATGTTGGTGTTAAAAACGACGTGGTATTGAAATTGATGAATGAGTGAAAATAAAAATAAAATTTTAAAGTTTTTTTGAGCAAAAATTTTAAGTTGCCAAACACCATGTCGTATTTACTATGATGGTGCCTGGTGGAGCCAGAAGACTGGAGGACATCCAAGCATTCATCTTTTTGAACCAGTCCACCACAATTTTGTCATGCATGTCTGTCTCAACATGACAATGTTTGGGGATTTTCGAAGGGGCTTAAAAGTTAAATATTTGAAAACAGTCCTGTAATATTTGGGGAGTGGGCATCTTTTCATCGTATTTACTCAAAAACAACAAGGCCACAGCTGGACATTATTTGCGAAGTCCGGTGTCCACCCCAAGTCTGATGGGGGAAAAAACCCATTTGCTCCAGGGTACATCTCATACCAAAAAAAGAAGAAAATGGCCAGGCATAAACAAGCCACAAATTTCAATAATCAACCAGATTGGAAAAGTCGATTCACTGCCATACTTGCTCAGGCTTGAAAGTGGTTTCAGTGTAGTTTGCTTGTTCCCTCGGCCTAGGAGTTACAAGCTTGTGTTTTGTGGACTATAGTGCTTTCATAATATCTGGTTGATTCACATGAAACTTCGACCTAGGAGTATAGTGCTTGTTCCCTCGGCCTAGGAGTATAGTGCTTGTGTTTTCTGCTGTATTTGTCAATATACAGCTTTCGAAGTTTCTGTTTATGAGGCAGTTTCCGATGGCTTCTCAGGGAGTCTCCGATGGCTTCTCAGGAAGTGCAAGGCGTTTCTTGCTGCCACAATGATTTCCCTGAAAGAATAGTGGTGCTGATCCTTTCATTTGTAAGTTTCTAAACCTGTAGGAGGTTTATTTTACACTCTTTTGGAAGAGTTTTTTGGAGGTCTAACGGTTGTTAGTAGTCTCCTTTTAGACCAGGGCTGGTACTCAGCCGTTGGTTCGTTTTTTACCCTCGGGTGGGACTGAAGGTGGGTGACCTTTTTCTCCTTAGCACCTAATGGCGCATTCTTTGGATATGCCTTTGATGGTGGGTTGGGGTGACAATATGGAAGGCAATCGCAGTGTAGATGAGCAGGTGGATGAGGCAGCTCTGTGCCTTGTGGGGAAATTGCTCTCGGACAAACCCCTAAACAAGGCAGGGGTTCGTGCTGCGATTTACAACTCTTGGCAATTTGTGAGGGATCTGGAAATGGAAGAAGTTGAGGGAGATAGGTTCATCTTTTCCTTCCTCTCTAAGGCCTGTAAGAACAGGGTTTTGGAGCAGGCACCATGGAACATCCGAGGGTTTCCACTCATTCTTAAACCCTGGAATGTAGGTGACACCCTGTCTGAAATTGATTTTTCTTCCTTCCCATTGTGGGTTCAAATACACGGGCTGCCGATGGGGCAAACAACTAGAGCCATGGCTTTTGAGGCTGCTAGTAAAGTGGGAACAGTGAAGGAAATAGATTTTCCATCGTCCAAAGAGGTTTGGGTGACCCAATTCATCCGGGTCAAAGTGGTGGTGAAGGGTGATAGGCCATTATGCCCTGGTTTCTTTTTCCCTAGGTTGAATAGAGAGCCCACTTGGATCCAATTCAAGTACGAGAAGGTTTTCGGCTTCTGCTTCAATTGTGGCCGGTTGAGACATTTGACAAGCATATGCAAGGCACCTTCATCTACCATGGTAGAACCGGCAAATTTCAGCTCAAGGATGATGACCTCAACCCAAAACTACAAACGATTTTCGGGTCCCAACAAATTGATCCTCACCCTTCACTCAATTCCAACAGAAATTCAATCCAACAAGACTACGCCGACACACAGCTCCCACAACCCAGATTTTAATCAGGTTCATCGGGAGGTTACCTCTCGTCGGAGTGTTGGCCCGGTGGTTGATTCTCCAGCTCACAGCGGCGCCGAGCTGCCTCGAAGTGCAGCCTATGATCCAACGGGTCTAGCCAGGAGACCTCCCAATGCGCCTGGGGGGACCATCGCCAGCCAGGGCACCAGACCTGACACTGCCAGTGACAGCTTCAGCGTTGCAGGGTCTGCGATGATCCATGGCCTTTTTAAGGAAACAGAAGCTGCTGTGATCGACTGGAAGGGTAAAGGGCCTTGTCGGGGTATACCAAACGGGGAGGTCACGAGCGAGGCGGCTTGGCAGGAGACATTGGAATTCGAGAGGGACCAGCGGCGTATGCGTGAGAGAGAAGACATCCCAGTTACCTTGAAGGCTGAGTTGTCTGGGCGTATGCATGTGTTGGGCCGGTCTCGTGGGCTGGATGGTGGGCTGGATAGCTTCGGTGAGGCAGCTGCATATAAGTCCATTGCCCATGACTTAATGAACCACGGTGTCAACGTGGATGGGCTGATTTCCGAGCCTGGGATGGCTGGGCTGGTGGCTCAGACGAAAGGGGCTTCTCGACAGGGCCGTGAAAAGCAAGCCTTGCTGACTAAGACCAGGGGCAGTACGAGCAGTGTGGTTCGGCAAAGGCAGGGGAAGACGAGGTGCTCTGTCCAGGTCAGTGGGTGTAATCCAGGAGGGGGCGCGGGTCTCGGCCACAAGAGGAACACCTTCACTAAGGGCAATGGTGCCGTTCCCCCAACAGTTGACGATCATGCACTCGACTTTCAACCTTTGGCTAAATGGATCTCTCGAGATACAAAACGGATGAAGAAGATTTCTAAGAAGCCGACGGAACTGAAGGTGGCAGCAGTGGGCGCAGGAGCTCCAGGACGGGTGGTGGGTGATGCTATCAATGATGCTAAAGCTGAGGAGGCGGGCTTGACCATGCCCCCCACCTCTCCATGATTACCCTGTTTTGGAATTGTCGAGGACTTGCTCACGCCTCGACAATTAGGTCACTGAGAGCAATGTTGAGACAGTCACACCCGGACTGTCTTTGCATTTCGGAAACTAAGATTTCCAATGCTTCGGGTGTTTTGGCTAATTTAGGTTTTGTGGATTTTTTGGAGGTGCCGGCTGCTGGCCTCCGAGGAGGTATGGTGTTTGCGTGGCGTAGAGGCTTCAATTTTGATCTGTTGGTGCAATCTCAGCATATGATTAGCATCTTGGTTTATGGGGAACCGAGCTTTCAGCCTTGGTTGTTGTCTTTTATACATAGTCCGTGTGATCCACTTTCGAAGGAAGAGTTTTGGGTTGAGCTGGAAAGTGTGGGGTCAAGGTTTGGCGGTCCGTGGCTTCTGTTAGGTGATTTTAATGCGATCTCTGGGCAACATGAAAAATGGGGTGGACGGCCTTATGCTTCCTCTTCTACTGATGGCTTTACTCAACTGAAGATGCGGCAAGGTTTGGTGGATGTCGGCAGCTTGGGTCCGCAGTTCACTTGGTGCAATGGTCGACGTGGCTTTCAACAAATCAGGGAGAGATTAGACAAGGGCCTTGCTAATGGTGACTGGATGCTTTTGTTCCCCCGTGCTCTTAGCCGTATATTGCCGCGGCTCCAGTCTGATCATGCACCCATTCTATTAAGCACGGATGGAGAATCGAATGGTGGCCCAAAACCCTTCCGATTTGAGAGTGTGTGGACTCGGGATGCCTCCAGTCGCCTAGTGGTCGATAGAGCTTGGAGTTCCAGGGTGCAGGGGTCGGCGTCGTATCGTCTCATGCTTCGGCTCAGGTCAACTAAGAGTGCACTGCGTCTTTGGAATAGGACTGTCTTCGGCATTGCTCAGGTTCAGATTCAATCTATCTCTGATAGGCTTCATGCTCTGCAAGCCCTAACTCCCACGGAGATCACGTTGGAAGCGGAGAAGAGGCTCCAAGTGGATTTGTTGGAAGCACTGAAGAGGGAAGAATGCATTTGGATGCAAAAATCTCGGATTACTTGGTTGACGACGACTGATCTGAACACTAGATTCTTTCACTTATCGACCATCATTAGAAGACGGAGGAACAACATTGAGATGCTGAAAAATGGATCTGGCCAATGGATTCAAGAACGGTCCAACGTTGGCAACCTGTTCGTGGAGCACTTCACGTCTTTATTTTCCTCGTCTGCTGATGAGGGCAGTGGGATTATTGAGGACCTTATCCACCCAGTTATCACTGATGAAGATAATGCGGTGTTGTGTGCCATTCCATCGCCCAAAGAAATCAAAGGGGCGGTTTTCCAACTGGGTGCGCTAAAGGCACCAGGACCGGATGGTTTTTCAGCTATGTTCTATCAGCACTATTGGGGAACGGTGGGTGGGGATGTTATAGCAATGGTTCAGCATTTCTTCCGCTCTGGGTTCTTGTTGAAGCAGATGAATCACAGCTTCATAGCTCTTATTCCTAAGATGGACCATCCAACTAGAGTTGAACAATTCCGGCCGATAAGTCTTTGTAATGTGGCTTACAAAGTGATCTCCAAGCTGTTGGCAGGGAGGTTAAAAGAAGTTCTACCCAAGTTGATTTCGCCCTTCCAAGGGGCTTTTGTGCCGGGGCGTCTTATCCAAGATAATGCTATTATTGGCCAGGAGGTGCTTCACTCGATGAAAGCTAAAAGAGGTCGCAAAGGTTTGGTGGCTTTCAAACTGGATATGGAAAAGGCATATGACAGGATGGAATGGAAGTTTTTGTTGCAGGTCCTTCGAAGGTTTGGGTTTGCTGAGCGCTGGGTTCGATGGATTGAGCAATGTATCACCACAGTATCCTACTCCGTTTTGCTCAATGGTTCGCCCTTTGGTTTTATCCTTCCATCACGTGGCCTACGACAGGGAGACCCATTGTCCCCATTCTTGTTTATTTTGGGATCTGAAATGCTTTCAAGGATGCTGCTCAAGGAGGAGGAATCCGGTAGATTCCATGGTATTAGAGTGGCTCGTTTGGCACCTCCTATTTCCCACTTGATGTTTGCGGATGACCTCCTGATTTTCTGCCGGGCTAATTCTCGGGAAGCCACTTGTGTTGCTCATACTCTGGACGCTTACTCCCGGATCTCTGGTCAAAAAGTCAATGTGTCCAAATCAGCACTCTTTTGTAGCAGAAATACTCATCCTGCCATCGTTGAGGATTTGTGTCGGATAATGCAAGTTAAAACCATGAGTTTGGATAGCAAGTATCTTGGGTTGCCTCTCTTCCTAGGGCGATCGAAGAAGAAGGCCTTTGAGGACGTTAAGGAAAAGGTTCTTTCCAAAGTGGCAGGCTGGAAAATGCGCACTCTATCACTAGCAGGACGGACAACTTTGATTCGAGCGGTTGCTTCTTCCATGCCACTCTACAGTATGTCTGTTCTCCTCCTTCCCAAGGGATGGTGTGAGGATATTGACAAACTACTGAAAGACTTTTGGTGGGGCTTCTCACCCCACAAGAAGCACAACTTTACTCCGAAGGCTTGGGATTCCATTTGTCTTCCAAAGGAGAGAGGTGGCATTGGGCTTCGTAAGATGTATGAAGTGAATCTTGCCTTGGTGGCAAAACTGGGATGGCAATACTTACATAGTCCGGACCGCCTATGGGTGAGGATTGCTAAAGCCAAATACCATTGCCTATCGCCCCTCGCATCCCGGCAGGGAGGGAGGTATTCTGCTTTTTGGACAGGTATGTTGCAGGCTGGATCTCTCCTTTCCTTAGGTCTCTGACGCTGGCCTAGGAATGGTAATACTGTCAGTTTGCGAGATGACCCTTGGCTTCCTACGGGGGTGAATTTCCAACCTAGCTGGAAGGCAGGAATTGACCTTGATCCGTCTATTTCGCTGGTTAAGGACTTGGTACATGAAGGCCGGTGGAATGTGGAGTTGTTGCGGGACCTCTTCGAAACCTCATCTGTTGAAGCTATTTTAAGGATGTCAGTCCCCCAACCCAATTTGGAAGATTCGTGGCTGTGGACCTTGGAAAAGAGTGGCTTATTCTCAGTGAAGTCTCTGGTGATTAGGACACAACTCCAAAGAGCTCCTGCGCGAATGATTTTAGATGAACCCTCTTGGGGACGGCTGTGGAAGTTAAGGTTGCAGGATCGGCTCAAACTTCTCCTATGGCAGGTTGCAGCTGGAGCATTAAAAACAAAAGGGTCCTTGGCTCGGATCCTAGGTCGTGATGATGTGGAAAGCTTCTTGTGCCCCTTTTGTCACCAAGCTCCGGAGGACACTATCCATTTACTGGTTCGTTGCAGTGTTGCTTGCATAGCTTGGAGGGAGTCTCAGTGGGGCTTCCCGATGGATGAGCTGAGTTTGGACTCTCCGGAAGCCCTTATTTACACTATATTAAATGCCGACCGGCTCCTTCAAGTCCCCATAGGGAAGTTGACTGCCTTTGCTCTCAATTCTGCTATTATCTTCGACTGTTTGTGGATCCTTCGCAACAAAGTTGTCCATGAGAGCGCATGTGTGGATACGAATGCGTTGATTCTGACGATTAGGAGGAGGTATGCCGAACATGCTCATGCTTGGCTGAGGCCGAATATAGGTGTTATGTCCAGGTGGGTTCCACCTAAGGTTGGTTGGTTGAAGTTAAATTCGGACGTCGCTGTTCGTCCAAATGGGTCATTCATAGCTATCTCGGTTCGAGACTCTCACAGTTCCCTCTGTATGGCATACATGGAACGATTTGCTGCTATGGACCCTCTTGTTGGAGAGGCTTGGGCCTTGGTGGGGGCTACCGATCTTGCTCGCCGCATGAAGTGGACTAGGGTGGAGTTCGAATGCGATTCTCTTCTTCTTTGCAAGGAGGTTCTGGAGAACACTACCCCTAGTTGGTCGATTGTAACGATGGTGGAGAAAATCCGTAATGATTTGGCTGAGTTCAAAGATTGGAGGATTGCTTGGGTGTCGCGGAAATGTAATGTTCTTGCCCATAAGTTAGCTTCTTGGGCTGCTAGTACTGGGAGTGTTGGTTATTTTTCTTTTCCTCAAATCCCCGAGCATATCCGGACGTGTGATATGCACTGTTTCTCTTTCTTTCCCTAATGAGATGGTGGTTGTTCAAGCAAAAAAAAAAAAAGAATCAATAGATATTATGAACACTAAATTCACAGGCACTAGCAATCAACCCCAGACATGGGACTGTAGATCAATTCAATATCAGTTAGATTTGTAATGTTCTAATCCTCAATTCACATGCACTAGCAATCAACCCCAGACATGGGGACTGTAGATCAATTCAATATCTATTAGATTTGTAATGTTCTAATCCTATCTACAAAACTGGTCTATAGATGGTAGAGATTCCAATAAGGGACTGAAACAAGGTGCAGAGAATGTACAATTAGAACTGTCAATAGTTTCCACATTGATTGGTTACTCACGCATCGTCAGCATCGCTTCCACCAACTTGGGCTTCCCGTCCGGACAGGTAGTTGCGTCCATTAGGACCCAACACCTTAAACCTGATAAAAAATAACATGGACGTCAACGAAAAAGTCATACTGCAACCCCCATAAGCAGCAATTGATTACCTCTCGAGGATAAATTTTCCTTCCTTGTACTTCTGGCTTTTCTCATGTGCAGCCTCCTGAAAATGAGTAACCAGATATAAACAGAAACTTCGAAAGCTGTATATTGACAAATACAGCAGAAAATTCTGCAAGCCATAAATTTCAAAAAAGGATCTCACATATTTCCATCCCACAATAGAGCCACATCCAACGCAGAAAATGTCAACAACCGTGTGCAATCCAGTAATCATCATGCACTCTTCTTCCTCTCCAACTGTGACATTCACTCTGTCGTGCATTGTGGAAAGCAATATGTCACTTGAAGAATCCATTGGTGTAATTGCAATATGTGATGAGATATAAATGACCCTGCCTCAGATGCAGGGGATGATGGGATTGACCATTTACTGGTTTATATGTCTAAGACAGGGGAGCCGGATGGCTCAGTTAACAGCATTATTTCTTCTTTGCATGGGAGAGGATTTATCATTCAGAAACAACATTCCCTTTTCCCATATCAGTTAGAGGATTGATCATTTAGAAGCGACATTTTGGGAAATAGAATGACTAAGTAAAACATTTTGGGGATAATGATATATCCTCCAGCGGCAGTCCCAAAAGCAGCTGCTCACATCAATATAATCTGATTTTCCGCACATCATGCAAGCATGCCTAAACTTCGACTGTTTGGTGCCAATGTGTTGACAGACTTATAGATTCGACGCACGGAATCTAAATCTGCTACCGATGCTTAATCCGAATAGTACCAGATGAATAAATCAATGGCCACTTACACATTATCGAACAGATAAGCCTTTCCATGCCTGCAGAGGAAATTCTGGGATACATGAAAACAAAGAGTTAAGAGCATATGCATGTTACCCATCATTTGAGAATAGGACACCCAGGACATTAAGACATAACAATGAACAACGGACTGAACACGCCCAGTTGAAGAAAGAATGGATACAAAGCACAGAATCTCCTAAAGGTCGTTTCCCATTTTCATCATGTTAGAGTAATTACTAAAACCATAAAAAAAAAAGTCCTTATTGGCAGCAAAAACCCTCAGGCCTCTGATGCACGAAATGATCAGAATTCAATAAGGACAACGACCTGGAAGCTATGGCTATGTTTTTGCAGATTGCCAAACTAGTTAAAGTATAAACTAAAATAACATAAATAAGGGGCACTAGTCTCCATTTTTAAGTTCTGGAGGTAAAGTTGATCAGAAGGCTAAACAAGGGAAAAAAAATCTAGAAAAGTGTACAACCCAGTTGTTGTGGCTATTAAAGATATACAGATTTCAGCGAAACTATGGCCACGGCCACAACCCATGTTTCTAAAATTGCGTAGCAAAAGCATGGCAGTGGTCACCTTAGCATTATCTATCGAGGTTCTACATGTTCAGACCAGTAGGCAGTAACCATTCAGATAACTCATATCTACACAATGTCAAAGTGAAATGTGACGCAATTCTATAATATTTAAGAACTAAGATCATACAATCAACCTAGGGCGTTCAAATTCAGACCTATAGCAACCCACTAGGCCACTACCAACACGGTTGAAAATAACAAATATGGCATGGGAAGCACAGCGAAGCGGCTGAGTATCTTGGGATTCCACGTCAACGAAACAAGCGGTATCTTACGAAGAAAAAGGAAAGTTCAACATCAACGTGATGGAAAAGCGAAACAAAACCTTAGAAATAATGTCAGCGGATAGAGCGAGGTGTGTACGGCAGTGCTTGCAGCTATAGATGCTTCCTTCAAGAGTGATCACAAACAGCCTTCCCATGTCTCCCTCCTATTTCTAAACACTTGGGACTTTCTTGCTCTTTCTTTCCCTTCACAAGCACCAATGACTGATCTTCAAGTTAGAAAGAACAACGAAAACAAAAATCTTAGGAAAATGGAATCGAAGAATAAGCATGACAATGAATCTGACACAGAGATCAGATAGATAAGCTATCACAATGCAGGCTTGTATTCGACGCGGAGAAGGTGCTGGGACCGGAAAAAGAAGAAGAAAAGCAGATTGGGATTGTTTTGTGTCTTTTACAGCGCTCTGAGAGAGAAATCACAAAACAATCGAATCGAATGATTCAGCCCTCTCTCCCTTATAACAATTAACCGCAATGAAGAGACTGGCCCATCCTTTTTTTCCCCCTCTCTGCAAATTACAAAAGAGAGTGGCCCTTTAGTCGGTCTCAAGTCTCAACTTCTTTTCTCCAGTAATTTCAGTCACAAGGCGAATCTGACAATAAGTAGAAGATTAAGGTGAGATTAGTAATTTTTAGCAGCTCAACTTCCTATGGCATTCAAGTTAAGTGGATTCCCTCTCTAAAGCCACTGAAGAGAAAACGTGACCCAACAAGTTGTTGGAATTCTTTCCCAAAGACAATAATTAACTGCCTGCTTCCTCTCAAAGTTAATTTTGCATTTTGTGGGTCCTCACTAATAATTTCCAAAATTCCATGGAAAGGCGATGCGCTAGTAATTTACAGTGCGTATTTCTAGCAGAGTCCCTGTGTTCTCTAAAACGAGTAATCTCTGGTTTGTTGTAGGTTCAGTGTCCAACCTCTGACAAGGGGAAGAAGAAAGGAAAGGAAAATTGTACGGCAGATTCTGGACTGACTTCATCTGTCCTCTTATATGAGATGAGATTCATGAGAAGACGAAGGAGATCGAATTGCGTAATATACAGACTTCAAGATACATAAAGGGGCCTAGAGAAACAAAAGAATACATAAAGCTGGAGCCTTGAGCTAAAAAAACTACATTGGCTGACCCTCTACGAGATGAAGCTTGCTTAATATCTCATCCAACGCTTCTACGGCAAACTTGTAACGTTCTTGTGATTTCCTCCCTTCCTCCACAACCTCCACCACACATTTGTACAGATGATCGTACCTGTGAACTGGGTTGTTACTGTCAATACCGCTGGAGCTGTGATCAAGAATGTAACTGCGCGGGATATCCTTTCGCCAACGTGAAAGAATGTACTGAGGTGGGATCTCCTCCATACCGTTGTGGTTCAGGACAGACAGCGCATGCCTGCATAGATAGCCTTTAAAATTGAATAAACCACAAACGCAGAGGACCTCCATTTCGGTTGCATTATACAGAACCTCATAATCCCTTGTTTCCCTCCTGTTTCCCTCGACTTCAACTTGTTCCTTGACGATGTATGTTGAGACTGGCCCATCAGCATTTACTTGCCTATTGCTCAAGCAAGAGTACATGCCCTCCAACTCCCTTTCGAACATCCTTAATATGTCATTCATGTACACTTTCAAGAGCTGCAGTTGAAAATAGCTTCTTGATTTTAGCATGTAACTTGAATTTCTTGACTCCGTATCTGCCAATGCTTCAAGCTGATACTTTGCGCGCACAGCCTGATCATACTTCTCTAAAAATTCTTTCAAAGGAGTTTGTTTGTCAAGATATCCTTCAAAGCAGGAAGATACAACATCGCTTGGTTGGATAGGAAACATTCCAGCCAAAAATGTCTCCTTCAAATACACTGGAATGCACCGCTTTCGATCTTCGTATAATGCTTGAAGCCACTTATGATCTCTAAGTCCATGACGTTGCATCATATCCTCCCAAGCTGCTTCGAATTCCTCAGACCTCAGAGAGTAATAAACTGTTCTAGTCAATGCTGCTTGAATTGATTCATATTCAAAAAATCCTCCCAGCTTCTCCGGAACTCTCTGCATGATACTGGATAGGCACAGACAATGAGAAGCTCTTGGGAAAACATCAGCAACAGCAGTTTGTAAGACGGTACATTGGTCAGTGATAACAGCTTGTGGAGGGCGCCCTAACATACTCGTAAGCCATGCCCTAAACAACCATGTATATGATTCAATAGTCCCACTAGCAAGTAAACCGCAACCCAACAGCAGAGACTGCCCGTGGTGATTCACTCCAACAAAAGAAACCAGGGGAACTTCATATTTTTGTGTCAAGCATGCAGTGTCGATTGAGATTACATCACCAAAATAACCATATGCAACCCTTGCTCTTGCATCAGTCCAAAACAAATTCCTCAAACATCCTTTCTCATTGAGGTCTACCACATAAAAGAAGTTTGGGTCCAGTAACTGCGAGCAGCTGAAGTAATTGAGAAGTGCTTGAGAATCTCCTTCTTTTAGCTTCAAATGATTGCAGTAGTCAATATTATTGCTAAATTCTCCTTCCTCAACATCTCCACTTCCATTGTCCTCAGCATCAATCACCACTGTCCGAAACAGCCTAACTTTCGGTACTTCTTCATTACCATCTAACTGCAATGTTCTTTTCGTTCCAACACCCTGTTGCTTATGAGATTTATAAAATTTTCCACTTTTGGGGGCAATTAAATGGTTGTGCTCAAGCTCAACTTCAATAATTCTCCACCTTTTGGAGTCCATCAATCTGAATTTTATCATTGCTGGACAACCAGTTCTCGTTTCTGGCCTTGGACGGTTTGCTTCACTTTTCTTTTTAAAACCTGCGCTACTGCAGCTAAGTTTTCCTCTGTATCTTTCCTTACTCTTTCTATACCATGTATTGCTTACTCTAACCCCAAATCCCTGTTCTTTGGCATAACAATTGTAGAAGTAATATACATTCTCATAAGACTCAAATTCCATTCCAACAGCAGGAGGAAGGGGGTTCTCTCCTTGTATGATGCCAGTTTGACCCACAAACTCCGTCATTGCACAATCTCCTTCCATTTCAAATTCATCGGCGTCATCATCACCAACTGGCTCACTGTTGAGAGAAACATCATCCATCTGGAAGAGGAATGGAATCAAGGAATCATACAGAGGTAAGTAGTAGCAGCAGCAGTAATAACAACAAACTAGTAAATAACAAACAATAGGAGTCGCTTGACCTTAAGCTAGCAGTCTGGTTAATGTTAAATGTCTACCAACTACTTTATGAATGCATTAAAAAATATAGGGGGACCAAAATTCATCCTCTAAAGTGGCCTTTAGTCTTGGTGAACTCATCCATGGAGAATCAAATATGGAGTCCTCGAAAGATGTTGATAGGGTTAGTCTCTCTCGATACTTATCCATGAAATTTGGTTCTGCCACGATGACCAAATACTATCCTCATCAACCACAGTCAGTCTCATTCACATATAAGAATATACTATTATCTCCTTTGTCTTAATTGTCAACTTTTTCTTGTTAATTTGGTTAGTCTCTCAACCAAATTACTCAATGGCAGATCACAGTTTTTTAAATAAATAGTCCACCAGTATCCTGAGCCTCAAAGAAATCTATCAGAAAGTTCCTCATGGAGCAGCAGTGTGACCAGAACATGGTCATACAAAAGTGGATCTGTAAAAGATTGATCTCATCAAACTAATACTCGGACAGATGAAGTAATCCTCTTCTGAGCTACAAGCCATTGACAATCCTTGTCTACAACATGTCCAGGAACCCCGTAACTCTTGAATTACCCCTACAGACAAGCCCTAGCATGTCGAAGGCCAAGCAATCTAGCTGCTCAAAAAATTTCAAAAGATAGCTAATATAACTTATCAGGATTACGATGCTCAATGAAACTCTTCTTAGGCTAATTTCTCACCATGGCACATCCAAAACACGGTTGATGCATCTCATAGGCCATGTATGCCACTTGAGTTAACCAGTTCCACACATAGGCCATGTAAGCAACGACACACACTAACAGCGACTATCCTTCGTGGAAGTCTGCTTATTTGGCAGATGCGTGTGATCTACAGCATACGTCTGCCATTGAGCAAAGAAAGATGAGAAGAACAAAATTTTCTAGACCGCTAAGTTAAGCCACCCTTAACCATCGGTGGACGGTGGACCCGTTAATCTCAAAACTACAATTACTGATGGAATGCGTTTTTCTTCAAACTTCTCCATTTGGAACCAAACCCGTTCTCTTTACAAGCAGAAGCTGTTTGCCATATACCCTCGGCAAAGCCTATCTAAAACACCAAGGCTCACCGATAGTCCTCTCTAAATTGACTCCATAGTCCTTATTTCTCTTTTCGTACACTCACAATCATAACTAAATATTCTAATTGTTCCGCTTTAAATTACTAGGACTTGTCTTAAATTGCTTATGATCTGCACGAACAAAGATCACAATTCCCTCCACTTTCTCCGGCATCAACAAATTGCTTTCTAAGAAACAAAATGACAAGGGAACGAAAAGGAGGACCCAGAAAAGAAAAAGATAAAAAAAAAAAAACGAATGGAGCCTAATAGACAATAAAACTCTGCTCAGTTCAGACTTCAGGTGAGCGGAGCTGAGCTATCAAAACTTAGACACTAAACAAAAAGAAAACAAGTCCCGAAATTTTACCGAAAAACAAAGCGGAAGCGAGGATAGGAAAATATGAATTGCTGATTGGTTTGAATTTGATTGGTTTCTGGAATAGAAAATCCGAGATCTCACCGGAAATTCACCGGAGGAGTGTTGCGTTTTTTTCCTCCTTCCGCGGGTCATAGAGTGGTGTGCGCTCTCAAAGGCTGCTGCTCCGAAGTGAAACTATCGTATCCTTGTGGTGAAAATTTTGAGTATTGGGATTTGAGAAATATTATTATAATAATAATAAATTATGTTATTAATTTTTTATGATTAAACTTAAATTTTTGGGGTCAAACATAGCCTTAAAAAAAGCCCTGACTGGGAGTGTGAAATAACGGAGAGCTAAGAACGGAAAATAAAAAAAACCATCCGTCGTTTGAAAGAGAGAGAGAGACAGGATTAGAAGAAAAAAAGAGAGAGAGTATTAAAGGTCAAACTGAAGGAGATTTGGGTTAAATTTGTTCCTCAAACCATTTTTTATGAATTTGCACTTCACTTACCTCAGTGGAAAAAAGGAAGAAGGGTAAGATGCCTTTATGTATAATTGCTGGCCTTGAACTGGGTTGAAGCTAGCCATAAAATAACACACGGAATAGTTAAAAAAAATCAGGGAATTATGTTCAAATAAATTAAGATGTTATTTGGCAGTGGCTTAAAACGATCATCGCTGGGACGTAGCTAAAACTCAGATCTCATTCAAAAATGACAACCGGAAATTCCTTGTCCTTTGGACAATGAAGGAATTGAATCTACATATAAGAGCTTCGAATTGCATGGTGCAATACTCCATGCAATTTGTACAATTATTTCATCATACAATTCGGAGAATTGCAAAGAATGTTCACTCACCCTGAGCCCCTCCCTTTGACTAAAGCTGTTCTGAAAAATGGATTTACAATTCCAAAGAGGATTGGTGCATTAAGACCCAATAAGGGGGGCCTGTGCAGTTACTTATTCACACAGACAAAAGTGCATTGAAATTATTAACATTTGGGTGGATCACTTAAATGTGCTCTAACTTTTCTCATGTAAATCATAAGCTACAAACCAAGAGGGTTATATTCTCGTAAACAAAAGATTACAAAAGGGTGAATATATACACCGAATCCCATAAATAAATCTGGTAAAGAAGAAGCCTACATTACCCCACAAACAAGATATACAAAATGAAACTTGCCCAGAAGACTGGGACAGGATATTAACTTGAAACACAAACGATGTAAACTAAGAGAAAGAATGATCAACATACAAGTTGGCTTCATAGGGGATATCCGTAGTTAAGTGACATTCTGCATGAGAAAGGGGAGGAAATAAAAAGGATTAAAATTGTCATCAAAGAGAGGATCACGGACTATAGTCACAAAGCAAGTTGTTCCTGTCTCCTTTCTACATCATGAACCAAATCCAATGACTCCTCAAAGGCTTGTAATGCCTGTCTGCCTTCAACATCATGAACCCTATTCAATGATTCCTCAAAAGCTTGCAATGCCACCTTGTAATGGTCTAGAGAAATCACCCCTTCCTCCACGACTTGCAAGCCGCTCCTGTATAGCTGATTAAACCATTGCATGCGGTCAGTAGCATTACCAGAGCCAAGATCTGGAATGTATAACCGCTTGTAATCCTTTTTCCACCGTGACAGAATGTACTTGGGAGGAACTTCCTCCACCCCATTAAAATTAAGCACACACAATGCATGTCGGCACAAGTACCCATACAGGTTAAAGCAGCTGCAAATACACCGAACCTCCCCCGCTGTTCTATTATAAAGAACTTCGTAATCCCTAATCTCCCTCCTATTTCCCTCACCCAAAACACGCTCCTTGACCAAGAATATTATGATTGGCCCATCAACATGTAACTGTGTTGTGCTAAAACAAGAATACATCTCTTCCACTTCATATTGGAACATCTTAAAAACTTCTCTTGTGAACACTTTGGAGAGCTGCAACTCAAAAGAACATCTTGTTTTCAACGAGGG
Source organism: Myrica gale (assembly GCA_963930655.1). Lineage (NCBI taxonomy): Eukaryota > Viridiplantae > Streptophyta > Magnoliopsida > Fagales > Myricaceae > Myrica > Myrica gale. Next base: position 7,374,446 of record OZ005601.1, read on the forward strand.
GCTTGAGCTTCTTGACTCAATATCGGCAAGGACTTCTTCTTTGTGCTTCTTATGAAGAGCCAATTCATACTTATCGAGAAATTCTTTCAAAGGAGTTTGTTTATGCACGTACCTATCAAAAAAAGGATTCATGGTCTCACCTGGACGTGCAGCAGACATTCCAGCAAAAAATGTGTCTTTCAGATAAACAGGTGCCCACCTAACTCGGTCTTCATACAAAGATCGAAGCCATTCATGATCACCAACTCCGAAGCGCTGGATCATGAATCCCCATGCAGCTTCAAATTCAATCACCTTCAGAGAATCATAAACTGCTTTAATCATTGCTTTCCTGATTGCATCATAGTTTCGTAATCCTCCCAGTTTTTCTGGGACTCTTTTCATAATGTGTGATAAACCAAAACGATGGAGAGATCTTGGAAACACCTCTGCAATTGCACCCTGTAAAGCCTTGCACCTATCAGTAATAATAGTCTGTGGAGGGCGTCCAGCCATACATGTTAGCCATGCTTTGAACAACCAAATATAAGACTCTCTCGTCTCACCAGCAAGCAGGCTGCAACCGAGCAACACTGATTGACCATGATGATTTAATCCAACAAATGCCACAAGAGGGATCTCATATTTGTTTGACAAGTATGTGTTGTCAAAATAAACAACATCACCAAAATAACCACATGCAGCCCTAGACCTAGCATCAATCCAGAATACATTACTCAAGCGCCCTTCATCATTGATATCCATCAAGTAAAAGAAGTTCGGATTAGCCAATTGCATACGGCAGAGATAGTTATAAATGGCTTGAGTGTCACCCTTTTTTAGGTTCAACTGATTGGGACAATCGGTAAAATTTCTGACTTCTCTTGCACTAGAGTTTGAGTCCCCATTGCCTCCTGCATCTATCACAAGTGCTCGGTATAACTTGATTGTCCGTACTTCTGCATCAGTATTTGACTCTGGTTTCCTTTTAGTTCCACTGCCCATCTTCTTTATTGATTTGTAGATCTTATTACCTAACAAGTGGTTGTGTTCAAGTGAAACTTCCAGTACCCTCCACCTTTGGGAGTCCACTAACCTCATTCTTATCATTGCAGGACAGCCTGTTCTTGTTTCCTTTCGTAAACGATTTACGTCTTTAATTCTTTTGAAACCCTGGCTGCTGCAACAAAGTACTGCACCATATTTCTCTCTACTATTACGTTTGAACCATGAATTTTTCACCCTAACACGAAATCCCACTTCCTTAGCATAGCAATTATAATAATTGTAAGCATCATCATATGACTCAAACTCCATTCCAACAGCAGGTGCAACAAATTCCTTCCTTCCTTCAGAGAGACCCTTTTGATAATCTAATTCTGTCATTACACGATCTTCTTCTTTTTGAATCTCATTGCATTCACCATCAGGCACTTGCTCGCTGCTAAGGGGGGCTTCTGCCATCTACAATACGGAAACAAATCCCCCAATTATAAATAGCATACGATCAGAAAAGCAAACTAAGCATACAATAGAGACAATTGTCCATTATGATTAAAAGATTATTATGGCATACAGAATTGGTAAGGGGTGGAGAACCTATTAAGTCTTTAGTAATATCGCAGGCTCTTAACCCCAAGAAATCAACATTGAGAAATAATCACCAGCTCCATGCCTTAATCAGTAAGTTGAATGATGTATGTCATTCATTGGTAGCAGTTGGGCCCCATAAAACCCTTTTTTCTAATGGGCCCCATAAAGCTTGGTCTGGGGCAATGCATCCTTATGCACAATTACCAACACACAAAAAAACTTGGCAACTACAAGGAATTAGATGCCGCAGAAGTACACACCAGACACACACTCACACTATATACATACATTCATGCATACTTCTATACATAGAGACACACATATGTGTGTGTGAACAATTCTGGTAGTTAAACTGCCCTAAAGTAATTACATTGATTACTGTAGCAGAAGAAGCTTAGACCTAGCAGCTAGAGTGGCCAATAGGAAGTAGAGATCAGAAGATTTTTAAATGGCTGTTTTTGGATAAGATAAAGCTGGCAGATAGTTATCTGGAGCAAATAAAGGAGACCAGCAAGCATGAAAAATAAAATGCATTCCTACGAGGATGTAAAAGTTGAGTAATAGAAGAACAAAAACAGAGTCAACCATCAATAGGCCACCTCCCATCTTCAAGGTGGCTTAAAATCAACATCACCTGTTCTGTTATGGGGAATCATGAGACTAGGGTGCTGGAGATTTTCCTAGGACGGAATGGGCTTGTGGGTAGGAGACTTTAAGCATGATGAAGGGTTTTGAAAGTTTTTTTCTTCGCTAAGGGTTTTGAAAGTTACACAGTTATAGTTTCATTTTACCACCGACAACGAGCATAAAAATTCTGTGACACGATCACAATTCATGACACACTGAGCAATACTTCAAGAAAACCCAAAATCTTATCTCCTCTAACACTGAATAAATTCGACATTGATGATCAGGAGCAAACTCAATGAAGAAAGACATCCACGCAGACGTTAAAGTCAACAATTCTTTATTCTTGAATAGTCTATTTAAGTTTTATTACAAGAGCACTCACAATTGACATGAGGATAAGTCTATGTATACACATGAAATTAAACAATCAAGAACAATTTGAAGGTTCAAACTTTGCAAAGCCAATCGTATTGATGATGTCGATCATATTACACTATTATCCGTTAGGCAGCTGAGAAAACACGAAGAACGAAAGAAGACAAAAAATAATAATAATAATATGAGGAAAGTTTTAAGCCAATAAACTCAAGTTTTTATTGGGTTCTTCTTCGCTTTTTACGTTTTCTCAGAAACCAACCAAAAAAACTTCCCAGAAGGAAGTTTTCAGATTACCTGGAGAGCGTGAAGATTAATCCACGAAAGTGAAAAGAAAAAAAAATCAATGAAAAGATAAATCATAGACTAGGGCAACGTATATTTTCGAAGTGCTTACAGTATTAGATTGTATACGAAATTCGAATCGGCAAATCCGCCGACCGAGATTTCTCGACTCGCCGGTCGGACCCTGAAAATTACGTCGTTTCTATACTTCCCTTCTACAATTTTTACTGGGTGACGGGTGAAGCCCGGTATTTCGTTTTCCTATTTCACCCCAACAGGGATTCTGGAAATTGGAAACGTCAGTACGGTTTTACTTATAAAACTAGGCCTCAAGACATTTTTATTGGAAATTATTTCGCAGAGTTTATTGGAACTTGTGAAAAGTGTGGAGAAATATAATTTGATAAAAAAAATTATGCAAAAATGTTGGAGTTTATGAAAAAAAATATAAAGAGATATTATTTGATGATTTTTCAAAACAAAAATATGCTGAAGTTTATAAATAAGTGTGAAAAAACTTCCAAAATTTTTGTGTGTTTATCAAGCATAGGCTAAAAGGTAAATAACTTTTTTTCGGAATTGAAATCCCTTGAATTGAATTGCAGGTGCAATTGCGAGAGGCAAGGGTGGATCTCTCCCGGGACTCACACCTGCCCGAATTGCAGGCGATCGAGATCCCTTTTTTCGCAGCTTTTCACTCGCCCCCAACACCAACCATTGTTTTAGATTGTTCTCGTATTCTTCTTTTGTAACAATTATTTTGCTTACCAAAAAAACAAAAATTATTTAGAAATGTTAAAAAATATTTGAAATCAATAATTAATATTAAAACATTCATACTACATGTGATCTATTTACTCACTTTAATAAAATATAACAGTTTACTTTAATTGCGTATATATAAAACTATTGGAACCAACCTGAATTAATCATTACATTAGCGGAGCCAACCTGAATTAATCATTATAGAATAAACGCTGCGTTGTGGCATATGATTTCAAATTCACTCAAATTAAATAAACAAAAACAAAAATGCGATGTCTTGAGGTATAAGAAGAATTGAGTCTTTGGTTTAATTTTATTTTTTATAACGAGAGAAATTTTGGACGTCCTTTTGTGCATTGGGTTCAGATGAACATGTCTCTACTTAGGTTATGTTTGTGTTGAAAAAATTTTGATATTGGGTTTAGTGAAAAAGTGAAGAGAGAGGTAATTTTTTTATAATTTTTATAATTTTTATAATTTTTATATTTTTTATGGGAGAGTGAGATTATATTGTAGTATTTTATTGTGAGTTGGTGAAATATTTTGTGAAATTTTTGGTGCAAACGCACCCTTAAATGCACTGACGCTACGGGCAAACCTTGAAAAAACTATAACAGCCCATTGCCCCTCATTGAGTCTCTAGTTTAAGATGTTATACTTGTGACTAACAAAGGAGTAATTGAAATTCAAATAACTAGAAAAATCTTAAACATCCTTTTGCACACTGAATTCGGATGGACATGTCTCAACTTAGATGCACTGTGACTAAAAACTTAGATGCACTGTGCCAACTCGTATCCACTAATAGCAGGTAGATACTTTCCACCAAGCCGTCTTTTGGAAACCAACCCCGCCCAAGATTGTTCTTCCCTTCTGATAATCAAAGTTCAATATTGAAGATTTACCACGTGAAAGAATTATCCACATTATTATTACTATCATTAGTGTTACAATCATTTACACATGCTTATCTGCTACAAGGCGGACCTTATTCAAAGACTCTTTAAATGCTTGCCAAGCAACCATATAATGATCTTGGGATACCATCCCCTCCTCGACAACTTGCATGGCTCGTCTGTACAAATGATCAAACCACTGTACAGGGTTTGTGACATCAACGTTGTTGCAGCCAAGATCTGGTACATACAGACGCTTTAAATCCTTCCTCCATCTTGACAAAATATACTGAAATGGAACTTCCTCTACGCCATTATAGTTAAGGACACATAATGCATGCCGGCAAAGATAGCCTTTGAAGTTAAAACAACCGCAAATGCAGCGAACTTCTGCTCCAGCTTTATCATACATGACCTCAAAATTCCTGACATCCCTCAGCATCTCCTCCCCCTCACGTTCTTTAACCATGTATGTTATAACTGGCCCATTTGCATGAACTTGTGTTATGCCAAAACAAGAGGACATCATCACTACCTCACCTTGGAACTTCAGGAAAATCTCTTTCGTATACAGTTTAGAGAGCTGCAACTCATAGCAGCAACTTGTTCTCAAAATGGGGGTTGAGTCTCTTGACTCAAGATCATCAAGAGTTTCTTTCTGATGCTTTTTTTGTAAAACTAACTCGTACATGTAAAAGAATTCTTTCAAAGAAGTTTGTTGATACACATAACCATCGAAAACGGGGCTCATGGACTCAACCTTTTCGAAGTTGGATATTCCAGCAAAAAATGTGTCTTTCGAGTACACTGGAGCCCAATGCTCTCGGTCTTCATACAGGATCCGAAGCCACTCGTGTTCCCTTATACCAAATTGATGGATCAAATCTTCCCAAGCCATTTCAAATTCATCCACTTTTATAGAATCATACACTGTCCTCCCCAATAGTGTCTGAAATGTCTCAGATTCCTGTAACTCTCTCAAATTTTCAAGAATGCTTTGCATGACATGTGGTAAACAATATCGATGGTGAGCCCTAGGGAACACCTCTGCAATAGCACTTTGCATGGTGCTGTACTGGTTGGTTATGATAGTTTGTGGAGGTCGACCAGACATACATGTCAGCCATGCCCTAAAAAACCAAATATATGTTTCTAGAGTCTCATCTGCAAGCAAACCACAGCCCAGTAGAATAGACTGCCCATGGTGATTCACACCAGTGAATGTGAAGAGAGGAATATCATAACTTTTTGACAAGCATGTTGTATCAAATGCAACTATGTCGCCAAAATAACTGTAAGCAGCCCTAGACCTAGAATCAATCCAAAACACATTCCTCAAATGCCCTTCATCATTGAGATCCATCACATAGAAAAAATTTGGATCAGTTAACTGAACCCGACAGAAGAAATCATAGATGACTTGTGCATCACCGTGTTTAAGCTTCAAGCGCCTAGAATGATCAACACAGTTGTTAGTTTCTCCTTCATTAGAATGTGAGCTTCCATATCCCATTTTATCTACAACAGGTGTGCGATACAACTTGATCGTCTGTACTTCTACATCAACAGTTGGTTCCACCTTTCTTTTATCCCCAGTCACCATCTTCTTGTGTGACTTAGAGTTTTGTGCTCTTTCAGGATCAAATGAATGGTTGTGGTCAAGCTTGACTTCGTCAACTCTCCATCTATTAGATTCCACTAGCCTCAACCTTATCATTGCTAGACAGCCCGTTCTAGTTTCTTTCCTACGGCTATTTGCTTCTTTAACTGTTTTGAACCCTTCACAATTGCAACAGAGAACTGCACCGCGCTTCTCTTTGCTGTTGCGTTTTGTCCAAGACGATTTCACCCTTATAGCAAATCCTAGTTCCTTGGCATAGCAATTATAGTAATTGTAAGCATCATCATATGATTCAAACTCCATCCCGACGACTGGTGGGGGATACTCTTTTCTTTCAGATATGCCATTTTGACCATTAACATTAACCATTGTTGAATCATCCCTGTCTGTTTCAAGGTCATTGCCTTCGATCTCAAACAATTGTTCGCACTCATTCTCAAAGTCATTGCTTTCATGGTCATTGCCTTCAATCTCAAACAATTGCTCAGTTTCATGGTCATTCTCAAGGTCATCATCATGGTCAAGCAGTTGCTCGCTGTTTTGAGAGCCTTCTTCTATCTGGTATAAGAAACAAACCATCACTTACTGCTGTTTCAAAAGATAACATCTACAAAAACAGATAAATAGCAGGAATCTGGTTTGTGTGTTATGCTAATTTAAGTTATCATCCCCAACCTACAGAATGGTGGCAATTTAAATCCAATTTTGTAACTCATCTGGATTCAGCTCTGTTTAAACGGCTATGTGCAAGCAAATATCTTGCTACAATTAAAATAACAGGCATGATGCAGCACAGGCCGTCTGAATTCACACGCAGATAGTCTCATCATTGGTAAATTACAAACATCTGGGTCAAGAATGACAACACCTATTTGTTGTGTATATTAAGATCTTCTAAAATCCTTAGTCTATCATTTCTAATCCTAATATTCATGAAACCAAAAAAACTTTTTGTTTGATTTTCTCTTCTTTTCTGTTTTCAGGAATACAGCAGCATTCGTGTACCAGTATCTGTCTATGGAATCTTACTGAACGAGGTAAGCACCACTTCTGATCTCAGCAACTAATCTAACATGAATAATTTTTTAGCTCTGCAATACTTTTCACCATCAAAATCATCTAGCATTACAACCCATACATTGGTTCTCTTCCTCACACCCTAGATTGCAAATCAACACACTAGTACACAGAATTATCTATAAATTCAATGTTTTCCAGCTTATATGGCACTTATCAACTTCAATTCTTTCCACAATCATTTTCTCACCGCTCTTTGCTTCACTAGACCAAACAATCCAGGTCATAATAACCATTTCAAGAAGTATTTACACAGACACCTCATATGTATATAGAACTTCAGTCAAGTGAATTAAACTAACTGTCGAGCTTACATTTGAAAATCAAATCAAAAGCTAAAATGTAACAATTAACTAAGGAAGAGGATGATAGTCACAATTTCCATATAAATTCGAAGGGAGAAATATAGGGACAGATTAATTTTGCGCAGAGAGATACTAATCTCACATGAGAAAGCACTGAGGTAAAAAACAGCGGGGCGTAATTGGAGGGGGTGAGTGGGGTGCTTACGGTGATGTCGAGGTTAGGATGCGAAGAAGAGGCATCTTCAGCCGGAGAAAACGTGCTATCGCCGGTCATCGTTGACGGAGAGGTACACGCGTTGCGTCAAAGTATGACAGGTTAGTTTTGCCCTAAGTTGCTCTGGCTTCGTTAATTTTCCTGTTTTGGGTTGAGGTCCTTGCAGTTTAGTGTAATTTGCGTGAGAGGAATGTAGTCTGTTGACGGAAAAAGGGAAGATTTGGGGCATTTATAGAATTAGATGGAACTTCAGGGAAGGAATATAGAAAAAAAGAGAGACTGTGAAAAGAAATTGTAATTCCTCGTCCACGAGAATATTCAAAATTGTAGCTTTGCGGCTTTGCCAATGTTTCCTCATCCACGAGAATATGCATAAGGAGCCAGTGGCTGGTGCTCTAACGTTAGCTTTCGAGCTCTCTCTCTCTCTCTCTCTCCACCTCAGGCACCCAGAATAGCTTGGGCTCCCTGCCTCTCTTCCTCTCTCAACCTTCCATCCTCTCAAACCTTCAACACCAAGACCAACTCCAACTGCCTGTGGAGCAGCAGTACTAAAAGAAGTAGAGCAACAAGTCAACAACACCGACAATCAGAACAGCTATAAGAGCCAATGCTGCAGACCAAAACCAAGCCACGGACAACGACAAAGACAACGATACGCCTGCTTTTAATCCCTTCGGCTTTGTGACAGACAACCCGTCAAGGCGCAGTGCCATCCAGCTTCGGGAGAGCCCTGCTGAGGACGGGAATGTCGGACAAATGATTTATGTGAGTTCAACGACCTGATTCTTGATGCTAGTAAGCTTCAAAGATTGTATTTAGTGTGAATAATATGTACTCGTGGAGTTTAAGGGGGTCTGTTTGTTGAGTCAGTCGAGTTCATGGGGCTATGTGCTCATTTTGGAGCGCTTATCAGTTATCAGTACGCAAATTTTGAATGTCAAGGATTTTTGTAAGCTTTATTTTCTTGGGAATGAGAGGTCGTATTGGGTAGAATGAGTTTGGTATCTTTCATTTTCTTGTTAGTGGTTCATTGCGCTTGAGATTATACACTTGCTATTAGTAGTAGTATTTTCGTCTTCTTCTTCCAAGAATTTGTAGTTGGATAATCCATCACATTCTAACATTCATTTCTCAAGTAATTAAAGTTCAAACATAATCCTCGACCTTTAGGCTAAACTAGTCAGTAATGGAAACTGACTAATTCTTCAATATTCCATAGGTTTCTCGCTTTGTTCTCCCAAACTTCCACAGCTAAATTTTCGAATGCTGTAAATGTATACATTTACTCTCAAATATTTAGCTGCTTAGGAAAGGAGACTCCAAATTCAGCAAGTTTTCACGTACACGATGGAATGTAAGTTGTGACACTTGTAACTTACCATCTTGAGCTATTTGATTTGGTGGGGTGAACTGCTGATATCTTTTTGTCGCGACTTAGATATACAGTTAGTGAGCCTTCTATTTCTTGGTTTTTATTTCCATAGAACCATTCTCATTCCCAATTTCAATAAACTCTGAAAATAGTGCGGGGATATGGTATTGTTATTTTAGTGCATCAATTAATCTAAATGGACTGCAGACTCAGTTTTCCATCTTAGTACCTTTTTTGTAAATGTTAATAATTCCACCAGCTCAGTGATTTGTTGAAGGGTCTCAAACACATATGGTACCCCGTTGCTATATACTTACTACTTGTTTTCAATTCTAGAGAATCGAAGACAAGGGAAAGGAATATGGCTCATACATCAAATCTGGGAACTTTAGATGGTTTGTAAGGGAAACCGGTAAACTTCTCTGCAGCTAAATTAGTTCCTCTTTAAATTTTCAACATGATTTTGGATAAGTTTGTTCTGCCCTTGCAGGATTGGCTAAGAGCCAACGTGGAACAATTGTCTTCCTTCATGGAGCTCCAACACAGTCTTTTAGTTATCGCGTTGTTATGTCTCAGGTTGTCTTGCCAAGTGCTTATTTGTTTGTATAGGATGTTCTCTACACTTCAACCTTTCACTTTGTCCATCCCTGTATTGGGATTTTGCCTCTGCCAGTTCTCCTCAAGTGATTTAGGTGCTGTTTGCGCTGCAAAATTTTTCTCTAATAAAATAACATAAAAAAATTCATTAAAATCATCTTTCTTCACTTTTTCACTAACTCATAAACCAAGTTTGCAAACACCACCTTAATCTTGTGTATTTTGCTTAACGGGGTATTTATGTTGACTTCCACCTTGCATAGATGTCAGATTTTGGGTTCCACTGCATTGCACCTGATTGGATAGGATTTGGTTTCAGTGACAAGCCACAGCCAGGATATGGTTTTGATTACACAGGTTTAACATTTTGTTAACGGAGTTATTGTCATGTACTTATTTTCTTTCTCTAGTGAGCTAGTATTTCTGAATGTGAATTTCTCTACTTTTTCAGAAAAGGAGTTCCACGAGGAATTTGAAAGATTACTTGATGTGCTAGGGGTCAAATCTCCTTTTTGTCTTGTTGTTCAGGTTTGAACAAACTTGTGGAGGAAAAGCTATAGGAGTTGTGATAAAATTTTATGTGAGCCATCAGAAAAATTGAATTTATCATGTTCTGTTTGACAACTTACTAGGCATCCTGCATTTGCAATTGGATATGCATGCTCGGAGGTGTTAGTAAAAGTATAGTAATGCAATAACTGATAGTTTCCAGCTGCATTTTAGTTTTGTATTTGACATGTTCTCCTTTCTGTGAAGGGCTTTCTTGTAGGTTCGTATGGGTTGACTTGGGCCTTGAAAAACCCTAGCAAGATATTGAAGCTTGCAATTATGAATAGTCCGGTGACAGTTTCATCTCCCATTCCTGGACTTTTTCAAAAGTTAAGGGTAAGTTCTCATATTGCATATTAGTGAATGGCTATTACCCAAAATTGATGCTACAAAAATGTTGACAAATGCAGAGGCTTTAGTGCTCTACTCTCAGCAAAGATAGAAAAGATTCAAATGACAGTAAATTATGGCCTAGCAACCTGTCCTTATATACATGGTCATATATGTCCATGCATTACTGTTGGGACCATGTCCTGCACAAAGCTAGTTTAGTATGGGGTCGTGAAGAATTTAGAATGTCCTCCATGGGAGACCTATCTATCACCTGGGGTTCTTTAGATCATATATGTTTCAACCCTCAAGCATAACAAATTCGATCCTTCCTTTTTTCCCTTTTAATGGTGAAATTATTAGGTCAGCTTTGAGTGTTCACCCAGGGCTCCCGGTCCTCCAGGGCTTCCCTGACTCGACCCCGGGCATCCAAGGCTTGTCCTTGTCCCTGACCTCCTGGGCTCCCCAAGTTCGTCCCTGGGCTTCCCGGGCTCGTCCCCGGGCTTCTTCTTTTGTTTGCTTTGTTCGATTTTGGTACAGTCTTTGTACTGATTTCAACTCTTTTTTTTAATAATACTGCTCTTACTTATCAAAAAAAAAATTATTAGGTCAGCCAATCAAGGTTCTTTTGGTCCTTCATCTCCACAGTTATCCATTTCTTTTGGCAGTCTTCACGTGGCACATTCACTTGAAGAAAAGAAAAAAAAACAATCGTTTTCATAAATTATGTGTATTTTCTCAATCATTCACTAGCATTGGTGCTTTCTACCGCCGAATCATACATGAATTGCCTTGTAAGTTATGTGCCTTAAAATTTCATGAGAATATTGATTGATATAGGATGTGGTGGGCTAATGCACCATTTTTGTTGATTGATATTTGATATTTATGTTGCTTTTAGTTTTGTAACAGTAATCATTAAAATGAAGGCAGCTACTACTATTCCTTTTCTTTTTAAATTGTAATGCCTTGTTTTATTTTCTAAATTTTCTTTTCCTTATATATTCTCAGTCTAATTTTATTGTTTCTATCTAGAGTCCCTTTTTTGGGGGAATTCACATGCCAGAATGCTGTGATGCCTGAGCGCTTTATTGAAGCAGGTAGCCCGTACGTATCCAAGGTGTATTTAGTTCTCTGACGACTTTAGACTTAACCTCTTACTCTAGCCATGGCTTCTGTCTCTTTTGTTTTTACTTTTTGTAATATTAGAGCTTCACTGAAGCTTTTTCTCAATTCATATTTTCATTCTTGAACTTTCTCAGCTAAAGTGTGATTGAGCTGGGTTCGGTGTCCCGCAATATAGGCCCACCCATGTTTACTTCTGCTAATTGCTTCCTGTTGTGTTTAAGAAAGGATCTAAATTCCATTTATCATTGAAATGCGAAGGCTCGTTGGAAACAGTATAATACATTACTTAAATGCTGAACTAGTTGTCAAGGAATGAATGAACTACATCGTTCTGGGAACAAAAGCCTCCTAAGCCTTTCACTAGTTGATTAGCTATTGTGTTCAATATTTAAAGAAATGTTAGTAATGTGGAAATGAAGACGTTTGCACATATGTGCCAGAGGTGCAGCAGAAATTGTTTCCCTGATTGTTACAATTACATTCTACTACAATGACTACTATTTATGCATGCATTGCTATTACAAAGAATTCATGCTGTTGACAGTTATGTCCTGAAGCTGGAAAAGGCTGAAGTATATCGATTACCATATTTGGCAAGCAATGGACCTGGATTTGGTACGTAATTCATTCCTGTTTTTGACTATACGTTAGCCCATGAGAATTCTGGTAATTTGAGCTTTCTATGTTGGTGTTTCAGCTCTGCTTGAAGCTGCAAGAAAGGTTAATTTTAGAGATTCCTTGAGCCAAATAGAAGCAGGCTTTGCATCTGGCAGGTATTATTGCTCTGTGGGAATGAATATTAGTGTCATATATTGTTCCTTCTTTACATGTCATATATCGGAAGTGGAATACATTCTGAAAGGTTAATCAAAACTCTTGAAGTGGAGAATATCTGGAAACTCTTTTTTGGTGTTTGGTGTAAAATGTTCTAGGTCTGTATCGTGGCTTTAACTGCAAAAGAAACAAAAAAAAAAATCACCGATTATGTTCTCGTGCTTAACAAGATTGAAGAATTGTTGACATGGTGTCATAAATAAGATGGAACTCTCTTAAAGTAACCATTGATCCTGCTCTATGATGGTGTTCAACTTTCGAGTAATACGTTATGAACTTGTGGATTCTGCACTTACAGATGGGACAAACCAGTACTTCTTGTTTGGGGAGTATCAGACAAGTATCTGCCTCAATCCGTGGCAGAGGAGTTTCAGAAAGGAAATCCAACTTCCATCAAGCTTAAGCTAATAGAAGGTGCTGGCCATATGCCACAAGAGGACTGGTGAGTAATTTTGATCCAAGGCTCCTGACCATTTTAACTTCGTTTTGAAAAACACCCTTGACCTTTGGCTTATGTTGACAGGCCGGAGAAAGTTGTTGGTTCTTTAAGAATATTCTTTTGAATTCAGCGCATGACTCAAGACTACAGTCTACAAAAGACTAGCCTTTTACAAGTGTTGATATTTAAATCTACTGCCTTTTCTTTCTAGGTAACAAAAGCTTCTTCCCTCTAAATGTCTCACTATAAAGCTCTCGTCCTTCATAGTTCTTTGTGTTTTCTCTTGTTATTATGCAAATGATGTAGTAGTTAACTCAATTTCTAGAATAGTCAACTAGAAGGTTGTCACATTATTTAGATGAAGCTATATAATCTCCAAGAAATGCCTCTTTCCTGAGTAAAGAAATAATCTGACCCCCAACCTATTAGTGGTCTTCGGAACAAAAGTCATAAACCTTGATAATAACAAGAGTAACAGCTGATGCTAATTGATCTGAGCATCAATTAAGCTGTAGTTTAATATTCACTTGTATAGCACCAATATGATACATCCAAATAAAATCGAAGAGAAAGAAATTCTTAGCCAGACACCACCATAAACAAAGTTGTTTAAAGCATGTTCATATGAGTTTTGCAATCAATTATTCATGGTATGTGCATTTCCCATTATTGCAGCAACGGTTACACAAAGAACATATACCACTACTACTTCTGTCTCCATATAGGTAAGGAATTACGTAAGAGATAATATACTTGTGTGGTTAAAATATCGCAAATCTGTAACAGTTCTTACTTTGTAACTCTACTTTCCTCCAGATCATTTGCTACATGATTATGTTGAAGAATATTAGCAATGAAAAGATTCTGGATTTACTCCTCGTGATTCATGTGTAATAGCAATTCTGATTTTTTTGCTCAGTACCTTTGAATTTGAGTTTAGGTGATCGGGTGGTGTATTGTATTATTGTTGGTTGCACCCATTGATTCACTCCTTCCTAGCATTCGTTGATCAGTGTGTGGGAAAGGAGCATTCTAAGCCGCATTACACGCGAATCCTCTTGACACACACTGACTCTGGACCGTGTCCAAGACACTATCACTAATACGCTTAGACCTCCATCACTGCCTTTGATCTCGTCGTTAGTTAATTGCAGGCTTCGCTGCAATACAGAAAAACTCACAAAATAGATTTCCTGAAAATTTATTAGCAAAAGGTGTAATTAGTTCGTAACTTCATTTCGTCGAAAATGATGGTTGGCGTAGGGTCATACATTGTTGATTTTACAAATCGGAATAATTCAGTGGTTTCAAGGAAACCCACGAAGATTCTTTCTTTCACCGTATTACATTCTGAAGAAAATGACCATTTCAAACATTAAATACCAAGCATTTACTTAGGCACAATCTTGTAAAGCGATGCCATAGTTCCAAGTACTATAAAAAAAAGTGAGTGTGAACATATCAGAAGTCCTGAGAATGATCAGAAAGGGAGCTACATAATCCTGATTCACATCAATTTCCAAACCCCCATACCCCTAGGGGTTACAAGGTTAGACTACTAACAACACCTAAACAACCTACAAAAAAAATAATGCATTTGAGTCGTCAAAACTCAAAAACAAGAGGCAAAGTATGCTGGCCATTCCAATCTTCCAAAACATGCACTGGGAATGACAGCCTTCTAAATACCTGGATATCTACCTACTTTGCTTTCTTCTTTGCCGTCTTATTCTTTTGATTGGTTTGCAGCTTCTTTAGGGATGACTTAACTGCCTTGGTTCGTTTACTTGTGGTTGCTTTTTCCATTTTCTTCTTGCAGTCTTCCTCTTCATCACTATCATCAGCAGGATCACCTCCAGCATTATCTTCATCCTCATCATCTTCACTATCCTCAAATTTTCTTTTCATTGGAGGCTTTTTTCCTCGACCTCTAGGCTTTGTTCCTTTCTTTGGTTTATCACTTCCTACCATTTCCTCATCCTCATTTGCTGGTCCATTGACGTCGTCAACATTGTCATCATTTGCACCACCTTTCCTCTTTGAAATTCGCTTTTTTGGGTCACCCACTGCTTTTGCAGCTTGATTTCCAATTAGCTTTTGCAACTCTGGCACGTAGGCTGTTGTCTGTGACCAAAAACCATGCTCATCATTTGAATTACTAAATAAAGCAACAACTATAAAAGGTCCCTGTTTGAGAATGACATACCCTGCCACCAGCATTGATGAAATCAATTTTCTTGCCTGCCATAAAACGGAATTTCGTAAATACTGAGTTTAATATTCTTATAAAACAAGGGTAAATTATGCTTAAGAAAGAAAGAAGGGAAACAAATTACTTATTTACAGATTACAAATAAACCTAGTGTGTTTGACATAACATAGGTATTAAAGAGACACAGACGCGATACTTAATCCAGTGGATACAAGGGAGCTCATGAAATCTTTATACAGAAGCCCTTGTAACAAAGTTGCATTTCAAAGAAGAATCCAAATGAAACAAGGCCTATCAAAAGAACGATATTCCACACATCAACAAACTGCAGCAGGAAAGAAAATTATGAATGGAAGATAACATGTATCCTCAAGCTTCATATTGGGCTATGGACATCATCCACTAGACTTGCAATCCCCCGAAGCAGCAGATGAGAAATGAAAATAAAAAAACCTAGAGAACCACTTCCACAACATGGATAGCACAGAATCACAAGGAAAGATGTTTGCCTCATGCACATGCCATTGTCATGGTTTTGGGAACAGCACTCATCATCTAGACGAAGTAAAGGAAAAGAATTCATATTATAATCGTGCAGTACCAAAGAGCAAACTAATCAGTAACATCAATGGAAAAACTACCATGACCTACTGAAGGGTTTTGGCACATATGCGAATTTGCTAGCTTATTTTTTATGGTTTGATCAAATAATTTCATCACAATAATGATGATGAAATTCTGGTGGTCTTTACAAAGATAGCCTTCTGTAAAATAGAACAGAGATATGAACACCATCCAAACAATATCTGTAGTTTCATATGAGATATCACAAAAGATCAGAAGCCAAACCATCAACAAAAGCCTTAACTTCTTTTTGCGGAAATGAAATATCCAGTTTTTAGGAAACTGACTACTATCTGCCCCAACTTCAATTGCTTTCTCAATGACCTGTAAAATCAGTTATTTCATAAAAATGATCACATACAATAGGAGAATCTTACCATTAACTTTCCCAGGCTTTTTGCCCCATCGAAAATGAAATAACCACTCAAGAGGAAAGCGAGTGCATTCGGCATCAACTCTAACCGCATATTGGATAACCTACAGGTAGTATCCTCTATATTTTCCATGAAGAATGCATGTTCAACATTTAAGGAAAAACAAAAGTTACTAGATTGCAAGTACTTCACAACAAGCTTATCGTCCACCTCTTTTATGCACTTGTGTAAAGTTGCACAGTTTTCTTTGGACAGGCTGGCAGCAATTTGCAGTGGATGAATTCTTGCCTGTGAGGGAAAAAAATAGTCAGTCAAGGCCGAATACTGAATCGTAAATGAGCTACAACATATCAAAATTCGCAGCATGAAGAAGCCACTGAATATTCACTAGGCTCAAAACCTCATCATTTACTTATTATAGCATTATCTAGGTTTCCAAGAGACAGAGAGAAGAAAAGAAAGAGAAACAAGGATCACAGCCTTAAACCCTAGGCAAGATAATTTCTTCCCGAGAGGTACAAACTCCCAAGTTGCATGTTGGTGATAAAAGAATAGGTCAGTGATTTATTATCTCAACAGATTTCCACGCCAAAGATCCTAGAACTATGTACACCAAACTGAAGAAATACATGCATTGTGTACAGTGAGTTCCAAAACCAAAGCTACAGATCTGAAGCAAAAATCTTTGTTGATAATAAAGTTTAATTGATGTTAGATATGAAGCACAGACTGACTTGATATAGCACTTCATCTGCAATCCAATTGCCAATACCTGCTATGTAACTCTGCAAACATTTACACAGTGAGAAAAACAAATTAAGGATTATCCAAAAACAAGCATGTAGAACAAGATTTTTTTTTTTTTTGATAAATAAGTCAATCTCATTAGAATAAGTGAAAACAGTACAAAGGTTATACCGCAACCACTAATCCAAACAAGCAAGAAAACTGAGAAAATCAATAACAAGATAATTATCTCTAATGTTTGCGGCTTCACTGCCTATCCTCAATCTAAAATAATAGCATCATCGTGTATACAGTTGGAAAACTATTTTTCTAGGAGCAAAATGGAATCTGAAAAAAATCAACATGCTAAACGACTCGTTCCTGTCAAATTGACCCCTTTCGGTGACTAAGTGATTGAAGGCTGTTCAATCCCAGGATGTGTTGCCTGCTAGTATTTCAGCTTATGTAACTCTGATAAAGCCTCCCTGCATCCAACAAGAAGCTGGTCGAATACCTCTTTCGCAGCGTGAAAGTAGACATCTGGATCTAAACTCAAATGTACGAACTCAACCGTTTGTGTAGATCTTATAATGCCATTCTACTCTGCTACAGAAAGTCTTCTAAGTACTCCGAACGCACAGTCCTACTTTGGTGGGTGTCAGCTATGACTCAGCTCAAGTGGTAAATCTCTCGTTATCCCACAAGGGACCTGGATAAACCCTACCTACGCGAAGGGAAGGAGGTTTAAGAAAGGGAGGAGGGACTCCGTTTTAGTAGCACATGGACATACAAGGGACCCAAAAAGATGTGATACCAACTTATATTCTTTCTTCTGCCTTTCTCATGAATACACCTTCATCTAAATCTACATTGCTCGCTAAGACTTCCATATAATGTCTTTGAGCATTCAATTCACACAAACTCTTCACATTGTTAGATCTTCATGCCACACCTGCTTTCATTTGATCTTCTACGTCTGGCTGACACAAGTGCTACAATTGCCGAGACAAAGGGTCACAATCCCGCAAGGGTGAGGTCCTTCAACCAATCTAAAAAATCAATTATTTAGAGCTATTTTATGAAGACTACCAACTAGGATTGAGTTACCTACACCATTTGGGAAACGGGAAACATCATTGAAACTGAATCCGAGAAAGTTCAAGGAGGTTCCACTTGGAGATGCTCTCACCACCTTTAGACACTATAGGTATATAGAACGAAATAATTGAAATCAACTCCATCACCCGGACAGTCTTGCAACTTTAATCACGAACCCTTAATTATACTCCATCCTCATCACGATCCAGATGTTCACTATCAATTAGGTCTCATAAGTCATAAGACTCTATGCAACCAAGAAAACTCATCAAAATTTAGTGGTAGACACTAATTCATCCGAATACATAATTTAGAACAACACACTGTCCCCACTTCAAATCATACACAGCCAATTCTACGGATGAAAAAAGTTTTGCACATATCTAAACTAAGTTGAGGAAACAGAAGAAAACTACATGGCTAAACACCTAATCTGATGCTCCCAACAAAGTATGATACGGAGATTGCGTCAATCACTCAGGAGCAAACGAGATACATAGATTACTCAAGGAGAAAGCGAGCAAAGCAACTTTAACCTGGTCAAGTAGTAAAGACTTGATCGCAATTTTCTTCTTCCTCAAGGATTCAATAAACTCATCAACTGTCATAGGCTCCAATAGCGCATCAGGGCCAAGCTCAGATATGGGGGTAACTGCAGCTGGCTGTGTTAACAAAACCATTAGGAAAGCTTAATAAAATGCCTCTGTGGCAAAATAATAAATTACTTAAACACTCGGGAAAACTTGAAGTGACTTTATAATACATCTTTGAGTAAGCGGACTCTAGCAAATCGTCTTTTGTCAGTGAAAGAGAGCTCCAAACCATCATCTAGCTGCACAACGACATTCAATGAGGTTCGACATTCAATAGTGTTAGAATAGATATAAATAGTCACAGAATGCAGTCCATATATCAGCATGGAAATGGAGTGCAATTGCCAAATGTGAGAACAGAATAGTATAAAGGCCCACCCACTCAAAAATTCACCACAAGGAGAATACAACGAGATGGAATAAACCCGTATTGTGTGCTCCATGGGACCATTTGTATCTTCTTAGACTTGATAGCATTGAGTTGAAAGAGATAAACTCATAACAAACTAATATCTGCATTTGGGAGTTAATTATTTAAAATGATGTAATGGGATAGGCAAAAAACTTGATCATGGGCAGCTATGCAATACAGAGATGGCCCCTAATAAAAGCATTCAGTTATAATGACATACAAACTGTGAACTTTTATAGAAATGACCTCAAGCAAAACGCTACGTGTAAGTGCAATAAGTCTCACAGTTGTAAAGATGTAAGACCACAAGTAGTGAACTTACGTGGATAAGGACAAGGATACAAGCATAAACATTCCTACCATGGGAAAGATCAAAATTCTTACTTCTACAAATAACTTTGAATATTTAGAAGGCCATTCCTCAGTGTCTTTTACAGCAGACCTGTGCACAACACTCATAAGGTTATCAAAGGAAAAATCAGCATGATGTATCATTCACAAGACATGTAAAATATTAGAGCTTGCATTACCTCTTATACTTTGTAATTGCCACACCCTTAATATATATAGCCCCTGCCATCCCTGAAAGGCATAGGACCACGTTAGTGTTGATAAAAATAATAATTATAATAGCGGTACATCAAAGGAACCAAGCAGGACAGTGTCCACTTTTACCGAGAATTACCCCTATCAAATATTACATATACTTTATACTAATGCTTAAGATTTTTCCGAAAGGAAACAATTATCAATTTCCCGAACCAACATGAAGCTCCTATTAACCGTTTGGCAGTGGCTGGTGCCAGTTTGGTGAAGACTGAATTTTTTTATCTCCCTAAGGCAAGGATAGGTTAAGACCTTTGAGTCTCTTGTGTCATTTTTTATTGTTTGATGTTGATTCTCATTTCAAAAAAGTGAGTTAACATAGATATCATAGTTTGTACGGATGTCCCAGAACGCGGTGTTCAAAGGACCTGCCGAACATTGCTGCTTTGCAAATTTTACTTCTCAACGATGTAAACCAGGTTCGTAGCTACCGGAGAATAATTAACCTCATTAGAAAAATCCTACATCGACACTCCACCGAGTAGGTCCCCCCGTCTTGTAACACAACATTCCCAAATGGCCCCCTGCATTTTCTTTCTATTTTTAACTTTCAAAAAGTAGAGACCATTTCTCAATACAAGATAAACCAAACACGCTCTTGAAAAAAACGAATGAGAGTTTTATTTGCTTAGAAAAGAAGAACAGCAAAATTCCTTCTCAGTCCTATTTTCTTAGGGCTTTTCGAAGAGTACCGTACCAAATTGGAAGGAAGGGAAGGGAGGAGAATCAAGCTGGAGCCAAAGGTTCTTGCCCTTCCGGTGAGCAGCAACTACGGTTCTGCCCAGGAGAGCGGCCTCGAAGTCGGAGGGCGACACCCCCTCGACGACCTTGGGGTCATTAGCGATGAACGCCTTCTTGATCTTCTTGCCGAGGCAGTGCTCCTCCACGGCCCGCCTCGCCGCCTCCACCTCCGGCAGCTCCGGCATTTTACTCGACCGTACGAAGAGCTATGGAGTTTGGCGCGCTTTCTTACAGTGCAAGCGTGGGGTTGTGTGACGAGAACAAAAACAGTGTATGTTCTTCCGCGTTCTTAAAAACCCATTTTGGGGCTACATAGGAAACAAAAACAATTTTGGGCTCTCGAAGAGTAAAAAGGCCTTGATGGAAGTGTTTGGAACATTTTTATGGAACCCCACTTATCTTATTGGACTGAGGAGGAGCAGAGAGATGTCCCGGGCTTGCATTTGGAACTTCCAATCCCAACCGTGCAAAGTTTGTTTAGCTTCTTAAAAATATTTTCAGCCTCTCCTGTTTGGCAGGGGTGAAAAATAAAGGTAAAAAGAAAATGTTAAGTTAGGTTGACTGGCTGAGATTGGATGTGTAAAAAAAATTATTGGAGTGTAAAAAATTATTATAGTTCGTAAAAAAGTTGTTGGGAGTTTTTAAAATAATATTGGAGTCTGCGAAAAAGTAGTTAACTCAAAACACTCAATCACTTCCGCTGCTTATAAGAGGCAAATATGCCCTTTAGATTTTTTGAAAAAAATTATTTTATTTTCATTTTATTTTTAATTTTATCTAGTAAGCTTATTTGTCTGAAAATGTGACACATATGAATTTTTCGTTTATATATAACGGCAAAACAAGTAGAGTTTTAGATTTATAAACGAAGTCTCAAAATAAAAAAATTTAAACCACGAATCTCGATTGCAAAATGATATAAATAATAAGTACGTCGAAACAAACGCAGTAAATTACTATCATAAAGGTTAGTTAGCCAGTATAGTTTTTATAACAATTTTTTTATGAATATTTTGGAGTAGGGATTATTTCCCAAGTTAATTCTCTTGTACTGAAGTGGCTTATTGTGACAATAAAGAATTTAAAGTAATTATTAAAATATTAATTACAATAAATATAAAAATAGTAATTAAATGAGAAAATAGTCAGAATATACAAAAAAAAATTGAAATATATTTTTTAACAAAACACCCCCCACCTTGCAATAGAGGGTCGCAAAACACCCCACCTTCCTCTCAGAACAATTTAGCATTAGTGTTTTAATGATAGTATTTGAAATTTTTTATGTTACTTGTATTTACACATTTTAGGATTTATTTTAATTTTAGTTCATCTTTTGAAAATATTCTTGATTTTTTTATCTTTTATTTGTTTCTATTTCTTTATTTATTGATAATTTGAGGGTCCTATCTTTTCTAGAATTTTTTAAATTTTGTTTGTATTTCTCTCATTTGTTTTGTATTTTTACAATTTTTCCTCTTTCTTTTCTAGTTTCCAGTTATTTATTAAATGTTTTTATATTTTTCCATGGCGTTGGGTCATAACTGTTTTTAGATTATTTTTTAAGTATTTAATGTTTATTTTTTATTTGATTAATATTTTATATATTTTTAATTAATTTTTTATACTATTTTCTTTAGCCACATCAAAAGGAATAAATTTAGCCAAATTGTTTCGCCTTAAAAAATGTCTTTCTCGAAAAATATTTTCAGCTTCTCTTTTATTTGGAGGGGCGAAAAATAAATGTCAAAAGAAAATTTTATACTGCAAGGTTGAAAATGACTTGCCCTTTGATTGCTTTCAAGAAGGATAAATCATTTTCCAAACTGTTATCATATCCAGTCTTGACTAACTCAAAGCATCCAATCACCTCCAACTCGCACAAGAGGGCAAATATGTCCGCTTGGATTTTATTTTAAATAAAACTAACATTATATTTTAATTTAATTTTTAATTTTATATGACATTATTATATTTTTATTTATCAACATGTAAATGTCCTCATTTGTTTTTAGCCACATATATAGTTGATGTGTCTGAAATTAGTCACATATAAATTTTCCTTCCATTATTCCATAGGAGGCAAATCTGCCAGCTTGTTTTTTATTTTAAACAAAAAATATATTATATTTTAATTTTTTATTCTATCTATATTATTATATTTTTTATTTATCTATATGTAAATGGCCTAAATTCTTACTTTAAAAAAATCACATATGTAGCTGATGTGTCTAAAAATGAGTCGCACGTAAATTTTTCATCTATATATAACGGCAAAATAAGTGAGACCTTAGATTCATAAATTGATGAATCACATGTCTCAAAGTAAAAAAAAAAAATTAAAACACGAGTCTCGATTTCAAAATGGCATAAAACACAAGAGTGTGATATATATTTTTTTCTTGTTTTTAATATTTATATTGACAATTACGAATTAAAATTGTTATAAAATATTCTTTTAATTTTTAGATGACAACTAAATACTATGTACTTATTTTTAAGGAATTAGTCAAATATTAAAACTTATTTAATTTTACCTATAAATATTTTCTCATTCTCTTAGGAAACAAAAACAATTTTGGGCTCTCAAAGAGTAAAAAGGCCTCGATGGAAGCCAGTAGTGTTTAGTAAAAAAAAAAAAAGCCAGCAGTGTTTAGTAAGTGTATAAAGATTTGGCCCGTTTTAAGGCTTTGATGGGTCAAGCTATTTTAACGCGCGTTAAAATTTTTGAAAAACAGAGAGTATCGTCTGGTCTCTAAGGGTCTGTTTGTTTACTCGTTGTAATTTGTTTTTATTTATTTTTAGATATTTGATAAGGACCTAAAGATGATTTTAAAGTAAAAAGTTTTCAAGTTAACTGTAAAAGTTTTAAGTTCAAATTATTTTCTTTAAACCAATTTTTTTTAGAAACATTATTATAAGCCCCATATATATAGACAAAAATCAGTAAGTCTATCTCAAGTTTTAAAATATTTTATTTTGTCTCATATGTTTAAAAAACAATCAATTCTTATCTTCTATTTGATTTGACAGTTAAACCATATGCAAAATGATTGAAATATACCCCAATGATAAAATTATTATAAATATTGATAAATAAAAAGTAATGTTTTTAAAATAAAAATTGAATTTGAATTTTGCATATGATAGTTTTATATTCTTCTCTTTCTAGGTCACCTGAACACTTCTATGTTAGTTGATTAAAGACAATTTAATTGTGGGACCAATTTTATCACAAAAGTGTACCTCAAAACCTTCACGTTGAAATCAATATCTTAGAGACTAAAATAATAAAATATTAAGAAAAAATTCACATCACACGGCAACATTGGTGCTGATATGACATTTTTAAATTCGTGTGAGCATTATTTTCGTCCCTTGGCTAACAACAATTGGATGGAGGATCGATTTGTCTCGAAAACTTACCTGATGGACTCAACGGTTGAAATCAATACCTGAGGGGCTAAAATGTCAAAAGTGTAAATCACAAGGTCCTATATGGTATTGAAAATATTTTAAAATAATAACCACATACAAAAAAGGGAATTTTTTATTTAAATCATTATAATTGAAAATATTATACGTAAAATAATAGTGTCAAATAGAGTGTAATTAAAGAGATATTTTCATTTGTTAGTTATTTAAGTAGGATTCTTTTTTCGTATCTTTCTCATCATTGTTTGTGGAAAAAAAAAACAAAAAACAAAAAAACAAAGAAGTTGCTGGGGTTACCTTAGGCAGAGTATTAATAAATCAAAATAGTCATCGCATTCCTTCCGCTAAACAACCCTTTTAAGATGACTTCAACTAATTATCATGGATATCGACATCCTCAGGTAAGGTGGCCCAGACAACTCCCGACTGTCTTCCATCCATAATCGAATCCTCATATTTCCCACCTAATTTTATGGTTTCGAGCCGAACCTACTCAAAAATAATAATTGAAAAGAGGGTAGATAGTATTAATTTCGTACAAACTCGAGGTATTAAAAATGCACCTTCTGAAGCTTATTTTCAATGGACTGCGGCCCCAAGGTGGTTGCTGAATATTCGCTTAATCATTAATGGGGGTTCTATTGTGCTTCTATAGTTGAAGTCCATGGATGCGCATTCGACTCGCCATGGTTTTGAGAGAAAAAAAACAGGCAGCTATTAACATTTGTAGGTTACAGGCCCCCACGCTCAAGCGGCAGGCTTCTCGCCTAACCATAAGAAAACCATAGGCATTGGGCTCCGGCTCCGGCTCCGGCTCCCTTTGAGAAAATTACGGACAAGATGAACAATTGTCTGCCACTGCCACTGACACCTTCATGTAAAATACGCTTAAGAAACCCAGTCAATCGAAACTTTTTCTCCTCTCAAATTTGGTCTCAAAACCATTGGTAAAATCAAGCACTACTGCTTGTCCATATCATCTTTATAAACTTGTGGCACGTTCTACGGCTGCTTTTGCAAAGCTAACTTCCCCCAAAATTTTATCTCTCTCCTAATAAAATATTTCAATATAATTTCTCTCTCCCATAAAAAGATATAAAAAATTACAAACACTATAAAAAATTACCTCTCTTTTCACCTTTTCACTAAACCCAATACCAACACATATTCTCATACCAAAAATATTACAACACGAACACAACCTAATTGTTTTCGGGGATGAGCGAATTACAATTCAGCACGTTTATATCACGTGCGACTTTCTTTTTCTGCAAGTGACTTCCATCATTGCGCGGTAGTGGTCGAGTCACAAATCTTTCTCCACTCCAGTTAATTTGCCAATAATTCTAGCTTCTTCTTTTTTGTTTGTCCAATAGAAGAAAAAAAAAAAGCAAAACAATTCCAATTGGAGAACCGCTTTTTATGGACTCGTCAATTGTAGAACCGCTTTTTGATCCCCTTGTCCATAAAAACAGGAGGTATCAATAATCACAACTTGAATGAGAAAAACAGGGGGAGAAAATAAATATAAAAGAAAATCCCATGTGCATGACACATGAAAGGCAAGTCTAGCGCTATGGTGGAAGGGATTCATGAGTTGTGGACCTAAAGTGTGCATTTTTTTATGCATAGGTTGGCCTTTCTAGGTGCCATTTTTGGGTACGTTCCAATCAAAGACTAGCTAGCAGCTTGAGAGGGACTGCAATTAAAAGAGAAATAAATGGGCTGGACCAACCAAGTTATTGTGCCGAAATAAATTATAAAAAAATGTTTAATATTACTTTTTATGTCTCCATCTTCCTTCCTATGAAATTCTGCCGATCGGTTCTCGTACCATTCTCTATTAACATTTGAACGTAGACATGTCGTACACTTTAATGGTAGGTCATGATGCTTCTACATGGTCCACGTGCATCATATGTGAAAGGTCATAATATGACTGGTCCACCCATTGAAATACATCAATCTATCCGTCCAAGGCCCTCGGCCCGCGCATATGAGAATTTATTCCTCCATATTTTTCAGCTCAACTATTTAAAAGAGTCTTAAGACTCACATTATTAGGACTCCTTTTAAGACTCTAATACCTCCATTTAAAAGAGTCATAGTCCTCACATTATTAAGACTATTCTTATGACTCTAATCCCTCTGCATATAAATAGACAAATATTTTTCTTCATATTTTCTCAAGTCTCATTACTTCTCTAGACTCAAGCTTTAATCGTTCTTATCATACTCAAATCTTCTTAAAATCTAACTTAGGTATCGGAGTCTTCGGATCCTTAGTCGGCCCCTCTTTGTTCTTTTTCAGGTCTGATCGATTCCGACCAGTAGTAATTTTTGGCATCATCAATATGTATAATGTATCCATCATTCATGCACATGTCAATAACGGTGATTTGGATTAATAAAATGTGCTTAACTTAAAGATAAAAGGATAGTTCTACTTTTTACGGGCTCTTATATATATCACGCCATTTGCGTGTCTACGGTGTCTTCATGCATTTCACGTACTCGATATCTTACGTTTCCCCATTTTATTTAAATTATTAATAGATGAAAGGAGTGCGATTTATATATATCTCGTGTTTTGCAACATATTTTGTAACCTCTTAAATTATATTTTCTCTCTCTCTCTCTCTCGATTCTATCTAAACTTTCTGTCATCTTAAAACTCAACTTTCAATAATTGAAGTTGTTGGGACATGGAGTTTTACTCAATAGAAATATATAAAATTTTCTTATAGTTGTGGACCATTTATTAAAATCGGTAAGGACGACGTAATTAATTGATCCTTTATGCAGGCCTATGTAGGTGGCTTTTCATGTCCTGAATTAATAGACAGGTTCAGCTTTATAGCATTTTTGGGAAAGTGCCCTAATTTTCTCAAGGTATATATAAAAGTACGGCTTAAATGCACGCTATGCCCCTGGGTATGTGGAAAGAGTAAATATGCTCCTGAGGTAAACAAAGTCATTTTCATACCCTGAGGTATACTTTCAGGAGCAAATATGTTATTCCGTTATGTGCCGTTTGAAACCCTAACGGTAAATGATGACGTGTCAAAATTAGACACGTCAGCACCAATCACAACTCGACACCTGACATTTTCGAAATTAAAAAAAAAAACAGAACAGATCTGGTGGAGAACCCCCGAGCGGCGAAGGGAGCTGGGCTCCCTTCGCCGCCGCCGCGAGGGGTGGCCGGCAGGGGCCACCCCGCGGCTCCCCTGCTCAGGGGTGGCGCGCGGCCTCCTCGCGCTACGGGGGGAGCCCAGATCGCCGGGGTGGCCCCTGCCGGCCACCCCTCGCGGCGGCGAAGGGAGTTGGGCTCCCTTCGCCGCTCGGGGGTTCTCCCTCAGATCTGTTTTGTTTTTTTTTTAATTTCGAAAATGTCAGGTGTCGAGTTGTGATTGGTGCTGACGTGTCTAATTTTGACACGTCAGCATTTACCGTTAGAGTTTCAAACGGCACCTAACAGAAGGACATATTTGCTCCTGAAAGTATACCTCAGGGGTATGAAAATGACTTTGTTTACCTAAGAGACATATTTGCTCTTTCTGCATACCCCAGGGGCATGGGGTGCATTTAAGCCTAAAAGTACTGCATTACCCCTTTTTAGAAAACCACTGTTTGTTTGATATTGTTATTCATTGCTGGCTGCACATTTGTACGAAGATTTTGACCATTAGACTTGCAAATTATTTCAAATTTTGATAGTTAAAATTTTGGGTTGGAAAGTTAATAAAAAATAAAATCAATTTATGAAAATTGGTGAAAAAGTAAAGATAAAGAAAATTTAAATAAATATTATAATAAAAAATAATAATTTAATAGAGAGATTATTTTATAATTTTTTTAAACAGACCAAAAATTTTATGATCCGAATGCACGGGAAATAATCAATTAGCAAGATATTCAGGCATGCATGCATATTCTATGATTGAGATATTAATTTTCAAAATAGTCAACAAGATTAACATAATAATTGCCAATACGTGGGATTAATTAAATTAAATTTGTCTGTCAAACTCTTTTTGTAACGTGCATGTGTAAATGTTCTTGATTCACGATTAGTGGAATCCAAGTGGAGTACATGACCCAACTGATCACGCTTACATATTAATTAATGAACAATTTCTTATAATTAGTCTGTTATTGCTCAGAAAACTGAGTACTCATCCCCGCTGCCTTCCCTTTTTTATAAGATTTTTCTAATATTTTTTTCCCAAAAACATATATACACGATCTATTCATATGATAATTAACTAGAATAAGATATCTTATTCTACTATATGAGAAAATGGCTACTGGCTAGCCACTTATTTGTTGTCAAACATATGTAATTATTTATGATTCACGGTTAAGGATCCACTTACGCATGAACGTGAATACCGCTATATTGAATAGTTGGCGTTCTTGTTCTTTTTAAACAAGAACAAATTAGTCCATGTGGTATGACTTTCAACAAAATGATCCATGTAGTATAGTTTTGAGACAAATTAGTCTATGTGGTATAACATTCAACAAAACGGTCCATGTGGTATAGTTTTGAGACAAATTAATCTCTGTGGTATGACTTTCAACAAAACGGTCCATGTGGTATAGTTTTGAGACAAATTAATCCCTCCGTCCAACTGTCGTTACCCACTTAACGGGAAAGTATTGTACATGTCATTTGTCATTCACGAGTTGACAGGTCAACAGTCATTGTGGAAGATGAATCTCGTGCGTT
This sequence comes from Myrica gale, assembly GCA_963930655.1. Lineage (NCBI taxonomy): Eukaryota > Viridiplantae > Streptophyta > Magnoliopsida > Fagales > Myricaceae > Myrica > Myrica gale. The sequence goes on from OZ005601.1 coordinate 7,402,991, forward strand.
TATTCCACCGGATCGAACCAAATGAGTCTAAGACTGAGGCTGAGACTAATTCTACGAGCTAAAAGAAGTATATCACTCGTGATTTTCATACCGCTCGTGATTTGGACTAATGCTAAAAAACACGTGTCAACGCGTGATTTGGACAAAGGGACTAATTTGTCTCAAAACTATACCATAGGGACAGTTTTGTTGAAAGTCATACCACAAGGACTATTTTGTAAAATTTGAATACCACAAGGACCTGTAAGGTAATTAAGCATTCTTTTTAAAGAGAATTATAGCTAGACTTTCACGGCCTTCCTTTTCTAGTAGTACAAGATTACTCTATTATGACCCAAATACACAAGCCATGTACGTCCAATATGGAAATTTTTTGAAATAGTGTTTCATTAAAGATAATTAATATTGTCTTTCTCCCCCTTTATGGCTATTAATTACTTTGCTGTTCTTTGTGCTCCAGTTTTGGAGGGTAAAGAGTTGCCGAAGTATCTGAGCATGATTGATTCTTAGAATAATTTTCCGTGAGGTTTCATGAAATATTAAAAAGAAGAAGAAGAAGAAATGCTTCACAAAATCTTCCACTGACTACATATGAAAAATTAAACTAGAATTCTACCTATTTTGTACTTCAAAAGTGTAATTGCTGGTGAAAGTGAATTTAATAATCACTTCACTAACCATTGAAAGTGAAGCAAACCTAATCACAATTGGGCTTGACTATTGAAATTTATTATCTTTTCCATCCACTCTTTAATGTTTGTCTCTTTTTCCCCCCTTTATAATTCTGTTCTTTTTTTTGGAGGGGGGATTGTATATAAGGAAGAATGCAACACTTTAATTCGAAAAAAAAAATTGGAATAACAAAAATCTTGAATTTTGGTGTTACTCGTTTACCAATTTTGTTTTACTTAAGGACATGTTTGTTTGCCCAAAATTTTGGGGCCTAAAATTTCCAACAAAATAAACATATTTCAAAACTTTCAACTTTTACACGTACATTTTAAACTTTTCATAAAATTTCAATAAACTTCAACATTCAAAAGATTCCCAAAATTTTGGTAAATAAAGATACACTTAATGTGTTTGGATTGCAATGTTTTTTTTGTTAGAGACAATGAAGATTATATTGTAATAGGTGAAAAAGTGGTTAGAGTTTGTAAAAAAAATATTTGAAAAAAGTTAATGAAATTAATAAAAAAAGTGCTAGTCTGTAAAACAGGGATAGTTAAAAAAAATATGTGTATCCAAACATTTTCTGACTAGAAAGAGTCATACAGCTATTTGAATCTTTTGAATTTTATTGGAGAATTTATAGTTTTGGTGACAGATCATGCACTATTTACCATGAAAAATAATATAGATTTAGGACTCAATAATGGAGTTCCCAAAGAGAATATTCTCTATGGCCTCTCTGCCCAATTAACTGACCGTGATAGTAGGCTTAACAAAAAAGAAAAAAACAGTCCATGATCGTCGATATTCCCTTAGTGGTGGGAAGATCCCAGACCCCAAACTTGTGGTAAAACCGGGCACATCATCTACTGCCACGTGTCAGGAATTTAGGGGTCACCCTCTCAACCCCTTCATTGGTCTCTCTTTTTTTTTTCTTCGTGGGTCTCTCCTGCTGGCTGCTACTATAATAAGACAGCTCACATGTATCACAGGGAGAGAGTGAGAGTCAGAGTGAGAGAGGACTCGAGCTTACTAGAAACTTAGAAAGGAGAGGCCAGGATTGCTCACGAATCCATAAAAGAGTTTGAAACTTCAGAAACCCTTATCCTATCTTCTTCCAGACCTTTCTCAAGATTTTCCTTGAACTCCCTCGACTCTCACTCTTTTGAAGTTGAAAGAGATCAAGGGAATGGCCCCAAGGTCAGGCAGAGGCAAGGCAAGCAAAGCAAAGTCGGAAAAGAAGAAGAAGGAAGAAAAAGGTCAAATCGATTCCCTCGAACTCAACCAATCTCTATATTTCCTTCACTATTTGACATTTGATTACGAACTCTGTTCTTTTCTCCATGTTCTGCAGTTGTTCCTAGTGTCTTAGACATTACCGTCATCACTCCTTATGATACCCAAGTTATTCTCAAGGTACGGTTTTGCTTTCTCCTAAATTATATCAAAAGTCTGCTCTAAATTTCTCGACAATAGTTTAGAGTAGTTGGCTGACCAATGAAAGTACTTTGAAGGGTATCTCCACTGACAAGATACTCGATGTACGGAGGCTATTGGCTGTGAACGTAGAGACATGTCACCTTACAAACTATTCTTTATCTCATGAGGTGAGATTTTCTTTTTCTTTTTCTTGTTTCTCATGTTATCTTTATGAATTTCTTGTTTAAAATTTGACGAATTTATTTTGAGCTTAGATACTTCGTTTGTCTGGGAGTGATATTGTAAGTAACTTTGGATTCTAATCTAAATGTTCCTTACCAGGTCAAAGGTCACAGATTGAGCGACAAGGTAGAGGTGGTTGTTCTGAAACCATGTTGTCTGAGAATGGTTGAAGGTAGGTGAAGCTCCCACGTTAGGATCAACCATTGTGTCGGTCACGTTTTATTGCTCATTTATTAAAATGTGCAGTGCTTAATTAGGTATGCTCAGCTTCCTACCGCATTACTTTATCCCTTTCTTTTCAACCAAACAGTGCCAATATGATGTCTGGAAGAAAGATTAGCACATAACCCGTTTGAATGTTTGATATGTAAACTTTCTTCACCGAAACCTATAGCTAACTTGAGGCGGGTGAGTCACTTGCAAATTTGAGGGCCGAACACCCATTAGTCAGAGTACTCTGTTGTTATATATGCTATGACGGACGACAGTGACTTTTGCATGGTTGAATCTGTCACTCTCATCTGAATTAAGTAAATGGTTACTGATCCCTGCAAATGCATAGAAGCGAGTAGCAAAACAGGACTAGGAGTTTTAAAGTATTATCTTCTGCTTTCAGGCCGAGCAAAATACATGTTTTGAACAGATATGCGAGTCCCGTATGCAGAGGATCACAACTACCATTCTTTTTGTTTTTTTGCCGAGTGATCACAACTACCATTCAATATTCATAAAAATAAGGTTGAATTTCCATGACAGACGGGGAAGAACAAGGTCTTCTTTGTCTCATGTGCACGAGTGCACAAATTTTAAGTTTTTTTAATTTAGGTAAAACTCTGATGTATGCAAAGACTTCTTGAACGGTCCAGAGGTAACTCCCATTAACATAATGGATGACAGCTCCCGTTAGTATGTAGCATATGCAGGCCCTTAGTTTAACAGTTCCTGTGTAGAATCCTCTCGAAATTAGAGCTTGTCTCATGCACAACGACCTTGATTTAGTGTTTTATTCTTTAATTTCTCCCCTTAAAAAGTTACTCGGCACCTTGTTCAGAGCAAAAGTCTAGGTGATGGCGAACCCTAGGAGCACAGGCTGAGGGAGGGGGGGGGGGGGGGGGGGGGGGGGGGGGGGGGGGGGCGAACCGGGGCCATTGCCCCGGTTGGCTCCCCCCAAATTTTTTTTTTACATGGCTTTTTTTTATTTTTTTATTAGGTCTGACCCCTTTAGCCATGAGATTTTTTTTTACACGACTATTTGATTTTTCATAGCTCATGAGATTAACTTGTTTTTAATTGTCTTTCTCTAAAGGTGAAACTTCTTTTCCATTGTAATTTGTGACGTTTGGATCAAGTTATAGATATATTTCTTCAAAATTTTAGCCATTAATTTAGCCAGGTAATGAACATTTTGAACTACAATTTTTTTGTTTTCTCATTTTGTAAGGGGAGTAGAATAGTTATTTGGATGTTAAAATTGAACTTTTTGTCCAAATTTTTTTCTATTATCATTTACCAAGTATGTATTACACCTTGCAATTTCGGGTTATTTTATTGTTGATAGAGATTCCACTCTTGAGAAGCTCGTGTTCAATAGTACTGTCACACTAAAAAACAGCTATAGCAAGGGTGAGAAGTATCTTTATGCCTTTGAAACTTGGATTCTTTTTTAACTTTAGATCCTTTGACTTCTTTTTTCAATATGCTTCGTTTTGCTATTGTTTCTTTCAAGAATAATAGAAACACAGTAATCGTTTATTTTTCTCATTATCTTGAACAACAAGAATTTAATCTTTAATGTCACCTTTCAGTATCAACAAATAGTACGGTACGTGTATTTCAATTTTTTTTAGTATTTTTAGTCCTTAATTTTTTATATTTATAGTGTTAAGACATTTTTTTGCCTTACGTATAAATTTTTTTTTTTATCATTTTTCCTTAAGAGTTTGCCCCCCATTGATTGGGTTTCTGGCTCCGCCATTGCCTAGGAGGGTTTTGGAGTTTGGACCTTTGGTGACTATTAAAAAAGCGACAAGAATGAATGAAATATACATAGATTTTTTCGTCGAGCGCGTAGTGGGCAATAATTATTCACATTTCACAAAGTGCAACTCATTTGGAAGCAATTGTCCTTCCACTTGCTTGCTGCTCTTGGAATCACATAAAAAATTATAAAGACACGTCACCATAAAAAATCTAACTTGGGATGCTCTTTCGTCCCATATATATTTTTTAAAATTTTTGTCTGGAAAAAGTTGCCTTTTTCTATCTTTCTACCATGTTTTCAATGCTGGTCGTGTTTATTACTCTTCAAATCATAAGCCTGAACTTCTTGTACAATTACATATATTACACAATATTTCAGAGGACTACACTTATGAAACCCAAGCCGTTGCGCAAGTGCGGAGACTGCTGGACTTCGTGGCCTGCACTACCAGGTTTGCCAAGCCCAGACGAAGCCCATCAACATCAGATTACAGGTCCAAGAAAAGTAGAGTCCAGCAGGCACAACACATCCAGCAGGCCAAGAGTAACTCCGGCCCACCTGCACCGCCCGATGGAGGAGCCCCGTCGTCGTCACCAGAGGTGTCCGTTTCTGCGGCAATCTCGGACAACCTCGGGATGGCCGCCGTCCACCCCCCGCCCAAGCTCTCCGACTTCTATGAGTTCTTCTCTTTCTCTCACCTCTCTCCTCCTATTCTACGTGAGTATCCTTTGTTTTGGTATTTTTCGGGGTTTCGGACTTCTTGGTGGTCTGTTTGTTTGTTTGGAATGTCATCTCTTCTGCCTCCTTTTTTCGTTTTTCAAAAGTTGTTCTTAATGTTCTAAGTAACTTCTATGTAGCACTGTTCCCGCTGTTTGTGTTATGTCGTTGCTGTCTAATGTAGAGGGTCACATCTTATATCCAGGGTATATAACAATTTTGATCAATTGTTTAGTGAATAATGATCTTATTAAATTGGGAATTTTATGGAGTTTTCTTTGGCAGATCTGAAGAGATGCCACCAAAAGGATGTAGAAGAAAGGCGTGATGGGGATTATTTTGCAATTGAGGTGCTATTTTGCTTTTCTCCCTTTTGTTATTTCATTTTTTTTATGTCACACATTTTGTATCCGAACCCTCGAAAATTTGAGCCCGATAGAAGGTGAGGTTTGATCAGAATGTCCTTTAACAAATAACAGATGAGTCAAGTCAAGCTGAGTATTAGGTAATTCAAGGTCGGTTAATTTATTCTTTTCGCGATATTGGACGGGCATTTTCTCAAGATGATCAGCTTGAGCTGAATAACATGATTTTCTGCTAAAGAGCCAATTAAAAGTCCGTTTGCTACTGAAGTAGCCGCCTATCAACTTGATCTTGGGTTTAACATAAGCAGTTCGGGTCCATTTTACAGTCATTTTAACTGACGATGGCTTTACCATATAGGGCCTAATCCAGATCTTTTTTGTCTTTTTATGAAAATTAGTAACCTACGTGTATTCTGATATGTAAACCATGTTTTGTTTGAGCACTAAATATTCCATTGCTTAGGGAAAAGAAGATAGTGTCTTTTTCTTTTTCTTTTTTTACCTGCACACGATTATTTGGTATAATCTACTTCTCCCTCCTAGAATGCAAGTTGATTGTCTGAAAAGAAAACTTGTTTCTCCTTTTGAAAAAGAAACTTAAAATGCATTTAATGGATGCAGATTAAGATCTGCAATGGGAAGGTAATACAAGTGGTTGCATCAGTGAAAGGGTTCTATACGGTGGGAAAGCAATTTCTGCAAAGCCACTCTCTGGTGGATCTTCTGCAACAGCGTAGCCGAGCTTTTGCAAATGTGGGTACTTTGCACCTTACTTCTTGTTAAATAGTTCTCTTGCTTTAATTCCATATGCTTGTCTAACTACATTGCACATGAATTGCACCATAGATTTTTGAGGTGAGAAATTTTTTCCTTGGGATCAATTTGCTGTGTGCAAATTGCAAGTTCAGGCAATTTTGGGAAATTATTCAGAATTTAATCCACAATAAAGGACAAGGAAGCTTTAAGCCTCTAGCGAAAGGTCAAAAAGTAATAGTTTTTTTTTTCTTTTTCTTTGTTCATATCTGCTAGATTCTTCAATCTACTGCCAAACTGAATCACCAGATGGTGAGTTAACTTATTGTTATGATTTGCTGAAATTTCAACAAAATCTTAAAATCTCTGGCCAGAAACATTTTTTATTTCTGATAATTTTTCTAATGTAACTTCCTCTCTCAAAGAAATAGTTAAATAGTCAAAAGGAGTTGTAAAATGTTCCTCCGTTGGCGTTTATATTGAAATTTGAATCTGGTGGCATGGAAACCGAATTTGTTGATTGTTGCAGAATAACCTCTGCCAGGTAAAGTAAACAATGTCTCTTTCTATCTCGATTAGAGTGAAACCTTGGTTGAGAGTCAAGTGAAGTGGCATGTTTTTCGTCTGCTATATTATATTGCTGATCTGTTTTGAACTTAATTGCCTGGTTTGCAGCTAACAAATGTGTGGTAATCGCAGGCATATGAATCTTTAGTGAAAGCCTTTGTAGAGCATAATAAGGTACATTTTCTACCGTACTTTAGAAAAAATCCATTCCATACATAATTTTTTATTTGTAAGTTTTTTAACAATTCATGTGCTCTTTTTCCCCTCCCTTTTCAGTTTGGTAATCTTCCATATGGATTTCGAGCAAATACATGGCTTGTTCCTCCATCTGTCGCTGATTTTCCGTCAGAATTCCCAATCCCGCCAACAGAAGATGAAAATTGGGGTGGCAACGGTGGCGGACAGGGAAGAAATGGTGAATTTGATCTTCGACCATGGGCAACAGATTTTGCAATATTGGCTTGCTTACCTTGCAAAACTGAGGAGGAGAGGGTGGTCCGAGACCGGAAAGGTTTTTTGCTTCATAGTCAATTTGTTGATGTCTCTATGTTTCAAGCTGTCACAGCAATACATCATCTTGTAAATTCTGATACGCAAACAAAGGATAGAATAAGCCATCAGTCAAACTCAGTCCTGCATGAGGAACGTAAAGGGGATTTGTTGATTATGGTGAAACGTGACACAACTGATGCAAGCTCAAAGTGTGAAGTAAAGGCAAATAGCAGTCAGTTTTCCACTATGTCCGACACTGAAGTTGCTCAAAGGAATTTACTTAAGGGGTTAACCGCAGATGAAAGCGTGGTGGTTCATGTAAGTAGTTGTCTCCTATGTGGAAGTTAACGTGTGTTCCGCAACTATGAGGATTTTAAATTTATTCAAGTCTTATAAATATGAGTGAAGGTGGCTCTCTACGTCCTTGGATGCTACTTATTCAACTGCCCTTTGGTTTTGTTGGTTTCTCAGCTGATCACGCTCTACATCTAAATCTTGATCAATATAAGCATTTTCACTCTAGTTTCCTACCTCTGCATGTGCTTGTCTGCATTTATCCCTATTATTTACTGTAGGCTACACAAATTCTATGTCCAGTCTTCTTCATTGAGGATCATAATTTAATCAGCTATCAAAGCCAAGACATTTATCCCACTGTTTGAATAATCATTCTCTTTGGTCTTCATGTTATCCTTATGGCCTTAGCATCTAAATGTTGTCGCCCCTCACACTTGTGCTGCTGGCTGATCTTTGTTGCACATGTTTAAACTGTCTCAAGCGCTTAATTTTTTGCAGGATACTTCCTCCTTGGGTGTTGTCATAGTAAGTCATTGTGGATACACTGCAACTATAAAGGTTGTTGGAAATGTGAAGAAGGCAAAGTTTGAGACTCAAGAAATTGAAATTGATGATCAACCAGATGGAGGAGCTAAAGCTCTTAACATGAACAGGTTTGAACTGAAATCCACTGGCGTAATTAATCAAAAGGTTTTGATTTTGAATTATCTGTAGCCCATTCCAGGCAATCAGTGGGAAGGTTTAACTGTATCCTAGGCCTTATTTCAAGAAGGATAAAAAAATAACCAAACTTGTTACAGTTACACCGCATTGTAAGTGAAAGAATGGCTGTACAAAAAAAAATTGTTAGAGATTTATAGTCTTTTAGCAAAAAAATGGCAGTACCGTTTCATGTAACATGATGCCATGGCTATTATTGGGGGCGTGAGAACTGTAAAGGGTTTATGAGCATTATTACTGGGCTCATAAGTCATATCCTAGTTTTCACAAGGAAATCTGGTCAGCAGTAATTGATTGCTCATCCACTTCTCTGACTGAATGTTCAAATCTTTAGAAGAGTTAGGTTTTTCCTCTTGACAATGTGGAAAGTGCACAAAATTAGGTGTTGTCTTCTATCATAAATATGCATGTAGGGATGAAGATTATTGGCCCTGATACAATATACCATGGACTTCCTTCAGTTCACTGACACTGTTGTCTACTTTTTAGATTTGCACAACATAGTAGCTAACACTAAAATAGACGTACGTGAAACTTGTTAGCTTGTTATTGATTCAGTGGAAAGGAAAGGATCAATAACTGTTTTCTAAGTTAAGTTGCTAGTTTAAGATAGTGTTTTCAAATCCTTGCTGTTGCTTCATGCATATTAAGTTAATCCTTGCTGTTGCTTCATGCATATTAAGTTAGGGAATGATTCAGTACAATTTTTTTTTCTACAGCTTGAGGTTTCTGCTTCATAACTTTAGTGCTCAATCATTTGGAGGAAGTTCCCCACCTCAGTCTAACTTGGATGGCTTAGAAACATCTAGATGTATTGTAAGAAGAGTAATTAAGGAGAGCCTGAAAGAGTTAAACGAGAAGCCAATTGATCCTGAGAGGACTATCAGATGGGAACTTGGTTCTTGTTGGGTGCAGCATCTACAAAAGCAGGAAAATTCAACAGAAAAGAACTCTAAAGAACCTGATGATGCTAAGGAGGCTGAACGTGCTGTCAAAGGTCTTGGAAGGCAATTTAAGTTTTTGAAGAGAAGGGAAAAGAAAGAGGATAGTGTAAGTAGCAAATGTAATAGGGAAGAAAACCATTCTGGACCTGGTGAGCTGCACGTGGAAACTGATTCGGAAGAGCTATGCAATGGGGATCTTAGCAGCACAGCAGAACTGGAGAAACTAATTTCTGAAGATGCCTTCTTGCGCCTTAAAGAATCTGGAACTGGTCTTCATTTAAAGGTCTGTTGGTTCAATTTCTAATCTGTTTCTGCTATTTCGGAATTTCTGACAAACTAAACTTTTTTCTTTCCTTCTACAGTTCAACTTGTCATCAGAACTTCCACTTTTATCCCCTTTTTTTTCTGTTGTTATTGTGGCAACAGTGTTGTTTCTGGAATTTGTTGGACTAATTGATTCAATTTGCTTCTTCTAACAGTCAATAGATGAGCTTAGCAAGTTGGTACATCAATATTATGACGAAGTTGCATTACCAAAACTGGTAATATTCTTTTTATACTGTGAGTTTTGCTGTGTACTTAAACTTTCAAAGTTCATATGCAGGGTTTATGAACTAAATGTCTTTCTTTGTTAGGTAACAGACTTCGGATCACTTGAACTTTCTCCAGTTGATGGCCGTACACTAACTGACTTCATGCATTTAAGGGGACTACAGATGAGGTCTTTGGGTCGAGTGGTGAGAAAATAGTTCTTCTGTTTCTTTCTCTTTACCTGCCTCCTCTTAACAGCATTTAGGCGAAGTCCCACTGGTTTTAGTCCATGATATCCTGGAGTATTTGTAACTTGTGAATGTACAATTATTTCATTGGTCCTAATCACATTGCTCAAATCAGGTTGAACTTGCGGAGAAACTTCCCCATATACAATCCCTTTGTATCCATGAGATGGTTACTCGAGCTTTCAAGCATGTACTTAAAGCAGTTGTTGCCTCTGTTGAGAATGTCAAGGACTTTCCTGCAGCAGTAGCCTCATCCCTAAATTTTTTTCTTGGATGCTATGAGATGGAAGACGACCAAGAGTTGAAAGACAACCATCTTCTTAGATGTGATTGGTTACGGACATTTCTAGCCAGAAGATTTGGTTGGATGCTAAATGATGAGTTTCACCATGTTAGAAAGTTATCGATCCTCCGAGGGCTTTGCCATAAGGTAGTTAGTGCTCTTGAATGCTCCTGCTGCTGATTTTGTTGCAGGCACGATCGTGTTTATGCTCTGTATTTGTTCCTCAGGTTGGATTGGAGTTGATTTCAAGAGATTATGACATGGAATCCCCTTACCCATTCAGGAAGGATGATATCATCAGCATGGTTCCTATATGTAAGGTGCGAATCTCTCTCTCTCTCTCCCCCTAGTTCTCTTCCTGATTCAATGTTTACCATCTCTTTGAGAAAGCTAGTGGTGACTTCAAAACATCTTTTGATCTTTGATTATTCTTTTTTTCATGCGATGATTATCATCTAGTTTAGCCAGCTAAATTGGCTTCAACATATCTTGGATTTTTTGAATTGTGCAACAGCATGTAGGATTCTCTTCAGCTGATGGACGGAATTTATTGGAGTCATCAAAGGTTGCTCTTGATAAAGGAAAGTTAGAGGATGCTGTTAATTATGGAACAAAGGTACTCTCCTGCTCCCCCATTCAATTCATGTATAGAAGCTCGTTACGTCTTTTCCTAGATATAAAACAGTAATTGATTTCACAGTATGTATTACTTGCATCTGAAGGCACTGGCAAAGATGATAGCTGTATGTGGTCCCTACCATCGAAATACTGCAAGTGCTTACAGTCTTCTGGCAGTAGTTCTTTACCACACTGGAGATTTTAATCAGGTAACCTTTTGAGCTTTACTTGTGGCAGATGGAAAAGAGTTTCCATAGTATATTTCTTTGAGTGGAGTACTGATTTTCATCTTTTAAATGAAAGAATCCGATGGTGTTCAAGTCTAATAAAATGCACGAATCTCAAATTTCATATATAGCTGAGGTGGGAGTACAATATCTGTACAAATAAGTCAAACTTGAATATGCTTTAGACAGCTATAAAGTTTTGTATTGGGTATTTGCATGTTCACATACCCATTCTGCTTAAACTTTTTGGTTTGAATGATTTACAATCTCTCCCAGCGTCTATGCTGCTGCACAAAACATTGTGTTTGATATTACCACCAAGTGGTCTTCTGGGTGCTGTGTCTAAGTTTGTTTGTCACCATGTAAGAGTGCTCTGATTTGTTATTCTCTTAATTTGAATTGTTTTCCATTGCCTAGGCAACTATATATCAGCAGAAGGCTTTGGATATCAATGAGAGAGAACTGGGGCTTGACCATCCAGATACAATGAAAAGCTACGGGGATCTTTCTGTTTTCTACTACCGACTTCAACACATTGAACTGGCTTTGAAGTAAGTCAGAGATGGCCTGTTTTTTAACTTGTGCATTTTGGCATTTGCACTCTTCATTCTAGATTACTTATGCCTTATTGTGTGCACTCTTCATTCTTGATTAAACCCCATTGTTGTAATTGGCAGGTATGTAAACCGTGCTCTATTCCTTCTTCATTATACATGCGGACTGTCCCACCCAAACACAGCTGCAACGTATATAAATATAGCTATGATGGAAGAGGGCATGGGTAACGTCCATGTTGCTCTCAGATACCTGCATGAAGCTTTAAAATGCAACCAAAGATTATTAGGAGCAGATCATATTCAGGTTTCCATCTCTCTTCTTTCTCTCTCTACATACATCAGTATATTGATAGGCATTTCTCCTAAGCTAAATGTTTTATTTTACCCTACAGACAGCTGCAAGCTATCATGCCATAGCCATAGCTCTTTCATTAATGGAAGCGTACTCCCTGAGTGTACAACATGAGCAAACTACTCTTAAAATACTTCAAGACAAACTTGGACCAGAAGATCTTCGTACTCAGGTTACTTGGTTTACCATTGTCTGTGATTCTTGATTGTAGCAGTATTTACAACCTAGGTGTTTCTATTGCAATCTGTTGAAAAAGATAATTTTACTATATCCAACAGATTGACCAAAGTAATGTTTTCAGCCATTTCACTGTCACTGGGAGATGTTCAAATTTCCATGGTTTACCTAATAAGGTGTTGTATTTGGTAATGCAGGATGCTGCTGCATGGCTTGAATACTTTGAATCAAAGGCTCTGGAGCAGCAAGAAGCCGCAAGAAATGGGATTCCAAAGCCAGACACATCCATTTCAAGCAAAGGTCACCTGAGGTATTGATAGTATTCCCTTATTACTTGGTTCCAAATTGGATTACTATATTTCCGGGCACCAAAACCTTGACCACTTCTTGCAGTGTGTCGGATCTTCTTGACTACATAAGTCCTGATCAAGATTCAAGAGGCAGTGATGCACAGAAGAAACAGCGGCGTGCAAAGGTAGGTAGATATTTCTTGCTTTATTGGGATGGTCTTTGACGAACCTTGTAACCTCCTTGCCCACTATGGCCACCTACTTATCACACAGATAATGACACTACTAAGCTGTCTAAGCTAAGGGTTGGGTTAGGTGAGGTTTCTCCGCATTGCTTGTACACCAATAGTATAATTCAAATCCTATACTGTAGACTCCACTCCTGCTTTCTTGGGGAACATGAAGGAAATGAAACATATTTCCTCCTGATTTTTGTTTGAATGTAGCTCTGTGTTGCTCTTGTAGCAGTTTTTGCAAATAGATGAAGTTATCAAGCCAAGTGTAACACTTTACTGTTACCAATGAATCTGGGGCAAATTGGAATTTTTTTTCCCTTGAGAAACTGATTTTTTGAGTTGGAGGGCAATCTTTAATCAGATTGATGTCTTTAGGAGTTCGTTAAAATCCCCCTTAACCAAAATTTTGTTTAACTTGCATTTCTTGATTTTACCTATAATTCCTCAGGTTTTGCAGTTAAGTGGTAAAAACCATCAAGCACCAGATAGTGTTAGAGCGGATGATGACATGATCTATGATGGCTCAGAAAGCACTACAGGTACAACAGATGGAAACACAGAAGTAAAGGATGGAAAAGTAAAACCCGAAGAAGCTGAAGAAAATGATGATATGACTAGATATACAGTGAAAATTGCAATCGGAGATGTTCAAGAATCTGCTTCAGATGAAGGGTGGCAAGAAGCTAATTCAAAAGCCCGATCTGGGAAAACTACAGGCCGGACGTTTGGCCGGAGGCGACCAGTTCCTGAAAGGCTAAATGTTAATGCTGCTGAATGTTCAAATATTAAGGAAGGCATCTATAGGCGCGAGCTCATTTCATGGGCGCAAAATGCAACTGCAAAGACCGTATCAACTGAGTTGCCTCCACTCAAGCAGCCAAAGGCTACTAGCTTGAGTTTTGGGGAGGGTTTAATTAATCTGAAGGCAAAAGCTTCTGTTTCGAAGGTTTCCTCCATTTCTGGATCTCTTACCTCTTTGGCTTCAAAATCTCTTTCTTACAAAGAAGTGGCTCTGGCACCCCCAGGTACTATTCGCAAACCAATACTGGAGAAAGTGGAGGGATTAAATGATGACGAAACTGAAATCCAGATGTCTAACATTACTCATGAGACATCAAAAGATGAAGAAAATAACAATAGCTTTGCTGTTGAAGCAACCTCAAAAGAAGTGGAAATAGAAGGAACTCATGAACAAAGTACTCAAACGGAACATAATTCCCCAAAACCTGAGGAGGTTTCATGTTCCTCTGATCAGGTAAAGCTGGTGGAAACAAATGGGAGTAAGCTTTCTGCTGCAGCTGAACCATTTAATCCAGGATCACTCTCCATTCATCACCAGTTCAACTCAGGTTCTGTCACTAGTGTATATGATGTAAACATCAGTCAGGGCATGCTTGCAGAACCTGTTCTTACTCCAGTTGCTGCCAGGATCCCTTGTGGCCCTAGATCACCTCTGTATCATAGAACCAATTTTTCTTTCCGCATGAGACATGGCTTTATAAAATATCATAACCCTAGCAAGGAAAGAAGTGGATTTGGGGCTCCAAGAGTCATGAACCCACGTGCACCAGAGTTTGTACCTGGGAGAGCCTGGCAAACAACTGGTGAGGCAAATACGACCGTCCTAAACGAGTCAAATTCTGTGTTGGAAACAAATAGAGCAGAAGAAAAGCAGCTGGATGATAAATCCAATAAGGAAGTTAAAGATGGTACTTTGAAGAAAAGCTTCTCTGAGTCTGAGAAGTCAGAGTTTGCAAGGCAGATACTGCTTAGCTTCATCGTAAAGTCAGTCCAGCACAATATGGATCCTGTGGGTGAGCCTGTAGCTTGTGCGAGGAATTTGGAATGCTCAGAAAATTCTTCAGATGCTATAGGAAATGACAGAGCAATTATAAAAATTCTTTACGGAAGTCAGGGAAAGGAAGTGGTTTCTCAATCCAGCGATGATGAACGGCCAAAAAGTGTAGATGTAAATAAGAAGAAAAACGGGGATGATGAAGGCTTTATTGTTGTCACAAAGAGGAGAAGAAACAGGCAGCAGTTTACAAATGACGCAAGTGGGTTGTACAACCAGCAATCCATTTGTGCTTCTGTTCGTTAAACAGTGAGGGAGAGCTGAAATCAGGTCACTGGAAGGCACTTTGTATCCATCTTAAAAGAGTCACTTGGGCGTTGCCTGCGTAGTTTTGAGTTTGGTCCAGTCAATCCCTCTGCATCACTTCTAAAGGTGTACGTTACTGAAATTGAAGTTTTGATCATAGTCAATTTCGTCCTATTGGTTATAAGCTCACTTGGGACTTTCTAATAAACCCTAGTAGAATTTTCTCTCCTTTAGAGAATTTCTTTGATTAATAAAAAGCTAATTGGCTGATACCTTCATATCCTTCTATTTGCATGATCTCTCTCTGACTTAAATCTCTTTTAAAGTAGTATTTTAACCTACATACTCTCTCTATATGCTCTGTTCTCTGATGAAATCTTTTGGTGGTTGTTTCTGATATTTGACAACCTTAGTGATAATTTGTACGCCTGTTGTCACAACCCTTATGTTCCGCTCGCGAAGTACTTTTCTGCATCTGTTGAAAAAAAAGGAAAAGCTGTCTTTGGACCACAGAGATGCATTTAAGATTTTTGTGCTACATTAGAACACCGCCTTAAGGTTGCAAGCTTGCTGGACGAGGGTGAAATGTAAACCCACTCGTAATACTCACCTGGGAAATTTGTGGTTGATTATGATTTGCAATCTAGAGATTTGGAGCTCAGAGAGAGTGAGGAACTGGGAAGAAGGGAGAAAGGGAGATCCTGCAATTCTGATGCACATGCTGCTTTAATGAAGTTTGATCACAGGGTAGAGAATTGTCACTTCGAAATTGTATAAGAGATGCGTCCAGTCTGTATGTTTATGCGCTCTAAATTTCTTTGGAAATGTTTCTCCGTTTCTTTAACCAACTGCTAAACAAATTAAGCACATTCCATTCTGTATATCTTGATGAAGTAAGCATAGAATGCTCCAACCCCAAGGGGTTGACGCGGGTGGTCAAGACCTGGGGCCTAGGAGTTTGCTCCCCCCGAGGTCTCAGGTCAAAATTCCCTTAGGTCCAAACAATATTGAGCCAACCCTAGCAAAACCAAATTGATTCAGCATGTGTGGCTTGAAAGACTGCAACGGTACATAACTGATTTATCCGATCTTTGGGAGAGAGGGGAAGGATGATTTAAAGACGGGTGTTGGGCGCTCTAACTTTTTTTTTGAGTAACGAGGAGAAAAACTTTGTGCAGCAGGCCACCGTAGTGAGCCTACCTAATGCACAGGTACCCAGAGAGCTAGCACAAACCCGTCCACACCACTGCGACTCCCACTTAAACTTATTACGATATTCCTCTAACGAGGAATAGAACTTGGGACCTGTACGTCTACTCACATAGGCACAAATAAACAATTAGTACTTGGGCAGGCCGTGATAGGTGGTCCAGTCCCAGCTTCCCTGAGGTGAACAAAACATATCAGGAAAAAAAATGAAAGAGACATAATTTACTTAAATATCAACTTATTACTTTCCTGGTTCAATGACTCTTGCCAAGGGGAAAAAAAGAATCTTTTCCCAAAAAAAAGCAAAGACGTCACATCTTAGTGGGTTACAACCACTAAAAGGGAAAATGAATAGAAGTTGAAATTAGAGCATGTGATGATTAGCATAGTTATCACCATATTAGATTGAGATTTCAGATGCCCTATTTTTTTTCCTCTCTTATTCACGCAATAGATAGTCAAGTGGACCCAAAATCATGTGGCAAATGATGCCATTCCCATCTTATAGTACGACTTATATTCCTTTTTGATCATAGTAGTACTACCTATATGAATCTAAAAGGGTGCTACATTTCGCTCATAAGATCTAAGTAGAGAAGGAGTCTACCTTGGTGTGGCACAATATGTACATCTTAACCAAATGACCCAACCCAAAAAAGAAGAAAACACACCCACAAATCATCATTTCAGTATTGTTAAAATATCACAAGAGATTTGATTTTGGCCCACTATGATTTCCATATCTAAGAACTGCACCAAGAAAAGAATTGTTGAATGTTGAAACTATTATGGTGAAGATTGATGATGATTTATAATGGAAATGCAAGGGATCCAATTCGAATCCAATACGTATGGATGGTTGTTGCCTGCACAAAGAGGCTCTGAGGTGCCAAATTTTCGCCATCATTATAAATAGTCCTTCACATGCAACTCATTTTTTTTTCTAAGCAAAGATAATATCATTAAACGACAAAGAAACAGTACAGCCGAAAACAAAAACAGAGAAGCAGAGAGATTACAAAATGAAGGTGCACAACGTAAAGGATCTAAAGGGTCGACTACATGACCAATGACATAAAGCCCATTACAGAAAAGCAAAAAGACCAAAATTCCACCGCAAGTAAATTGAAACCGTCATAAACCATAACAATCGCAAAGTGGTCTAAGATCCAAATCACATGCAACTCATAGAAGTACGTACGATAGGTCGTATTTATAATTTTTAGCTGTTGCCTTATCCTTAAAGGTCAATCCTTCTTTCTTCACAAATTCCACCAATATCCAGACACCCATGACTTTGGTACTAAAACAACGGACACCCAACACTTGTCCACCAAGCAAAAATCCATCCACTACTAGAGAACATAAGACCCAGGTTCATTACTTCTAATGATCATTGTGCACATTTCACAGCTACTTTTTAACTTAGTGGGTTGTTTGTTGGGATTGAAACTATTAAATTAAAGTTTCTTAAGTTAGTTAAAACCCCACTCATACATTTCTTTGGAACATAGTCTGTTTTGCAATCATGCTGTCCTCCATAGATGGCTCCTATGATTGAGTGTTCCCTCGGCATCTTCCATGTTTTCAAGGAATCCAAACATATGACATCTTATAAGTTGTGACTTTTGGACTATGGAAAAAAAAAAGGAGAAAACTATGCAATTTGTTTGTGTTTCGAAATATCAGAAAAGCACTCATGGTGGGAATATAGTAGTTAATCACATGGCCATGATATAGGCACGTGGTCGGTGCTTCATATTAATATAGGTTGACCCTTTTAAAAGCGTGGTGGGGGAATCGGGAATCCTACATTGGGAATTTTAGGCGAAAACAAGACAGGTTATTCTCATTTGCTACATCACACATTCGGGTGGCCAAATTTAGAGGATATTTGTTTGTCAATATTTCGGACAGTAGTCTTAAATTTTTTAGGAATTTGGATATTAAAATTTATTGGAATTTATGAAAGGTTTAAAATATGTGTAAATATTAAAAAATTTAGAATGTTTGATTTCCTGAAAATTATGATACTCCAAAATATTGGGTTGGTGATGTAAAGCATATATTCTTCCTTCTCAAATGATGAAAATTGAGAAATATTGTGCGTTTAATTAATAGAAAATTTGATAGTTTTTAACCTTTTGGGAAATTCACTTTTTAGTCCTTAAGTTTTAGATGCTTTTTTTCATTTTAGTCCTTCACTTTCAAATTTCAAATTTTTAGTCCTTGAATTTTTTTTTTTTTTTTACTAAATGGTACTTCCGTCAGTCAGTCGTCCATATGCTTAACGGACCTTTTTGACACGTCAGCAAATTTGAAGCGGTCAACCTGGTATATGTTTTAAACGTGAGCGGTCGTCCGGTACATGAATCGGTCGACCGGTACATGTAGCGGTCGAACAGTATAAATTTGCTGACATGTCAAAGAGCTTCGTTAAGCATATAGACGACAGACTGACGGAAAGATCATTTCGTCAAACAAATAAAATTCAATGACTAAAAATTTGAAATTTGAAAGTGAAGAACTAAAATAAAAAAATGTCCAAAACCTAAGAACTAAAAAGTGAATCTCCGAATGTTTTTGTACTTTTTTATGAAAGGCAGTTCCACTTCTTTTCTTCGTTTCACTTGAGTTAAAAGTAAGTAGGATAGTTTTAGAGATAGAGAACTTTTTACTTGTGACAGACAAACAATTGATTGTTGTGTTGAATTGAGAAAAAGGGTAGAGCATGATCTCCATTCTTTTTATGGGGGACGAGAAGAATAAGTCTGACAGATTTATCTGAATATAACTCAATTAGATAAACTCCATGTAGGTGCAATCCTCTCAAGTCATAGAAGTCAGATAAGTCAACTTTATTGCGGACTGATCTCAAAAATTATTTGTACTAAGATTCAAATTTGAGATCTTGCACACCTCTAAATCTCTAGTATTGACCACTCAAACCAACTCCATGAAGTTATGATCTCCATTCTCGAGGGTTATAACTTATATGCACCAGCAATTGTTTTGGACCATGTTGAAATTGAGTTTCAGAGATCCCTACCAACATCAGCCTCATTTGATAGGTTCCAAGATAAGATTTCAGCACATCAATGTTTATCCATTTAGGCAGAGCAAAAGGGTTAATTCTTTCATCTAATTTTTTTTCTTAGCTAGATGAAAGAAATTACCCTCTAAAGTTGAAAGTTCAGAAGGGGCAGAAACCGAGAGAAGCAGCAAAGAAAAGTAGCTGAAAATAGAAGGAAGAGTCCTATGAAAGCAAGGAACTGCAAATGTCAAAACGTTCACAAAGAGCAACCCATCCCACCAAAGCAATGAAAAGGATTGAAGAGTCAAGCAAAGAAACTACAACGAACCAAGCCAAAATGGACCTGAAATAAAGAGGAAGGAGCCTTTTTGTCCAAAATGTCAAAGTGCAATCCCTCACGCAAACACAGGGAAAAAGCAGAGAAAGAGAGAGGTAAAGGAGAACGAAAATTTTTCCCACACCACCAGGTCCACCACAGTGGAACAGAAATAAAACAACTGTAAAAAGAAAAAGAAAAGTAAGAAAGAAAGAGAGAATGGCAAGGCAGGGATAGATAGAGAGAGTCTGACCAAGCAGACTCTGTTTCTAGTCTTTCACCTCGTTTCTTGTTTCAATGCCCCGCTGACCCCGCGTGACTCATCATTCAATGCCAGTTCATTCTTCATTGATTGTCCATTTCTTTCAAATTCGAACTACTGCATAATTTCTCCTACTTCCACTCTCGGTCTCCTTCCTTACGTGGAGGCAAGGATAATACATATCTTGTTCTTTTGCAATTATGCGTGTAGATTTGCTTCACTATTCAGCCTAGTGAATCGCAATTATTAAAGCCAGGACTAAATTAATACGTACACAATGAGACCCTTGAGCTTTATAATAGGGTTTATCCTGATATATATAGAGACCTGATTTCTTATGGAGTCAAAGAGATGAGTTCCAGATCATGATTTTAGACAACGAAAAAACCCTTCTAATTGACTTGGCTGACATACCACATGTGTTGAAATAAATATCTGAAGCCACTCGGGCATTGCCTTGTGCTTTCTAAGAAACTAATCATAGGAAGAACATGTGGGTTTTAACGCTCACTCTTCTGGCGAAGAGGAATGGGAATGCAAAAATAGCAACTAGTCAGAAAAAAATATCAGAGTGGAAGAAGTAATCGATACGTTCACAAGGTATTAACTGTTTATGTTACATGCTTCTCGTCTGAGCTCCTGATCTGGGTATGTCTCGGTCTGACATTTCCACCCCACAGTACCCATGAAGCAAAAAGCACTCCAACAGGTCGAAAACATTAAAAATCATTATAAGAAAGCAGCACATAAAAGTAAATCACACTTTTTTACATTCTCTGAAATAATAAATTTTAATACTTCCTTTTTTTATACGAACCCCACCACGCTCTAAAGTAAACCACACCTTCTCTCTCTCTCGGCAGGATATAAAACCTCACGTTTCCGCCCTCCTTCCCGCTTTCTCTTGCTCTCTCTCTCTCATGGCTTCCGGTAGCAATAGCAACACCATCATGCACTCACCAACCTATGCAGCCGACCCAACCTCACCCAACACCACCTTCGTCCAAGCTGACCCGTCGAACTTTAGGGCGGTGGTACAGAAACTAACAGGAGCCCCCGACGACCCATCAGCACTAAAGCTCCCTCTCACCCCCAAATCCCACCATCCTCCGACACCCAAACCAACCACCACTATCACCGAAATGGGACCCAGAAAACCCAACTTCAAGCTCCACGAGCGCAGGCAGGCCACCAAGAAGCTCGAACTAAACATCGACCACGCCACCACCTTCAACAAACACTGCATGGCCAAGGCCAACTTCAGCTTCGGCCCATCAGTCCCGCCATCAGCTTCTCCAGGGTTTCAAGTAAGGCCCATGATCTTCTCCCCGGTGTCGCCGTTGGAGTACTACGCGCGTGGTAGCCCGAGGACGCCGCGCGAGGTGGAGGAAGAGGAAGAGAGAGCCATTGCTGAGAAGGGATTCTATCTGCACCCGAGCCCACGCAGTACTCCAAGAGGGTCTGACCCTCCCGAGCTTTTGCCTTTGTTCCCTCTGCATTCTCCCAGAGATATCAATCGTAGTTCTCCTCATTAGTCTTGTAACGAAATAAGCACATATTTTTACTCATTTAATCTTGTAATTTTATTTGGGATTAACTTCGTGCGTTTACGACGATCCTTATTGATTTGTATTCTATCTTTTATTAAAAAAAAATTATTTTCGGTTATCTTTTGGCAAGGTAGCTTATAAATTGAAATGCCCCAATTTTGTATTTTTTAGCATTTAATTGTAGAGTAAAATCTGGGGGCCGTTGGATTTAATTACTGACAGAGATCTACAGGAAGAGAGCGGCGCTTGTCTGACAAAACAAACGGCTAAGATTCGTCCTTTGGTATTTAAGACGATGTTGCCAGGACTCTGATGACATTTAATGTAAAGTGATTGCTCCTAATCCAGCGGTCCGTTTCCTCCCGGACCAGTGTATTGCAGGGGTGCACTAAACAGAGAATGGACACATGAATGTGGGTCCTATCGTGGGACTTATACTATTCGAAAATACTGTTCTGTTTGGGTAGGGGTCGTGTGGGTCTTACTGTAGGACTCACACTTTGTATCTCTCTCCTCGTTGCACCTCTTAGGAATTGCAGGAAGCCGGATCCTTTCCTCCGACGGAGCCGGATCCTTCCCTCTGATGCTTGTTTAAGAGTTCAAAATTTAAAATCATTCGCCCAATCTCCACCGTTCTTTAGTAATCCTATTGAACGATCAGGATGGACTTTGGAGGCGATGAATCATTATGGTAACAAGTTAAAAAAGAATCTGCGAGTGGGATAAGCTGCGAGTCTTTTCAAACGGTGGGATTGTTGACTTTAGCTGTTAAAGGGTATAAATGCGTAGATCTTTCATCTAAAAAGACATTTTCCTAGTTGACCAAACAGCTTGAAACAAACAAAGAAAATACAGAGAAACTCGGATCGGGCTCCTCTACAAATTCGGCGGGAACCGCACTGCCCTATCTGTTCGGACAGTGTAGTTCCAAGTGGGACTCACTTCCCTCTCTCCCTCTCTCCTTTATTATCCCTACAATTCGATCACCGAATTCCAGGAGATCTCGTTCGAGAAACCCAATGCTCTTCCAGATTTCTCTTTTTGTTTCTACTGTGGGATTGGAATCAGATTCATCCACAACAACCGCAATCATGATTTAAGTTACCTTTATATGAAAAAAATAATTGGGTTTCATTTACATATGTGGAACCAATGTGATTAGAAAGGTGTGGTCTTTCTAAACTAAAATTTCGGAGAGTGAAAATTTTAAATTTTTTGAATTATAGTAAAAGGTAGATCAGTTAAATGAATTTTTTTATATTTATTGTAATAAAAAAAGATAATTTGACTTGATGAAAAGTAGGATGAGATTATTTTATAATTACTTTATTAGATTTAAAATTTGAGATGATTAAAATTTTAGGATACAAACACCAAAATAATTTATTTGAGAACAAATACTATGCAATTATTTGTTTGTCTACTTAATAAATAAAATAACTATATGTACATAAATATATTGATCGTTAGTTTGTTTTGTAAAATTTTAGTGTTAAAATTTTAGGTATTGGGTTTAGTGGAAAAGTGAAGAGATATGTCATTTTTTATATTTTTTATAGTGAAAAATAATGATTTGATGGATGAGAGAGATTATATTGTAATATTTTATTGTGTTAAAATTTTAGAACAGAAACGCAGCCTGATCGTTCAACAAATAAAGGCGTCTAGGAGCGAATGAAGTGGGCCATAGCCCAACTGCGGCTTTACCACATTATGGTGGCCCTCAGTACATGGGAAATGCATTTTGCAACTTGAATTGCAAGTGCATTGCAATATTTAATTCAACTATTCTTATTGTTGCATAATATAATCTGAAAGAGAAAACAAACAATTTTTTCAGTATGAGCTTCTGATCTGATACTCTAGAAGTAATATAAAGAAATTATTCACTGCCTTCGTTATTAGTTTCAATGTGATAATCATTGAGACGTATATCCTTAAAACTGAGTAAATTTCTTCTAAATTTAGAAGAATATAATGCTTCGTCAATATACAAATTTGTTCCTTCAGGGAGCATAATATAGGTTCTTCCAAAACCTTCATATAGTGTTAACACATGCAGTAGATAGTGTTAAGTATTGAAAATATTTTTTCTCTTTCAAAATTATATTTGTTGTTGCGCTGTCTGCCAAACAAAAATCATCATCGATCATCTCGGAGTGAATCAATGTTTTGAACTTTTATATTTCTAATTATCTTTTGCAGGATTTGAAAAGCTTTCAAGATTGAGGAATTTGGAAATCTTGAACCTTAGTTTGAACTTGTTCAATGACAACAGCATTCTGCAACCTCTTGGTGCTATCACGTCGCTCAAGACTCTTGATCTCTCTGCCAATGAGTTGGAAGGATACTTTCCTGAGCAAGGCAATATTTTCTAGCTTATAACTTTTTGTCCGAGGGAATTAGCAGCTCTGACTTAATTTATATGTTAATTGCAGAGTTAATTGGACTGAGAAACTTGGAGGAGCTAAATATAAGCGCCAATAGTTACAATGGTGGTGGCCTACCAATGCAAGGCAAGTGTTCCGTGTACAATTGGATATGAAAGAGGCAGACTCTATTTGACATATATATATAATTTGGTTGAGAAGTATGAAAACGAATTCTAAACAGATTACTCAAGGCTCTGGGATTTTCTTGCACGTTTTGAAAGACTTAACGGTATTAAGAAAATTGGAGACATTAAACCTCCAATGGAATAAGTTTGAGGACAGCATTATATCTTCTATAACTGCACTTACCTCTCTTCGGACTTTACGTATTGGTGCTGGAGGTATAGCCGAAAGTTTTTACCAACTAAACATCTTCCTAAATAATACCCAGTTTTCTAGAGTTTAAATGTTGCACATGCTTCAGCCCCAAAATTCACATTTAAAAAAAAAATACCGCAGATTTTGAAAGCTTGTCAAGATTGGAGAACCTGGAGACATTGGACATTGATTTCGTTGACAGAGACTTCATCAGGAGCGCCATACGGTCACTAATTGCAGTGAAATCCCTTAAGAATCTGGTTCTTAGTGGTGGTGCAGGTAGACAGTTCTTCGGAGGACCATTTCCTGCCCAAGGTATATATGTCACGTTTCACATGATTTTTTATAGGGAACCACAACCATTTCCAAACATGTTTCTACTTGATTTTTTACTCTTTCTTTTCTTTTTTCTTTTTAAGATGATTATTAAAGTTATATTCCTTTCGGCAGAGTTTTGCAGGCTAACGAGGCTTGAAGAGTTGGATCTTTCTTGGAATCAATTGGAAGGGATCCTTCCTCCATGCCTAAAAAATATGACATCTCTCAAGTACATTGATCTTGTAAATAATTTTTTTGAGGGATTATTCTCAATCAGTTTATTTGCTAATCACTCAAAGCTTGAGGCGATTCTACTTGAGAGTGGAAACAATAAACTTGACATAGAGACTGAGTATCCTGTGGGTTGGGAGCCTTTATTTCAGCTGAAGATCCTTGCACTAATTAGCTGTGATCTCACCGGCCATTTTCCAACGTTTCTCTTTCACCAGCATGAATTGGAAGTAGTTGATCTCTCTAGCAATAAATTGGAAGGAAATTTCCCTCTTTGGTTGCTTGAAAACAATACAAGACTACAAATACAAAGTCTTCGAAACAATAAGTTTATGGGTCGATTCGGTTTGCCACTAGACCTGTACATGGATATTTCTTGGATTGATGTCTCTAACAATCTCTTAGATGGGCAACTACAAGAAAATATATGAAAGCTAAGTCCACTCCTAAGACATCTAAATCTTTCCCAGAATCATTTTGAGGGTAATGTCTCATCCTCTGTTGGTAGCTGGAGTTATTTGGAGGCATTGGATTTGTTCTGCAACAATTTCTCCGGGGAGGTACCAAAGGAACTTATTGGCAATTGCACCTCCTTAATTCTTTTGAGATTATCAAATAATAGATTTCATGGGAAAATATTTTCAAAGCACTTCAAATTATTTTCCTTACAACGTCTGCAGCTGAACAATAATCAGCTAACAGGTACTCTATTCAAAGTACTGTTAAGTTGCGCAGAACTAACGTGGTTGGATGTTAGCAACAACATGTCAGGTACAATCTGATGCGGAATATAGTGGAGAAATAGGAATTAGATAGAAAGATCAAGAAAGAATAGGGAAGAAGAGAAGAAATAAGCCAAGGAGAAGGGGAAACACATTTTTGAATGCAAGAGGCAGCAGCCAATAAACTTTATTATCTCAGTCTCCTTGATTTAAGGTTCTCACTAACCTTAAATAGAGAACAAAGGTCATAAGCAAACCCTAAAAGCCCATGGGCCAAAACTTAATAAAGCATAATAACTCCTAGTCTATTAAAATATAAATCACAACTAAATACTAAAAACAAGTAAATTAAATGAATGTCCCCATTAACTCCCCCCAGGTGGGAAAAACTCGACCCTGTCGAGTAAAACAAAACAAGACAAAATCATAACTCTCAAGTACCCAACCACAAACTAAGTGGTTGTGCGGTCTTCTTCTTCGCACGCTCATAGACTCGTATCAGTGGAGGTCTGAATCGAGTGTCCCCGGGGTGAGAAGAACTCGACTCTGGCGAGAGAAGATCCTGATGACTTCTGTAAAGCTCCAACATGTCGGGATCAAGTTGTTGAAGAATATCTCGAGTAACCCAAGTGCATTCAGAATCCGGTTTATTTACCCAGCGAACAAGGAAACGCTGAACCGCTCCATCTGTAGTGAACACAACCTGCTCATCTAGAATAGCATCAATTTTATCTACGAGTGCAGGAAGAGAAGGTAATGGTGCAGGGGTAGGAATAGGCTCAGGGTTAGGCGTAGTTGTGTCAAGAAAAGGATCATCTGGGAAGCTGGGAGGGCCTTTGTAAGCAACTAAGTCCTCAAAATTGAAAGTATGATGAAAACCAAAGTGAGATGGAATATCAATGACATATGCATTAGGTCCAAACTGCTTCAAAATTTTAAAAGGACCAGCACTACGAGCCTGCAATTTGGAAGCGAGTCCAGAAGGACGTCGTTCCGGTCGAATTCGGATCATGACATAATCCCCAATATTAAATGCAACATGTCTTTTATGTAAATCAGCTCGAAGTTTATATGATGCATTACTTGCTTCTAGACGTTTATTGATCTCAAGATGCAAGTCATGAAGATGATGCGCAAATGATTCAGCAGTCATAGATACACTAGCATAGGGAGACATGAGAATAAGGTCTAAAGGTTTCCTAGGCTTATAACCATGCACAACTTCAAAGGGACACACACCGATAGATCGATTCACAGAATTGTTATAAGCAAACTGAGCAGTAGGGAGGATCAAGTCCCAATTCCTAAGGTTTTCCTGGACTAGGCATCTCAATAAGTTGCCTAGACTACGATTGACAACTTCGGTTTGGCCATCTGTTTGTGGATGGTATGCAGTGGAGAATTTCAGTTTAGTGCCAACCATATGCCAGAGAGTCCTCCAAAAGTGACCAGTGAAACGAACATCGCGATCAGACACAATAGTTTTAGGAAGACCATACAACTTAACAATTTCATCAAAATACAACCTAGCAACCTTAGAGGCATCAGAAGTCTTACTGCAAGGAATGAAGTGAGTCATTTTAGAAAAACGATCCACAACAACAAAAACAGAGTCATGCCTCTTAGGGGTACGCGGAAGTCCTAAAACAAAGTCCATACTCACATCTTGCCAGGGACAACTAGGGACAGGGAGAGGCGTGTAGAGACCGGTATTCTGTTTCTTATGCTTGGCAAGCTGACAAGTTCTACAAGTGCTAACTATCTTAGCAACATCCCTCTTCAAACTAGGCCAATAAAATTGGCCTTCAACTTCCTCTATAGTCTTATTACGCCCGAAATGTCCAGAAAGACCTCCGGCGTGAACCTCCCGCACTATAAAATCCCTCACTGAAGTCCTAGGAATACAAAGTTGATTGCCCCGAAAAAGGTAGCCATCCTGAAGACGAAACCCAATAGTAGGATCAGATTGACCACTTAGTAAAGCTAGATAAAGTTCCCTAAAATCAGGACAAGTCTCATAATCTTCCTTTAGTCTCTCAAATCCTGTGACCTTAACGTGCATAACAGACAATAAGGAGATACGACGACTCAAAGCATCAGCGGCTTGGTTCTCAACACCTTTCCTATGTTTCAAAACAAAAGAATAGGCCTGTAAATATTCTATCCAACGACCATGCCTACTATTCAACTTTTTCTGGGAACTAAGGTAACGAAGAGCTTCGTGGTCGGAATAAAGAACAAACTCTTGGGGTAACAAATAATGGCGCCAATGGCGCAAAGCCTGCACAACCGCATATAACTCTTTGTCATAAGTAGAGTAACGTAGTCTAGCATCATTCAATTTTTTGCTAAAGTAGGCAATAGGATGACGCTCCTGAGTAAGAACCCCGCCTATGCCAATACCTGATGCATCACACTCAACTTCAAACAATTTAGAGAAATCAGGAAGACCCATGACTGGGGCTTCAGTCATTTTCTTCTTAACATCCTCAAAAGCTTTCATAGCTTGAGAAGACCACTTGAACTCTCCTTTCTTCATACACTCTGTGAGAGGAGCCATAATAGTGCTAAACCCCTTAATGAATCGACGATAGAAGGTAGCTAGACCATGAAAACTCCTAACATCATGAATAGATTTGGGTGTAGGCCAATCTACAATTGCTTGCACTTTCGTAGGATCAACAGACACTCCATCAGAGGAAACAATGAATCCTAGGAAGACAACACTTGTGGTAAAGAAATAACATTTCTTCACATTGGCATATAAACACTCTTTCCGAAGGGTGGAACAAACCTGAGTGAGATGATCTAAGTGTTGAGTACGAGACTTACTAAAAATAAGGATATCATCAAAGTAGACTACTAAAAACTGCCCCATGAAAGGCCTAAGAGCTTGGGTCATGACCCGCATGAACGTACTAGGGGCATTAGAAAGACCAAACGGCATAACTAACCACTCATAAAGACCATCCTTCGTCTTGAATGCAGTCTTCCACTCATCACCTGGGCGGACCCTAATCTGATGATATCCACTCTTAAGGTCGATTTTAGAAAAAATGGTGGCGTCAGCCATCATGTCCAACATATCATCAAGCCTAGGGATGGGGAAATGATACTTGACAGTTATCTTGTTGATGGCTCGACTATCAACACACATTCTCCAAGAGCCATCTTTCTTGGGTGTCAATAGAGCTAGAACCGCACAAGGGCTCAAGCTCTCACGGAGAAACCCCTTATGAAGAAGTTCACTCACTTGGCGGTGGAGCTCGGCATGCTCAGAGGGATTCATCCTATAATGAGGCAAATTCGGGAGGGACGCTCCCGGAACAAGATCTATGGCATGTTGAATGTCTCGTAATGGTGGCAAATGATTAGGGAGATCCACAGGAAAAACATCTTGAAATTCACGAAGGACCTCTTGGACCTCCTCAGAAGGTTCTACTGTCAGAGAATCAGATGGAACTTCCATAACAATTACCGCAAACACAACCGACTCCCCTACCAGATCTCGCTCAAACTCTGTTGAGCTGATAATATTTAACCCCTTCTTGTTTACAACTGTCTTGGGGTGATGGACATCAACAGGTTTTGGGGGAAGAGGATTAAGGAGAATCTTCTTTCCCTTGTACAAAAATGAACAAGAGTTAGAGCGACCACGTATGGTCACATCCAAATCGAACAACCATGGGCGACCAAGTATAACATGACCTACATCCATAGGAATAACATCACACCATATTTGATCTTTGTACTCTAGAAACTGAATGGGCACCAGACATCGTTCCTTCACTGCTATGGAGGAAGTATCGACCCAAAAGACACTATAGGGGTTCGGGTGAGGGACTCGTGGTAACCCCAGACGAGAAACAGTAGTAGCAGAAACTGCATTAATACAACTTCCACTATCTATAATGACCTTACAACCCTTATCATTGATTTTGATATAGGTATGAAAGATAGCATGACGACGCCAGTCATCAGCATCTTTGGGCTGGGTAAAGACACAACGAACAACACCCAACCGGGAGGTGTCAGGGCGTAGGGTTGAACTAAACCTAGAGGGGATAGTTCTAATACAACCTACAGTAACATCATCAACTTCACCTAAATCACTGAACTCGTCAATCGGAGGCTCATAAACTTGTTCGACTATGTGATCCTCATCACACATGCTAGGATGTCCCTCAAGGACCAAAGACCTACTGGGACAACTAGCTGACATATGGCCAAAACCCCTACAATTAAAACATTGAACACGAGAGTTAGTACGAGGAGCATCAATGGTCTTTCCCTTAATATCCCGGACAAAGGGCGCACTAGGAGGGGGAGGTCCTAACACAGATTTAGGTTGTGAGGGGGAAGACTGATGAACAAAAGGCCGAGTGTCGCCACGTTTCCCAAAAGGAGTCCTAGTAACCAACTCATAGTCTTGAACCAGAGTGTAGGCATGATCGAGGGTGGAAACTCCTCTAAGGACAAGCTCTCTCTTAAGGTCATCATGTAAACCATGTCGAAATCGACTCAACGTCATAACCTCATCCTCAACAATGTGACAACGCATCCTAAACTCATCAAATTGGGTCACATACTCAGTTACAGATCTGTTACCTTGCCGAAGGGCATTCCACTGATCTAACAAATTTCCCATATAAGATTGGGGAATGTATTTTTCCTGAAGACGACGCTTCATTTCAACCCAAGTTCCAACTGGAAGCGCATGACGCCTCAGAAGGAGATCTTCTACACTCTCCCAATAAAGTTGAGCATTACCAACTAACTTCATACTAGCAAATTGCACTCGCCTATTCTCAGACACTGCATACCACTCAAAGAAACGATCCATATCCCTAATCCACTGAGTATAAACGCGGGGATCTAAAGAGCCGTCAAAGGTAGGAGCATCTAGCTTAATGGTCTTGAAGAGTTGCTCCTCGTGACGTGGAGGAGACTCGTTACCACGAGCGTAGTGATCTCGCTCTCGCTCGTAATCCCTATTTCTACGGTCGCGTCTATCTCTATCTCTCCTATCACGATGACGTCTATTAGGAGGCGCATCTGAATATTCAGCGTCATTTTGATGACCCGGGACCTCTAAGGTCTCAACCCTCATAGCTAGGTCTCTATTTTCTTGACGAGCTGCCGTTAGGTCAGCTTGGACAGCACCTAACTGAGTGGTCAATTGCGTTATTTGTTGGGTCAAGGCCTCAAATTGGGTAGGGTCCATGGTTGGTTCAACGGATCTAAGGTTGACTATATGACCGCTACGCAAATGCATGCAACACTCACCTAAAAATGCAATTGAGATCAATAAACCACCGATGCAATTGAATGAAAAATAAGAACTCGAGAAAAAATAAGATTTTGGCCTTGGGGATTAGAAAAATCCAAAATGTGCAGACAAGTAGCGCTAAATTTTAAAAAAAAATTAAAGCAAGGACTAAACACAATGCACCAAATTCACTACTAAGGTAAACAAGGATTCAATAAAGGTAAAGATACGTTGATTTTTTTTTTTTCACCGTAGGAAGCAAACTAGTAATGAAAATGTATGAGGACGACTATCGGGTAAAAACGAAAGTGTGAAAATAACCGGTAACACTCGTTGACAAATTAATCTATAAAGAAGAGCAATTATGTCACTAAAAACGAAGTGGAACGAGCGCACCTCAGATCACTAGTGAACACAAACACGAATGAGCCGTTGAAAGGGCCGTAGAGGCGAGAAACCGTCGAAGAAAGTGCTGTCCCGCTTGATTCGGGTCCAAAAACGTAGCAAAAGTGTCAAACACGACTTGGATCTGGGAGAAAACACCGAGAAGAGTTGAATTTCGGCCTGAAAATGCAAAAATCGGCCGGAACCGGATGTATTTCGGCCTTGAACCGGAAAATATCGGCCGAAACCGTGAATATCGGTCGGAATCGCCGAAACTGGCCGAAACTGGTGGCTGCCGGCGGCGGAACGAAGCGGGCTTCACCTATGTGGACCGAAAATCATGTAGAAACTCAAATATAGGCTCAGATCTGGACAAATCACGACGAAAAACAATGAAAACATGTGGGACAGATCTGGATCGCCGGAAAAAAAAGGCCAAACAGTGGCGGCCAGAGCTCCGGGGAACGTCGGCGAAGGCTGAGAAGGCTGCTGGGTCGTCGGCGATCAACTCACACACCAAAGAACACCAAGAAACAAAAACACAGCAATGGGCAAGTTTGTGACAGGTATAGCGTCGAACAACCAAAAGAAACGGAAAAGAAATAGGAATTTTGGGCTCTGATACCAATTTGATGCGGAATATAGTGGAGAAATAGGAATTAGATAGAAAGATCAAGAAAGAATAGGGAAGAAGAGAAGAAATAAGCCAAGGAGAAGGGGAAACACATTTTTGAATGCAAGAGGCAGCAGCCAATAAACTTTATTATCTCAGTCTCCTTGATTTAAGGTTCTCCCTAACCTTAAATAGAGAACAAAGGTCATAAGCAAACCCTAAAAGCCCATGGGCCAAAACTTAATAAAGCATAATAACTCCTAGTCTATTAAAATATAAATCACAACTAAATACTAAAAACAAGTAAATTAAATGAATGTCCCCGTTACAATCCCTCCTTGGATACGAAATAGGCCGATGTTGACCTCTCTCATAACTCACTCTCGGGAACTTTACCTTCTTGCTTAAATCTATACAATGCTCGGCATATACTTTTACAAGGGAACAAACATACAGGCTCGATACCGAAAGTTATTTTCAATTCATCATCCCTTTTGACTTTGGACATCAGAGATAACAATTTCTCCGGTAGCATCCCTGATGATATTAGAGCACTTTCCGACTTAAGGATACTTTTGCTGAGGGGTAATCATTTCAGTGGTAGTGTTCCGAATCAGCTATGCCAATTAAAGAGAATAAGCATAATGGATCTTTCCAAGAACTCTTTCTATGGGCAAATACCGAGCTGTTTTCACAATATATCCTTTGGAAAGCTGGAGGCTACTTTTCTTGTCTATCAAGACAGCTCTGTGAGATTCAATTTACATCGAAACATAGGTTTGATTCCTTCAAGAATAGCATCCTTGATTATATTTCTGGATTGGACTTGTCATGCAACAAGCTAACGGGCAACCTCCCGTCAGAGCTGGGACGAACTATCTTCAATTCTTGCACTAAACTTGTCTCATGATCAGTTGATAGGTTCTATTCCAGAAACATTGTCAAACATGAATATGTTGGAAAGCTTGGACCTTTCTAGCAATCATTTGAGTGGAGAAATCCCTTCAGCGCTGGTAGATCCGTCTTTTTTAGAAATATTCAGTGTGGCTCACAACAACTTATCTGGAAGACTTCCAGACATGAGATTACAGTTTGCGACATTTGACAATAGTAGCTACCAAGGAAATCCATTTCTTTGTGGACTACCACTGGACAAAATTTGCAGCAGAGTAGACGATGGGTCACATTCAAAGCCAACAAAATTTTCAAATGGAAGTGATGGAAAATGGTATGAAATAGATCCTCTGATCTTCTTTGTAAGTTTTTCGGTATCTTGCATTATTTTCTTTTTAACTATAGTTAGTCTTCTCTACATTAATCCTTATTGGAAACAACTATGCTTCAATGTGATTGAAAATCTTATATGCCGGTGTTATTTTTCTGTTTTTGATACCCTCGAAAGGTTGTCAAACCGGTTATGTCAGTAGATATGTTCTGTTTCCAAAGACATCTTCGACAGTTGTGATGGTAGCTAGTCTTTTATGTATTTGATTATGAATAGTGGTTGGTGTGCAGCGTGCTTTAATATCTCTAATAAGATGCTCTATTACACGTCTTTTTTGACTCTTATTATCTGATGATGGACATGGTCTTTTTACGTTCGTAATAGTAAATTTTAGACGCTCGACACTGTAGAATAATTACTTTTGAAGGATAATAACTTTCAAAATTTGCGTAGATAATTTCTGTAGTGAAATAGGTGAAGAAGAGCCATGGCATTCCAGTAGAACTCAATACAAAATCATTCAGATCCCTAGATGTTATAGCCACTGAGGCAGCATTCTAGGTTGCCCAGACATTGCCTTGCATCAACATGTCCGCGGCAATATAAATCTCCATCATTAGGCGTTTAAGGCTGCATAAAGCAGAAATCAATTTTATTACAATCTTATTCACTGCAATACATGCTGATGTCCGACGTTCCTGAAATGTACCCAAGAAGAAACTATGCATGCGATCACACCACAACAACAAAAGAACTGAAGGCCCAAGGAGAAACAGAGGACGAGGGCAAAGGACAGGATTGGCATGAGTTCATCAAAGAGAAAGATCAGCTAAGTCAAAAGTTCTGGCGACAGCTTTGCACCAAGACTCCACCTTCTTTTTCCTCAACTCTCCGTCTAATTTTGGGCGGAACACCGTAG
Organism: Myrica gale; assembly: GCA_963930655.1. Classification (NCBI taxonomy): domain Eukaryota; kingdom Viridiplantae; phylum Streptophyta; class Magnoliopsida; order Fagales; family Myricaceae; genus Myrica; species Myrica gale. The sequence goes on from OZ005601.1 coordinate 7,436,583, forward strand.
AACTTTTCAACTTTTCTTCAGAAGCAAAAATTTCTTCTTCCGTCCAAATGCCAACTGCTAATCCAGCAGCATAGGCTGCTCCAAGGGCGGTGGTCTCAGTGTCAGCTGGTCTCACCACCGGGCTTCCCAACAAGTCACCCTACACAACAGTCATAAACAGAGTCTATAAATACAAACCAATGAAAGACCTTTCAAGTGAAAGGAGAACAAGAAGACAACAACATTAACATAGAACACCAAGAACACAGGAGGAAATAGAGAGCTACAAAATAGTTCTTCAAACAAAAAATCAGACCATACCTAATAAACCTTAATTCATGCCAACGACCACAGTAAGTAGAACATTTCAAAACTGGACGGGTTTAAAAATTTTGATAAGAAAATTAAAATAGGTGAAACCTCTAAAAGAGTAGCTAAAGATTTATTAGATTAGAGAAGTGAACACATACCCTAGATGATGGCTATCCATCCAGATTAAGCACGATTTCCAAATAAAACAGCCAATCGAGACTCATAGCATAAGATGAGGTTGAAGTATAAAGTCCTTGACAACACACTATATATGCATATGCATTACTAATCATCAAGAAAAACTTCCATGGTAACAATTCACCATAGTATGACTTATATGGCAAAAAGTTGAGAAAATGCTAAATTTGACTCTTCATGTTACTTTTAGGATTAAAAAAACTAAGAGACCAAAATTCTGGCATGAGAATGAAATAAGCCAACAGAAATTTCAAAGAGAGAACAATTATTACAGTGATATTTAGCGTGATAAAATCATTTGTCAACTAGCACCACCATCGAAATAAGCCAACTAAAATTTCCAAAACAAAATGATGCAGCAAGTCCATACCTGTAGCTGCATCAAAAGATTGTTAACACTAGCACCACCATCGACCCTAAGCAAGAATTCCCCTTTCTCATTCTTAACCTCACCCTTCTCCCCTGCATCTTTGTGCATTGAATCCAAAACGTCTTTTACTTGGAAACACATGCTCTCCAGCACGGCTCGAGCAATGTGGGCCTTGCTTGTAAACCTTGTGATCCCAATACAAACTCCGCGAGCATCATCACGCCACCAAGGAGCAAACAATCCATTAAAAGCAGGAACAAAGTAAACCCCGCCTGTGGATTCAACCTGTGATGCCAATTGCTCAATCTCACTTGCACTACGAATAATCCCAAGACTGTCTCTGAGCCACTGCACTGCAGCTCCAGCAATAGCAATTGATCCCTCCAGAGCATAATTTGTTGGAGCTTGGGGCCCCAGTTTGAATGCTACAGTGGTCAGAAGCCCATGCGTTGACTGGACTATCTCTTCACCCGTGTTCAGAAGTATGAAAGCACCAGTTCCATAAGTGCTTTTGGCCTCACCTTTCCGGCAAGCTTGCCCCACCATTGCTGCATGTTGGTCTCCTAAACATCCTGAAATTGGGAGACCAGCAATTGCCCATCCTTTGCAGATTTTTCCAATAACCTCAGAATTACTGACAATTTTGGGCAGAATTTCAAGTGGAATCCCTAGAGTTTCTAAAGTGGGTTTATCCCAATTGTGTGTTTTGAGATTCATGAGCATTGTTCTCGATGCATTTGAGACATCAGTAACATGTACTCCTCCATTTACGCCACCAGTTAAGTTCCAGATTAACCAAGTGTCTATTGTTCCAAATAGAGCATCCCCTGCTTTCACAGCCTCCTTAACAGCATCCACATTTTCTATCAACCACAGCAACTTGACTGCACTGAAGTAGGTGCTTATGGGCAAACCACATACGTCCACAAAATGAGTTCTTCCCCCCGGCAATTCCTTCTCCAATTTTCTAGAAAGAATTGAAACAGCAAAACCAAATAATATACCTGCTTCATTCCAGAAAAAGAAAACTAGCTATTCCACATTGCAGAACCAAAGAAGGAACAGAATGGGCATCAGAAATTACAAGAAGATAGACAAAAGACAAAATTCCAGAACATTTGATACAAAGTCCATACCATGAAAATTGTAACCACAACCGAATTATAAAAACAACAGGAAACCGATTAAAAAAATATTGAAACCCAACACCTAACCGCATAATTGATGAAACAAGCATCAGTTAAAATCCTAACTAACAGTCTGCCGCCGAATTCAAAAACAGATTTTCCCAGGAACGAATATACGGGAAAAACTGAAAATGATAAGAACTCAATCCAATAAATGGGTGTTGCCAAAATTCAAACCCAAGAACTATACGTTTCAGAAACAGAGTACGAAAGAAATTGATTATAATCCAAGAATTACAGAGTTCAAGATCCCAATAGGACCAAAACTTACAGCATATAATAGCAAAACCATACTAGAAATGGAGAGGAATACCTGCAAATAGAACTGGTACGAACATCCATCCAAACAATGGCGTTGTAAAGAGGGAAACCTGTGGATTTGCTCCACACCAGAGTTGTCTCCCGCTGGTTGGTCAACCCAATAGCCTTAAACCCAGAGTCTACGTTGTGGCCATCCGCTGTGGCCTTGTCCACTGCCTTGGCAACGCACACCCTCACACTCTCCAAAATTTCCATTGGATCATGCTCCACCCACCTGGAAATTTACAAGGAAACAGGGAATCTTAGAGAGTGAGAGAGAAACTGGGGATAACATCAGACAACTCACCCTGCTTCCGGGTAGAACTGGGTGAACTCGACCTGGTGAGATCCGACAGAGCGAGCAGAGCGGTCGTAGATTATGAATCTAGTGCTGGTAGTTCCTTGGTCGATTGCGCCCACAAACACAGCCTCCCCCTTCGACATTTTCTCTTCCTCTGCTTAGCTTTCCTGTATAATCTAATCTCTCTTTCGGGGGAATAGATGAGAACAGAGAAGACAAGTCTGCGTGTGTGAGATACAGATCGAGTTAGGGGGACAGAGCCAGGAGCTTATGTAGTTCGCAAGTGGGCCTACAAGTATATTAAATGTAGACCAACAAGTTTATCCAATTATTAATTAATTTATATTTGTTTATATCTTTATGGAGAAAGTTTCTGACTGTTTAATTCATGTGTATTCAAAACTTGTCCAGTAGTTGTCCATTAGCATGACCATTTCAATTTAATGATCTTAATTTGAGTACAAATTCACTTATTTTTTTCAAGGGATAAATATAAAATTGGTCTCTGTGCTATACGCAAAAATCGATTTAGTCTATGTAATATGAAAAATATCAATTTAGTCCTTGTGATTTCAGAAAGTGATAAAATCAGTCTCTGATGAAGGACCAATAACAAACGAAAATAGAATCACAGAAACTAAATCGATATTTTTCATATCACAGGGCTAAAATAATTTTTGCATATAGCAGGAACTAATTTTACATTTATACCTTTTTTCTATCATCCAAATAAAAGAAAATGGAACGGATGGATACATCCCCTCCTTTCCCAATAAACACGGAATCTGAAAATTGTAGACGTATAACGTGAAATTTTGTCATTGTTATTTTATTTTAAATGATAATTTTTGTTTAAGTTGAATTTTAAATAAAAATTGTTAAAAAAAATTCTCAATTCCGATTGTACCTTTTCTCCCATAAAAAACAAAAAGAAAGGAAAAAGGTTTTGGACGGACAGCGCGAAGTCCGAGTTCTGGCGCCATCTCTCCCGAGTTGTTGGTTTGCCCAACGACCTTAGATCCGGATTTTATTGCCAAGTGGAAGTTCCTCGATCAGTTTGGGTTTTCGCCAAGTGGCTCTTCCGGATTTGCTGCCGGTGTTTTAGTTGACTTGGGCATCCGGCACTTGAACTCCCGTTCTGGGTCATGTTCGTTTTCACCATTTTTTCAGGATTCTAAGTATATTCACAATTCTACCACCGAACATATTCAGAATTCAAACACAAAAACCAATACATTTTACACAATATCCAACAACTTTTTAATTTTTTATTCAACATAAATTTTCTCTCTCTATACTTTTTCACATAACTCCAATACTTTTTTATTAAACAATTACATCAAATCATTTCTCTCTCCACTTTACACAAACACTAATAAAACACTATTCAACATAAAAATTCACAAATTCTCCAAAATCCTACATTTTTTCTCAAAACGAACATCACCGTTTGCGCTTCGGAGTCGGTCTCGGAACTCGCGAGTGTATAAAGCGATCCTGTACTCGCCAAGTTAATGCCAAACTACTTATCCGGTTTATTAGCTCGCCACGGGGCTCCACGTTTTCACAGAATGATGGAGATGTTGGTAATTTATTAATATTTCGTTTTTTTTTCCTTAATTTTTAAACTTTTATTATATCCACGTTGATCCCGAGGTCAAACATATAGTGACGAATACAAAGGGATAAACAGCATCCTTGAACATGACCTGGTGATCCAAAACGACACCGAAGCAATTGACTATTTTAATGGATTCCAGCTAATTATTACCGTATTAAATCCTGATTTATAACAACAAAAGAGATCTAACACTTCTGTTGAGATTGGGACCCTTTTTTTTAATTAGGGAGAAAATTAACATCGAAAATTGGCAAAGATGATTGTATATTATCCATAAATTATTAAGGAAAATTTATTTTTTTAATCCTTAGATTTTGGGCATTTTTTCATTTTAGTTCTTATGTTTTAATTTTCAAATTTTTAGTCCTTTAGTTTTTTTTGTTTGACGAAATGGTCTTTCCATTAGTCTGGCGTCATATGCTTAACGAAATTCTTTGACAGGTTTGTTGACGTGTCAGAGAGTTCCGTTAAGTATATGGACGGCAGATTAACGGAATGAACATTTCGTCAAACAAATAAAACTCAATGACTAAAAATTTGAAATTTAAAACCTAAAGACTAAAATAAAAAAATACTCAAAACCTAAGGACTAAAAATCAAATTTCTCAATTATTAAAAATCATTTACTAAAGCATCTAATCATCAATCTAGTTACGGTATTTTCACCATTTCCATTTTGATTTTTTGTTTTTTCTAATAGTTTTCAGTAGAATTAATCCTTGGCTTTTTGCTACATGATACCCACTTAACCTCTTTGGCTCCATGCCGAGACCACATGCATTGGTGCCCATGCTGTGAATGTGATTTTTCAGTTTCTTTTTTTTTTTGAGTGAAAGGGATGGGAAAATTGAATAAAACAAAATGACCCTAATTAGAAGAAGAAGAAGAAGAAAAAAAGGTCTTTTGTTTTTTTATGGTTGGGTGACTCGGAGAGTCCCGTTATTAATAAGAACCCAATTGAAGGGGGAAGTCATGCATGCATTAGCCATTGAGAGTGGTAGTTTTATAAGATAAGTTGGCTAACCACCAATATAAAAGAATCGGGAGAAGAAGCATGGGCTGGTGAGAGAGAGACAAGGCTGGTCAACTACTGTACCAAATCCCCGCCTACAATATTGGATATTGCAATTTCTAAGCTGATCAAGTTGCCGAAAGAAAAATAGTTATCTCCTATGGGGACTGGACTGCAGAAGTTGCTTTACTTTTTAGAGTAGTCTGTATTGTAAATAACAAGTTGATTCACCGTAGGACGGTCTGAATATATTCTTGAATTACAAGTTTATTTTTTTGTTGGAAAGTTGTCAATTTAGTCACTAGATTTATAGCACGTTGATAATCTAGTTACTAGATTTTATTTTTTGACAATATAGTCACTGAGAATATATAGTTGTGACGATATGGTATTTCCGTCAAATCTCTGTTAATTTTTAACGGAATAAAATGCAGTCGATCGCTACAAGTTATCTTTGCAGCAATGGTAAACAAACCGGTCGACCGCTATTTCAGTTAAAAATTTAACGGATGTTGGACGGAAAGACCAGATCGTCACAACTATATATTCTTAGTGACCATATTATCAAAAAAATGAAACATAGTGACTAAATCGTCAATGTGCTTTAAATCTAGTGACCAAATTATCAATTTTTCCTTTGTTTTTTAGTGGGAAGTGTTTGTTTTGTATGGAGTGCTTTTGAAATAATCTCTTCTATGTATTTGTTTTCTCCAAATGGTCTGCAATATTGAATTTCTTTATATATATAACGTCTATGAAAATACTCTACAACAATAAGTTGTCTTTTATGAGCTTTATTTTTATTATGGAAATAATATTATCACGCATGCTTAAAACGGGGTTGTTCTGGACAGATAAAAGTCCTTCACGTGCATCTTAAAATTTCCGTATTTCTTATTTTTTTTTTCCACCCAAATTGGACACGCTATATTCCTGCCGTCAACAAACTATTTTTTCTCACTCCACGCACAAAGATTAAAATTATCTGCAATTCTTAAAAAATAATGATTTTTATAGAGTTTCTAATTATCAACCATTATTATTTTAAATACATATTCTCTGTCAATTAATTCAGTAATTATTAATTTACATCAGCCATTTGTTCCTCACAAGTGGGATAGATTGCAACTCCCTAAATCATGGGCTTGTTCTCATGCAGTACTATGTAAAATGCGACCTTGAAAAAATGCACAAATAAAGCAACTTGTCCGTTAGATGAAACCCCAATTAGAAAATGTCGAGTTAAATTTAGATTATGCACACCAATCCGATTGAACATATGAAACCCCAAGGTAGAAAAGTCGCCTAAAGTCCATCGCGGCATCGCTTGGAGTACTACTATAAAGTCCGGGCGAAGGGGCTACTCAAGTGGGCTTGTTTTCTGAGATTGACGTGACCCAGCTGCATGAGGCTTCCCAGTTACGGCCCAATGTTCTAGTTATACACTCTCCTTGGCGTCTCCTGCTAGGCTGCTAGTAATATAGACGATAATCTTCTGTTCTAATCTTCCAACAATCACCTTTACCGGAACGGATGGAATCCGATTCTGGTCTCGGTATTTACTAAAATTAAGGATTTTATTTTGATTCTATTTCAAAATGAAACCGAAATGGATTAAATTTCGGTTCCATTAATAGGCCTAAAGACCTAAATTTTACTTTGGCCCCAAAATACTTGGCTATTTTTTTATTCCCTAAGTCAATATCTTTTTTACCACGGTCAGTATTTTTTTTTTACGTTAAATAAATCACATAATAACTAAATAGAAAGATGAATTTTTACTATGCGGTACCTACTACCCAGCTAGCTGGGTATCATATAATGCATCAGATACGTACTAAACATCAGATGTTCTAGAATCTAGCAGCTGATAGTTCGCACTACGATGAACACGAGATGCACTGCACGAAAGGATAAACTTCAGCTTACAAAGAACGGCATCAATAATCTACGGTATTCGCCAATTTATCACCACCCAATATTTTTGGGAGCAATGATCACTTCCAAAATTAATTTCAACTTTTACTACAACCTCCACGGCTAGGAGACCAGCCCGTGCCTCGCCATCCATCGGTGTAACTCAAGGCAGAACTTGACACTCCTTATGGATTACTTATAGCAATTGCTACAGGACATTTTTTTCTTGTTATTAAAATTCTGGAGTATTAAAATTAGTGAAAAGGTGGATTGAAATATAATTTGAATGATTTTTTTATATTTATTTGAAGTGAAATGGATGATTTGACGGAGAGATAAATTTTTAAAAAAATTAATTTATTATTGTTTTTTTTTAACCCAAAAGTTTGATTTCCAATGTATTGATGCAGATTTGGTCATGGTGCCCAAAATTTTGATCCATCCCCATATGGCTTGTGTATAAGCCATGTGACGGTCTTCAGCTAAAGAATCGAGATATATTTAAATGACGAATATAACTATATAATATTTTTATCTTTTGCAATCAGAGAGAATCCACGAGTACAGCTGTTTGAATCTGCGAATTTGTTTTCTTTTGTTTATATTTTAACCACCACAGCAAAACGTGGATGAAAAACAAATTCCATTAAAGAGACTTTTGGTAACGCCGGTGGTTCCCAAAGCAGATTGCCAGATTGTTCTCTATGATTTTGAACTACAGTGTTCAGATTAGCGAACAAATATATAAGGTTGGGCCATTCGGACAGACTGATGAGTCCTCTAATTGAAGGCCTGACAAAGGAACGGTATTTGCCTCAAATGAACCGACATATTCGGTGGGACAGAGGGACAGAAAAATAATTATTGAACTTTTATTATATACTTTTTTAAGCCAATCGTCACGTGGCTGCACTGATACGATTGTCCATGGTCGATGCCAATACAATACTATAAAGAGCTAATTATTAATAGAACTAACCGTGTTCATCAACCATTATGTGTTAAATGACAAAGATATAATTACACTCTAAATACTTTATACAATATAATTTTGAACATACAATATAATTACACTCTAACTAAGTCCGATTTTTCACATAAATAATTTGGTATCGGACCGAAGTGTACCGATCTCGGTCTGATTTGTCCAAAATCGATTCGAATTGTCGAGTCCGACCGATTTGATGGACAGGCCTAGACTCTATAGTAAAAAAGTATAAAATGTATTTATCTCAATATTTTAAGTTCGAAAGACCTAACTCTAAAATTTATTCTTATTCACCCATTCTTATCACTATAAACTTTTGCAATAGATAATAATTTTGCATGTTACGATTGATTAATAAGTATTATTAGCTGTCTCTTAAACATAAAATGTACTTCACTTTTGTTGATTTAAGCCTGAGTTCCACAGAAAATTAAATATTTTAAATTACATACACCCAATGTAATAAGTAAACCAGATTAAAATTTGTTAACAAAAAAATAATCCCACGTGCCAAAGCAACAATGTTGTTCTGCCTAGTAATATAATAAAAACGAACTAATGTTCTTTGGTGCGATTTCACATGGTGTTGTCCGTATTTGGTGTATAGTTTCGTGGTAGGGTGGGATTGTTCCCCTCGAGATTGAGAACCACCCGAACGAGGTGAAGCAATGTGGGGCGTCTTGGTTTGGTCGCTTTAAAAACCCAACTGAAATATTGGAGTCCGAGCGAACCAATCAAATTCGTTGGTGGGCCCCTACCCACAGCTTTGGACATGTGGATTGTGGGGGACCAGTCTTGAGAGACGAGTCATAAGTTCATAACCTTCCCATGCCCGGCCCACACCTCTCACTTCATGAGAAAGCAAACACACTCCCACTATTTGCAACCTTACAAAAACGTCACCACGCGCGCTTTTAATTTATTTTAATTTCTTGCGATTTTCCGTACCAGCGAAAATCTAAAATAAGTAAGTTGGCTTTTTTTGGACAACGATGCAACTAGTTAAAACCGTATGGTAGAGAAACCCTACAAGGTTTGTATTGTCGTTCAACTTCAGAACCGGAGTGGAAGAAAACGGAGTGGATATAGAGGGGAATAGATACCGGAATATTTTCTGGAATTTTTAATAAGAGACCAGAAAAAGAAGATATCCTAAAATAAGGGGGAAAAAGGGCCAAATAAATAGCGAATTATCCGATAGAGGCTTTGCACGCCATTCAACACACGCGACGTTAGGAGTCTTCTGTAACCGTTCGAAAGACCACCCACGTTAGCCTCTAACTACAAAATGATACCGAGTCATTAATATTCTGCTCCGCGGTGCACCTAACTCAACTGTGCTCCACCTATGTTAGCGATATTGGATGGGGACCCACAATCTTTTTACACATCGGTTTCGCAGCCAGCAGAAGGTGGTGCATCAGTGATCAGCCAACAAAATAATTCCGATTCCGTGGTGCATCACATCCACGGCTGGTGCGGTACAAGGTATATATTTTCTTTCAAAGTCCGAAAAGAACAACAAAGGCGAAAACGAAACAGGGTAAGCGATTCCGACATTGATGCGTCGAAACCAAGCGGTAACCCTTTTTACCTTTTTACCCTTTCAGCTTCAACAAATAGCGAGGCCCGGTACCTCTCCATTATTTTAATCGACGAGAATCCACGGTAGATTATCGAAAATTTCAATGCATCGAAACATTTTATCCGACGGTTGCTATTATAAGATCCGACGTTGTATTGAAAGAACGAATTACACGTAAGCATATTTTTCCTTAATCCTCGGATATTTCATACATAGGTTTCCTAATATAAATTCCACCCGAGCCTCTCCTGAAGAGCTCACTCTCTGTGACTCTCCTTCTCCCCGTGTCTCTTCATTCCTCTGTGTTTTAGCTTAGGCGCTTCATTTCAGGGCGTGCAAAGACAAGTTAGTTGGACTCGGTTTCGGGTGAGGATGGCATTGCTCTCGGAGCTTGCGACGCAGATTGTGATCCCAGTTTGCGCCGCGGTGGGGATTGCGTTCTCGCTAGTGCAGTGGCTTTTTGTCTCGCGCGTGAAACTCACGTCCGAGCGCCAAGCTCCCTCCTCCGCAAGCAAGAACGGCTACAACGACCACCTCATCGAAGAGGAGGAAGGCATCAACGACCAGAATGTCGTCGTCAAGTGCGCCGAGATTCAGAACGCCATCTCTGAAGGTGAGCTTCACGTCTAGATCTTGAGTAGATCCGGTGCTTGTTGTCATTTGATCATGTTTGCGCTTTTGTTTTTCCTGGAAAAAGGTGAGCTATCGACATTTTTTGGCATAGTAGCTAGGGATATGGGGGGAAAATAAACAAAGTAGAAACTTGAATTTCGATTCTTCAGCTGTTTCATAGTCTCAAGAAAAACATGAGGCTCTAGGCCCTGTTTGGCTGCCAAGAGACCCAGCCAAAGGAAGAACAAATTTATTTTCTTTAATGTTTTCCTAAAAAAAAAGGATGTGTTAGGGTTCTTTAGGTTAACGGAATCAAACGAAACAACTGGGTCTTAATAGTGCTACGTATAGATAGGTGCCCTCTTATGGACTTCTTATCTTTTCATTACGTTGTTACTGAACTGGCTCTTTTAGATAGATCTACTTTCTTTTCGATTTGGTCTAACTAACAACTAAATTGCTCCGAATAGTTTCTTACTTCGTTTAGATCTGGATCATCAATATATTTGGGAAGAAGAGGCTACTTTCTATTATTGCCAAGGGAAAAAAAAGCATATGCTAATGACTTTGTCCTTTTCTACACAATTTTCTTTGGCGTATAGTAATTATTATTATTGGTAGTGCGCAGTGCACATGAGGTGCACGTGAATGGACGTCATCCACTGAAATGAGTTACTTCTCATTTTCATTTTTCATGGTACTCAATACGCAATCTCTTCGATGCCCGAAGATGCTACGCGCCTACCCTACATTTCTCTTTTAGCCGGAGTTAAATTTTTGTCGCATCTAAAATCATGCTTCGATGCTACTTTGGAGGAGTTGATTTAGGTGTAGTTTAATTTAATAACACATGGCAGATGGTAATGAATGTATACTTTGTTTTTTGTTATATAATGAGCGCTACCTTAAGTTGTATGTACTCTAATATAAGTGCATCAACTGGGGCCTGGCATGGACATATGCATGTGCGAAGAAGCTACGAGGACACGGGGATAGAATATTCTTGGCATATGCGAAACATTATTAATTGTAAAGCTTGCTTGTGGAAGTTGGATTTAATAATTTGGCTTCTGGATGACATCACCGATAGACAGTAGATGGTAGTCTGCCAGTTCTGGATTATTAATACCTTTAATGTTATTGGTATCTGGGCAGAAATGTAGTGATATATTCGAATTATAAATCCGTTGTGTATGACATTACGTGACTCTGCATGGATTTGTACTCTTGATTTGACCCCTCTTGCGTCGAGAATAAAAATATATGATCATATGATTCCTTTTAATCTTTGATACTTCCTCATCTTTGGACTTCATGCAAATTTACCGTCCAATACCTTGTTGCAGTGACTGTCTATTTCGCAATTTGATATCCGTAACTTTGTTATCTGATCTTGTGCGATATATTAAGAACTGGTCCTTTGGTCTTGTAGTTTGGATTAGTATATATTCAATGGGTGCAATTTCAATTGATTTAGTTTTTGTTTAGTAGGCTAATTGCATGCAAGGATTACTAAGAATATATCACCATATGGCTGTATTTCTCTTTTGTTAAAGCTTTGGTCTGCATTAATGTAACAGGTGCGACTTCGTTTCTCTTCACTGAATATCAGTATGTTGGGATCTTTATGGTTGCTTTTGCCGTTTTGATCTTCCTATTCCTGGGGTCTGTGGAGGGCTTCAGCGCGAAGAGCCAGCCCTGCACGTATGATACACAAAAGATGTGCAAGCCAGCACTTGCAACTGCAATCTTCAGCACCGTCTCTTTCTTGCTTGGTGGTTTGACCTCAATCTTGTCTGGTTTCCTTGGAATGAAAATTGCTACTTACGCCAATGCAAGGACAACACTGGAAGCAAGAAAGGGAGTTGGGAAGGCCTTTATTATAGCATTCAGATCTGGTGCAGTGATGGGTTTTCTCCTTGCAGCAAATGGTCTTTTGTTTCTTTTCATTGCCATTAATCTCTTTAAGCTGTACTATGGTGATGATTGGGAAGGCCTTTTTGAAGCTATCACTGGTTATGGCCTTGGTGGGTCTTCAATGGCACTCTTTGGAAGAGTTGGTGGCGGTATTTATACCAAGGCTGCGGATGTTGGTGCTGACCTTGTAGGGAAGCTTGAAAGAAATATCCCAGAAGATGACCCAAGAAACCCTGCTGTAAGCCACGTCTCTTCTCTAGAATTAGTTGTTGCAGTCATGTTCTTTGGGGTTTGTCATGGTTAAGTTATGTTTTCATTCATTCAGGTAATTGCAGACAATGTTGGCGATAATGTTGGGGATATTGCTGGAATGGGATCCGATCTTTTTGGCTCTTATGCTGAATCATCTTGTGCTGCCCTTGTTGTTTCTTCCATCTCTTCTTTTGGTATCAACCATGATTTCACTGCCATGTGTTACCCACTTCTCATCAGTTCTATGGGTATCATTGTGTGTTTGATTACAACCCTCTTTGCGACTGATTTCTTTGAGATCAAGGCTGTCAAAGAAATTGAACCAGCACTGAAAAAACAACTCATCATTTCCACTATTCTCATGACTGTGGGCATTGCGATCATTAGTTGGATAGCTTTGCCTTCGTCCTTCACTATCTACAATTTCGGGACTCAAAAAGTTGTGAAGAACTGGTAAGATTTACTCAATTTTTCTTTCATGTTCTGTGTATGTAGGCGTTGTTTTAAGTAAATTGTTTGCAAAGCAAATAAGGTCTTATTCTACATACATGATTAGTAATGCATAATAGTAAGTCCATCTTTAATCTTCACTAGCTTTGAATTCACCACTTGCTTTAGTCTATGTTGTTGGGGAGATAATTCCCTCCCTACAACTCATGAATAGGCTTCAAGAACTCTTTGAAGACGTAATTCATTCATTATTAATCCAGTGGTTTTATAGTCGTTCTATTTCTTATTTTCTATATCTGGGACATTGGGTAAGAAATTTCCTTTAACTAAGCTATCTATAGCCCCGTATTTCTTCAACTTCTTAATTGCCTTTATACCTTTGGGAGGTATTTGATGTATGAGTATTGAATGTACAATGAGCATCAATGCCGATTATGAATTACAAGAAGACATGTGCTGCCTGATGAGGTGCCCGGTGGATTCTTGAAGTACCAATTCAAAATTGTTTGATCTCTTTCTGCATTAACCCTGCTTAAATTCTATGAGTTGGCTCCCCTACATTTATAGATCGTTGTTGATATATGACGATTGACATAATTTGTTCTTCCAGGGAGCTGTTCTTGTGCGTGGGTGTTGGTCTTTGGGCTGGACTTATTATTGGGTTTGTTACAGAATATTATACTAGCAATGCATACAGGTATTAAAATTTTAGCTGACAAAGATTTTATCTTTTTGCTTTTGTCTCTCTTGTATTAACCCATAATTTGCTTGACTGCAGCCCCGTGCAGGATGTTGCTGATTCCTGCAGGACTGGAGCTGCCACCAATGTTATATTTGGCCTTGCTTTGGGATACAAATCTGTTATCATTCCAATTTTTGCAATTGCAGTAGCAATTTTTGTTAGTTTCAGCTTTGCTGCAATGTATGGTATAGCTGTGGCTGCTCTTGGGATGCTGAGCACCATTGCTACTGGGCTGGCCATTGATGCTTATGGACCCATCAGTGACAATGCTGGAGGTATTGCTGAGATGGCAGGCATGAGCCATCGAATCCGTGAGAGAACTGATGCCCTTGATGCTGCTGGGAACACCACTGCTGCAATTGGCAAGGTACTTTGATACTGTTCTGGAATGTGCTGTTGCGTTGAGTCTAGATTAAGCTTTATTTTCGTGGTATTTTGCAAATAATGAACTTGTAGTCTTACTTACTGAAGCAAAAGTCAAAAGTTGGGCGCCATTGTCTCTTGCTTCTGTAGGAAAATATCGATATCGCAATTATGTTGTGTAAATTTACAGCAGTAAGGGGTGTAGTATCCATGTTACTCTCAAATGAACAGTATGGTTTTCTCTTGGTGGAACTAGTCTTCGTGGTCTGGTACGATTTCCCTTTGTGACATCCATCATGACTTTGGAGGCTTATTCAAGCGGCTCACTGTATCCACTATCATTAGTTACGCCGAAAGCTCGTGCCTGCTTCTTTGTTCTATTTTCTTTAACATGATGGGGGAATTTGTTGTAATTCTTTAAGGTGCTTGAAGTGACAACTTCTCCTTTTACCATGCTTTTCTCTTTATGGATGTGACTGAGCTTTTTAACTCTCACATGTTTGTAGGGATTTGCCATTGGATCTGCTGCACTCGTGTCTTTGGCTCTATTTGGAGCCTTTGTGAGCCGTGCCTCAATTTCTACTGTTGATGTATTGACTCCCAAGGTCTTCATTGGACTGATTGTGGGTGCTATGCTTCCTTACTGGTTCTCTGCCATGACCATGAAAAGTGTTGGAAGTGCAGCCTTGAAAATGGTCGAGGAGGTTCGCAGGCAATTCAACACTATTCCGGGTCTTATGGAGGGTCTTGCCAAGCCTGACTATGCTACCTGTGTCAAGATCTCTACGGATGCATCTCTCAAGGAGATGATTCCTCCTGGTGCCCTCGTCATGCTCACACCTCTAATTGTTGGAACATTCTTCGGAGTGGAAACCTTATCTGGTGTGCTGGCTGGTTCCCTTGTTTCTGGTGTTCAGGTAACGTTAGAATATTGAGGCATAGTGGTATTTTTCTGCATTCTCGAATTAGTTTCTGAACCTAATAATCAAAGAAATGCCTGTCAGTGCCTATTAGAATTTCATCTTGCTTACGTTTCCTATTGATTTGTTTGTATTACAGATAGCAATATCTGCATCTAACACCGGTGGTGCATGGGATAATGCTAAGAAGTATATCGAGGTACATATGAAGTTATCATAGTCGAAGTGGCTAGTTGTGTTTTGTTTGCGTTGCTTTCTCCTAGTAATTATAAACAATTTTTGTATGCTAATGTGTTTGTCTGGGATTCTGTTTTCAGGCCGGTGCATCAGAGCATGCAAGGAGCCTTGGCCCAAAGGGTTCCGACCCACACAAGGCAGCTGTGATTGGTGACACCATTGGAGACCCGCTGAAGGACACCTCAGGTCCATCACTCAACATTCTTATTAAGCTCATGGCAGTCGAGTC
This sequence comes from Myrica gale, assembly GCA_963930655.1. Taxonomy (NCBI): domain Eukaryota; kingdom Viridiplantae; phylum Streptophyta; class Magnoliopsida; order Fagales; family Myricaceae; genus Myrica; species Myrica gale. The sequence continues at coordinate 7,452,075 of OZ005601.1, forward strand.
CCTCGTGTTTGCTCCTTTCTTCGCCACACATGGCGGCCTGCTTTTCAAGATCTTCTGAGGTGGATGATGGGACATTAGGGGGGGGGGGGGAGAACATTTCGATTCTCTTATTTTTGTCCGACGGCGGATGCTTATTAACTTGCTTCTCTCTGTATCATTATCCTTCTCTGCCCTAAGGTAGTATTTGGCTTCAATTTACGAACCCAGAGAAACAATTTTCGAGAATTAGCTTTGGCAAATGATTCATCCAATTACTGGGTCGTGCGGTTCTGAAAATTGAATCGAGGCTTATGTAGCCTCTGCAAATTTTCACTATTTTGTCCAAAACAGTCTTCTTGCATCAAGTTGCTAGAAAATTATTCTGCAAAAAGAATTTGTATCTTTGAGGCAAAACTTAAACTTGCTTAAACTTTACTGATGCTGATAAATGAGTTCGAAAGACAACCAATATGATCATTAAAGATTACACCTCATTGAAATGTTAATCAATGATCTGTTGGAAAAGCTCTCGACAGTGTTCTGAAAACAAACAAGCAATCAAAGCCTGGGTGCATATTTCCGTCCATTTGTTTGTTTAAGGTAGTTTTTAGCACTTCGCAGTAAGGGTGTTGGTCAAACAATCAACCCTTTTGATCAGCAAATGTCATGCAGAATATCTAATAATGATGCATGGAGACAATCCTACCCTCTTGGATGCCTAGGTTCCCAAATCACCCATTACCTACCTCGTAGATTATAGAATTAGAAAAATATATTCTACCAGATTTCAGATTAAAGTTTCAAGTACAACATAAAGCATTTCCACATGTGCAGTCCAACCAACAGAGTCCCATGTAGTCTACAGAGAACAGAGGTCATAGATGAAGTACCATAAGCAAACTATTTGTTCAGAATTGCTTACCCAAAAAAAAAACTATTTGTTCAGAAAAACTATGCAAGACTGAGGTAGTAATATCCTAAACTTTAGCCACATGAAGTGCTCTCATCCCTCGCTGGTAATATTTCCAGTGTGTATCAGCATAATCTTTCACATTCTTGAATATCTTCGGTCTTTCCTCGTTGACCAACCCTTGCTCTGGCCCGATCTCTTTTTTTGGTTCAGGTGTATAGAACATAGCCACAGAAATCCGCTCCCTCTCTGAGTTGGTCACTACCCTATGCACTGGGCTCTTGAACATTCCGTTAGTCATTATCTGCAAGTGTCACGGAGGTTCAGTCTTGAAAACATTACCCTCCATCATTTGCTAGTTCACATCATATAGGTGCAAAAATGAGACAGTGGAAGCAAATTCTTGTCGAATTATAAGCCTTCCTATACAATAAGCATATTGCTGGTTAAATTTCGATCGTTGGGTATATTTCAATTGCCTTGGCAGTCTTCACAAGCAATGTGTCATACACAGTGGCGGAAGGAGGGGGTGCAATGGGTATCGGCCGATACCATCGCACCCCCCAAAAAAAAATTTACATTTAGGTTTTTTTTCTTTTTTTTTCTTTTTTCTTTATAAATTAGCTAGGTCCGATACCCATTAAATTCAGGCCAAATAGACTTAATGGGTATCGGATCTAAAATATTTTTTTTTCTATACATTGATTTTGCTCCTAGTGCTACATAATAATTAAGGCAAATATACAGTTATTATAATTTTTTTGTTTTGCATTGATTACAAATTCTTCAACCGAGGGGTAACTTCATGTCATCTTGCTAAATTTATGTTAGTAAAAAATTATTTACTCTTTGCTCCTAATTTTTCATAATCAAGATCACTTCATTTTTTTCTCCCTATGTTGATTTGTTTCTTCATTTTTATTAGAGATCTCGAAAAATGCTGTGTTTGTTTAGGATTCTTGTATAGGTCAAACCAAAGTTCTGATCACTTTTGGGATATGTTTATCTAAGGAACTCTTTTACTAAATCTTGCTTATATTGTAAATTTTATTTTTATTATTCAGAGCATGGTTTGTCATCAATTGTTGCTTTGTGTGTGTAAGTTGCTTTGAAGAATGTGAATATCTTTCAATTTCAAATCCATAGAACCTAGAGAAAATAAATTACAAATGCATCTCAAGTAACCTTTTGTCAAAAGAAAAAAAAAAGGAAAAAAAAAAGACAGATTCCAGTTGTGGTAGTAACAAAAAATGTAAGAAAGACAAACCCTAACGGCATCGAGACCTCAACCATCAAAATTATCTGTAATTTGTTCTAAAATTTTAGAATTAAGTAGAAAATTAACTTAAATTAGATCATCAAAAGTGATTTGTGTAATAGGATGAGAGATAACTGAATAAATGGTTTCATGTTAGTGTACATTGAGTAAGAAGTTTTTAAAACTATTGAGAACGAAGCAATTTTGTAACATTTTCAGAAGATGCAAACTCGTAGGATCCAATTGTCACCTCTCAGTCGCAGTATATATTATGGTACATGTATTCTAATATTTTTAATGCTTTTAGTCTTTAATTTTAGACATTATAACTCTAAGACAATGACGTAGAAAAAAAAACTCTAAGACAATGTTTTGCATTACGAAAAAAAATTTTTTTTGTCATTTCGCCTTTAAAATTCGACACCCATGGATTTTAATCCTGGTTCCGCCACTGGTCATACAGATGCTGCATAACTTCTGCAGAAGCAAGAATCTTGCTCTAGCAGCATCAGTTTTGCAGTGGGCACGTCTCTGAAAATAATGTTTTGTGGCTGTTATTTGAAAACTTCTCATAGTACCATTTAGTCTATTTAGATCACATGTCCGTTTAACTAAAGATACCATACCTCCATTTGATCGCCCATGAGGACAAGGAGAGCATGAGAAACTGTTGGAACTGTATACCAGTGCTCATCTCTGAGAATCTGAAGACCTTCTACATCATCATGCAATATAATGGTGTATCCTGATCCATCTGAATGAGCCTTAAGGCCGAGAACAAGATCAGGCCTTTGACAACACGAGTAGTAGTTGAAACGAGCTTGCAGTGGTCCACGCTCACCAAACTGATTCAAGAAACAATTTCCTTCTAAACTCAAGGACTTTGCCATGGCTTTGGAAACAGTCTCTGTAAACATCTTCATCTTGACTGTGTATTCTTCGAGAACTTCTCTGCACAATTTCAAGTAGCTCAAACATATTGATGCAATTTGGACCAATTGCTGTCAGAATTAGACTACTCATAGGGGTCTATTTAATGATGTTCCGGTCTCTCTTTTGAATATGAGGGGCATGGGTGACGCTCATGTACCTGAATGATGCCGGGCGTTCTGGCCAGAATTTGGTCTTCCTCGTATCTTCTGGGTAGACATCAAGAAACAGGCGATCGGACCAGTCAAGGGACTGACCTTCTTCGGGTACCGGATCAGCCCCGTATCCTTCAAACTCTTCAACTCCTTTAGCTTGCTTCTTCTTCTCTTCCATCGGCTGCTGGAAGAATTCCCTTGCCACTTGACGTATCTCATCCAGAAATGAACTTGAAATTCCATGACCCACTGCCTGGAAAAACAGAACAAAACTAAAGTAAACAGTGAAACAAGCCCCTATTCATAGCATGGAACATAAACAAGTAAACAACACAACTTCAACCTTCGAATACTACTTATGAAACATTATGACACATCTGGTAATCTAGGAGTGCTTTTCCGGGCTGCCTGTAATTTGCTCTTAGCTACGCTGAGCATAGGAAAGGGGACAGTAAAATGGAAACCTGATTGCGAAGTTCATTTTTTTTTTTCATCCCACAATCTGATCAGGTACAACAAAGATAACTTTATTTACACCATTTCAAATGAAGGGTATGTCCAGCTAGCATCTATTGCATCACCATCAAAGCTGGTTATGCAACCAGTTATCACACAATCCATTGCGAAATTGAAGATAATTATAGGATCTTGTCCTGACATCCCTATACTTGCACTCGATCGCTAGACGAAGGGGTGACTTAATTGACCATTCCCTATATATATATATTACCATCTAGAAGTACACAAAATTGACTTTATACCTGAAAGCAGCCCCATGAACAGAGCGCTGACTTAAGTTTCTCTACTTCTTCTTCTCGTTTACGTATTGCTGCCGAAGATGAGAAGAGACGGATGTCGATGATGGGAATGGAAGCTAATAGAGGAGAAAGATCTTCGGTTCCATCACCATCTCTACAAATATATGGTGGTGGTGGTTCTTCTCCACTGAGGACCATTTCTTGGACACGCTTTGATAGCAGTACCTCCGCAGGGAGAAAGGAAACTCCGGCCATGTTGCCAAGAAGATTTTTTCGTTGAATTGTACACCGGCTTAAGGCATCTAAAAACAGGAACGGGTGGATGTCATTTTGTTATTGTCTGTGGTGTATGCGAATTGTGTAATTGCAAGTGAGTGAAGTGAGCAAGTGGTGGGGGGTGAGGTAAGAAAAAGTGGTGTTTGTACATTTTTGTACTGTAAAATTTCACTCTTATCAAACATATTTCAGAATTTTACTTTTACTTTTATTACTCATTCACTAATTTCAATACCACATCCTTCTTAACACCAACACAAAATTTTAATAAAATTTTGATAAAATTTTAAAAACAAACGCATTGTAAAATAAAGTCAATAAAAAAATGAAGAGATAAATTATTTAATAGAATGAGAGATTATTTTATTAGAATAAAATTTTGGTACAGATCATTAGTTAAGATTTGTGAGTCATCTTTGGATAAAGACATATATAAAGGACTTTGCAATCTTCCTTTGGAAGAGCGTATTGATAGCTTCTGGGAAATGGTTTTCGTCTTCAAGACGCATACTTCGTTTCAATTATTGAAGTAATATACATCAACCTTGAATTCATAGCTTGTCGTTTGGACCTCTTTGATGATTAATTTCTCGAACTGGGTTGGTCCACCACAAAGAGAACTGAGTTGGTAAAGAAACTTTATCTTTGTCATGGGTTCGTTTCCATAGTTTGATAGTTCACGAAACGTCACATTATCTTTTGATGGATTCCCTCGAATCTTTTTATCATTTGGCTTCATGATTCACGAAGTGTGGATTTTTTTTTTTAATTATGTGTTCGGACAAATTTACTCATATTTTAATTAATCTTAGAGTATGTGTAATCCCTCCATCTCATATAAACCGGATAATTACCTAGCAAAAGACCTTGAAGTTGACCCAAAGGATTAAGAGGACATGCTTCATCAATGTTATTTCAGCAATAGACTACCTTCTTGAGTCGACAAGATTATTTTCGGTAAAAAAAATATAACACGAATTTCTTCAACAATTTTTTTTAACAAAACCAAATACGACTATTGCCTGCTGGGGAAGAAGATAATCAGGAAAATTGATGGTGCCAAAAATCACCAAGAGCTGGAGCCGATCAGACCTGAAAGAGAACAAGGAGAGAGATGACGTCGGATATGGAGACTCACATGCGTAAATTAGATCTTAAAGAGAGTTTTTAGTGTTAGAGAAGTAATTAAGCTTTTTGAAAATATAAAGGGGTACCTGCTATTTATAAGAGGGGGGAGTGCTAGAGTCCTAAAGGGAGTCCATCGGTATGGGCTTCAAGACTCTTTGTCTTACTTGGAGTTCTGAAGACTCTTGAGACTTTATCTTTCCTAGAGTCCTTATTGTTATAATAGGAGGATCCTAGAGTTCTAAAGGGAGTCTAATGGTATGAGCTTCGGGACTCCTTATCTTACATTGAGTCCTGAAGCCTCTTGAATCTTGATCAGGCCCGGAGTCTTAATGGGTTGGGCCGGTCATATTATGACCCATTAGTCTCTCCCCTTAAACGAGCTTGGACCAATTGGGGGTTTATCAGACTAGTTGTTGTTAGTCCAATTGGGAGGCCCTAATGGACTGTATTATGGCCTATCAAAAATTTAAAAATGGTACCTTTGGTGCGAACTAGACCAATCATCTGGTGTGGAGGTGCCCTTGGCACACTAGAGTCAGACCAGTTTGCTGGTGTGGAGGTGCTCGTGGCACAAGGGTTGAGACCACTTTGCTAGTGTAGAAGTGCCTTGGCACAGTGGTTGAGACCACTTTGTCGGTGCAGGAGTGCTTATGACACAACAATTGAGATTGCTTTGTCGGTGCAGGGGTGCTCGAGGCACATCGGTTGTGTCACACCTCATGCCAGTACTTACCCTCTAGGCTCACCTATAGTGATGATATGCACACAAGCGAGAATTACGACACGATTTGATCCTATAAAGTCCTGATAATTGGCTTCAAAAAAGGCATAGCGAAAACTTTTAATTGTAATTTATTTTGAATAAGAGATAAGAGGAAAGAAAATAAAATAAAATATGACATAAGATAAGAAATGGAATAAGAGACATTTTTGAAAATATAAATAATTCCACTATGACTACGAAGTTTCGTTTATACAAAAGATCCTTCATGAGGAATACAAAAGTAAGAGAAGATAAATACAAATGCAGAAGCTGTCTAAAATTTTCCGTATTACAACGCCAAGATCTACACCACAAAAAAAATCGCACAACTATCTACACCAACATAAAAACTACGACGTCCTAAAGGACTACTCGTCCTCCGGCTCTGTATCGGAGGTCAAGTCCATAAACTCTGACTCCCCAGTACCCTCCGCTAGCGGGGCCGGTGGACAAGGGACATTATGCATAAGGGCCGGATCTATGTCTACTAATTCAAAGTCTTCCACACGTGGAAGTGGGGGTAGGGGTGGATCCTTGAGGTACCACTGTGGTTCGTTCCCCACGTATACCTCAAAGGTGTCAGTCACATACGTCTAAATCTTAACGACTAATACGTGTGTGCCAAAATTCAAGATCTGCTCGCTCATAAACGTCCTCATCTGTCAGGTCCAACATCCACAACAGTACATACAAAATAAATCACAAATGGAATGGGTGAGTTCTATTGATTCAATAAGGGGGATAAGGGGACATGATATGCAACGATATAAAATAGAAGTTACAGAATTTCCGAATAAGCCATCACAGAGTAATATTCATAATAAACCAATAAGTGCAGTACGAGTGATACAATGCAGAATGAATGCATTCTTTTTCCGATAATTTCACTTTCTTTTTTTCTTTTTCTGTACCGGTTAATGTGTCCTTTTTTCGCTCTATTTAACCCCCTTCTCTCCTCTAGGACTGTCTCGAGCCCCGCCACCAGAACTCAGTTAGACATAATTATTCCATCGCCTAGGGATACCAACCATTATCCTCTCAATGGTGGCTTGCACTATCCCACTGTAAATGGTACCGTCACTCAATCTCAGGACCACCTCAGGGTATAAGTTTTGTTTCGGTCAGTTTGGTCAATAAAATCTCAATACCCATGCTATGTTGATGCAATACAAATTTTTATATCCATCATCAATAAACAAAACATTAAAAGAGATCAAGAAAATGCATACGAATAAAATAAGATCATAAACGACGTTGAAACAATTAAAAGAGAAATATTAGACTTTCTATACTCTAAGTTCTAAACTTTTTGCATAACTTACTTTAAAATCTTTCTATTGTTAGTCCAATTTTAGTCTTATCAGTATGTAGACATGTAATTGGTTTTCTATGACTTTTTCAAAATTCTATACTAATTGCGTAAATCAAATATATTAACACGCACTAGCCACTTACTCTATTTGATAGTATTATTGAATAATTAACTGTTCATTCTTTTTTTTTAAGTTTTATTTCAATAATTTATTATTCAGCCATAAGAGGGCCGGGTCCAATGGGCCTACTTATTTAAATCTCAATTTATATTTCATTTTAATTTTTTTCTAAGTATATTTCATTTTAATTAATTCTGGCTTAATAAGCCAAGTATGACCCTTAATGTAGCCTTATGATTTGGGCCTCGAATTTCAATAGTCTTGGGCCCAAATTTTTATCTTGGCACCTCTAAACAATGCTAAACAATGTTATGGGCTCAGATATTTCTTTTGGATATTTTTACCCCTGATTTTTCAATAAATTTCGAAACTGTCCCTGATTCACTTTTTGGTCATTTGCACCTCTTTTTCTCGTCATTTCTTCTTCAAATTTGTAGGGCTTCGTCTAGTACACTACACTATAGCAGTCTATATAAATTTTCTCAGGGTATAAATCCACATATTTTGTCACAAAAGTAATGCAAAGCAAGCGGGTGTTTTATACATTAGAGTAAAATCTACTTGCTTTTGTACTTTTGTGTTTTGCTACATGCTAAGGGATATGAACAAGTCAATAAACTAGTAATAATCACAACATATATTAGATAGGAAGATAGGAAGATCAGCAAGCTAATGAGATACAAAGTGTTTTAAAACTTTACTAAGCAAGTCCAACAACTTATGCACCTAATTGATCTACGGCTTATTTGGCTTCTCTAAGTCCAATAAGGACCACTACTTGGGCCTACAATGCAAGGCTATCCTAGAATAAGGTTTAGGGATCCTAAAGCCCAGCTAGGTAAGCCCAAAAAGCAAACTTCAAAGCCCAATTCGCATATACCTAAAGTGACCCGTTTAGAAAACTTTTCAGTTTTACCCTCCAACTTTGAAAAGCTAATAATTTCCTAACCGTACCTCCAAATGAGTTAAAATTTTAACCAGAGGTTCCCTAACCTGATCTGAGTTAATCCTCCAAATTTTGAGTCCATACGATTCCATTTTACCTAAGAGATCATAGCCTAATCGTACTGACCTCAAATTTAACTTAAAGGAGCCCTATTTGACCTATTTCATGACTTCCTCCATTTTCTCATGTAAACCTCTACTATTTCCTTATTCTAGTAACCTAATCTCCATTCTAACATGATAATGAACATGTTATCTGATCAAAATCTTAGTATACATGTTTGATGACACTTTACTAATCCTAACATGAAATCATGCCTAATAACCTTCAAGAATCAAACTAACCCCTTACCTCTCTTATTCAGTGGATATAAGTTATTTTCCTTTGTACAAAGCACCAAAGCATCTTAAAAGCAAGACAAGAGTTAGGAAAAGAAAGCAAAAGGTGAAGGGGACCAAAAAAAGAGTTCATTCTTCTCCTTTTCTTCCTTTTTGGTTACACTTCTCTCCTTTCTCTTCTCCTTCTTCTGCTGCAAGCTTCACTCACACTCTCTCACTCTCTATGTCGACAATTGCAAGGGAATAAAAGGCCACATACACTTAATTTTCCCTCTAGCTAATTAATGGCTAACTTGCCACCTTAGTAGCCTAGCCCTAGTTATAGGTAATCATGGCTTAGAATTTTACTAAGATAAGTAACTATGGGGATTTGCCACATGTCTCTTCCCCCTTTTCTAGAGAAGGCTCAAATCTTCGAAAAAGCACAATCCCTCACCAAATGACCTAATGCTCTTAACGTGAAATGCATGCAAAAAAGGGACAAAATAACTCATCGACCAAAAGGAATATAAGGGCCGGCTGAACCTAGGGGAAAGAGAGAAAAATAAAAGAATTTCAAGTATTACATAGGACTAAGTCACTATTGTAAACAAATTACCCTCAGATAGTGAAAAAGTGTACAAACTTAAATTAATCAAGAAATGTATCAATCTATTGTGAAGAAGAATTTTAGATTCGTTTAGGCATATGAAATCAAATAATAATGATAAACAAGGAGAAATAATGTGTCTAATTACAACCTTCCTAATGTGTCTAACCAAAAGGTAAATAATGATAAATCTTTTCTAGTAGTAAAACTAGATTTTTCTAATGCATTAGGAAATAAACAAACATCAATTTGCAAGGAAATGAAATGAAAATGCTCAAAATTCAAGGAAATAAAAAATTGTGGCACATAGGGAAATAAGAAAAATAAAATATGTAATAAAGTTTTGTCATGGAGAAAATTTTAGAGAAGAAAATTCAAATAGCATATTATATATATGTTAAACATAAGAGAATTTAGCAGTTTAGTCCTTGGGTATTATCTCATTTTATTTTTTTAGTCATTGAGTTTCATTTTTTCAAATTTTAGTCATTGAGTTTACTTTTTTTGACGAAATGACCCTTCCGTCAGGGATCCGTTTGTTTCCCTAACAGAAGGGACACATCAATTGACAACTCAGTAGCTGATGTGGTAAGAAAAATTGACATTTTAGTCCTTGAGTTTTACCCCCTTTTATTTTGTAGTCCTTGAGTTTAGTTTTTTCAAATTTTAGTCCTTAAGTTTATATTTTTTGACGAAATGACCCTTCCGTCAAATTTGAAAAAACTAAACTCAAGGACTAAAAAATAAAAGGGGGTAAAACTCAAGCATCAGCTAACAACTCAGAGTATGAATTAGGCCTTATAGGTCCTTGATTTTCTTTCAATGCGTTTGGAAAACTAAAATTTTAACCCCTAAAATGTTATCATCATTACAAAAATTTCTCTCTTCAATTTTTTCACAAGCGTTCTTCACTTTTTCACCAACTTTTTCATTCTCTCTCTTTAGTTTTTTACCAACTCCTAAAATTTTACCCTAAAATTTTACTAAAATTTTGTTCTCAAACTCTATGTTTGTAAAATAAGGTTCTACTTCTATACCACGGGGGCAGGTGTGATGATCAAATCAATCAAAGAATCCACATGCTTTCTACAACTCAATATAACACATCATGTCTCAGTTTTGGTGCTTTGAATAAATAACAGTAAATAACATATACTAAATTTTGAATAGTAATCCCTAATGGAAGGGTCATTTTGTCAAAAAATGTAAACCCAAGGACTAGAATTTGGAAAAAAATAAACTCAAGGACTACAAAATAAAATGGGTTAAAACCCAAGGACTAAAATGTCAATTTCTCTTACCATATCAGCTGCTGAGTTGTCAGCTGATGTGACCCTTCCGTTAGGGAAATAAACGGATCCGTGACGGAATGACCATTTCGTCAAAAAATATAAACCCAAGGACTAAAATTTGAAAAAAATGAAACCCAAGGACTAAACTACTAAATTCCCTAAACACAAACATCAAGTAGGTGAAAATAGAGAAGGGCATTACACGTTGAGTCTGATTTGTTGGTGTAGGGGCGCTTGTGGAGCAGCGGTTAAGACCGCTTTGTCGGTGTAGGGGTGCCTAAGGTATAGCGGTTGAGACCGCTTTGTCGATGTAGGGGCGCCCGTGGCACAACGGTTGAAATCACTTTGTTAGTGTATGGGCGCCCGTGGCACAGGGGTTGAGACTGTTTTGTTGGTATAGGGACGTCCGTGGCACATTGGTTGAGACACTTTGTTGGCGTAGGGGCGCCCGTGACGCGGCGGTTGAGACTGCTTTGTCGGTGTAGAGGTGCCTTTGGCACAGTGGTTGAGACCACTTTGTTTGTGTAGAGGTGCCCTTGGCACAGTGGTTTAGACCACTTTGCTGGTGTAGAGGTGCCCCCGACACAGGTGAGTTTGACCAGGTGCCTTCATTATCATATAAGATCTAAAAGGTCTTCATATTAGATAAGAAATAAAACAAGGTTATATATTAAGATAAAACAAAATTATCAGTTAGATAAATAAATATTATCAGTAGGACATATTTAATATGTGCAGGACTTTCTTAGTTCCCTGATGCGAGGTCGGTCTTGTTGAGGGGCGTCGTGTTTGAGTATGAAACACCGTAGCTTTCCTTAGTGGAGCAAGTACTCAATTTTCCGTTTAAGCTCATAACAATCATCCGTGTTGTGCCCATGGAAATCACAATACTTGTTTTGATCTCGTCTCTTTGGTAGTATTTTTAGTTTATGAGGTCACTTGACATTTGGGTCCTGCCTTATCTGCATCAAAATATCCTTAGGGGTAGTATTGAGGGTCGTGAACATAGTTTGAAGATGTCGCTCTTGAGGTGGTTGATCAAGCCACAGAGGATGAGATCTGCATAAGATTGGATGTGCATGAACAAGCAGAAGATCTCCAAGTGGTCACAGAGATCGCCAGAGCCGTCGAACAGGTAGATCTGGGGTGATCGGAAACACAGGGGCAGCGGGCATGTGAACACTTTTAATGTGAATGGAGATCTTTCGAAGTTAAATGGTATGAAAGAGTCGTCTGTTTTAGGGCTTTCCACTTTGCTCAGCTTCTGTTGGAGTAGCCGGATCTGCTCTGTTTATCTGACTATCTGCACGTGGAAGGAAGCTGGCCAACCTTCCTCTCCACAGTGATTGGAAGAGGATTGATGAGTCAAATGGTCGTTTGCAGTTTCTTCATTTGAATGAGACATATGTGAATGTGGAGGGGTCGGAGGAGGCTTGGCCTGTGGAATCGTGTTAATCTGGTGGATAAGGTTATCGACGGTCTGGACCAAGGAGGCTAGCAGTGCATCATTTTTGGGGATGAGTTTCGAGTTTGTCCTGGCGTTGCTGTTGGAAACGAGTCTTGTGTTTGTTTTCGAAGGTGGTTGGTCGCCATTGGGTATTTTAGTGGAGGAAGTCATCTCTGCGGAAGAGGGATGTAAGGGGGATGGCTGAAGGATGCTGTGGTGAGCATACAATGTTTGGAGGATGCTTTTTTCGAGAGTTCCTATAGACGGCGCCAAACTAATGATGCCAAAAATTACCAAAAGCCGGAGCCGATCAGACCTGAAAGAGAACAAGGAGAAGGGCGGTGTCGGATGTGGAGACTTCGATGCCTAAGTTAGATCTCAAAGAGAATTTTTAGTATTAGAGAAGTAATTAAGCTTTTTGAAAATATAAAAGGGGGTATATGCTATTTACAAGAGAGGGGAGTGCTAGAGTTTTAAAGGGAGTCCAACAGTCTGGGCTTCAGGACTCCTTGTCTTACCTAGAATCCTGATGTCTTTTTGAGCCTTTATCTTTCCTAGAGTCCTTATCATTATAAGAGAGTGATGCTAAAGTCCTAAAGGAAGTCTAATGATATGAGCTTCAGGACTCCTTATCTTACCTTGAGTCCTAAAGCCTCTTGAATCCTGATTAGGCCTGGAGTCCTAGATAGATTAATTTACGCTTATGTGGGTTGAAGGTCTAGAATGTGCATGTGGACTTGGATGAGACTACAAATAGGTTTGTGTGTCTCAATGGATTGGGTCGATCATATTATGACCCATCAGAAATAACAAATGATTACTGGTGCGAGAAAGTAAAAAAAGCTACTCAACCACGCTTGTTTGATTTTTGTGATTATCATAATAGAATTTGTGGGTTCGTAAATTATTTTTCTCATAAAAAAATTATTTAATTATTCGAAAAATTAATTAAGAAACAATGTTCATGGGTATTGTTTTAGACTATTTCCAAATCTCAAAAAGCGACATAAGGTACATCCTTCGCTTCTGTGCACAGAAAATACCTAAGCTGAAGCCTGGGTGTCAGCACTGGTTGAGTCGAGCTTGGCCCAAATTCTGCGAGAGATACGAATACAACCTCTACCCATCCCAAGCCCGTAGCTAAATGAAATTGGTTTTAAATATCAAAATAGAGGTTTTGTCTTTATTTTTATTTTTTCCAGCCCAACGAAATACGCCGTGTCCAACAGCACAAAACCTCGCAAGAGCATGAAGTAGAATACTGCGGCGAAGCATGTGATCATCCACTTTCGGGGAATAAACCGTAACAGAAGAGGAAATCCTCCGTAACCACCTACGACCAAACAATGTCTACACTCTAATGCTTCGATGATGACAAAGTAGACCCATCTCCATATCATACCCGCCCTCGAATCGTCCACGTGACAGCCCGTATTCTCAGGTTCCTTTCTACTTCTTCTCTTTTCTTTTCTCTTCCTCTCTATTTGATTGCTTGGGAAATTGAAATTAGAGAACAAGATACCGAACTATTTATCATGTATATGTGCTGAATTGTTATCCGAGAAATGGATATGTTCTAGGGAAGCTTTACGGATGCATGTGTTGAGGATAGTTGACTGAAGGCTTTTCTTTGTCTTAATCATTAGAGTTCATGGATTTGGAAGAGAATTTTGGGCTCCTTTTCTTTCCGTATCATGCTTTCTCAGCATTCGAGCAGTAGACAATTGTGTGTTCTGCTAACGTTCTGGAGTCAGGATTTTGGAAATATGGTTACTGTCTAATGGGGTAAATGATTAATGATAATTATGTTTCATTTGAAACTTGCTGTCGTACAGTAAAAAGCCAATGGGGAGTGCACCGTCCATGCTAACGCAATATGATATTGAGGAAGTGCAGGAACATAGCAATAATCTATGTGGGTTATCTTCATCCTTGTCTATAATCTCTGGGTTTCCGTTATTTTTTTGTTTAATTCTCATTTGGATTTGTTCTATGTGTGAAATTCAGTTTCCCAGCAAGAAATAGTGTCATTATATGAAAGATTTTGCCAACTTGACCGGAATGCAAAGGGTTTTATCTCAGCTGATGAGTTTTTATCGGTTCCTGAGTTTGCTATGAATCCGCTTTCTCAGGTGTTTATCAATAACTGATGGAGAATACGTATTGAGTCCCTATGATGCTTCTGTTGTTACTTTGGTGATGCATGATAAGATGTATCTTAATATGAGAGCTTGACCTTGTGGTAATTTGCAGAGGCTGCTTAAGATGGTGGATAGTCTGAATTTTAAGGACTTTGTAGCTTTCTTGTCTGCATTTAGTGCTAAAGCTACTATGCAGCATAAAATCGAGTGTAAGTAGTGCTTTCCTCTTTATTAATTTTGAGCAGATTGTCTTGTGATCAAATAGAATTAGTCCTGCTTCTGATTTGTGTCCTTTCTCGGATTTCGCTTTCCAAACCTATGTTGAGTAAGAGGGAAAAAAAGGGAAAGACAGCGATGCTACAATAGTGTGGTTGATGAATTATAGGATCCAACAAATTATAAGAATCAGAGTAATTCAATCATACTCAGTTATATTGGGACCGATGCCTGTGTATATATAAAACATTATTCTTGTTGTTTCTGTTGGGAGTTTTTGAACAATTTTTATTCACTCCGAACAATTTGTGAAATATCTAGTTTCATCAATAAATCTGGTAATGTATGCACCCATAACAAGAAAGTTATGAGTTGTAGGTTTCCTTAATAAAGTCTGTAAAAATTTGGTCATAATGTTTTTGGGGAAAGAAGTACTATAAAGGGATAAAGAAAAGGTCTAAATAGATAGAATAAAACACTTCTGATATCAGAAAATATTTCAGTTAACTAGTTGAGGTGGTATAGGCATACATGAACAGCACAAGTTATTGAACAAAGCTATGCTTGCTGTACTTTTTGGTTGTTGTTGTTATGCAAGTCATTTTTGTTGCGTTCTTATTGTATGTCATTTTGCTACTGCCTTAGCGATTAAGGCCCAAAATTCATATTTGTCAATATATTTACAGAGATGTCTTGGCTTAAACTCTGATGGGAGTGGAAATGTTTAGTTGTAGTATTACTATTGCTCTTTTTCTCTTTGTCCAGTTATTTTCAGGGTATATGATTCAGATAGTAATGGAAAGGTGTCTTTCAATGACATATTAGAAGTTCTTCGGGATTTGTCTGGTTCATTCATGTCTGATGAGCAAAGAGAGGTATTAACAAGGATCCAACATTGTTCCTTTTTATTTCGTTTTGTTTCATCATTTGAAGTACTTGACATAGTAGAAAAAGAGATGAATTGCTCCTAGTAAACTGGAATGCCTTCATCTAAATTGTTGAACACTTTTTGAGCTTGTGCATTCAAGGTATTAAGACTTATTTCATGCTAATACGCTCGTTGTGTTGGCCTTCTGCAAAACAAGTAATGGATGCGTTTTGGATCCTATGTAATCTCTTTTGGTGCTTATGATCGAAGCCAAAGTTCTTGTGTACTTGACCATGCATGCATGGTCTGTACGCTAATGTCTCATGCTAGTTCAGAAATTTCATATATTTTTATGAAAGAGACAAATGGCCTGGAAAGAATTATGAAGTATGGTACACCAGAAAAGCTAGATAAGAAGGGAGGGTCTACCAGGTATATTAAGGTGATTGTCATTCTGATTACTTCCAGTGGTTAAGAAGTACAAAGTAATGGCAGAAATGGACAATGTTTAGGAACATGGAACTTCTAGATATGTGCTTGATGTGATGCCAACCAGTTGATATTGTTTGTGGCGGAGTGTTGTTTGATTATCTGTAGTGAATACGTAACATTCAGTTTAGAATTTACTGAAGCAGAACTTGACCCACGGTTTTTTGGTCTGCAGCAAGTACTGAGCCAAGTCTTGCAAGAAGCAGGTTACACAAAAGAATCTTATTTGATGTTGGATGACTTCATTAAGGTACTTATTCTTTAGATATGTGTAGTAACAATTGAAACCTCTGCAACATAGGAAAGAGTAAGTGTAGTATGTTAAAAAAGTCTTTTGGTTGTTGGATGTGTCAGTTTTGATTAGAATTGTGTTCTCTAAATCTTCAGTGATTTTGACATGGAAGAATGCTTTGTTAAGGCTATGGGCCTCACTGAAATAGTTAGTTCAAATGGGGCTCCTCTCCTTGCTTTCATGCATGTCGTTATTCTTTTCTCTGAATTAATTAGATTTATCGAACATGAGAGATGTAAGTTTGAGATTACTTGATAAGAGCTTCCAGATATTCTGTACTTTTGCACAGAAGTAATGAGTTGATATGGTCGTTTATGGTTGGTCTTGGTTATTTAAACTAAATCAATATAAGTTATGCCACATTAGGCTCTGAGAAACTGCTCACCGTCTTACGTTGTCCATTATCACTGAATAAAGAAAAATGTGGAGGTTGGATCATTTAACTAACCATCTGTAAGATGCCTCATTCTCATTTGAAGAACCATTTCTTGATGAAGGTACATCTTCAAAAATGAGATGGATTTGCATCGTAATGCTCATTTCTTTGAGTTTGTGATTACTGTTCCCACGTTAACCATCGTTGCTTCATATCTGTTACAGGTTCTTGGCAGTTCTGGCCTGAAACTGGAGGTTGAAGTTCCAGTTGACTAGTTTAGCTAGCCCTGCTCTGTTGCTATGTAGTTCAATGGACATGTGGACTGGATACTCAACTGCATCCTTGTAGAAAATTCATGTCAAATTGAAAAGCACACATGTATTAGTATACCTTTTTCGCTCGCAATTTTTTTTTATCAATGCTCTGAAATAATCGATCTGCAAATTAATTACACCAAAATTCCAATGGTGGGTCATCATTTTGTCATCCATAGCACTTTGCTCACTTAAAAAAGTCACTTTTATTCTTAATTCCCGGGCATGTTTTTAGACTCAGAGGTGCTGCTATTTGGGGTTTCCTCAATTGTGACCTAATATTTGATTCACAAGTTATGTTGGATGGCTTGAGATAGCATAGGAAATAAGCTTGAGGAGAGGTAGGTTCCGATGAATTATGCCACTTAAATTCTCTCTGTAGCTTTCATTTCTTTATCTCTCTACCTTAAAGAATATGAGTTTTCTGTGTCGTGTGGGGGGAGAGTAACTTTCTTAAAGGTTAAGGTTTCGTCTTTGAATAGTTTCAAAATTCAAAACTTTATTGCCGAAGCCTCGCATATGTGAAGCCAAAATCTGCCTACTAAAATCAACAATTACCCAAATTTAAAGCCGAAAAAATGCATATCCGTTCGCCTAGAAAAAAGATGACGCATGATATCCCTTCTACCAATAGCCGACTCTCTTCAACTTCCAGTTAAACTAGGCAGAAGCAGCCTACCAATAACAATGCGGACAATTAATATAAAGACAGTATTTTGCAAGTGCTCAGCAGTTTCCTTATTTCTCTCGCTCTCTCGCTGATGTCAACAATTGGGCAGTGCACGTGAACACTCGCAGACGAGTAAAAGAAACTTGTTCTCAACTTCTCCTGCCTTGGTACGCTCCGACAAATACTTGGCCATAACCCCTCCTTTTCCTTAAAACGAAAGCAAACGGTGGATGTTACTCTAAGGGAGTTTCAGTTCAGTGTGTTCTCTAACGCTGCAACTTTGTCAGGCAAGCAAACATCATTCACTGTCACTAATATTTGGTACAACGAACCTTTCTAGTTTCCCAGTCTGAGAATATCGAAGCACTTATTTTCCTTTGTATGCTCTACTGAAGCAGAAATTATAGATCGCCGAATCGCTTTCTAGTAGTAGTTCTGTGGAAAGTCTTTCTGAACTCTTTGCATTTGCAGTTGTTCAAGGACGTCTTTGGTATTCTTGGTTTGCATTCGTGAAATAAATATGTACCTGCTTGTTTGTTTTATGCAGACTCGGGAAAAAAAAAGTGTACTCACACAAACGTGTCCATACTTTGTGCAGGGCCAGGAGGGGAATGGATATCGCCTCCCTTGAGTTACAAATTTATAAGTCCCCAAAGGAGCTTTCAAGATTGAAGAATTTTGTGACTACAAGTAGTAAAAGGCTTATAACTAATGATGGACACAGAGTCAGAAACGAAATTTTGCTGGATTTCATCAGTGACATTGACAAGCTATGTTTTAAGGTTCATCCAATGACAGGGAGGGAGAAACTGCAAAACCAGTGCAATTTAGAAATGATTAGTTCAAGTGGTATAAAACTGTTGACAGATGCAACGGTTTCATCCCCAGAGAAAATTGTGAAGCCTCTGAGTTGTTCAAAAGGTAAGGTTTGCGTCAGTTCTTGCAAGGGGAAGGGAGTGTTGCAGGCTGGTATAGTTAAGCAGCTTAACGATCGACTGATGATCCTCGAAGAAGAAACTGAAACCATGAAGAAAGATATATTTGGGGCTCTGGAAGAAAGGAGAAAGCTGGTGAAGGAAATATACGAGCAGTTTCAGATTCTACAGCGTTGCCTTGGCCTCCGAAATCAAGTAAGAGGAGAAACAAGTGCTGACGATACTTTGATCGCAAACTCTTCAAAGGTAAAGTCTTTCCGCTCTGGTTCTATTTGTCCTAATGAGTAATTGATAGGAGTTTAGAGTTTGCTTAAATAGATTCTTCTGCGCTTGGGCTGATAAAAGAACCGTTTTTTAGCACATTCTGGTTAATGAAAGCCTCGATTTTTCTTTACTTCTAGTGCTGGCAAGCAGCAAGCTTTTTTCCGGTTGGTTTTTGGATAAGACTGAGTTCAACCTCCTAGAAAAACTTGAATTCTCTTCTGATGAATCAGTTGGTTTACGGTCAACACGTCCGAGTAAATGCATCTCGATCTTCACGTACCTTCCCTCTGCAAAACCACAAAGATAACCCCAGGCACCGGGGTAAAGAACCTCCTATGCTTAAATCAGCTTTTCTCTTATACGTATTTCATAGGTACTGCTGTAACGATTCTCAGCACTCGTATGCTTAGATTTTACATGTGTGGCTGTTGCATTGACGGTTTCATCATAAAGCATGTGGTGTATGAACAGGATGGAAGAACGGGGAGTGGGCTATCAGAAATTTTCTGCCACGAACCAAATCTGTCTCTTGTCACCAGAGATCGTACAGCTAACATGTTAGCATACCAAGAACCTGCTTAAGCACTGCGCACGGCTGCTCTCAGAATCATCTGAAATTTCACAGAAGTTGCTTAGATACCTAGTTCAGATTCCTTTGTGATATAAGCACATCACTGTATCAAAATGTCATTATGATTATTTACCCGCAGTTTCTGAGAAGAATATGTACCAAAGAATCAAATTTCTACATGTCATATGCACATCCATTAGGGAAGCAAGTGGCAATTTGTACACAAATAGGATATACAACAGTACAACACTATGGTCAGAAATGGTACCCCTACATATCTCAACGTGAGATTTTGCCAAAATAAATTCTCCCCTTGGGATGAGAAACCATCAAAGAGTGGTTATTGTGCTCCTTTCTTTGCTAGGGATCTGAAATTTTACTGTTCCTATGTCAGAATTAGTTTCCCATTGACATTACTTGGATAAGAGTAGTGATTCCAGACTGCCAAAAAAACAAGAAAGGAAAGTAGTGGATAACATAAACCAATATCGATACCTAGTGGTCCGCAAATTTGCAGAGTAGTAGGTTATTGAACGAACAGACAGATTTGAAAAAAGCTCTCCAAAGCCATGCACTTTTTGAGTGGGCTGGCAACTAAAGAGGCATAAAGAATTTGACCGT
The DNA here is from genome assembly GCA_963930655.1 of Myrica gale. Classification (NCBI taxonomy): domain Eukaryota; kingdom Viridiplantae; phylum Streptophyta; class Magnoliopsida; order Fagales; family Myricaceae; genus Myrica; species Myrica gale. The sequence goes on from OZ005601.1 coordinate 7,472,034, forward strand.
CTTTAGTCTTAAAATCTGTTACTGGTTGGAGGAAAGTGAGTAGTTTTAAAACAGTTCCAACAAAGGGCTGAGGGTTGTCTTGTGACATTTGATCCTTAGAAGACAGTTATTTAAGAGAATGAATATAACAACTATCTTAAAAGGCAGGCAGTTCCTGTAAAAGTATGAACATGGTTTTCAATTTGTGTCAACAGACTGAGCAAGAACATACGAGCCAAAGACAAATCTTACTTCTGCTTTTGGCAAACGGGCAAAAATACAAACATCTAAAGAGGACCCAAAATCTTTGCTTTTTTGTACTTCAATTATAAAGTATTTCATTGGTAGAAGCCTTTTTTTTTAATTTTTTTGGGCATAAATAGCATATGTATTGAGAATAGGATCAAGGAGATTTAAAAATCTCAGGAGGCTCTAAAAGGCGTACCAGACACTCCGAAGAGTCGACGGACCAAGAGCAAGCGGACCAAAAGACCCTACAAAGTCCTACAAGGGACGGATAAGCCACAGAAGGCAGCAAGCTATTATGCCTAAAAACAGAAAATAAACAACAGAAAAACCACCACAAGCCTCCTTAAACAGAGAGGCAAGCATAAAACACAGAATTAAAACTAAGCAAGTCCTAAACAGTGAGACAAGCCCAAACAGGCGAAAGCGTAACATAAGCCCCAGGAAAGACCGGGAAAACTCTGGCCAGAGCGGAACCGGCGGTGGCAGTGTGTGGTAAACGAAGGAGGATAGCCACAGTGGGATATGATAGGGTAGGAACCACACAGTCCACGCCGGGGGAGAAGAGCAAGATTCGGGTGACGAAAGGACAGACACACGCGGCCATGAGCATCGACGCGTCAGATCCACGCGGAGGATCAACACGCGCCGCTTGTTGGGTGCTGGAGAAGATGGGCTTCATAGCACTCTTCGTGCTGAGTCCAACCAGCCGACGCGTGCGTGTCAAAAGGAGACGGGAACCACCGAGCGCCGCTTGAAAGTCACTTGCAAGGAAAAACAAAAAACCACCAAATCAAACAACAGCCGACCGGACCAGAGAGAAGGAGATGAGAGAGGGAAGAGGTGGAGGGGAAAAGAAAAAAGGAAGAGGGGGATGAAGGAGTCGGAACTCCCTCCTCTTCCATAAGAACGCTTGATGTTGGGGGTAAGCACTAGGCAGAGAGCTTTTTTGTGTGTCGTGCCTGTTTTTTTTAATTGTTTTGTAAGGAGAACCACCATGATTATTATATGCATTATATAATGAACAAAAAAACTAGTTCAAGCTCAAAGGAACAAGTAGCAATACAATGATTAGGCCGAGGAACAAATCTTTTATATGATCCTCCATTGTTTTGCTCGTAAAAAATCCCGCAACATGGAAACCTTACAAGTAAAAGCTATACTTTACTTTTTCGCTTTTTTGGCTTCAGAAACAGAGGAAATTGCTATTAGTGTTCTTACTACACGTATCACTGGCCAGGCTCTTTAAGAATTTACCTGGAACACGTGGGTGGACACATCATTGGATGTTCAGGAACAACAATCGCACCTGATGTTGAGGATAACCCCGAAAAATAGGGATCAGTACTTTTAAAGAGGTCTTGCCAACTGCCAAATTCATTCAACAAAACCCAGTTTAATTCTTTTCGCGAATCATGATGCAAATCATGGATGTTGGAGCTCGACAATGACAGCTGGATGCTCTCCATGAACAACAGTTGGTGCTGGTGAAAATCTTCACCATTCGGTTTATTATCAGAAAACATGAAACTATAGTGAAGAAAATATTAGCAAGGGCAGAAAGTACCAAGCTGGCAATGCCCATTACCGCCCACAGCACTTCAAGTGGTTCTGGACCCCATGGATAATATATGCCAACTTTTCTATGGAATATATGACAAGGTAGAGGCAAGTACAGGCCAAAAATGTACTAAAGAAAAATATGAGTGCTAGTATGGGTATTTTACCTATGTCACACACTGCCATTTTCTCAGGTGAATAAAGTAGATAGCTTGGTAGCTAGGCGGATTGAGAGAAGTAATGGGAAAATACAGAGAGAAAGAGAGGGATTTGGAAAGATCGTAGGTCTAAACATATTAATTATATGCACGGATGAGATGGAAAAGGCTCCCAACATGTAAACACAGAGGAAAGTCCTTGCCAAAAACTCCTTCCTTCCACAAGTTAAGTTATGATTGGATAATACGCATTAAAGTTACAATGAAAGGCGCCTTGAGACGTCACTTCTGAATTTCTTAATGCACTTCTAAGATGCCACAATGGTTAAATAAGATTGGCCACGGCCTTTGCCCTTCTCTGAAGGGAGGAGTTAGATAAGATTGGCCTTTTGATGTCCAAATGGTTAAGTTGTAAAGGTAATGAAAGATGACAGAGATATTTTGTGACCATTTAAGTGTCACTAAGACAATTTTTTCATCTTTTATTTTTTGTCCAGGCGAGAGAATTTCTTCATCTGAGTACATCACCTATTGACATAAGAGCAGAAAATTCATTCCTATTCCACTTGCTCAGTTACAAGGTACAAAAAACATACATGACATATTGGCTATCAGAGTGAAGAACATTTATATGCCTATAAGGCGTTGTAGGATCACATCTCCCCCCTGTAACCACCAGATCCAAAGTAATCTCTTCTGGAGCTGGAAATAGCCATGCTTTTTTGATGTTCTAATTTTGGACAATCCCGAATGCGATGACCGAGCCCACCACAAAATGCACAGCCCTTGACCCCACTAGCACTGGCAATTGCTTCCACGTCTTCCATTGGATCATTTAGCTCAGCCAAGACTGGTGGAATCCTCTGTTTTGCTTCTTGCAATAGGTGTTTCAAATCCAGAAGTGTTGTCTCACTCTGATTCTTGTTTATAAATGTTGTTGCTATTCCTGTCTTGCCGCATCTGCCAGTTCGTCCAATCCTGTGAACATAGTTTTCAATCTCTGCAGGCATGTCATAATTAATAACGTGTTGAATATCAGGAAAATCCAACCCCTTTGAGGCAACATCAGTAGCGACTAAGACATCTTTCTTTCCTGCCTTAAAGGAGGAAATGGCATACTCTCTCTCTTCCTGGTCCTTTCCTCCATGAATGGATACAGCTTCGACTCCTTTCAAGAGGAGGTATTCATGAATGTCATCCACATCAGCCTTGTTCTCGCAGAATATTAAAACAGGAGGCGGGGTTTTTTGCAGACATTCAAGAAGGTAGACGATCTTGGCCTCTTGCTTCACATACTCGACTTCCTGAATAACATCAAGATTTGCTGCTCCTGCTCTTCCCACATTAACAGTAACAGGTTTTACCAGAGCACTTCTGGCAAAGTTCTGAATCTTGGTGGGCATTGTGGCTGAAAATAAGAGAGTTTGCCGTTGGGCTTTAAAGTGATCGAAAACTTCTCTTATATCATCTTCAAAGCCCAAATCGACCAATCTATCTGCCTCATCCAAAGTAAGATACCTAGAGAAGAAGCAGTAGCGTATATAATTCAGTAATCGAGATTGACATAAAAGTAACTGCTGACAAAACATTTTTGAAAGCAACTTGGTTCACAAAAACATTTTACAGTACATGCAGCCTTGCAGGTATTCACTTGTTGCCAGGGAAATATGAATATCTTCAGTGGTCAAAATTTGAAAATCGCAAAAACAGAAAGTGGCTATATTGATGAGAAGACAAGTGAGAATGGCATCAATCCAAGGAAAAAGAAGCAACAAAAAGTGTCTATATTGATGAGAAAACAAGTGAGAAGGGCATCAATCCAAGGAAAAAAAGTGTTTTGAAAAAAAAGGGAATGGAATATCAAGTGACAGTAATGCCAGTAGATATCGAGATTTATAATTAGTTTCAGAAAGGTATTAGCCAACCCCCAACTTTGTCTCCGAAGAGAAAAAAATGACCATATCAAGACAAACCAAGAGAAATACTGCAATGAGGGACTTTCTATTAACCTAAAAATTTCATGTGGGATAGATAAGAACAACAGATTTAGCATTTCTGGAAGACAAAGAAGACAATCTACACAAGTCCCATCAAGGGGAGGAAAGAGAATGAGTATGTTGACCTACTAGTTTGATACCAGATAGGTCTAATGGAGAGAAGCAAATATCAATAAAAATGCGTGAAGAATTATATACCTGCAATTGTCAAGACACATTTTTTTCTTTGCCAACATATCCTTCAGCCTCCCAGGAGTTGCAACAACAATATGAACACCCTTCTTCACAACATCTAACTGTATTCTCATATCCACCCCTCCTATACAGAGCAATGGCCTCAGCTCTGGATAACCAGCTTCTCTCATGGGAGTCAGAAACTCTTCCACTACTTCATAAGTCTGCCTGGCAAGCTCTCTTGATGGACATATAATCAAACCAAATGGCCCTTCTCCTGGAACAATAGGCATCATAATCTCCTCCTGCAGTGCCACCATTATCATTGGCAGCACAAAGACCAATGTCTTGCCTGAGCCTGTAAACGCAATACCAATCATATCCCTGCCAGATAAAATCACAGGAAGACCTTGCACCTGAATAGGAGTCGGACGGATAATTCCCTTTGCCTTCAGCTTCTTCAAAATTGGTTCCGGAAACCTCATATCCTTAAAATCCTTAATTGGGTGGGGAATGTCCTCACCATCAACTATTATGTGCCACTGCTTCCAAATCGCATCACATTCCTTTTTCGACATCCTTCTGATTGGCAATGGTGGCTTCCATCCTGTAAACAAAGGCTCTGTATAAGTAATCCCTTTTGCTAGTTCACGAACAGACATTAACGTCTTCCGATCCGATAAGTGCTCAATCATTTCCTTCTCTTGTTCCAAAATCTGCTGTGTTGGACTAATCTCGGGTTGCTCTCGCTTCAGCTGTGATGCTTTTACAAGAAGGCTTGGTTTGGCCTCAGCGAGTTTTGCTTTCTCCAACTCTTCTTCAAGGGCAGTAGACTTCCCCTTTCGCTGAAGAATCTTCTGTGCTTCCATGGCTCTACGTTTCGCTACGGGAACATACTCAACATAATCATCTTCTTCTTCCATGTTTTCGGTTCTTGTTCCACGTATATTTTTAAGAGTCGCGGAAATTTCAATGCCTGTTACACAAAAAGACAAATGGATTGCCCAAAGTCAGTTATCTAAATACATTGAAGTTTCATAATGAAACTGTATTTTACTTCTGAGTTAGTTTTACGAGTACAGCACCAATGCAGCGTACTACAATATATTTGTTACTGCACATTTAATACTCTGAACGAAGAAGTAGTAGAGTTGAAACAGTTTATCAAAACAAACAGGCAACAAAGAAGGGTTATACCAAAAACTGTTCAACGAATGCACAAATAAAGACAAAACAGTAATCCAAACGCAGTTTGCAGAGTTCAGGCAACTTTACATGGAAAACCCTTACTGGAATCAAATTTCGTACTTGCACATCAGCAAAGGAACTCCTTTTAACCTACGAGAATAGAGGACATACATGAGTTTGAGTTCACCCAAAAACATTTCTTTGGTCAACTCTACCAAGATTTCTAGACCGTTTTTCCTAACCCCCAGACGACAAGCATTCAAATTTTCTAGTTTGTACTTCCTTTCTCTCATTTAGAAAAAAAAAAAAAAAGTACTTCCTTTCTCTCACTTCTCAGATGCCAATCAGCATAGTAAAACCGCCATAGCCAGAGCGCCAAAAATCTCAAATTCGATGAGTCTCAAGGCAAAAGCCTTGAACCAAACTGAAGATAAAGCTAATTCCTTTTTCTTTTCGCTCTCTCTCCTTTTCTGGAGTCTATTAGCGCGTGATTTCATAAATCCTACATAACGAAAAACCAAATAATAATAATAATAACATCCTTAGAAACCAAATAGCTCAGCTAATTTACCAAATATCAGTTAGCCAATGCAAACAAGTGGTTATGAATTTGTGCTAAGAGAATGAGCTCGAGATCTCAATAGAATAGGGAATGAAAACCTCACAGATCTGGTGGCCGCGGTGTATGTAGACTGAACCCGGCACTGACAGTAGCAACGGCGGTCGGGCTGATTTGATTCGAGAGCGCTAAAGAGGGTAAGGACAGGAATTTTTTTTTTCCCTTTCGCCGAGGAAAAAGGAACATAGAAACGTAATGGGGAAGAGAAACCACCCGACCCGACTTCGTACAAATGGGTTTCTGCTTTGGGTTAAATTTTGACCTACAATCGGTTCAACCCCGTTTCGTAGGTCTCCTTTCTAATTAAAATAAATAAATAAAAAATCAGCTACAAAAAACCTGCGTGTTAAACAAAAAAACAAGAAAGGGAAAAGAAGAAGAAGAAAGATGGGAAAAAAATATGGTCGTTTCGTCCTTAATCCTCTATGCCTTTATCTTATCATCTCCAGCGCTGGGTTTTCCACACCTTGAGAGTGCAGACCGCTGCTAATTTTCTGTATTCCCCCTCGCCCTCCATTTGGATGCTGAGAAAACAAGCGAGAACATCACAAAATGAGCCTCTGACTCCTTTCCTGCATTTTCTCAGCAACCAAACAACACCCATTAAAACTATGGAAGTAGAGGTCAAGCTCCGGCTTCCAGGCTCCGCCTCCCACCAAAAGCTCTCCTCCCTCCTCTCCCCCTTCCACACCAAAACCCTCATCCAAGAAAACGTTTTCTTCGATGGCTCCAACTGCGAGCTCTCCTCCAACCTCGCGGTCCTCCGCGTCCGTTTCTCCAACCTCAACGACAGCAACACCAACACTAATCCCCAGTCTGTCCTCTCCCTCAAGGCCAAACCAATTATTTCGGACGGCATCAGCCGCGTGGAAGAGGTCGAAGAGCCCTTGGACCCCATCCTCGCCCGCGCTTGCATCGCCGAGCCCTGGCGCCTCTTGTCGGTGGATTCGTCGTCGATAATTCGTAGAGTGAAGGAAGATTTCAGGCTCGGAGACAGAGACAAAGGGCTCGTGTGCTTGGGCGGGTTCAGAAACGTGAGGGCGGTGTATGATTGGCAAGGTTTGAAGCTTGAGGTCGACGAGACGAACTATGATTTCGGAACTTGTTACGAGGTTGAATGCGAGAGCAGCGACCCGGAGAGGGATAAGAAGTTGATCGAGCGGCTATTGGAGGAGAATGGGATTGATTTTTCGTACTCGGAGAGCTCCAAGTTCGCGATTTTCCTGTCCCGAAAATTGCCGTCGTAAGATTTCACTTTCAAATTGAACTGAATTTTGCGCCGTAGCAATGTGATGCGGTAGAAATCAATATGGCGACTAGCGAGAGACTTGATTTTTCCTCTTATCAATTTTGCGATGTCCCGATACTCCTGATAGTGCCCATTCACTCTGATGCTTGGACTTTGGAGGATGAAATAATTGGTTCAAAGAGAACCGAGATTTTTCCAACTTGAGGAACGATTATCTGGTCTTAATTTTGCTTTTTTCTTTTTGCTAATTTTTCTGTGCTGGCTTGATTTTAGCTTGATTTGCCGATTTCTCTGCGGAAACCTCTGGCCTGGAAAGTGAAGCAGATGTTCTCCCCATATCTGGATAAAGAAGCATTCCACCAACATCGTTTCCGCTTCTTAATTTTTATTGTTTATGCCATAACATTGGCTCAGCCAAGGTTCTAACTTTCTAATCTTCTATCAGAAGATTGTAATACTTGTTATTAATTTTGCAAATGGAGTACAATTAGGGCTTGTTTGGGAAACGGTTTTCGGTTTCGGTTTAGGTTTAGGTTTTGATTTTAAATTTTACATTTTAAATTATATTAAAATATTGTGTTGCTGTAAGGTTTTGTTCGTTTGAAAAAAAACAAAAAATAAAAACTGTACAGTAGCTCGGAATCGGGAGCCACCCGTTGTGAGGGAGCCCAACGTCGGGGTGGCTCCCTGCCACCCTTTCTCAGGGGAGCCGTCGGGATGGCTCGCGGCCACCCCGGGGCCCTGTAGCCTACACTTGGGCTCCCTCGCAGTGGTGGCCTGGGCTCCCCGTCGCTGGGTGGCTCCCGTTCCACTGTACAATTTTTTTTAAAACTCAAAATTTTACTCAACCAAATAAAATCTTACCACAAAAATAATATTTTAATATAATTTAAAATCAAAACCTAAACCTAAACCGTTTCTCAAACAAGCCCATAAGGACCTATAACGAGAGTTGGGTTATGCTTGTTGCCCTTCTTCCCAAACAAATTAAAATAATATAAAATAAAATAATATTGGCTTTTGAGGTGAGATATTAAGGAATGTTTGTTTACAGAAATTTTGTGCAATATTCTCAAAATTTTATAAATCTTTTGAATGTTGAAATTTATTGGGATTTGAGAAAATTTGAAATGTATGTATAAAAATTAAAAAATTTAAAATGTTTATTTTATTAGAAATTTTAAAAATCAAAATTTTGGACAAACAAACATGTCCTACATATAAATTGAGATAGAAAAGGAATTTTGTTGTAAATGGATGGGAAGGAAAGTTAAAAAGATTTGTACCAGATGGGCCAAACGAATATGACGTTACACCGTTTTCCAAGCCCAAACGGGCCAAATAAACTCAACTTATAAAGGTTTAAGTGGGCCCAATCCAGAAGCTGAAGAAAAACTGGAAATGTACCACAGCCCAAGCGATTCTGTCATTGACTCATTGCGATGCCATGCCGTTCGGTCCTGGGTAATGTTCGTTTCCTTCTTTTTTTTGTTGGATTTGAATTCAAAATGCATCATGTTCGGCTAAGTTGAGAAAAAAGAAAGGATTCATAATTTTTTTTTCCTTTTTTGCCCTGAAAAAGTTGATATTGAATGACTAAAACACTTTCCACCACAACCTAACAACTAAAAACAACAAAGGGCAAATTTGAAATTTTTAAAACTTGTGCCTGCAGCCGGCCTAACATGTCTCCTGACATGTCCCCCTTATTTTTTGCGCCAGGCTCGACGGCTTTATTGTCGGTTTATGATTTATTTCGCTTTTTTTTAAAAAAATTATTATTTTAATACAAATAATAATAAATTCAAAAAACAAAAAAACTATAAACATCATCATTCATTTTTTTACACCTCACCAACTTCTACACAAACACCAACACAACTTTAATATCACCTAAAAATTCACAAAATTCTTTAAATCCTACAAAAACCTTCAAAACGAACATCACTCTGGCCTTTGATGAGTTTGATAATTTAATTTTTGAGGTTTATATAAAGATATATAATTTGATTGGAAAGCACCATTTCATAATTCCCAAATTACCACTTCAAGTGAGGATCACCAAGTAGCACTTATTTCTATTGGGTAATGACCCATACAAGGAGTCGATGGGCAAATCTAACCCAAAAGGCATATATATATTACCACTTCAAGTGAGGATCACCAAGTAGCACTTCTTCCTAATTTTGAAGAGCTTGATTACCATTTTGTAAGCGTCCATTTGAATGCACATTTTGCCTTTTGATTGTTACTTGCACACGTAAATTTTATCAGTGTACTATATTTATGTTGGAAAATTTAACCTTTGTATATTATATAATATCCATTTATTTCATACCATTCAACAATATTCCTTTATTTTTTGGACCCACTTATTCTGATATATACTTTGATCTAATATGTCGCGAAGACAGTGAGGGTTAAAATCACTTTACCAACCAGTATAAATTCAAAAAATTTGGTAAATCTTAATAAAATAAAATTAATGTTAATGACTATTTGTTTATATAATTATCCTTTAAATAAATAAGGCACCTAGTATGGTTGCATTTGGACCCTATAAATTGTGTGATTCTATTCTGATTCAGGAAAATACAATACTTGAAGATAGGAAAAAGGGTTTTGGAAGGAAAACAATATCATGAGGATCAGGTTTGTACGGACGATGATAGTTGTTTTCATAATTGTTTCAGTTGCAGAGGGAGCTTATCACAATCGCCATCCCATTCTACTCAACTCTCCGTCTTCCTATCGTCTTCTTTTCTCCAATACGGGACACGATCTTCACTGTTTTAAGGATTGCGTTAAGAGAGAGAAGTCAAAAAGAAAGAAAAGTGCTAGAAATAACACTAAATGCCACAAAACATGCGTAGCAGAAGAATGCATCAAACCTGAGTCTGACCCTCTTTGCAGTCAAGGTCGTCATGCAAACTTCACGAGCACCAAGTTTGGATATGGTTTTAACTCCTCTCTTTCTCTAAATCTTTTGTTTTGTTTTTAATTTTTATGAATAATATTATACAATTTACATATATAAGGAATGGGATGAAGTTGGAATCCGGTAAATGACACAATTATTTATAAAATGGTTTAATTACTTACACAATTTTTGTGGTGTTGACTCAACAAATCAATCTTTAAGGTATAACTTTGAACGAACAAGAACGTCATGAGTTTGGAATTGAGATGTCCATTTTTGTAGTCCGATAGCCTATTCCAAATTTTGTTTTCATTAATGAGTTAAGTTTTGGTAGGCGAAAAGACTATTATGATTAAAAAATAGACAAAAAAGATTGACTGACTCATTCAAAATTATACTTCAAGTACTGATTTGTTAAAAGTGAATACCACGTAAATTGTAACAGTAATTAAGCCTTTGTAAATACACATTCTTTTTTTGTGAAAAAATCTTATATATTATTGTTTTCAAATTTGCAGGTGTCAACAAAAATCGGTGGTTATGTTAAGATCAGCTGCTACAGCGACCACGAAAATACGCTTTAACGTACATTTTGTTGGCGGTTGTAAGTTTAAAAACCCTCTATTTGTGTTAATTATGAATATAAGGAAACGATTGAGATGCAGAAATGCTCGCACGTTAAAATAATTAGTAATTATGATGTGTACATTATTATTGTATCCATGAGCCGTGGCATGCACGCAGCTATTTTAGCATTAATCTATTTCATTTCTTGGACCCTATTTTACGGGGTAAAGAAGTAATCATGCTAGCAATTGCTCAACGAGAACTAAATAATCCCAAAAAATTAAACATGTCCATTAATCTACATATATAGAAAATTTAATTTCAATAATAGCCGAGGAAAAATTTCTGAAGTAAAATGTTCGATGAATCCCACATTTGAGTTTGAGTAACAATGTAAACTTTAGTTGAACGAGAGCAGACTCAAAATGTACAACACCTTCTGGCTTCTGTTAGCGTTACAGTAAACAGGATTTAAAACCCTCTTCTAATTCCTGCGCGTCCAAGTTCTTCCCTATGAAGACAATTTTGTTCGTCCTCGGTTCTTCTGGGCCCCACATCCGATCAGGTGAACCTTGGAATATGTCATGGACTCCCTGTAACATGAGAAGGAATAATTAGGGAGAAGCCCAGAGGAAGAAGTTGATTCTTTACTCAGATGTTTGTTGAAGATAATTTGGAGGTCGACTGTGGTCTCTTATGACCAAGCATTCAGCATGTGAATAAAGATGAAAGAATAAATTGGAAAAATAATTTTTTCAAGGTACAGATTGACATAATCACGCAATAAAGCCTTGAGCAATATCTTTAAAACTCACCTGAAAAACGAATCTTTCATCCATGCCCTGAACAGATAGAAGTCCCTTCATCCGATATATGTCTTCACTGCGTTCCAACAATAATGTACCGAGCCAGATGTTAGCCTGCGAAAACGAGTGAATAGTCATCAGTTCAAACTGTCAGTTACTAACCATCTCCAGACTGGTAAATTATATGATAGTAAGAACATAGGTCTTCAATGAACTAGGTAGAAAAATGCTCCTGTGTGATTAATAAGTTTTCTGGTCAGAGAGATAGAGAGAGATCTGACCTTCTCAAGATCTAGGTCCCCTTCACAAACTATGCTGACAGAAGAAACACCAGGATCATGAATGTGGTCATGAGAGTGGTGACCATCATGATGTTCTGCATATTCAGTATGGAAGCACTGTTAGTTATGTTGTTGCAATACCTTAAGCAGGAAAAAGTAGAAAGTAGTGATTTTTTTCCCGCATTAATAAGCAGAGAGATTCGAGTACAGGAGAAAAAGCATTACAACAACACATCACATAATAAAGTAACAGCGTGTTGTACATTTTGATCTCCATCGATGATCGTGGCATTAAAAGACATGATCAGACGTCTCCACAGATTGAAGCAGGAAAGTCCTAGAGAGGGTACACAAATGACAAATGTGTGGGTCGGTGAGCAAGATACAGAAAGGGAGAGATGGGTAGGATGACTACTACATAGAATGGCAACTTCCCCAGAGTCATGGTCATTTTGGACATCTACCTCTCTCTACCAATCGTTGGACACACAGTTCACCAGGGTCAGTAACTATCAACTGCAACAATTGTTGACACTAATTGTTAAATCTGCAGTTAATGGTCATCCCAAATTACTTGTAGAACGTTTGCTTATAGTCAATGAGGAGAGTAGTTTGCCTATCATTAAAACAAAACAAACACCAAGAAAGGCCAACAACAGCTCTTGTTTCATGACAAGGAAACAACGAGAAGTCGGAATATCACCATCATCACATGCCAAAAATTGGCAGAAAGCAGCTACTTGTGGAACAATGCATCCATTGCTGAGACACAAGATCAAGCCATACAAAAAGAAAAGGATGTGCATGATAGGTCAATAAGTGGTCTTATTTGCCTACAAACAAACAACAGTTATCGGACAACCCATTAATGCATGGTACAAATTGCTATTAATAACGAAGAAAAAAAAACATTTTCTATACATACAAAAGTCATTGACTGCTTAATAAAGTTACCGTGCTCATGTTCATGACCGTGATCATGATGATGATGGTCGTGATTATGATCATGGTCATGATCTTCCTTTGCACCTTCAGCACTGACAACACTCTCAATCCTGGCAAGATTACAGCATTATTAACCCACAACCCCAAAATCACCAGATGCTGGCTCAAGCAGGGGGACAGCAAAGAACAACATTCAAACAAAACAGCAAAGCAGATATGACAAATAACAGTAGATAATCATGAAAAACAATAATTTTAAAAGGATGCTAAACAATTATGCACAAAAAATAAACACTGAAACTTAAGGATAACAATGTGAACAACCGAGTATTCTACCGGAAGTGTGGCAACAGAGATAGTCTACACATATGAGATGCACAAATATACTAAATTTGACATGCCCTGATGGGCAACTTGGGATGGTGATACCTGAGTAGAATGATAGATCTATATCAGGATACAGGTATAGAGAAACATGCAGCAATCTAAGGCTCAGATCTTCTTTTGTAAAAGATGGAATTATTTAGACCCTGAGGTAGATGAAAGATTACCTCTCCAAATCAAAGCCTCCAATCCCAAGAATGTAATCCAAATCAACTTTTCCAAACTCTGTCTGCTTTAAATGAGCCATGCGATTTATTTTCTATTCTCAGACACAAAACATGAACATCACTTGAATACTTCAATTGTATAAATTGCTACGAAACTAAAGGAGATTTGAAAGTTTCGAAAAATTGTACTATTAAGAATCATAATAGAAAAGAAGGGGCATGCTACTAACCCTTATCCGCTGGATCAAGGATGCAGTTTCTAATTCACCAACAAGATCAGTCTAGAGGCAATGAGGATAAGCATATCAGTAAGAGAAAATTATATTCTGATATAAAACTTTCAGCATAAATCCTAGAACTATTTTCTGATATCCCCAGCATCACCAATAGAGGAAGTACCCATAGTTGAGACCATCAATACCAAACATTGTCACGTCTAAGACAATAGTTAAACAGGCTCAATACCTAAGAAAACCTCAAAGCATGTAGATTTCCAAAGTATTCTTTTGCATGAAAGTACTCTAATTCAGATTTCATAAACTATCAGAATTTCGCATGTAATCTTCAGGTGAACCTTTTGTACACATCCTAATATACTTAAGGTCTCTCCTTTTATCTATCATTACTTTAACAAAATATTTAAAAATGATTTTTTTTATAAGTAAGACAATCTTATTAAAAGGGAAAAACAAAGATACAAAGCAACAGAGTCAACAGTACAAATGACTATACTGAAAACCCCAAACACAAGCAAACTAGAAAGCTAAGAAAATTTGGAAAACCCGAAAAAGGAGAACCCAACATCAAAAGTCGTAGAACCCAACATAAAAATGATGAAGTTATATGTTCATTATACAGTCAGAATGTGGTCATTTCACATACCTTATTCACAATTATACGGTCAGCATAAGCAATTTGTTCTATGGCCTCATTGACTACTCCTTTTGGCTTAACTTCATCCAGGTGAAAGCCAGCATGTTTAGCATCAACCAATGTAACAACACCATCCAACTTGACATCATTAAAAACCTGATCCTCGGCATAGAATGTTTGAATGATAGGTGCCGGGTTTGCCAATCCTGCAGAGTTGCTCACAGATCTCATCAAGTATTCCAAAGGAGTTTAAAGAAGAAGGAGATAAACATATAATTCATATTGCATGTGTAAGACTTTTATCTGAAGCAATCTCACTACCTGTTGTCTCTATTACTATATGATCGAATTTTCCTTTCTTCTTATTCACCAATTCGGAGATCATCCTCACAAGATCACCCCTTACAGTGCAACAAAGGCAACCATTATTCAACATGACGATATCTTCAGCCCCAGTAGTTTTTGCAGCTACTAAAGAACCATCGATGTCTACTTCACCAAACTGCAGATTTGAGAAAAGAAAAACATAATACAGCATACAAAAATACCTCTAACTATCTATATTAGCGTGGGGATAGGAGGAATTAACCTCATACCTCATTCTCTATTACTGCAATACGCTTCCCATGCTCCGCAGTCAAGATATGGTTAAGTAATGTTGTCTGCTCGGTTAACATAAAAGCATAGCAACATAAGTACTTATACTCAAAGAAGAAACAGAGTTGAAAGTGTAATCTGCATGAGCACTATGTTAGCTCTACTTTTATACATGCTTTTTTTTTATGAATACTTTTATACATGCTCCAGTAAACCACTGGTTGAACCCTCCATCACTTCCTTAAGGGGAGAGGACGTGTGATCTGGGCTACGCTCATTGCCAATTTTTACTATGCCTTATTTGTCCCATATGAATTTGCTAGAAAGCCCGGTAACTCATTAGTATATGCAATGGTGTCATCGCAACTCTACTTAACAAGGCTTGCACAAATCAACAAACAAAAATTTTCATCTCCGCGATTTGGTATTTGAATAATAATTTACCTCTAACATCCGTTTCCAACGCCCTTCTGAAAAAATCCAGTGTCTTACAAAATCATAAGCTATTTCCTATTTTAATCGTTACTTTTCCAAGTCACAATTCTCTCACGTAATAAATCGTACAAGTTTAAAAAATATTTGAACAGAATTATGTCATCTAAGCATTTTTAGTTTGGGAAACTAAATTAAGCATATTTCAGATACTTGCATTGTGTTGGAAGGAAAAACAATTGGAAGTAAATGACTGAAAACTGGATCGATACACTAAACTAGGTACAAAATTCCGCAAAACGCAATGAATTGGAGAGAAAAGACAGAAAAGACAGAAAAGTAGGTGTATTTATGCACGCACGTACCTTTCCAGAGCCTAGGAACCCCGTAATTATGGTAGCAGGAACCCGATCATCGGGCGGAATCTTGGTGGAGACATCGGAGCCTTCGCTCTGTGGCGTCGTGGTGGCAGAGGCGGAGGCAGCCACCGTTAACCGGCGCGAGCAGACTTTCGGCTTAGAGAAATCGACAGCGATGAATCGGGAGTGAAACGATGACGTGGTGAAGCGTAAGGACCGGGCTTGTGGGGTCGCTGGAGATAGTAGGAACGGGAGGACGGTGGCTTGGACCCGGGAGAGTGGGGTCCGGTGGCGAGCGGTGAGGGTAGGGAAGGTAGTGGCTAGGTCCGCGGTTATTGAAGCCATGGTCGTTCAAGACGGTGAGGTGCGTTTTGGGGTTTAAGATTTTGATAGGGAGAGTGAGAGGGTTTATCCGTCGGCCAGGAAATGAATGGCTTGTCTTACCCCAATTATTTAGGTTCAATAATAAAAAATTATAATATAATTTTTTTTATTATAATATTTATTAAAAAATTTCTTTTTTTTTTAATTTTTTTTTAATTTTCGTAATATATCTTTAGTTTATAATATTTTTCAAATTTTAATATCCAATATATCCACACTCAAAAATCTCTGAAATTATATCAATATGCACTTTTAAACTGTGTAAACTGCAGAAGGGAGCTCAGGGAATTACAAACAAAAAACTCTTAGCTCTTTTTTGGGTCGGAATTGGTCAGCGGACAAACAGGCGAATGATAGGGTTTGATGCGTTGCAGGACAAATTATTATTTTTATTATATTACATTTATCAATTTTAAATATTTTTTATAAAATTAATTTTTAATCTCTTTAAAATGATAGTTTTATTTATAAAAACTTATAGAGATAAAATTATTATTTCATTTTAAAAAAAAAATATTTTCATTAAAATGAATACAATATTTTTAACATTCTAAAATCATCAGGTATAAAGTGAAAAAAACAATAATTTAATATAAAATCTCAACACAGGATCAAAGTGTATATGAAACTTATCATTTTTATCTTAATGTAATTCACGATATTTTCCCTTGAAATATTTTTCAAATTTTCTGGTTAATTTTGGAAAAATATTTTTTATTAGTGTTTATTTAGTTATTTATTTTTAAAGACTTGATGAGCTTTCCCCGTTATATAAATTTGTACGCACACAAATGTGCTCTTAAACAAATCTTAGTAACGAAGATAAACTTTTGTTTGTTTAAAGCTCGATGGATCAAATCTAACCAGAAAAACAATGCATGCAAAATTTCGGAGCTAAAAGTACAAGTTTTAAGACTGCGTTTGCGTCCTAAAATTTTACACACTCTAAAATTTTAACACAATAAAAAATTACAATATAATTTCTCTCTCCCCCATCAAATCACTACTATTCACTACAAAAAATATAAAAAATTACCTCTCTTCACTTTTTCACTAAACCCAATACCTAAAATTTTAACAACACTAAAATTTTACAACACAAACACACCTAGTACTAGTCTTACAAAATAATTTTGACAAACACAAAATATTTTGAAGCCTATTATGGAAGTCAGCATTAAATACAATTCTGCCAAAAAAGAAATCGGATTCTAAGCTAGTTTTTATTTGGATACAATTTCTTTAAGCGATGTTGTTATTTGAATGGGAAAAGGGAAATATGCAACTTCAAACCATTCATAATTGTGTTGAAACCTTTGTATTAAACTTACACTTCCATCCTAATCGATTCCAGATTAAGAACTAAACATTTCACCTACTTAAAACGGAGCTTGTTTTAAATTCCATAGATTGTAGTTAAGAATTTAAAATTATTATCTGAATTATTATTAAATTTTTAAAAGCTACCTAAATTATTAAAATTGACTAATTACTAGTTGTTTTTAAGTCAAGTTTGTAAAATCACTCCATCCTTACAAAATTGATGATATAACACATTAAAATACACATTAATATATTTTGGGGAAACAAACACTCCCTAAATGACATAAAAATTCAGTATTTTGTATTATTTTTAGTAAAATTTTAAAAAGACAAATCACAGATCCACTACGTGATGTTCGTTTGGGAGAAATTTATAGAAACACAGGTGCTCGAAGATACAAAAGGTTCTAAAATTTTCTCCAATTTGGGGATTTTTGAAACACTTCGTGATTTTAGATGTCGTCCACTAAGCGTTACCTTCCATTTTAGCTGTCGAGTTCGAAGGAGGCCATTAAATGATGTGGCAAAGGAAAGGGACGTGGCACGCGACATGACATGCGGACGTGGCAGTATTGAGTCCAAATATCACCGACGTGGAAGTCTAAGAACGTGGCAAACATTGATTGGGTGGGTGGGATGACTTAGAGTGGGCTTCGTTAAGTCCATTAACGACATTGGGTCGGGTGATCTTTCGTAACTATATGAGAAACCCAGTGGGCCTTTTAATTTTTTTTGAAACTTAGTGATGTTTTTAAAAATGGACTAAAACCTAGTGGGTTATTTGTAATTTTCCCATATAAAAATAAGATGTAAATTATAAAAAAATAAATAAATCCTAACTAGGGTGTTGTTTGAGTGTGAAAATTTTGGGTATTGGGGCTTGTGAAATATCATTGTTTGTGAAAAAATTATGGGAGTTGGTGAAAAAGTGAAGAGATAGAAGATTTTTAATAAATATTATAATAAAAAATTTATTTGATCAATTTTTAATATTAACCCGAAATAATTGGCCAGGTTCAAACAAGTGCTAGATATACCATTATTGGTGTGTTTGCATGATAAAATTTTACTATTCCTAAAATTTTAACACAATAAAAAATTACAATATAATCTATCTCTTCATCACATCATTACTTTTTACTATAATAAATATTAAAAATCATCTATATCTTTATTTTTTCACCAAATTCAATACACTACAATTTTAACAGTCAAACACAAACACAAGTCAGTTAGTTAGTTTTTTTTTTCAGCCCGACCGAAACAATTACAGGCGTCAGTTCTTTGCTTTTTTTAATGTCAACTTCTTCTAGTTAACTACACAGTTAATGATGTGATCAGAGAGAAATGATTAGCAAGATTTAGGAAGCGTTGCGTGTACAATCGACCAAAGCGGCCGTGTGGGCCCTTCTCCCTGTGGATATTGATAAAACCAGAAGAAAAGAAAATGCCCACGCGGGGCCCACTTTTCCCTCTTTGCTTATCTCATTCTCCCGAGGCAGCAAACCTAACTCCGTACCATATAATACCTCCACGTGTCCCTCATCTGTTAGCTCGGACTCCGGCTCGGCATTACCGCAACCTCGTACTTTTCCAGTACTCTCCACTCTTCCTCTCTAGCTTCTTCCTCCTTTCGCTCTCTCTCTTCGGGAACTCGCCGAGAGACGCTTTTATTAAAGTGTCGGTTATTGATCATCATGAGGTATCTTTCATTTGTGTTTCAGGTGTGTTTGTTTCTGTGGAGAATGTTTGACCGGAAAGTTTTTGATTGGGAAATGATCAATTTTTTCCTATCGTTTGAGGCCGTTTTCATGTTAATGGGTATACCACGCACTTTTTGCTTATACGCGTGGTGTAGTTTGGTGTCCAGAAACTTGATCGTTAGGATGGGATCTGTTTATTTTTTGGTCCGGTAATATTTCTTTTGGACGGTTTATCGAAAATCAAGCGGACTGAGGTTGTGTCTATAGGATCGTAGTTTCCTGTTGTTTCGTTCGATTTGGAATGATGCTATTATGCCTATGGCTGTTTTCCTTTGGGTAAATTCTTTGTCATAGTGCCAGTGCTGATTTGGTTTCGTCAGTTCTCTTTATTTTATTTTTTTCATTTACCGTATCGATGATGAGTTTGTGTTTGGTACACCACCCGAGCCCGAGCACTGCACAATTTGAGCTTAATTTAAGCCATATGGCTTATACTCGGTGTGCATGTAACCGGTAGTGGGAAAAAAAAATCATAGAGCTTAGAAATATGCTTTCCTAAGGAATTGAATAGGTTACAGATTATATGCATTTGCCAAATAGTTCTTAGTCTGTATAACTACGAAAACTCGTAGTTTTGTGAACTTTACAAGAGTGTAGATGCTAGCCATCCTCATTTCTCTTCATCTCTCAAGCTCATTCTGTACATTGGCCATAATTTATTTTGCTCTTTTTCGCTTCTTTTTTGTATACTCAGTTTGAAATTTCCAAGCTAGTTTTTTGAACTTATTTTCTTTTGAAATTAATTTCTTTCTTCAATTAAGTGGTGGGGCTGGTTGGGTGTGGGTATAGGAAATTTCTTATGGTGCAGGGATGCATTTTGCCCCTCTGGTCTGTGACAAGCTTGGAGGAGTCTTTTAGGTTGTGGCGGTGTAATACTACTTGTCGCACTGTGCCTTTTTTCCACCACTAGTGAACCCATAATGGAGATCAAATCTCATCCTAAGCTTTAAGCATTCTTATGGAGCAAGGGGAGGTAGCTTTCATGTTAACTTCCTCTTTAATAATGTGCAAATGTACTTACAAGTTTCTCTTGGCTTGTGGAATCTCCCATGTGTTATAGCTAGTTGCTTTTTTCTGATCTCTACCCCTCACGGTGCCATTATTACAAATTTATGGTTTTACGCACATGTTAAACTTTGTATAACAACCTTTAGATGCTTTAAAGCATTTTCTAGATGATCAACTGAGCGCTTGTGCTGAACACTTGTGTTTTTCAAGGCGTTTTATTGGTGGTCAACTTATCATTTGTGCTGAATGCTTATTCTGCTATGCCTTTTCTGTTTATTTTGCAGGGTGAACTTGAATGCATATTTTCATTTTTAGTAATTTCAATGGGTTAAGTAGTGCTCTGCCACAGTTTTTCGGACATCTATTGATTACGCGACATTTTCTCGATGGGGGGAGCTTGTTCTAGGAAGAGAGACCAACAAGACAATGAAGACAATTTGGTGAGAGGGGTGTCTGGAAAATATTGTAAAAGTAGGAGTTCGAAGTGGTTAGCAACCTCATTTTCCCGACCTTCTATGGATATTAAACTGGGAAGAGGGAACTGCCCGTTGCTTATGGACTTGTGTGTACAGAAAATACATGAGGTACTTTTTTAATATATCAAGCTGGGTTCAGGATTACAATTCCTTGTATTTTTATCTGATCTGTTTTGCTTCTCTCTCTTACAGGACATTGATAGGTATAGATCCTTTTCGATGCTCCCAAGAGACATTAGTCAGCAGATCTTTAATGAATTAGTGTATTCCCAACGTCTGACGGATGTCTACCTTGAAGCTTTTCGAGATTGCGCTCTTCAGGTAGTGGATAGTGAATTACTTGGAAGATTGGCATTAAGTAATCTGCTGGTGTAATATTTCCCATTAGTTTGCATTCTGCCATGCTGTTCATCAGCGTTTCTATCATGTGTTTGACAGGATATATACTTGGGAGAATACCCTGGGGTGAATGATAGTTGGATGGGTGTCATCTCTTCACAAGGATCATCTTTGCTTTCTGTTGATCTCTCTGGTTCTGAAGTTACTGATACTGGCTTGCTTCATCTCAAAGATTGCTCAAATCTTCAATCCTTATGCTTTAATTGTTGCGACCAAATTTCTGACCGAGGGCTGGAACGTATAAGTGGTAGTCTGCTCTCTCAGTCAACATTGGTTTTGGTTTAAATGATTAGCTACAATATTAAATACTGTAAGAGGAGTTATATCTAATATCTGAAATAAAAATGAAAATCAGGAGGAACCTAGATGGGCTCTCTCAGTCAACATTGGTTCTGGTTAGGTTTTGGTTTAAATGATTAGCTACGATATTAAATACTGTAAGAGGAGCTATATCTGAAATAAAAATGAAAATCAGGTGGAAGCTAGATGGGAAGTGGGGTACAGGGGAGAAAAAGAGAACAATGTTCCCACAATACAAGAGGCTGGAAACCCCAAAGATTTAACTCAAACAGAGGCTCCCTTAACTATACGCTCGACCTTTTGGCTGAGAGGAAAGAAAGCCAGATGCACCTAATCATATTGGTTTGATTTGATTTGTTTTTTTTCTCCTTGTTCTCTTCATAGTAAGTGATGAGGGATCTCTTAACTATTCACTCGACATTTTAGCTGAGAGGAAAGAAAGCCAGATGCACCTAATCATATTGCTTTCATTTGATTTGTTTGGTATCTTTGTTGTACTGAATTCTGGTCTGGACTTTTGGATGTAGAATTGGAGTTTGTATGACATGCATTTTCTCTATCCTATGTGGCTGCTAGACTTTTTCTCGTCTCTTTTTTCACTTTAGTCAGAAATTCTTCCCTTGAACCATTTATTTTTAGGCATAGTTCTATTGTCGTTTGAATTTATATTCTTCAATGCTCTTGATCTTTTTCCTCAAGCTTGAGATGAATGTGGATTACCAATGGGCCAATTAGGTCATTTATGGATATTATGTATGACTTCAGGTCTCTCAAGCTTGACAAGCTTGAGTTTTAGAAGAAACAATGCAATTACTGCCAAGGGAATGAGTGCCTTCGCTGGTTTAGTTAACCTGGTCAAGTTGGACCTGGAGAGATGTCTTGAAATTCATGGTGGTCTTGTTCATCTTAAAGGTATTTCTTCTCTACAAGTACTTTCATCTGGGACCCTCCCCACGAAAACCCATAAAAAAAACCCCGCCCCCAGAGTAAACAACCAAGAAACAAAAGCACAAATGCCTTCATGGGTTATGATAAGTTAAGTGATAGATTCAATAAATGTTATTTTAGCTGATACTCTCTTAAAGCTAATGGTAATGAAGACTACATAATGGCAGTAGCCCTCTCCTTTCCCACTCTCTTCCCTCCTGGAAGGTAGACCTTCCCAATGTAAAGGCAGACATATTATTGACCTACGCTTATCTTAATAAAAAAGAAAATTATAGCAAATTTTCTTTGAGTGCAGAGGATCAATGCTAACTATGGAGTGCACCATGGTAGGTTTGGTGTGATACACGTCAGATGTAAACCATTATGATGGTAAAAGGCTAAATGAAAATTTTGTCGAATGCTTAGTCTTTTTGTTTTGGTTGTTGGGTGGGCTGCAGAGCACTTCCAAAAATGATTCAAAATTTTCAGTTATCAGACCTCTAATAGGTAATTGTATAATCTCTTACCAGTATTACTGCTCTTCTTTTACCTCAGTTGCTTTCAAAATATGTACATGCATCTAAGGCTTCTCAGCAATTGAATATGAACGACCATAAGAGGGATTCCTCCAGTTTGTTATTGGAGATATTAGGAACATGTATGTATAAAGGAATGAGGCTTGCAGGGGACTCTAGTTTTCCCTTGTAACAGGAACATTGCATGGAGCAATCAAGTTAGCTTGCTCACTGGTGATGTATTGTATATGTTTTCTTAGGTTTAACAAAGTTGGAGTCTCTCAATCTCAAATGCTGTAATTGTATCACAGATGATGACATGAAGCCTCTTTCTGGTAATTTCCGTCTTGGTATCCTCATATCTATTTTTCTCCCCTGATGAGGCACCCTCATATTTCTGTAGTCTGCCTTCTATTGATATTGTGTGTTTATCATCTCTCTCTCTCTCCCCCCCCCCTCTTTCTAAAAAAAAACAAAAGAACCCAAAACCCTTCTCTCACAAAAGAGGTGGAGGGAGATACTATGCATGGGAGGCCTTGATGCAGGACAAATGCTTCAGTCTCAGTGGTTGTGTTGTAACAGTATCTTTTATGCTGGTAGAGCTGCCATTATTGAGGTTGTTTGTCATTTTGTTAGTTGAATGAGGTGTATGGCCAGGATTAGGTATAGCCTAAACTTTGGGTTTTCCATTTTAAGTAGGGTTTTGTCTGAGCACCCAGAAGAGTTTTTTTTATCCTATGTTTCTTTCTAAGAAACTTATGTTTGGATAGAAAATTGAATCGATACTTGTTTTGTTGCACTCCTGTGTATTGCATGGACTAAAAAGTTAAGCAGCTCGAGGATTTTGATATTATGCATACCACATAGCATTTTGACAAGTTCATTTGAATGCATATGTTGGCATGTGCTTTGAGTTAAGACGAGCATTTGGAAATTGAGATGATCTAGCATAGAAAATTGTATGACTCACTCATTCGAAAAAACTTCAGGGCTTATGAACTTAAAAGGATTGCAGATTGCATGCAGCAAGGTGACAGATGTGGGTGTCACTTTCTTGAAAGGTACTTTATTTTTCTAATAAGTTATGTGCTCTATTTCGTTATTGTATTACATTTCATCCTTAAAGTGCCAAGGATAACTTCATGGAATAATCATGGACTCATGTACCCCTTTGGGTTTATGCCTTGTTACCTTGGAGGTGCTCTCTCTCTTCACCATAAGGTAAAAGAAAAAGAAAAGGAGAAAGATAACGCGGGGGAGGTGTCTATCTGCTTAAAATAAGGTGCCAAGCTGTTAGCTTGAACAGGCCTACAAGGACTGGACATCCTTCTAATTCAGAGCCATTTAATAAAATCCCATGCAATTCAATATATCCTTGTTTTTTGTGTATGAGTGAGCACATTCATGCTTCAAAGTATTGGGGATAGTTCTTTTTTTTGTTCTTTGGGGGGGGGGGGGAGAGTGTTCAAGTCAAAAAAAATTTGGTTGGTGAATATGCAATTCTGAATGTTGATAAACAAGAAATTAGTAACTCTACATGTCAGCAATCCATTTTACTATTAAATTCTGGTTTTTAGAAACAAGTGGTCTCTCCTGCTGCAGTGGTTATTTTGAATCTGGCTCTAAGAAGCCCTCGGGTCTGAGGCCTTTCAGTCTTCATCCTTTTTAGGACCTTTAGTGGTTTCCACCACGATTCTGATCCATCTTGCTTCTTGCTTTGAAACTATTTCCATGTGTTTTGATCAGTGTCTATCTCCTAAAACTACCTTCAGTTGGAGATTTTGTACATCTCTTCGCCTATTATTTGTATTTCCATTTTCTTTTATTATTCATTTTTTGAGGATATTCTTTCTGAACCTTGAAGGGCTGCACAAGCTTTCTCTGTTGAACTTGGAAGGATGCCCGGTTACTGCTGCATGCTTGGACTCGCTTTCAGGTTTTTATTCTGTCCAAGTGCTTGGCGTTTCTGCTAGTCAGTATGTTATGAGTCTGATAGGGATTGTGCTTAGCATTTCATGGTATTGTTTATGTGAGACAATTACAGGTGTAGGATTTCATTCTGGAGCGTTCTTACTTTGTGTGTATAATTATGTAAAATACTATTGATTAGTGTGAAACAAAGCTCTATATGAACCAGCCATTGTAAATTAATAATGACTCAAGTGGTGTATCATGAAATTTTATGCTTCAACATCAGTTAAAGTTGTTCAGAATAGGTAAATATTCATTTACCAAACTATAATTTTGCACTTTTTATTACGAAATTTGTTTTGGCCTGATACCTAACCTACATTGGTTTTTGCCAGCTCTTTCTGCGCTGTTATATCTGAATCTTAACAGATGCAATCTGTCTGATGATGGGTGTGAGAAGTTTTCCCGTAAGTAGCAAAAAGTCTGATGTATAAGCACTGCTTGCTTTGTTGTAGTCAGTGAGTGCCTTTCCACCATGCTGACCTTACCTTGAACTTATAGCCTTTTTTCTCTGTAGAATTTGGGAACTTGAAAGTATTGAACTTGGGTTTCAATGACATCACCGATGCATGCTTGGTACACTTGAAAGGTTGGTATCTTTCACTTACATTTGTTTTCTTCATTTTCCATCAATCGAAGAACAGATTTGAGTGTAAATACTTGAGCCTGATATTGTGTAGGAGGCATCTGTGCCTGCTAAGGTTTACAAACTGCAATCTCTGTGATTCATATAGGTAGTTGGAATGTGAGATCTACCTCTTTATTTGGATCACAAGACATGAAATCTTGGTTTTCTATCTTTTTTATCTTTAATGTATTAATTTTGTTGTTGGCAATTAATCTTGAGCATTATGATTTTGGTGGACACATTATTGCATTATCCCTGCCATGTTCACATCTGCGACTGCTTTGAGCATAGAGATTTCGTGGCTTGATTATGCATAAAAATAAATCGTGTGATGGATTAACTAAGTTCTCACATATCTCGATTGGTCGATCTTGCTTTATATGCTTGTTGTTGATTATCATTCCTGATCTTTCTTCAAGCAGGTCTGACAAATTTGGAAAGCTTGAACTTGGATTCATGCGGGATTGGTGATGAAGGGCTGGTTAACTTGACAGGTTGATGTTCAAATGGTTTCCTTAATTTCTATGATAGTTCTATTCAAGCACTGAAGAAGTTTGTGGCAATCTATTTTTTGTGTTTTTTGGCCTTCCCTTTGGTGGCTAGAATTTACATCATCATAGGAAGACTTTGAGGTGTGATGTAAGTTGTATGAATGTCATACCACATTTTTCATCAGGATTCTAGTTCTACTGAACCTTTACTAAGTGATGGGTTGCAACTTTAGAGAGGTTTACTACTGCATTGTGCAAGGACTTAAAGCATGATCTTGCAAATTCTACACGGTTTATGTTGGATTTGCACATAAGATTCTAGATTTTTTGTTTTCTCAATCCCTTTCTTCTCTCTCTTGTTTCCCCCTCCTTATTTCTAAAATAATGCTGGAGTATGAATATAAAATGCTTTGATTTTAGGCCTTAAGCATTTGAAATGCTTGGAGTTGTCTGATACTGGAGTTGGAAGTAATGGACTTCGCCATCTATCTGGTTAGACATTCACCTTTCTTCATTTACATATTACAGACTATGGCTGGTTTCTATTTTGTCGGTTTTTCAGATAAATTCCTTTGCCATTTATATGGTTTTCATTACTGGGTTTGAGGGTTTCCTTCTCAGCCTGGAAGATTATTTGGGAGTGTTGGCAAGCTTTGAGGGTTGTTCTTTTTTAATATTTAACCTGGTCTAGGGCCTTTTAGAAATGACTCGTATGTTTTTTTTTTGTTTCTTTTCTTATTTTGCTTCCCGAATAGGTTGGTTGAATGACATCATGGTTTGAAGGAAGTTGGTTCATTTGAATTTACCAGAGGGTTCTTAAATTAAGTATCAATGGAGGGGAGGTCTTTGAATTTGAGTTTGACTATTTTCTTGTGTCGAAGGATAGGCTTTTGCAGACCACAAATACTACATGTGACAGAATTAGCATATCTAGATTGGGCCTTTGCAAAACCTTTTCAAATCCTCCCATGAATGAGAGATACCCAGCTTAAAAGACGAGACTTCACGAGAGAGCGAGAGAGGAATATTGGTTTATATTGCTGTTTGCCTCCTTACCGTTACCAGTTTAACTCTTACTCTTCTTGTTAGTTTATACTAATCTGTAGGGTCCTGAAAGTTTGTTGGTGCGAGAGTATGCATGTGCATTACAGGAAAGATCTAGTTTCACATAATCATGCGCACACTCTCACGTTTGATGCTCCTGAAAAATCTGATGAATGAGAAGCAAGTAAACTCTAAAAAATAAAGTCAAGGTTATCCAGTCAAGATCTGCTTCTATTTAGTCTGTGGATGTTATGCATGTAGTTTGTGGAGTAGAAAGGGGTAACTAAGGACACACCAAAGTTATGGTAAATTTTCTTGCGGCTTGTAATTTCTAGTAACCTGATATCATGTTGGCTTGTTTCCTGTAGGTTTGACTAACCTGGAGAGTTTAAATTTGTCATTCACTGTGGTTACTGATGGTGGTTTAAGAAAATTGTCCGGACTCTTGTCTCTCAAATCACTCAATTTGGATGCTCGCCATATTACGGATACTGGACTTGCAGCTCTTACAAGTAAGTAGTTTACATTGACATTGTGATCAATGGGAACAGAACGGAATTTTGAGTAACCAACATTAAATGAATACCTGCTGTGGAACAGTGTTTCTTTATTTAATTTTATCGTTTTGAACCCTTTGCCTAGACAATTTTTTTGTGGGGTTGTAGATTTTGAACTCTGCGCCTCTGTTCCTTAGTCCTGAATAACTGGGTTTCAATAACCTAGTACATAGAGCCTGCTTGTGTTTGTGTGTGGGTGTTTTAACTGCATATATCTGGGAAATGACCTCAAAATCAAAACAGAGTTCTCATATGAATGTGTTCGCCGACGAGCCTCTTAATATTCAGGTCTTTGTGTCATAAGACTCATAATTAGCTGTTGTATTCACATCTAGGGCCCTCCTTTGCTTCTCTGTCAGTCGAACTGATGAGATATAGGAGGCCACTGCGTCTCGGTCAATCGAATTGATCAGAACTAATGTACCCGGTGCAAAAGCAGCTTATCTCAGATAACAATTGTATTATGGTTGTTCTTCATGAATATTGAATATCTTAATTTGACAATGCATTTGCATGCTTTTTGACACAGGTTTGACCGGACTAACTCATCTAGATCTTTTTGGTGCACGCATTACAGATGCTGGAACAAACCATCTGCGAAGTATGTTACATGCCACACTAGTGCAGTTGCTTGTACAAGCAATTTTTTTTTGTTAGACATGATGCTGATTCCACAGAACAAAGTTCATTTGTGGGTTTAGTGGGTTTAGGTCCAAGAGAACAATGTGGAGTACTATTGTTACTTACCTTTATATTGTTACATTCCTACATCTAATTAAATGAAACTTGAAATACTATCAGGGGTAGATACTATTGTTGCTAGCTGAATACGAGTGCGTATAGGTTTGTTACTATGGATAATGACAGGCCTTATCTAAAGTAATAAACAACATTCTTGAAACCATTTGAAGTTTGCATTTGCGGATCATTGACTGCTATACATTAACATTGTGCCTTGTTTTTTGTTTATCTTCTTTGTGTGTTGAATCAGACTTTAAGAACCTGAGGTCCCTGGAAATATGCGGTGGTGGACTGACTGATACCGGTGTAAAGAATATCAAGGATCTTTCTTTCCTGAAGCTGCTAAATCTTTCACAAAACTCCAACCTAACAGATAAAACCCTGGAGTTGGTTTCTGGTAGGTCCATGAACTTTCTTTTTTGAATTATAAGCATGCTTCATATGCATAAATTGGTTTGATTGATGGAAATTATGTACTAGAGTTTTATGAATAGGTCAGTGTATGGGCAACATGTGGGGGCTCAAAGTGCAAACGAAATAAATGTGCCTTTTAACTGTGGCTCACTATGTAAATATTAGACCCAAATTTTATGCGGTCAGTACTGTTTTCACCTGTTCAATTTTCACCAATGTGGGCATGGATACCTTGAAGTGGTTTTATGCTTTTCAAAAACAGGGTAGAGGTTGGTTCTCATTGTTAAACCCCAAGTGGAGTAGATAACTTGTCTTTACCCAAAAAAAAATGAAAAATTAGCTTCCTTTTGTGTCCCCTACTTTGAAATGAATGAACATAGGCCCTTTTGGGTGAAGGTAACCAAACAATATTTGCAAGGGAACTCGGCCGCTCCAGCCTTGGATTATTTAAGGATGGATTTTCATGAATGATGAGTTTTTCCTCTTATATATATATATTGTGGAGATATTGTTTCCATAAGCAAGGGATATCTTCTGTTTATTTTCTCACATCCTTCTATGTTAAAGCAGGCTTGACAGGATTGGTATCTTTGAACGTTTCAAATTCTCGTATCACCAGTGCAGGTCTGCGCCATTTGAAAACTCTGAAGAATTTGAAATCTCTGACACTGGAGGCCTGCAAGGTGACAGCAAATGACATTAAGAAGCTTCAGTCAACTGATCTCCCTAATCTTGTAAGCTTCCGTCCTGAGTAGTCAGGGAGGTACATAAGATTTCTGTAAAAAGCAGCTGTTGGTGTGGTGGGCAACTGTGGATATTCAATAACATAAAATGTGAGGAGACGTTATCATGTGCTCTGTATATATGATCAGATCTTCAGGGGATTCCAAAAGTCGCTCAGGAAGCAAACATTCTAGGAATAATCCCTATGCTTTGTGTGAAGCTTTCTTTTGTACCAAATATGGTGCGACAGAAAATGTACATAAAAGCTTCCTTGGCATGGGTCTGGACGTTCTTTCAAGCTGCAGTTTCGTTTGTATATATAACTGCCAGTAATTTATTGACGTATGAGTATGTACTGCAACTCCCTTGCCCCTGTATCGGGTTGTGAAGAAAGTTTTTGGTTCTTTCATTTATGGTCTGCTCAAACCTGTATAGAATTAGTAAAGCTTGACAAGACAGGAAGACCAAGGATGTGACTGATTCTCGTACACCTGCTATAACGTGGAAGGCACCAGCTGCGAGAGGGCAGTTCAGCAAGATTACGCAACGGATGCCAAGCTTTAAAAAAAAAAAAAAACTTTTACCGTTCGGAAGCACATGTGAACAAGTCTTTGGAAATCTCGTGGGAACCTGCATTTTCGATAAATTGAGTGAGCAGACAATTAAACAAGAAGAACCCAGAGGCACAACCATTAATTAATAGTTATTACGAGGTTTCAAGGTGTTACTCGTAATAGGATAAATTTAAGCGTACTAAATGGCTAAAATTGATCATAAGCTTTATTAGTACTAATTAATTCCGTGACCAATGAATGCCGCGGAGCTATTTGCTATTGGAAGAGATAAAAGACAACTTTGCCTATTATATCGTAGTCTGCCGAAAACGATGGAGAAACAACTATAGCTCTTTTTGTTTTCTCGTACACTCTACACTCCCAAGTATGGAGGTATTGTCACTTTACACTCCCAAATTTAGAAGAAAAAAAAACACTTTACACTCCCAAGGATGGAGGTATTGTCACTTTACACTCCCATATTTCAATTTCGTGACATTGAGTCTCATATTTCGATTTTTGGTGATTTGCACCATGTTAAATTGAAGATTAAAATTATCGAAAAATAAAGACATTTTTGCTCTTCAATTTTGTGACATTGAATTCCTCAGGTTTTGATTTTTGGCGATTTGTACTCTCCCGTTAAATTGACCGTTAAAATTAACGGATAATAGAAATAGAAAAGACATTTTTGCCCTCCATTAGCCAACAAAGCACGTCTTTTTCTCTGCTGAAACCTAAAGAGCTCAATATCACAAAATTAAAAGATGGGATGCAAAGTACTTTATACTTGAGAGAGCAAAGCATATTTTTCCCCTTTATTTTTTAATTTTTTTTTTTCGAGTAGGAACAGAAATTGAAAGTAACGATTCTTCCCAGATTCCACTTTAGGTCCTGCTTTGGTACAAAATAGGAATCGTCGCAGATGGTCTTTCAAAGCGAGGAGAATATACATAACTGGCCATGTATAAACTAATTAGCCTTGGATCCACGCAGTGATCAATCTCCTGAGCAATGGAGATTGCTTTTGATTATTAGCTTTCTGTATTACTCCGTTGGTCCCCTCGCCCAAGCGTCCATTACGAGAGCTGGCCCATTTTCAACCTTCATGCAGTCTTAAGCCGTGCGCTCTTCAACTGGCGAACAGTTTCTTGAAGATTTTCAACGAGTACACATGCTTGCATTGTTATATATAAAATCGCGTGTTTCAAATTAAGGAGAATGGAAGAAGACTGTGCTTTCCTATAATATTTTTTTACACCAAAATTTTTAATACCCTAGCGTTTTCCCATTTCATCCAGGTAAACTCTTATCAGAAAGTTGTCAAAAACTGAAGTGAGATCGACAATTCCAATAGCTCCCAGGACAGCGAATGCATCCGCGTCAGGTGGGGTTCTAAACAGGTACTGACTAACCAGACTGCATTGAGATTTGATACATAACACATACTTGATGCTTCGGAGGATATATGAAAATTCATAAATTCCTTCTCCAAGAATTTCCTTCCCAAGAGTAAAACGATGTGCAACTAATAATACTCCTACAGAATTTACCTTAGAATTTCATTAAACATGTCAAATCTACATGGTTTGCTGCGTCCATCCTTGGGCAAATTACATGTCACGATCCACAAACTGCGCAACAACAAATCACATGAGTGAGAAAGAGACGATAAAACAAAACAAAAAAGTACATGATTTGTTAGAATTCCAGTTCTGGAGTTTTGACAGAACTACACCTGCTCTTAACAAAAGAACAAGAAGCCACGCAAAGCATAGCTAAATTGGAGAACGGGCCAGCAAGCATGTAAAAGAACTACTTGCTGGTGGCTATTTAATCATCTCTGGGCCTGATCTGAACCTGAGGCTCCAACTGAAGGAGTAGCTGGCACACTGCTTGCTGACCCATTCTCAACAGGTGGAGGCACACCCCATTTGCCTTCAGACTCAAGGGGCTCAAAGACATGAACTGCACCGTCTGATAGTCCTAATGCAAATTGATTTGGTTCTTGTGGATGGGCCGCAATCACAAGGGGTTGTACATTGGAACTGCTGCATCAAGGAAACAAAGGGTTGGCATCCATAATAGCCATCACCATATATAGGTAGGTAGATCGTAATCAAGTTCCCATACCAAATTACTACTTTGTGCCCATAAAATGTAATAACAGTAATAGTACACAATAAACATATAACTGAGAAATTATCTGTTATTGGAAGAACAATTTTAACAGATTAAAGATATGCTTGATTAAGATCTACATGCATTTTGCAACAAATTCAGTTTTTGAAGCCCTGAGCAGTCCAGTAAATTATGTAGAATTGAAAAATTACTTCAACAAAAGTCAAACTTATCTCTAGAATGCAATCTGCAATGTTTGTGAATAGTTTTGTTAGGTTCTGATTTTTAGAATACCCCAAGAAATAAGAAAACAGAGAACAATTCCGATAATAGCAATGGAAAAGGAGGTATGCGCAATTCTGAAGGATGAAAGCTCCAACCAAATACATCACTCAATGGTTTATTGAGTTCAATTAGAAATCAACTTTATGCAGATATGGAGCAAATTCATTTAGAATCAATTTGTACACAAGGGCTTGGATGAAATTTTCCAATGTGTCTACTGCATTACAATCGATAGCATAGCTTGACCATAGAAAAAAAATTTGCCCAATATTTCTACTTGGTATAGATATTCTAGACAACGTGGACATGTGAGAAGAAAAAAAATTGTCATGCACCAAGAAGGTGAAAGTGTCAAATGCTTACAAGTTCAATTCCATCACTCAATTATATTGAGGAAGTTAACAGTACCACTGACAGCGACAAATCTAAGTAAATGTCCACCTATTCAAACAAAGATCCAAGCAAACCCAGGAAATGATCTAAATAAGCCCAAGTCCCCTTTGAAGCTAGTAAGTACCTGACACTAGCGGGAAGATAAGCAGAAGGATTGATTCGGCATCGTAGTCTGAGATTTGCAGCACTAAATACACAGACTGTCGCATCTAAGAAACTGGCATATATCAACTGGCTATCACATGAGAATGTTGCATGAGAGATGGGGGCAGATTCCCGTGGGGCCCACTAAAAATAAAAGAATCAATATTAGAGAAGAAGAAGAAGAAGAAGAAGAAGAAGAAGAAGAAGACGACGATGAAGGCAAAACATTACTTCAATAAATGTGAAGCACTCAGCTATTAAAATACCTGCTTTACACATTCTAGTTTTGTTGTGTCGTATATGGCAAGCTGAGTTTCATGTACAACGAGAAAATATATCTGGTCCTGGTGGAACTGTACACGCGTGTCAGACTGTGCTGGAGTCCTTCCAGCTGGAAGCTGCAAGAATCTACTCTTCTGCTTTTCCCATCCATCGGAATTCCATACACAAATCTGGAGAACAAATATTAATATTGCAAGTGAAACAACATATGAGGGCTTCAAGCCTTATTGACAAAGCATGATACAGAACTTAGAAAGTAATTCACTGATGAAAGTACTAAAAACTTCAAACAATTGTTTGGAGATTTCAAATGTAACAATTCCATTGAAACATGGTCATGAGTTTGTAAAACACTGAAGGTCAGTGACGCAAGCATCGATTGTTGTTTAAAGACATCACACAAATAATTTGCTACATTGATTAATAATCCTTAATTATATCAAGGATGAATTGGCTGGCAGGCCTTTAAATCGCCATACTATTAAGGGTAGCTCTGCCTTGCTGAGTTAATGAGGGTTGCAGATACATTAAAGTATGAGATCAAGGACATTGATTAGGCTGAGGTTAATCACAAATTCGCTACAAGTAAATCAGAAAAGTAAGACCAATTTCCAAAAAAATTCTGTACAGAAAAATCATCACCTGAGAGTCCGCTCCAGATGAAACCAGCACATTCAGTACATGAGAAAACGCAAGGCCAGTTATTCTTTTCGAGTGTCCTTTAAGCTTGCTCTTAACCTACATCGAGGAAATGTTAAGTAACATCTATGACCATAAGTAATACTATATAGATTATGGCCATATAGTGCACCATACTTCATCTACACGAACGTTGTATATCTGAATTGTGGAATCATCCATGCCAATGGCGATAATGTTATTATCTTGAGGATGGAAAGCAAGAAATGTTGCCGCAGGAGGTGGTGGCATGAAAGTTGTCATTGTCTGCAGTTGCCAGAAAGAAACTGAAATTGGTCAAAATGACACAAGAAATACACTTAAAGCTATAAAGGATTCATGGGTTACCTTAAATGTCATCATATTGAATAATGATATCTTTCCTCCAGATGCCGACATAACATAAGAGTCATTCTTGGATAAAGCAAAGCAGGGAACAGCCTCTTCAGGACTAGTGTCGGAAATATCATTTGTCATTAGAATTCCACTTGGCGGTTGCCATAATTGAGGTGAAACACTGGCAGTTGCCTGCAAGATAACGCACCATTTTCATGGATAAAGTGGAATTCTTTTTGCAACCATGACAAAAGAACTAGAAAGGCTGATGCATTGCTGCAGTTTTGACACGTCATGTACCTTGCCAGAAGCATTACGATCACTTCGCTGCCATTTCCAAAGCAGATGAATAGCATTTGAAGCTAATGCCAGAACAGCATTGCCTGAATTTGTATAGATTAATCTTGATATCTATGATAAATGGAGGAAGCTAGTGAGAACATTTTCTTGAAGACAGTGGAAGTAGATAAGAATTATCAGACAAAATGGAGTTGAAACTTCATGAGTTGATCTACCAATATATACTCAAATCAAAAGGCGAGATACATTCAGCAATCACATTGGTATAAAGGTATAGCTTTCAGCATTAAATTCTAATTCTGCCATAGACCAACAACGATGAGTAGACCTTCCCATTTAACCTCTATTATGAGAATTGATAATCTTGTACTTAGACAATCAACAGGATATTTTCTCCAGATCGGTGTTATTACAATCAGGCCTCAGGTACAGACCAAGGACAATCTCTGTGCTAACTGGGTCTTAACACTCAATTGCTTCTGCTGTTGTTTCTAACTGAAGGTACTGAAAAGTTAAGGGATTTGGCTCCTCTCCGTCCCAGTGAAGCACTGCTGTCTGACCAAGAATGATGGCTATGGTTCACAACCAGTCACTGCCAAGTCAGAGGCAAAGTAGAGAAGCCAATGCTGTAAAACGTTAGTAATGGAGTTTGAGGTGCAAGAAGCAGCTTTTATGAGGTGAGATTGCTTGGGAAGTGTGTTACAAGAGTATAACATCCAAAACTGACCAATCACAAATCATTTAGCCGTTGACAAGTACCAATTTTATTCAACTAATTTTATGCTATTGTCTGCTAGGTAAGCTTGGAATACATATGCATAAAAGTATTAGGCATCAGAGAGATCAAGATTCCCATCACCAGCATCAGGCTAGTAGTTGCTTAGTTATTAGAGTCTTTAGGTTATTACTCCTCAATATCCATCATCAGTTGGAAGATTGCAGCACTATCCTATTAATCGTCCTTCTTGAGAAGGACAAGAGTAAAGGAGGTGCATGTGTGAAAGAGACACACCCAAACGAAAATCAAAATGCAGCTAAAGCTTCTTCTTTTTAAAATAAGTGTGGCTTTGCTCACACAAAAAATTTAGTACTTGTACTGCAAATCAAAGTATCAGTATATTATAGAGAGGGAAACAGTATGCCTGGAGTAGCCAGGGTACTAAGAACACCTTACGTATGACAAAGCAAGATTCAATCGTGATCAAAGCACTCCGCACTCCTACAGGATTCTTCGAGAATAAAGAAAGTTAGCAAACATCACCTTAGTTACTCTTAGGTTTTCAGGAAGCCTCAAGGATCGGCATTGAGATTGCTCATTGATCTCAGTGAGCTTCCAAATCTTGGATTTGTCATTGGATTCTTCCGTTACTCTAGGTTTCACATCCCCCAAGTTCCGGGCATCTCCATTCTGGCAAGATCAATATGCTTGTCAGGTTGCTGTGAGATCAATGAATTCATGATACAAATGCCATTTAACATAGAAGAGGATAATGGTGTATTGACAATAGAAAGTGCGACTGAATAGCAAGATAGGCAGAAAATTCTGCTGCTCCAGCTCTACATAGATACATACATACAACCAAATGTATATAAGAGAAGAAAGCATGTGTCACAAACCATTCCAGCAATAGAAACCACAGAGGCACCTCTGTCAGCAAGTCCGGCACTAGTAGCAGCTGCTGCCGCTGCTGCAGCAGCTGAAATTGGGTTTATTGTCGGCTGTAAGAGATCACATATTAACACAATGTTAGATCATGCAGAGGCGAGGTGTCACACCTGCTAAGGGTCTGATAAAGCTACCTTGGTCACTGCTTCAGATGTTCTTGATGCATCATAAGTAAGATTTTCAAATGTGCGTAATAATCTCATACCATCTGTATTTCCTAGAATTTTAATTGCATTCTCATTGGCAGAAACAGCCAAGAGAGTGCCATCCTTGTTGAAGCGGATACGCGGGCTTGCCTATAACAATTGGAAAAAAGAGACTGAGCAACTATTATTTTGAAACAACATGCCTTTGATCGCTACTTTAACTAATCAACTTACTGGGAGGCCTCCATCAGCATCAACACTAGTCAAAAGCTGAACACTGTCCATATCCCAGAATTTGATAGAAAAATCATCGCCAGCAGCCAAAAACCGGTTTTTAGTTGTATCAAATTGCACAACACCCAAAGAACGCTTGCGGAATCCTAGATAGGTACGTTTAACAGCCCCTTCACTTTCATTCCATTCGACAATAAATGATTCACCCTCTTTACTTGTCCCACATGAAAAGAGCCTACAACATCCACAACCCCCATATCAGAAAAACAGAAAGGAGAAGGGTGAGGAGGTTAAAAACTGTTCCTATTTAGTTAACCAGACCCCAGAATAATAGCAAAGGACAAGCAGAACCGAACCAATACGTTGAGAATATTACCTAGTACCATCAGCGCTGTAAGCCATTGTGGTGCACCAACGACCAGGAGCTTCATAATCAACTCGAGATCCCAAGTTGTCATACAACCACGCTTTTATCTTCCCATCCAGAGCCGTTGAAAAGATAAACTAAGCATAAAAGAACAAAAACCATGTCAGAAACAAAGATACTGGTATATGAAAGGAATCTGTGAAAGGAAAGTCATAACTACTTGGCATCATTAGCTTAAAGTAGACAATAAAAGCAATCAGAGAAATGACCAATGGGAAGGATACCTGAATGTTTTCCTTATAGTGGGGACAGACAGAATAAACAGGAGCCTCGTGACCTTCGAAAGTATACTGCTTTGCACCAGAAGCAGCATCCCATACCTACAATTGCCAAACAAAACGACAAGGCATGACAACTTTACATCCATTAAAAAACATGAAAACAACCGAGTATATAACATGACTAAACCAACCTTGATGGTCTTATCATCACCACATGTTATCACACAGAGTTGTTTGTTTGGGTGGGAGAATGCGATATCGTTTACTCCACCAACATGAGCATCAATCTAGATCAGCAAGCTCAAAGCAAATTTCAGAATAACAACTCAATTCCACAGAACATAAAAAAAGGCATTCTTCCTATTAGACATACCTCCAGATGCTGCCGTACATCATCATTCCCATGATAAGAATATATTTGAACAATGTGCCTGGAGTATGCCACTCCTGTAATTGGAATAGAAAGAACACATCATCTGATGGTCCAGTTGACCCTGAGATATACATATTGATTATATTATATCGAATACTAAAGAAATACAATATATTAAGCTTACCAAATAAAGAACCATCAGGGCTCCAAATCACACGATTCACACATACACTGGGATCTTTCACTAGAGCTGCCTGGATTCCATCAAAAGTTCAGCCTCATTATTCTACTATTACAAGCATTAATGGGGTGTTCCACTAAAGGGTATCGTTGATGAAGGAAAATAGGAAGGTACAAACCTGCAGAGGCATTGAACATGCACTAAGATCCCAAACTTTGAAGTTCCTCAAAACTAATCGCTCTCTAGAACCAACTTCCCACAACCCTATGTCCCCAACATTGGTACCAACTGAAGAACAACAAATATTCAACCATCAATTCCTAATACCATGTAGAACATTTATAGGAAGAAAGTATACATATTATACCACGTAGTAGTAACTTAAAATATTTAGACATGAAAACAAGATGCTTTAAAAGAGAGCAGACCAAGAAGTAGCGTCTGTTGAAGAGGATGAAAATCCATGCTCATGGGAGATGATCCTTGATTTAAAGTCCGTGTGACAGTCTTTGGAATGTCATCAGGTGCATTGAAAGCCTGACCATGACCATGACTTGGAAATGTTACTGGCATCACATTAACAGGTAGATTTACCTGCACAAAAAGAAGACTAATCAATAAATGACGCACTTGGGGATCTTATTCGGATCCACGTGTCTGAAATTATTGGCCACTATGAAAAGTAGAATTTTTGTCAGAAGCATACTTGATCATATCCTCGCACATCAATTTGTCTTTAGTTACATATCAAAAAAAAGGGGGGAGGGGCAAATTTTGTCTTCATTGTAATTTTTGTAGGAGAACTCGTAATTCTCGTACATGGTAGGTACAATAAGAGACTTATGGTGCAAAAGTGGTAAACGTCACTTTTTCATTTGTGTCATCATGGACAACGATTTTTTGACATCACTAAACAGAAATACGATAAGGGGCATATGGAGTAATATAAAATACGTCAGAAAGCAATTAACCAAATTGTATTTGCTCAGGCGACCAAATTACCTCATCAGAAATACCCATCGGTCTCGTTCTTTTAGAAGCATGATCAGAATCCCCAGCTGTGTATTCTACGGAAGGGTTAGTTGGAGGAGTCCTTGGATGCTTCAAAGCAGCTATTCAAGGTAAAGAAAATCCACCAGGGTTAAATTCGGAACTATGTGCAACATTTGATCCATTTAACTATGCGCAGAGGAATTGAGTGCCCATTACAAACTAAATAAATGTAATACCTGGGATTGATGGAGCACCGAGACCAATAGCTCCTCCAGAAACTGCCTGATGAGTTACAGTGGAAGGATTAGACATCCAACCTGCAAGGGGTGTTGGAACTGGTGCAGGCGTAGGTTGAAAAGGCTGAAAGTAGAAATTCATGTGAGTTAACAGCAATATTCCACTAAGTTCTTATTGCAACATGTTAGTTGTAACCTACCCCGTGAGCACCTAGGTTAGGGAAACCCCCAGTTTTGGGTAAGGATCCAAGCAGTGGATTATTAGCAGGTGATGGAGCTCGAGCACCATTTGGTTGTCCACAAGAGTGATCCACAAATAGCGTTTTTATATCTGGATTTGGCCTTGGATTTTTACATAGCTGATGCTGCCAATTCAAGCTGCAATTTGCAATAAGAAATCAGATCGTTGTAGTTAACTACTATTAATCAATGCTTTATGACTAGCAGTAATGTATGTCAGTTCTCCAGCACAGATACAAATGCAGCCCCTGGACAGTAAATATATGTTTCGAACTAAGCTTTAAGGATCAACTACTTTGGGCGTCACAGGAAGATTAGAAACATTCTGCATTTTCAACCAAAGCATTCATTGTGCAGCCCCTACTTTTTAGAGCAGAGTAATCTTTTCATTAAAGAGAAATGACGCATACAAATTCTATGTATAAAGTAACTGAAATAGGCCCTGTGCCAAGTATAACCTGAAGTCAATGTGATAGCATTTCCAAACGTGTTACCTTTGGTTGATGAGAGTCCGTAACCTTGAATTTTTAAGGTTTGGGAATTGCAATTTATCACGGAATAATGGATTTGCTTCGATCAGCTTCTTGAGCTCCACCAGCATGATTGCTCGTGCTGATTTGGTATCTCCATATTTGGAAAGTTGCTCGTTCTCCCTGAGACGGGGCAAACACATCTGGATATCAGTCCATTGTTATTTTCAACTGCAACGTGGATGACCGACACATTAACTCATCATACCTAAAATTTTCCAACGTCAAGAGCTGGGTGATTTCCTTGAAAAGCTCCTCGTTAAATGTGGCAAAAACTTTCAAATCCTTTACCAATATCTCCACAGCCTTGG
This sequence comes from Myrica gale, assembly GCA_963930655.1. Lineage (NCBI taxonomy): Eukaryota > Viridiplantae > Streptophyta > Magnoliopsida > Fagales > Myricaceae > Myrica > Myrica gale. The sequence goes on from OZ005601.1 coordinate 7,511,850, forward strand.
AACGATCATGCCTATTAAAATGTATAAAGTCTCATTCATGTGCAATATTCCTCATAATCTCCAAACACCAGCAATCAATTCTCATAAAACAGAAAATTATAAAGTTAATACTAAAGATTTGTAAGCTTACTTATCCAATGCCTCAAGATACTTTTGCTTCCTTATCTCAAAAAAGATTTTCATTGAATACCGATTGTCGTCCACTTTAGTGAACCCGGAAAGGTACTTCTCAACCTCATCCCAGTTCCCATTATGCACCTCATCCTCAAAATATTTCATGTTAAAGAAAAACCCAGATTCCTGTTCGAGCCTAATAATCAAAGCAATTAATGAGGCAAAGAAGAAAAATCAATTATTCAAATTGAATCAAGGATAGAAAAAAAAGCCAAAACAGAAGAAAAAAAACCTTAGAATCTTACTTATGAACAGTCTCTTTGAACTTTTCCTCGTCAAGGAATTGTAAGATCAAGAACACAAGCTCTCTGCTAAGCGACGACATAGTAGTCGCCCCGTCGTCTTCGATTGAACAAACACGAAATCACCAAAGCACCACTAGATCTGCAAAAATCTCATAAGGTACAAAATAAATCTGAAAAGCATCGTCTCTAGCTAGCTTGATTGCTCAAAAAACAAAACAAAACAAATAGCACGTAGATTCAAATCTCTACACAGAACCAGATCACTCAACCGCCGTCCATGACAAACAAAAACAACCCATTTTGTCACAGAAAATTACCATATATACTTAAAGCAAACCATCATGGGTGAAGTAAAATCGGGTAAAAAAAAGGTGATTTTTTTTGGAGGATCGCGGGAACAAAGAGAACTGCTTATAGACCATGTGGGTATCAAAGATGCAATAGCGCCCCCCGCCCCGGCTCCCAAAAAAAAAGCAATAAAAGTTTAAAAAGCTAAAGACTTCAGTAAAAGATTCTTAATTTCAGAGAGAAAGTGAGAAAATTCAATTGAAGCTCTTACCTTGAAAACCCAAGAGCACAAACACAGAGAGAGCTCTAAGAGAATGCTTTTTCTCTCTAGAAATACAATGGTAATTACTCTGTCTCTCTCCCTTGTTTCTTTCCCTAAAAACTTCCTCTCTATCAAAAATTATATAATGAGACATTGAACTTGCAGAAACGGGTTTTTTTTATAGGGCCAGACAGATAAAGAGATGATATGTACACTGACATATCAGTTGATACGTTCGTGAAGATTGCATAAGTTATGGTGATATGTACAGTAAGTTATCTACTAGTTCAATGACAGATTGGTCCCACTTAGCCGGCTACACTTTGTCGAGGTCATCGGCTCGGAATCTCGAGCTGACAGCTGTCCATCAGCTTCAGTTGGACCGAGACTTCAGGGAAGAAATTGCGGTACAGATACCACACGACGGTTGTTCACTGAATGCCATTGGATCCCAACAACACGACCGTGATCCAACTCATCAGATACATCAGACGCTAAAAAACAAGGAACAAGAACATCTGAGAAGGAGGTTAACATATCCGCGGAAGCGATTTTAACTCTGGCTCAGATCCCTCAGGAAACGACGACCTTTATCGGACGGGTCCCAAAAATTTTGACCCCAGAACTACCTAAATACTACGGAAGTGCCATTGATCCACTCAATTCGAAAAGTAGGTAGTTGTTAAACCACACTAATTATATATATCACGTGATACAGTAATACCGTCTATAATTGCGAAAAGAAGTAGAGAAATGCTACTTTATCGCGGAAGAGAAATTGGCGTAGGCGGTTTGAACATTATCGTGATAATATTTTAATTAATTGGGGGGTTTAGGTTTTAATTAATATTATAAAGTGGGGCTGTCTGGTCAGAGTTTAGTGCTTGTCTAAGGTCGTGGCTTCTCGTGCCAAGGACGAGCTCTTTCATCTCGCGTAATGGGAGATATAAATAGTATGTGGAGGCAGGACTCAGTAGGCCCCACTTATCACTTTGGAACATAAATGCAACTCAACCTTTTTTTAAAATTTTAAAAAATAAATGTCTACCAGCAATAATGGACGGATATCGCACATGATCGTAGGCTCGTAGCCTCTTTTTCTTTTCTTCTCCAAACACTCGATCAGTTGGAATTTCCTAGATTAAGTGGTTGTTTGTTTGTAAAAAATTTAGAGAATATTTTTTGAAATTTTAAGAATTTTTATTTTATTGAAATTTATTGGAGTTTATGAAAAATAGAGTGTATACGTGTAAAAGTTAAAAATTTTGAAATTTGTTTGATTTGTCCGAATCGTTGAGACACCAAATATTTGAGGAAACAGACATGTGAAAATACCTCTATAATACATAGATAGCTAAGACAAAAATATAGTTCTATAATATATATTATGTGAAATACAAATAAGCTTTGGAGACATGAAAGCATAGGACATATCTCAAATATTATATAACACGTAGTTGTGGGTCCAGATGATTATTTCGATGTATTAACTTATCTTAATGTTTTTCTATCCTTTTTTTAAAAAATATTAGGACTAATTTGGATGATAAAGACTTTTATCTCTTCTGTAATAGATGTCTTTCGAAAGTGATTTTTTAGTTTAACTATCTAGTTGAATATTCCTTTGATCTAGTACTAGGCAATAAAAATAACGAAAATAGGCAACTTTAAATTTTAGGCAAAAAAAGGGCATCAATATTCATCACATTTTACTAATGTCCTGTGTGAAAATTTCATTTAGATAACGATAAAAATTCATAACGAGTTGTGTATGAAATTGAGATAAAGGGCATGTTCGGTCAAGGAGTTTTGTGATAATTTTTTGTGTTTTGAGAATTTTTACGTGATGTTAACTTTATTAGTATGCATGTTGTAGTTATTTTTATGTGGTGTTAAAAATAATGTTTAGTTATATAATTGTGAGGATTCAAAAAATTCTGAATATTTTTTTTTAAACGAACGTGTCCTAATTTGGTCCAAAGATTACACGGTCCACAGTTTAAATTTCTAATTAAAGTAATCGATATACTCTTTTTAAGAAGAAATCAAATTAAACAGATTGGGAGAAACGTGATCTGAAAAAGATAAAGAAAAGTTATGAGTTATTTATTTATTTATTTTCCCCTTTTTCTGGTACAAAAAGGTGAAAGATTCGAAAGTGTAACAGGGGCAATAAGTTTCGGTGCAAAACGGGATGCTCACGCGCGATGACTGGGGTAAGGGGCACGAGCCACTCACAGGGGAACAAAGTAGTCCTGTGACTCCTGTGACTTGTATATTCAGAAGCGGGGCCCACTCATGTTTCCTGGGTCTGCGCTAGTTGATATTTATAGAGAGAGAGAGGGGGGGGGGGCCAGGGGTAGTGGGGGTACTTTGCTGCTATGCGTCGGTTGAATTGGTCAGTCAGCCGCGTGGATGGTCACAGCTGTGAACTTTTGAGATGTGGCTTGTGGACATATAAAAGGTGTGGCCATTCTTCTGCTCCACCGTACAGTAGCATAAAAAAGTGATTTTATGTTTCAAATTGATGGAAAATTACAAGGTTGGTCATTTATTCTGGTTTCAATCAGATTTTTCGCTTCTAGTATCGGCTCTAGCCATATTTGGCATTCGAATCGGATTTTATAAAAAAATTGGAATCGAAATCGAAACGGGAAATATCGGAATTTTTTGATTTCGGTATAATTTTTTAAAATTTTAATTTAGAGTTTGTCTCTTTAAATTTAAATTTTTGATGAATGTTTAGTTGTTAACTTATTTGTATGGTTAATTTTTTGTTTAGTAGTTTTTTGTAAATTTAATTTAGAGTTTATTTTATTTTGGAATTTAGTTGTAATTTTAATTTAGAGTTTATTTTGACATCCTGAAATAGTGAAATATTGTTTTGGAAATTAATTATTTAATTTTAATTTAGAGTTATTTGGCCCACAAAACACAACTTAAAAAATTTATGTATGGGTCAATGGGCCCAAACTAAATTTATCTCTTTAGGCCCAAATAAGGAATTGGAATTTCCGATTTCGATTCCAAATCCGGTTCCGTCCGTTCCGATGTCTACCCTGAAAAAATTCTAACTCTTCAGTTCTAATTCCCTTCCTTGCATGATTCTGTCTTTCCCCCTTTTTTTTTCTCTTTCACAGCTAATTCTTCAGATTTTAAATTATTAGTAATTTTTGTATATATCTATCTTTTGTGCATATGATGAGATTTAATGTCTTTTTTCTTAAAAATTAATCCCTCAATTACTGTGATGTAACTTTTTTCATTTTGTTTTTTAAGTTTTAATTATTTTCCTGTAAATTTTTAAGGATAACCAATTGTTCTAAAAAGATCTTTGTCGAATTTTAACATTTCAACTAACCAAATATACTTACATGACTAACAGAAAATACGTCACTACTAATTATCAATTGACATATAGATTCGCTTATTTTGAGTCGCTCAATAATGACACGTTTTTCGTTAGCGAAATGTGCACACACCTTATTTATAGTCCGTGTATAAACGAAAGAAACTTATTGAGATAAATAGTTAATTACATAGGCTTTAAAAGAAAGAATTAAAATTAAAAGTGAAAAAAAGTCAATTTAATAAGCAATTATGATAGGTGTAAAAATGAGAAGTAAAAAGTTTGGGCGTTGAAAAAATTGTCATGGATTTTCCTTAAAAAATTGTAATAAATAAAATAATAATTTTTTTTAAAAAAAAATATGTTATTAAAATATAGTTTCAATAGTTTTATTTTAAAATATTATTATTTTTTTTATTTTTAAAGAAATTTTTAATAATTTTATCTTGGATGTGTGTTTTGATCCATGATTTTCCGTCAGATTTAACGCCTAATTTAGACCGGCTAGAATTGATGATTTTCAAAAATTATGAGTATCAAATCGCCGAATCGATAATTAGGAATACCGAATTTATTTTTACTCATACTTAAAATAACTATGACTTTACTCCTATATTTTATTATCAAAGGTCGGAATCTTTAGATAACATTCTAAGATGATACAAAGATGGTACGTACTCAGTACACTCACATGTCCTAGAGAGAGAAATTAGTGGGAGTGTTTCGAGTGTTTCTACTCGTTGCGCGACCTTTCATTTATGTACCACTTGATCTTAATAAATATATAAACTGGAGCATACCCTAGAGTTTGGGGCGGCCATTTTAAAAGGCACCAGGCACCAGGCACCAGCCACCATGGCGTAGCACTTTGTGCCGAAAAAGATCAAAATACGCAATCAAACCACTATTAAAAAAAAAGGGGAGCAGGTACAGGAAGCACTTTACCATAAATATACTCTGCATCGCGTTGAAACGCAAGCAAAAAAAAAAAAAAAAAGAAGTTTACACTTCAAGCTAGCTTCCATAGCGCGACCGCGTGGTTAATTATAAGGTGTTATTTGTTTGGTTAGAAATTTTGGATAAACAAATGCAATATAAAAAAAACCCTAAAATAGATACATATATAAGACGAACATGGTACCTCCTCTGGTTCCCTGAACACTATTTTCCTTTTAATAAAATAGAAAGGGTTGAAGTTTTTTTTTTTTAATGATGCAGGTCATAACTCACATGTTGAACCCAAAATCAAAAATATTGAATTCTCAGGATTTTTTTGAATTCTCAGAATACAAAATATTCTACAATCAAACATCATTCTTAACACTACATAAAAATAACTAAAACACGCATACCAATAAATTTAACATCACCTAAAAATTTTCAAAACACAAAAAATTCTCAAAATACACTCAAACCGAACAGCTTCAAAGTCTTTGACGCGGACGTTGGACCTACGTCTGAAGCTGAGTTTTCACGAAATAAGAATATTGTTGAGAGCAAACGAATATTGATGTAGAAAAGTCTTTTTATTTTTATTTTTTTAACTCCTAAGACATACATACAAACTTATCAGTATCTATTCGATCGGTACGCTTATATTACTAGATGGAGAACCAAAAAGGGAACCGAAAGGTTATCATGCTGATGCAAGTTGAACGATTCGAAGAAGAGAAACAGAATTAGACGATACATGCTGAAATCACAAGTTCATGCAGAATAATGCCTTCTAATTATAAGGCGAGCATAGAAAGGCGTTGTATATAGCCAATAGCATCTCAAGAAGCCACTTTTCTGGATAAATTATTCTTTGTAGATTAATGTATTGTAACTTTTATTATTCCTTTGTGCCTTGTCCTATTCGTTACATTGATGTTTTATCTGTCATGTGGACCCACGACTACAGTGACTTCATTTTTCATTTTTATTTTTTTTTTGCTTTTTCAATTGATAATATTTTCTTTTTTCTAGATTGTCATGGAGAAGGAAAGAACCACAGTGACTGATTAGGATGTTCATATGTATAGTACCAGTGGTGGGATCTCTGGGACCACTTGTTGGAAGAGATCGAAGGATGTGGAAACCCCCAAATCCCCTGAAATGTATATAATTCGTTCTCCAGCCTATGCATTAATTGCAGCCATTTCACGAGTAGACATCACCATAGCACAAAGCCAAAGCAGAGGGGACCACAGAGCTCCCTCTTTGCTGTTTTTGCAGAGTAAAAAGTCTGTATTTAAGTGATCGACTGAGACACCTTAAAATTAAGAAAAAAAGCGAGGTGTGTATATTTTAATATGCAGACCATTGACAGAGAGAACTTTCATGGAAACTCGCTTTGAAAGGGACCATTTATCTTCAGTACTGCCTGTTTAGTTCTCTATGCTTTTGACAGGAATAAGATAATTACACTTGAAGCAACTTTTCGTTCGTTGCTTAAGGTCACTCTTTATCAAACCCCAAATGAATCTAAAGGTATACTTTAATATAACATGTCACTGACGTAGTTCATGTCCTTTTCATCTTTCTTTTTGACATTGGTGAACAATACCAAGGGATAGCTTTACACTGTTTCTCATTTATCAATCAAACCCCACTTGTCGTCCACCCATAAGCTTCTGTGGGACTGAACCCACGTACAAGTTTCAGACGACAAGTTTGAATCTCAACCCATGAGCCGAAGACCAATATAAACCCACTTAATTGGCACGGCCAAAGACAGGGAGCTGATCACGTGTTAAAGAATAGAACATCGAATTTGAGTATACTTTTGCCACGGATGTCGATCAGTAAAATCTATTACTCTTTAATATATACTTTAATATGCGTTCAAATTCTAGTATTTTCTTCAGTGTCATATGTACCAAGTTGGAAACATATTTACTGTTATTGGATTCACAACTTTGTTAAAAATAATTGCATGCTGATTTTGTCAAGAATTACCACAATATTCGGAAGCCAAATAATCATGCAAGAATCATCGAGGGGGTGACCTCGAGTCCGTAGACTCTGACGGCCAAGTTAGATCTTTAGGAATATGATGAGTATTATGAGAACAAAATTGAACATCTGATTATTAAAGAACATAACTTGGCTTTTTTATACCAATGTGAGAGTTTCAAACCTATCGTGAGACTGCCTTCTGGAGGAGTCAGATTGTAGAGTTGTATTATAAGAGTGTCGCCGACCAATTGAGTTGCAATGAGGAATCCTCGAGCAGTTAGAATTCTATGTGAGATCAAATGTCAGACTCTTATGTGAGGTCGGATAGTTCAAACTGACCAACAAACTAATGGATTCGAACTTTACCTAATTTTTTTGATCAGACCGAATATTTCATGACGCATCACATGCTTTAGATGACTACAATTTCATCTCCTTCGTTCTCATCTTTCGGGTCGATAGATGCATGATAACGTAAGGAAAAAAGACTTATGTCGGCCGTCTTACCCTATTTGCACGGGAAGGCAAGGTTCTCCCTCGAGGAGTTAAAGTATCCAGCAATTTTATTCTAGCAGACTTTCTTATAATTCTTTAATGTTTCGATTAAATAATTAATGATGCCAGAAACGAAAATGGAGCAGAAAGAAGAGCAGCATGCATGGTCTCCTCCAAACAGAAAGAGGCCAAAAATATGTTTATTCAAGGTGATAAAGGAAAATGGTGGGTTTTCTCATGATTGTTTATTGTTTATTTTTAGTGGATTAGAAAGGATATACATCCTAGTTGGTTGTAATGGTGATAAAACACCCTAGTTGTTTGAGCATCCATTAAAGAATGAATCTAAGGAAAAGACGAAAAGGATTCTCTCACTACAACTCGAGTCTCAAATTCTGTTAGAAATAAAAATTTAATTTTGATAAATAAGACATCTAATTATGGAAATATACTATTAAATTTGTTGTGTTAACTCACTTATATTTAAAATATTACATAAGAGGGGTTATTTATAACTCAAAAGTCTCACATGCCCACATTGCCTAAGCAATGTGAGACTACACAATTCTCAACACTCCCCCGCAAACTCAAGGTGAACAAACCAACAAACCTTGAGTTTGGAGTTACAAAAATAATTACAGGGAAAATAATAACAAAAATTGCCGGTACTGAGCTGAGAGGTTGCCGGTACTGAGCCGAAAAAGTTATCGGTACTGAGCCGGATGGTCGCCGAACTAAGCCGGATGGTCGCCAGGAAGTAACTGGACTAAAGTCGAAAACCTTGCTCCGATACCATGTTAGAAATAAAAATTAAAACTTGATAAGTGAGACATCCATTAGGGGAATACCCAATTAGATTAATTGTGTTAACTCACTTATATTTAAAATGTTACATAATGGGGATTATTTATAACCCAAAAGTCTCACATGCCCACATTGCCTAAGCAACGTGGGACTACACAATTCTCAACAAATTCTAACCCCAACAATTAAAGTAGTGGTAATAATTCGACCAGTAAGAACAATACACGTGGTTGTTATTTCCTTGCAGTCTTATTCGCAGATATTCATTCCATGATCTTACATCCACAGCATCTTACAAACAAATTTAGACGTTAATTTAAAATAGATTAAATCTATAGAGTAGAATTTGTGATTTTTTTACTTGTGATAAAAGACAAACATCGTAGGTCAAGTTTATCAAAATAAGCCTACCTAGCTAAATTTCGATTCGTAAAAAAAGGGTAATAAAGTAATTGATGTTGGTAAAAAAAGGGTAATAAAATGTTGTATTAGAATATATGTGTTTTGTGATATTTGAATCGTAAATATACAAATAAGATGCAAATCCTTAAAACAAGTGGTAACCGAACATCACCTTAAACACTAATTAAGCTTAAATTTTCATAAAATTTGATTTGCAAACCTGGGTACAGTTTTTACCGTAGCCATACCTTTTAACCATATACGAGCTGACAATGGTGCATCTTCCTTTATGTCTTCCTATGCATTAAATATTAACCGCCTGAAGCAACTAGCGTCTCCAAATATTTGTTTTAATTTAAGTTAGTCTCCAAATATTTTAGTACCACAAAAAAGCCCCCACCTATTCCTGGAAAGCGGTCACCGAAATAGACACATTGACACGCTCTCCTCCGCGAGAAATTATGAAATCACAAAATGAAAAACAAAAAGTAATCATGTCGTGATATCTCCAAACACAAAAGGCGTGAAAGAGAAGAATGAATGAGAGATGAATTTTATAAGAATTAAGTCATACATTGGGACATTACTAGGTTGAACTGGATTTTATTGAGTGTGTTTGAGTGTTAAAATTTTGGAGAGTTTAAAATTTTAAGGTATTAGATTTGATGAAAAAGTGAAGAGAGAATTTTTTTATATTTATTATAGTGAAAAATAATGATGTGATGGAGAGAGAGATTATATTATAATTTTTTATTGTGTTAAAATTTTAAGAAGTGTAAAATTTTGGGTTTCAAACATAATAACTCAAGGGGCTTCGCGCTCAATCTTAACTAGTCATTTTGAAGTCAAAACACAGATGTGGCTAGTGTTTGTCCTTGAGTCGTTACAAATGGTATCAGAACGGTCCTAGTAACCTCCAATGTGGGCTTGGTGGGCCTTGACGAGGACGTCAATGATTTAAGGGGAGATTGAGATACCCCGAAACCCACATGGAGTGAGAGAGGAGAGTGAATGAAAGATGAGTTCTATAAGGGTCAAGTCTCACGTTAAAACCTTACTAGGTTGAACTGAGCTTTATAATGACTCAAGGGGCTTCAAGAGCAACATTGACTAGTCATTTTGAAGTCAAAACACAGATGTGGCTAGTGTTTGTCCTTGAGTCGTTACAAATGGTATCAGAACGGTCCTAGTAACCTCCAATGTGGGCTTGGTGGGCCTTGACGAGGACGTCAATGATTTAAGGGGAGATTGAGATACCCCGAAACCAACATGGAGTGAGAGAGGAGAGTGAATGAAAGATGAGTTCTATATGGGTCAAGTCTCACGTTAAAACCTTACTAGGTTGAACTGAGCTTTATAATGACTCAAGGGGCTTCAAGAGCAACATTGACTAGTCATTTTGAAGTCAAAACACAAATGTAGCTAGTGTTTGTCCTTGAATCGTTACATATGTGTACAGTCCGTGGTCCACACGCTCCATCATATAGAGTGGAACTAGTATTCTGCCAAGAGTTCTATAATTTCCATGATACGTCACTTTCACTCTTTTTTTCTTCTTTCTAAAGTGTCACTTTCACTCATAATCTACTTGAATTTTTTTTAGAGAAATAAGTACGTTACGACAAACATTTATTTAAAAAAAGAAAGTACGTTACGACAAACGAGTGAAGCCAGTTGGATCGCCAGATCCGGCAAAAAGAAGCAAGTAGGTTCGGTGGTTAAGTATTCTCGTAAATTTTTTGAATTGTGAGAATACATAAATTGGGATTGATTGGTGGGTAAGTATTCTCATGATTTTTTGAATTTTAAAAATACACAAATCGAACATATTTTTTAATATCACTTAAAAATAACTACCGCACGCACACTAATAAATTAAATATCACCTAAAAATTTTAAAAATACAAAAAATTCTCAAAAAAACTACTGAACATCCTGTCAGAGAAGATTGGTTTTTTATGGCATTGCGAGCAGATTGGCTTTTTATGGCGGCAATATATCGGGACGAATGGGTCTCTGAAGAATAAATAATAAGTTAATGACAAAATTGGCTCCGTATAAAGTAGGTTGCTTTCCAGGCATTAAATTAAGTAGTCTGTGGTCATTCGGCAAAGAAAATAAAAGTTGTCAGCTGTCAGAACAGTGGGGGATTTGTTTATAGGGAAAGTGGATGCCTTCTTCTCCTTTCATTCTACTTATTGTCGCCACCTATTCGACAACGACTCATCTCTCCCACCCGCATGAAATTTTTGAAAACTGTCCGCAAAGAGCACGGTCGAGTGCGCGGCAGCGCGGGGGGGGGGGGGGGGGGGGGGGGTTTACTGAAAAAATTTATAATGATACTCCAAAATTTTAAATTTCTATTTGATCCCTCAAATTAAAGTCCACGACGTTTAAAAAATTGTTAAAACCAACAAGTCCATAAGTGAAATCCAAAAGGCTGAACACGTTAATGGTAAAAGGGCTAAATTGCTTGAAGTGACAAAAACTACTTTTTGTCTCACACGCCAATGACATGAACAATGCTTCTCTCACATTCTTTCCTCCACACAATTTAAGAATTGAGGACTGATTTAAGAATTGTCTAATTGGACTGCACTCATTTCGTTGTAATTTCACAATTTAATGACATGTAGAATGCTTCTCTAGATAAGATGTATTTTTATATACGGTAATAGAAAATCAGTATGCTTTTGTGTACTTTTTGTAGTATATATCTACAATTAAGTTGATAAGATAAATTTTTTTTGTATCTGTTTTTTTGTTATAAATCAAAGTTAACTTAGAACAAATTACTGTTGCAAATTTTTTTATATCATAAAATATTTGAATTTCGTATTTAATAATATTATTTAATTAATCTGGCCCACCTAATAGGAACATCCTGGCTCCGCCACTGAATGCACCAATTACCACTTAAACAATTTACAACCCCATCCATAACATAAGAATAAATACATTTTATAACTATTAATTAATAGATTTTATAAGTTAGTTTAAATTAAAAAAAAATTAGTAACCTTTAAAATTACAAATTTACATTCATAATTTATTGTCAAAATTAATAAATTAGAAGGTAACTTTTAAAGGGTAATCTTTTCTCATAAAATATAAGAGAAAAAATAAGTAAGAAAATTGTTTGATAAGAAAAATGCGTTCAATATTCTTTTCGAATTTTTTTTCCAATTTATATACTATTCAATTTAAGAGAAATGTATTTATCGTAGTGGTTTGTCGAATTATTATTATTATTATTTCTTTTTGGTACGATAGTCTCTAAAGTGTATACGCAACTTCCAATAAACATCAAATTCGTGAAAAGGATTCGTTACAAAGAAATTTGCGAAGGATGCCAAGGACACAAATGAGCGTGACATATTTTGTTGGGATTGTGAATTAAAAGGTCGTATTCTTTAGTGGGACCCATAGGAGGGATCTTCTTCAATTTCCCACGAGTAGTTAGTAGACCAGCGATAATGCACCATCTGTTCCTCCGGTTCCCGTGCGTCAGGATCATATACGTGACTAATAGAAGATAGCCACGCCATTCATCCACATGAGCGACCGTTAATCATATCCCTCAGCTGCTTAAAAGGTCAAAAATAGCAAATATTTTCGCCGGAATTACGGATCATCCCTTACCACCACTTGCGCTGAAGTGACACGTAGATGCTAAACCTAACATCTAGATATCCACTCATGCACCAAAGTGGAGCCACTTTTTTCTTTTCTTTTTTTGTCGTGGAATGTGACATGCACGCGCTATTTTTTTTGTCTACTTATGTGTTTTGGCGCCAAGTGACAGCTGGTATCTTACCTAGATTGTTTGTTTGTCAAAATTTAGGCGGTTAAAATTTTGAAAATTTTTATTTTATTAATGTTTGTAGAAAGTAGTGTAGATGTAAAAGTTAAAAATTTTAAAATTTATTTAGTTCGTTTGAATTATTGAGATTCCAAATTATTGGAGAAACAAACATATTATTTTTAAAATTTTATTAAAAATAGGATAGTATTAGAATTGATGAATAATTAATAAAAATAAAAGTACAATTTTAAAATAAGTTTGATAAAAATAAAATTTTGTTAAAATTTTGAAGTCTTATCCTAACTTTTATTGAGGCTGTCTTGATATTAAAAATACGATATATACGATATAATTTTATAGTAAATTGATCATGATTTATTATTTGGAACAACCAAAAATCTTTAGTTAAAAAATAATACTTAACTAAATTTTATAATAATCGAAAAATAATACTTAATTGAATTTTACAAAATGCGTAACATATCGGAAGTGGGACAATTGCGTCAGCCGCAGCGCTGTCCTCGTCAGCTTTTTGAATTAAAATCTAATGAGATGTCAGTGTCCAATGTAAAAGACAGATTAAGGATTCAAATCCATGTGGTTTGAGGGAGTTTTGAACATTCTCATCAGTTGAGACCTACCCAGTACCCCCCGACATTCATCGCCACGTACTCCACGTTTTACTGTTTGGACGTACGTGCTACTCTGAGGCAACCCCCACCGGCTGCTGTCTATGCTCTTCTCCCACGTGATCCTTCTTATTCCTTTCCTAATATCTGAATTTGGATGCACGTGCGAAATTGACATGAAATTAATTTAGGTGTTGTTTGGTTATGTTATATTTTGAAGATTTTTTGTGTTTTGAGAATTTTTATGTGAGGTTAACTTTATTGGTATGCGTGTTGTAGTTATTTTTATGTAGTGTTAAAAATGATGTTTGGTCGTAGAATATTTTGTATTATGAGAATTCAAAAAAATTTTGAGGAATTTATTTGGCCGAACAGCCTCTTAGTCTATGTTTGAGTGTTAAAATTTTAAGATGTTGAAATTGATAAAAAGTGAAGAAAAGATGCTTTGAATGAATTTTTTTATATTTATTATAGTGAAAAGTAATGATTTGATGGGAAATAGAGATTATATTGTAATTATTTTATTATGTTAAAATTTTAGAATGCCTAAAATTTTAATAAATAAACGCACCCTTAATCAATATAAAATATTACAGGATTGGATCAACAGGGTTCGATCCATGCATTTTATCATAGATATTTCAGTCACTTGTACAAATTTCAGAACATAGATTGTCAAATAAAGCTCCCTAGCATATCATTTAAAATAAGGGATTGAATTGTAATATGTAATTTAGAGAGAAACAAACACAATAGATGAATCTTATACTATTTAATGTTGTTCATATAAAACTTTGGGCATTATGAAGCTTATAGTGATGTTCATCTATTGTGTCTTTCTCTCTTCAAATTGCAAGGCGTAATTTGAACAGAAAATTACAAAAAAAAAAATTGATCCTCTAACAAGAGATACTAGAAAGTCATTTCTTCAAAAGGGTAAATTCTTTAGATGCCAATTAGAGTAGTTCTCCACGATTCCTCTACTAAGTTATGACGTTACAAAGTTCATGGTTACCCCCCTCTCCCCCGGGAATAAATCCTCTCGAGTTAAGGCTTCAGCAAATCACGTTGCCTATAAACCTGCAACAGATTTCCTTTCTTCGCCTGATGATTCAGCTCCCGATCCTTCTGCATTTTCCTTTACCAAGACTTAGTATCAGCAGCTCATGTCACCATCGATACACCTCCTTCTGATGCAAACCTTTCTCTCATGACAGGTAGTTTACCTCATCCTTCATCTGTCAATGATCATTCCACAAATTGGAATATTGACACCGGTGCTACCAATCACATGGTGCATTCACATTCATCTTTAACTCATGTTATTCCTGTTTATTCTCAATCTGTTAAGCTTCCAAATGGTCAATATGTCCCTGTCACACATATCGGCCATGTCAAGCTCTCTAACACTTTGACTCTCTTCAATGTCCTCTGTGTTCCTTCATTTGATTTCAATTTACTCTCTATTAGTTAATTAACCACATATTTTTCTTGTTGTGTCTCATTTCGATCTGGTTTATATTGCATTCAGGACCTATCCAGCTCGACGATGATTGGATCAGCTGAACAACAAGGTGATTTATACCATTTGACCTCTGTTTCTGACAATTTCAATGTTTCAACTCATATCAGTTCTATTTCTAAGTGTTGTAGCATCTCTTCTAACAACCTGTGGCACTATCGGCTTAGCCATGTTCTTTCTTCAAAAATACAGATTTTGCATACTGATAATTCTGCAATTTCGTTTTCTAATTTTGTTCCTTGTGATGTATGTCCTCTTACTAGACAACGAACATTATCTTTCTCTTCTAGTCATCACACATCACAACATATTTTTGATCTCGTGCACTATGATGTTTAGGGTCCCATGGCTATTTCTACTACCAATAGTTCAAGATATTTTCATACCGCAGTTGATGATTTCAGTAGATCAACTTGGATTTATCTTATGCACTCTAAATCTCAAACTGTCGATTTCTCAAATCATTCTTTGTCATGGTTCACACTCAATTTCATGTCCAAATTAAACATATTCGAACTGATAATGGAACTGAATTTCATCTTCCCTCTTTCTTCATGTCCCAAGGTGTTATTCATCAAAAGTCTTGTGTTGAAACACCTCAGTAAAATGGTATTGTTGAAATAAAACATCAACACATTTTAAATGTGGCCCGAGCTCTTAAATTTCAGTCACATCTTCCTTTTTAAATTTAGGGTGATTGTGTTTTAACGACTGTTTACTTGATAAATCGTACTTTCACTCCCCTTTTGTCAAATACATCTCCTTTTGAAATCTTGTCTTCTGTCAAACCTAGATATAATCACATCCGGGTGTTTGGTTGTATGTGCTTTGCATCTACTCTCCTAAGGAATCGAACTACGTTTGATCTAAGGGCTTCTAAATGTGTATTCTTAGGTTACCCTTATGGCACTAAGGGTTACAAACTTTATGATCTTGAAACTCATGAAGTTTTCGTCTCTCGTAATGTTGTTTTCTTTGAAACCGTTTTTCCTTTTCAAACTCTTTCTACTCTTGACACTTCAGTTGTTATTCCTACTTCATTTGCTGATGTGTCATCTCCAATAGATCTTAATTCTCCCGTCTCATCTGCTGATTTTACTACAACATCTACTCCTATTCTTTCCACTGATATTTCACCACAAATATCAGATCTTGTTTCTACTGTTAATCCCCCTGCTACTGACATAGTTTCTGCTTGTCCTTCAAATCTTAGATGTTGAACTAGGATTAGAACTGCACTGAACTTACTTGCAGCATTATTATTGTCAGTCAGCTGCATCCATACCTCTTAAGCAGCATGGTTTTTTATCAGGTAAACCTCACAACATCTTTAAATTCCTTGGTTCTTCTCACTTGTCCTTTTCTCATCATGCATACACATCTGCCATTACTCTTACTGATGAGCCTAAAACCTTTAACCAAGCCATTAGACATGCAGAATGACGTGAGGCTATGCAGAAGGAAATCCAAACTCTTCAAGCTAACAATACTTGGATAATTACTTCTTTATCTGCTGACAAACAGTCCATTGGATGTAAATGAATTTTTAAAATCAAATACAAGTCAGATGGTTCCATAGAGCGTTACAAGGTCAGGCTTGTTGCCAAAGGCTACACTCAAAGGGAGGGTTTTGACTATTTTGACACATTTTCTCACGTGGCTAAGATCTCAACCCTGCGTGTTCTTCTAGCACTGGCTACTGCTAAAGGCTGGTGTTTACATCAAACGGATGTAAACACCAGCCTTTGTCATGTCTATCTCTCCTGATTTTGAAGTTAAGGGGGAACACAAAGTATGCCGATTAACCAAGTCTCTTAATGACCTTACCTTAAGCAAGCCTCGAGACAATGATTTTTTAAATTCTTTCGATTTTTACTTCAAAATGGCTTTGAGCAGTCTAAAGTCGATTATTCATTGTTTTACCCGCAAGACTAACAGTTCATTTCTAGTTTTACTTGTCTATGTAGATGATATAATACTAGCTAGTAATGATGATCAAGCTGTAACAGAGTTCAATTCTGTCTTTAATGATCGGTTCAAAATCAAAGATTTGGGTACTCTGGAATTTTTTCTTGGTTTAGAGGTAGTTCGGTCCAGCAACGGAATTTCTTTGTGTCAAAGGAAATTTGCCTTGGATGTACTTCGTGACTCAGGGTTTATTGGCTCTAAACCTGCCAAAACTCCTATGGAACAACACCTGCACTTTGACTCTTCAACTGGGCAGCTGTTAACAGACCCCACAGTATACCACAGACTTGTTGTAAAGCTATTTTATCTTACTTTTGTCTCTACCTAATTTGTCTTACTCAGTTCAAGTTCTTACTTAATTTATGGACAAACCATGCGAACCACATCTGCAAGCATCTTATAGCGTTCTAGGATACTTGAAGTCCACAGTTGGTCAAGGCATTTTTTTCTCCTCTAATTATCCTCTTCATCTCAAAGCATATTCAGATGCTGATTGGGCAGCATGCTATGATTCTAGAAGATCTATTACTGGCTTTACTGTGTTTATTGGAGATTCTCTCGTATCTTAGAAATCCAAGAAACAAACAACTGTATCCCACTCTTCAGCAGAGGCTGAATACCCAGCGATGACAACTGTTGTTGCTGATGTGCAGTGGCTTCTTTATTTGTTCAACGATTTTCAGATTCCTCACCCACAACCTGCTCTAGTGTACTGTGATAATCAATTCGCGTTGCACATTCTCCTACTAGCTAGTTAGCCTTTCCTCTGTTGTACACCTCAGTCGAGCATATATGCTAATTAATTAAAATCTCATTTGATGGAAGAGATAGGATAGATGGTCCCTGATGAGTTTAAGCTATAGAAATTAACCCTAGTTAATTAGGGACGAGCCCCCTCTCTAAAAAGGGTACTTTATTCGCTTCATTACCTAATACTTGGACTTATAACATAGCTGTTAGAAGATTGTAGAGAATATAATTTAAATAATAAAATTTTGGAATGAGTGTTAAATTCACATGATATCAGAGTCAAAGTCTTTAATTCGAGATACTATAATTTAAATAATAAAATCTTTTTATTAGCTTAAACTTTTAGGATAAATGGTAGATTCACATATAATACGTATAAAAAAAATCTACAACTTACTAAGTGGGGACCTTGTACAACACATTGTTTGAATCTAATTTCGCACGATATTGGAAGATGGATCATGTGGTTAATTAAGCTTGTACGGCGTGCATCCTATATTGCATTTTTAGTACATGATCAGGTGGGTTTGCATTCTCGATTGAGGAAGAGACCAGTGGCTGGTTGGATCCAAAAGTAATATTTCTGCCTCAATGGCCAACTAGAGTTTTCTACCATGTCCTTGCTTTAGGAAGCATTCATCTAGATTTGTCTCAGCATGATATGCAGGGATGGTGACTAGCAAATACTATACATTAGTAGATATGCGAAAGACACGACGTCACAAAAGATGTGCAGACATAATCATGGGGAATGTTACATCCAAAATTGACAATCAAATTAAGTGGACGTAGTAGTGCTATTTTTTCGCGTATGGAGTACAAGAAAGAGCACTTCAAGAAAAATGGGATGTAACAACCAAATTTTTGGCCACCATGTAAATGTGTTGTCAATAATTGACTTTTAGCAACTAAATTCCAGAATGGCTGCTATTGAGACTTTTAGCAACAAATTTAAGAAAAGGTTGCGAAAAGTCCTAAGCTTCGATATTTAGTGGCGAGCTAGTTTTTATGGTTGCTAGAAGTATTATCGGTCAGGAAATTTAATTGGTTGCGACTGGAATAGCCTAGAGTAACTGGAAGAGAAAAGGATTATAGAAAAAGTTAGCGTTCTTTCTAGATCTAGAATCTTTGTTCCTGAGCGCCTGACCCCTCTTTAACAATGTGCTTCATGGGTCGACCGGAGGAGCTCCAACTCCTCTCGTCGCCTCCTCTCCCATCGGCCGGTGTTTCACCGACTAATTTGTACAGTCTCTTCCGATCTGCCTTGCCGGCCTGTGATGGTTATGACGAGGGTCAGGCGGTTCTGCAGGGCGGCAGCGTTGTCGATGGCTATAATTATGTTCGATTTTCAAATATGCAACTTTGGGTGGGTTCTCCATGGAAAACATTGTTAGTGTATTTTTAATAGGTTTTTCAAACATAATATGCCACCGTCGAGAATGAAAGCCGCCTAATTGACAGAATAACATGATGTTGGATAGCTGAAGAAGAGGTACCTCGTCCACTACCAGTAATAAGAGAACCCCCGCTTGATAATTATGGAAGGGGCATAATATATAAAATAAAGGAAAGGGGTTCTTGCTAGAAACATACTTTGAAAGTATTTTCTTTAATGGGAAATGGGAAATTTATATAGGTCGTGATGATGGTAATTATAGCAGTACTACCGATGTGTAACGGGATATGGGTTTGGGGACAATTTGGTGAAGGAGGTGATGCTCACCCATGATCACTTTGTCAGTGAAGAATGATCGTTCATGATAATGGTTGAAATTGTATGTTTCTTAATCACTGCTGTCTTTAAGCTTTATAGACGGAGAATAGATCATGTTAGCACGTGAACCTTGAAACTTTTTAATTAACGTTAATTTATGTTCTGCATGCCTTTTTGTGCTCTGTTACTTAATTTATACTCTCTTATAGTGAATCTTGCTGGTTTTGAAGAAATTTACCTTATTTATTTGGACATATATAATTGGTTGCTTAATTATTATTAAATTATTTGGACAAACCCCTCATGCCCATTTAATAAGGGATAACACTAGCGATTCCTTTTTGTTTTTGGCGTATGTTGTTTGGGTATACCTACTCTAAAAATTACTATAGTTGCAGGTCAGTACTGATCCTTACCAGACAGAAGCATAGAGACAAAAAGAGAAAAAAGACGAAAGAGAAAAACACTATATATGTACACCTGCCTAGGACAGATGGATGAGAATGAGACTTGTACGTACGCTGCTAGTTTGTTTAATCCTATTTTCAGCTGATCAATCTCTTTCTTTCTTTTCTAAGCGAAACGCAGTTGGAAAAAGTAAGTATTCCTGCATCCTAGATCAGATATCTGTATCTATCTCATTCCAGTTCCACCCTCATATCTTGACAAGTAACAAAACGGCCTGTCGACTCTGAAGGTTGGGCCACAGACTATAATTACCTGCGTTTAATGGCAGGCGGCCATTACTGGATGTCATGCAGCTGAGGCCCTCTAACCTCGAGTCTTGAATATGTCTATGCCAAACGTTTGTCCTTTCTTCTTTCCACGCCCATTCGTCTGCCATAGAAGGTATCCATATATTTAGACGTCGGTGCACGTAGCTTTCAAGGCCACTTTCTCGGCTGGCCAGAGACAAAACCACTGATCTCTTTCTCCTCGAGATATTGGAGATATTATAGGTTTTCGTCTCAAGTCAAACCTAATTTGTTGTATTTCCGAAAAACGAAAGAAAAATTGGGCTGTGCGTATACTGTGTTGTGGTACATATCTAATCAAAATGTCGCGAGATGAAGGTGACCTAATGTTGACATTGCGACCAGCTGATTCCAAAGGTGTGGTGGGGAGATGGAGAAAAGATAAAGACGAAGAGAAATAGTGAAATTGTTGCCCACTATGAAAGAGATGGTCCAATTATTGGACTCATTTTCTATATTTTTTTGTACTATCTGAACCTAGCTCAATATTCATACAACTTGACTAAATTTAAGTCAATTATGCTACAATAAGATTCCAACTCCGATATGTGTATCAGGTTTTCGATCGTCTGGCCTGAATTTTTATTATTAAAATAATAAAGATAATTTGTTGTTTCCAGTATTTATGCATCTGACTCATACTGATCTAACCCAATTGAAAATCGTGTTGATTAGATTGAGAACACAACAACAAATCTATGAAACTCGAATCACCCCCACAAATTCAGTATCAACTAAATTTAAAGATCGAGTTCGAATGCCTAATTTGAATTCCGAGATTTGGACTATTCCAATTTGAATAGTTAAACTAGATGACAAACTAAGTGATGTTGATGCTTGTATTAAGGATAACACCGAACGATTTCCATTTTAATAACTAAACAAAACAATGAAGGAAAACGATCGTTGCTACATGACGTCTCTCTCTCTCTCTCAGGCGTGGTGGGTGGCTGTCATTTTCAAAGTTTTAATGTTTCTTAGCATATAAATTAAACAGGAGCTCCACCAATCGTTCAACTTTGACATGCCGACCCGGCAGGGGGGCTTTTTAGCATGAGTGTCACCCAACTTTTTCTCATGCCTCCGCCATGCCCCCCCATTACAGTTGATTTTGGAGGAAGGTAGGGAAGGTCCACCAAACTTGAGAGGTACGTACAATATGGCTGTTTGAGACAGGTGGTAAGACAATGTCAATCCCCCTCACATATGAATTCGTGAACATATATGCTTCTTCTGTTGGATTTTGTTTGACACTTCAATGTGCTACCGCCTATTCATCGTTATTCATTAGGTAGGGAGTGAAAAGAAAGGTCACCGATTGCCAATATTTTTAATGCTACGAGCTGGATATTTCAATAGTAAACGACATCTACCATGGGACGACGACTTTCCCGAGTCTTAGACGACTTACAAAAACTGACGTGTCATTTGAATTGTAAAAACTAAAAATAATTATAAAATAAGACTATGGTGTGGCTGGGTTCGCAGGTCCCAATTGACTCAAGATTAAACTATATATTAATTTTACTGCGTACGAATTTAGTTGTACCCTATTAATCAAATGGCTGGGTTACTACATTAATGGAGTTTTAACGTCCCTTTATGTTCAAACATCTCGATATTCTCGTGAGGAGTTGAACCCAAAATGGGGTCTCAACTTATCTCACGCAAACGCAAGAAGAGAAGGAAGAAGTCACTTCCGAGAATCGCTGGTTAAACTTTAGTATAAGAAAACCCATCTACTCTAATATATATATATAAACTAAACGAAATGAATTGCATTTGCCTAGGAAAAAAAACCTAGGGAAAATAATAATGGGTTTCGTCTATCTTGACCCATTTTCCACGTCCACCCATTGTAGTCGTGTTTGTGTGGTGCACAACTTTCTATCCGTCCTCGTTCCTAGAAAAGAGACTAATTAATTCTCACGTTCTTTCTAGGGTCAATTTTATTTTATTTACATATAATTTGAATTCTCAAATTATAGATTAAAAGTTAACAAAAAAAAAAACTTATAGCTTAGAAAGTTGTATTTGACCCATTTGATAACACATTCTTTTCTGTCTTTTCACTCCAAGACACTAAAAAAACGTTATATCAAGCATACACAACCATATATCGGGGGAAAAGGTTAATTTGCTTAAAGATTAAGGTAATAAATTAAAGTAGAACCTCCTAGGAGTTCATAGGATTGGTCTTATACCAATCTCTCCCTTAATTAAGGACGTAATATATCAAACGCGATTGGGAAAGCTGACCTCTTATTTTGTGAGGTCTGTTTTCTTTTTTGGTGAATTAATTGTTGAATTCTTCCTCACTTGATCACTTGGGAAAAGATGAAGGACAAGTACTAATGTCTCTCTCTTATGTGAAGCATTGAGTCATATGCGACAACTCGGAAGCCAACTAGCACTTTTATATAAAACTATTTTTTTTTTCTCTCTCTAGGAATGTATATAGGATGGTTTCGGCCTTTTCTTTACAAGTCGCCTACAGCAACTAGGACGGGTGGGCTCAGCTTGGGCAGGTGGGCCATTTCATCAGATCTATGGGCCAGGCTAAAAAGTGTAGAGCGAGCAGAGACAAAACTTTTGGCAAAGCTCCGGCCTAAAGGAATAGCACTTTGAGACGTTGTAGTATTGTACCAACTCGAGCGAATCAATCAAGTTTGTGTGGAATATTAGCTAAAGATTGCTACTCTGAGGTCGGACTAAACTCATTACATCACAAACAAATTTTTAAAATGTTTTTTTTTATAGCAAGTCTAAAATGGTAAATTACATCTATAAGTGATGACACAATCCGAGCTCTCCATCTGTCCTTTTCACTCATATGCTACCAGTGGCGGATCTAGGATTCATTTCGAAGGGGGGCGAACACATAAGGAAAAATGATAAAAAAAAAAAATTTCCTATGTAATGTAAAAAGCGTCCTAGAATTAAAATATCAAAAATTAAGGATTTAAAAACATTAAAAAATTTAAAATACATGTACGTACTATTTGCTGAGACTGAATGTGGCAATTGGATCCTAATAATTTGCATATTTTATATATATATATATATATAGTTTGAGCAGTAGGAACCCACGGAAATTCAAGGGCATGAAAACCTAGACAAAAAAAACCAGCTAAATAATTAATTCAAGACCCAAAAATATGAGTGAGTTTTCTATTTATTCTTGAAAAAAATTAAAAATTTTCAGGTAAAAACCTCTATAACCCTAAGATATTATACATGGTAATTTATTAGTTTCTTTTTCTGAACATTTATTATAGTACGCTACGTGACTTTCTTATCACAAATTTGTCCATTATCTAAATAAAATAAAACAAAGTGAAGACAATCAATCAATTAGATCACAACCGAAATATAAATAAAACTATAGTACCAAACCGAAACATAAAACATTTTGATTCAAAAATATTAAATGTAGATATTCACATATTCACAATGGATCACAAATCAAAAATCTAAATTTCAATCAAATTAATTCAAATCCAAATTACAATCTAATTACATTGCATTCAATTGACATTACAATCAAATTAATTAAAAATTATACTACCAATGGGGGTTGGGCCCCTACAGGCCCAGGCCAACTTATGAATAATAAAAAAAACTAAATGAAAAAAAAATGGGGATGCAATGGGTGGCGGCAGCCCAGGGCCGCAACCCCTGCATCCGCCTATGTATGCTACAGTGTGGGTCACTGCTGGTGATTAAACCAAGAAAAGAAAAAGGAGAAAGAGAAAAGAGAAAATACGAATTCATATATTTTGCAATTAAAGTGGAGAGATAAACACAATAGATATAATTTATTATAAGATTTATGTTGTCTGAAATTTTACATTGACAAATATAAATAATATTAAATAGTGTAGGGTCTACATTAAGATTTACATATTATGTCTAATTTAACTATATAATTTGGACAAAAATTATAAAAGATATTGATCTTAAAAGACTATACCTACGAGAGAATGGATGGAATATTCAGTCCTATTCATATACATTTTTGTAATTTTCCTCTTTAACGTCTCTTTCTTCTCTAAGCTGAAGGCACTTGGTAATTTATATAATTCTGCACCTACGTAGGAAATCTCTTCCATATCCCACGCTTAAATGTTGACCAGTAAAGTTGCAGGCTACAAAGTCTACAACTTATCCACTCGCGTTTGATAGCGTCCACAACACGATGCCATGCAGCAGAGGTACTTCTACATGCGATGCACACATTATCTGTCATTGTACTTTTGTCCATATCTGATTTCGACTACGTCCTTTCATTTGGCAGCAGACTTCAATAGTTTTTGGTTTCGGAGTCTCGGATAACTTGTGAGCCACAGCCACTTGAAAACTGCAAGAAAAGCCTGGAAAAGGAAACAAAAACTGCAAACTAGAAGCTGCCTCTCTCTTTCTTTCTCCACTGGCCAAAAGAAAAGCCACTCTGTTTCTCCTCGAGATGTTGAAACTCACAGCAAGTTTTCTTTTCCTTTTTCTCTCTTAAGCTTCTAAAATTTCCGAGATATTGACGGGGTCCTTCTGTTGACATGATTCCAAAGGTGCGGTGGGAACAAGGAAAAGATATATAACGATGAAGAGCCACACAACTTGGTCGCCCACCACGACGAAGATATCAGATATGCCGTGGCGGAGCCAGAACCACAATCAATAGGAGGCAAATTCTTAAAGAAAAATGACAAAAAAAATAACTATGTAATGCAAAAAACTATCTTAAGAGTTAAAATATCAAAATTTAAAGACTAAAAACACTAAATCTATTAAAATACACGTACCGTACTATTTGCTAATACTAAGAGATGACAATTGGGTCCTACACTTTTTCATCTTCTGACAACGTTGCAAAATAACGTCGTCTCGATAGTTTCGAAAATCTCCCTTTCGATGTATACCACCATACTATCATTCAACCATTCATCTTTCATCTTATTGCGCAAGTCAGTTTTGATAAACTTCATCGCAAAGAATACTCTCTCAACGGTTGCAGTCGTAACTGGTAAGACCAATGTCAATTTAATCAGCTGATAAACCAATGAATATAGGGTATGCTTCCTTATTTCAACCATCTTCACAGCAAGACCTCAAATATCTTGAAGTCCAGATAAAACATTATGATTTCTCACATCGTAAATGTAGTTTCGAAGCTGATCTCTAAGTACAACATGATCAATTGCTGAGAAATCGTCTGAATAAAGCTCAGCAAGATGAAGTAACTTAGAATGATCATACGCTGCAAACGAGTTTCTTGGATCAAGACATGCTATACAAAGAAGTAACTCAGTACTTGCTTAAGTGAAACGATGATCCATCTATTGGGTAATCAAATCAATAACTTGGCAAAACACTTCCACACGAAAACGATCCATCTCCCAGATTATTTCTTCCATTAGGTGCTTAGGACTCGAAAATTTTTAGATGCATTGGTAATTCTTATTTTTTGTTACAGAAGAATATGAATGAAGACAATATACTATCTTATATATTTTTTAACAGAAAGTTAAAATAAAAGCTAAGAGGACTCTTTATAGAAGCTAATATGGATGAGAGTTTACTTTTTAGTTTACAGTACCATTATCCACAAAACCAGTTAGATTTTGAATCAAAGTCACATGAGAGACTTTTACCTAATAATTACATAAAAAGTTACTTACATAAGACGTTTCACCCTCAGTTAAGTAAAAAAAATGGAAAAATAAGGTTGGACTGAGCTGATTGGGCGCCAAAGGGGAGCCTTGACAAAAAAATAACATGTAAAAAGATTTTTTTTTTGGGAGCCAAGGGAGCGGTGGCCCCCACTGCCCCCTTGGCTCCGCCTGTGCAGATATGTCAAGGAGACCCTCCAATTGGTAGACTCCAATTTTGTTTCGAAAACGCAAAACCATGCGCAAATATTTTAAACATGTTCGAAGGCTGAACTTCAATTATACTGGTGCGAGGTTCCTAATTATCTTGACCTCATGAAAGAGGACGTTGCTTGATTTCTTTTCCTTTCTTTTCCGGAGTTTGTATATTCGGAGTCTTTTTTCTTTTTTCAGGGCTAAAAATTCCAACCTATTGAACGATTATATTCAAATGTTCAGGCAGTGAGAATTTGAATATTATATGCTCGGAAGCCGAACAGACTAATGAGCTTAATGCTTGCGTTAAGGATATATATCTCCAAATGGGTTTTTGTTTTTGTTTTAAAGAAAAAGAAACAAACGTAAGGGATCGTTGCCGACATGATTCTTCTGGCTCTCTCGTGGTGGGTGATTGTCGTCATCACAATATAAGACAGGTGACCCACTCCTCATTTACCTTTTATGTGATTGCAGGGCTTTTTAGGGTGACTGTCACCCTTCATCTTTCATGCTGCAGCCACCATGATCCATTGCTGCCTTTGATTTTCGAGGAAAGGTAGGGATATTTCACCGAACTTGCGAGGCACATGGATGTTTGAGACAGGTGCTAAGACGATGTCAATCCTAGTCAAACCCATTAATATATATATTCTTCCTCCCCAATAATAGCATGTTTGACCTTTGAATCTGCTACACCTAATGCTTACTGCCAATGGTATGGATCGAAGATTCGAATCTCAATTCCCAAATTCCTTCCTCAAAGAATGACATACCCATGGTCCAAAAAGGCCATTCAAACACACGCATTTGAATCTAAAATTCTCCCAAGACTTTTAAAGGATGAAACTGTCACACGTTTGTTTTCCATTTAGCATGTTTGACCTTTGAATATGCTTCAATGTGTGATATTGATGCACTTTGATCCTTTCTCTCCCCCCATAGAACCAGACATGCATAAGCCAACGACAACCTAATGTACGTAGCCAAAAAAGAATCAGAATTTATGGATTTTTCTGGGTACAGAATGAGAAATAATTAATGTAGGCCGGAGATGAAGATGTAGTTAACTTTTAATTAGTCATTTATCATCTTGCAGTCTCGAGAAGATGAATATTAAAGAGAGCAAAGATATTAGGAACCATATTCGTATATGGTCAAGGAGTCCTTTAATAATCTTGTTTATTCTCCCGTTACATCAACACATACTTTTAAGAAAGATTTAGCTTATCAATGTTAAATAATATAATTTAAATAATAAAATATTCTTCTTATTATTAACTTAAGCTTTTAAAATGAGTGATAGATTTATATCATATCAGAATCAAGGTCTTGAATTCGAGATCTGACTCTGCACTCTATCCTAATTTCAATTAAATATTGCACATGTTGAGTCTTCCAATTAAAAGTGATTATGACCCTCATGTGAGAGAGAATATTAAAGAATATATTCAAATAATAAAATATTTCTCTTCTTATTAATTTAAATTTTTAGGTTTACAGATTTAAAATTAGGTCCTTTAAATAGAGGTCAATAAGCTATATTATGATGCAAAAAAAATATCCCATAGAAAACGGGTTGGCCTAGTTTGAGCAATATTACGTTTTGGATAAATGGGCTATTTGGTTAGCCCAATGGGCTGGGCTGAAGTGAAGCTCTGAACCTAGCCGCAAATAAGATTTTGCAGATCTCCGGCCCAAAGTTAAAATCCAATCCTTGCTTCGATTTGTTATCCACATTAATTATTACGATGATGTCTGTTTAATGTTTATGAGCAATTTCTCGGTCGGTACCAGCTGGTTGGTGTTGTTTTGAGGAATATGAATTTGCATTTTTTTTAAGCTATTTGTACTCTTATTTTTTTAAGCCTGAATTTTCTTTCTACATGAACGGGGATTTGCCATTTTTTCACTAATGCCATCTCGTCATTTCATGTGGGAACTGACATGGCATGATCATTCGTGACGTGGCACTATCCAAACCCAGCACCCCAACGGTGCCGGGTGCAGAAGTCCACGTTTGAAACTTCAACTGAAACTAAAACAGAAACAGTCATCAAAATCACAACCAATTAGAAACTAGAAAGTCTGTTCTTTCTCTTTCTGCGTCCCTTCCATTGGTTAGCACGAAGAGAGGGACAGAGAGAAACCGTTGACCCTGTGATCCAGGGTTTCGGCAACCCTTTACAATTCCACCGGGCAAACTTCTCCGTCTCCCTTTTATCTTTGGTAAGCTTTCTCATCCAATTTTCTCTCTCTCAGATCTACGATTCCTTACGAAATCGCTCTTTTTATTGCGATAATTATCAAATTTCGGAATGAATAGTAATTATTCTACTATACGCAAAAACTCATACGTAGAATTACAATCCCACAATGATCCATCAGACCCTAGACCCTCTCCCAAGAATGCGAAGGATAGCGATGACGGTTTTGATGAGGATCTCGAAGTCGATTTTGATAATTATCCTCTTACTATTGGCGGCTCCAAAACTGGGTCTGGAATTTCGGGGGCCGTGTTTAATTTGACTACTTCGATCATTGGGGCAGGGATTATGGCCCTACCGGCTGCAATGAAGGTTCTTGGATTAATTCCTGGGTTTGTTCTGATAATCTTGATGGGCATTTTGTCCGAAATTAGTGTTGAATTATTGGTAAAGTTTTCAGTATTTTGTAAGGCCTCCTCATACGGTGAGGTTGTGCAATATGCACTGGGGAGGCCGGCGAGGGTGTTGTTGGAGATTTGTGTAATTGTGAACAATGCAGGCGTGTTGGTGGTATATTTGATTATTATGGGCGATGTGATGTCGGGTTCAGTTCATCACGTGGGGGTCTTCGATCAGTGGTTGGGAAACGGAGTCTGGGATCAGAGGAAGCTCGTGATATTGGTTGCGGTGGTAGTGTTTCTTGCACCCCTTTGTGTTCTTGAGAGGATTGAATCATTGAGCTTGACTTCAGCTGCTTCGGTGGCTCTTGCAGTTGTGTTTGTTGTGGTTGCTTGTGTTATCGCGTTTATTAAGCTTGTCGAAGGGGGAATTGAAGCTCCAAGGATGGGTCCAGATTTCGGGTCGAAGAAGGCTATTCTGGACTTACTTGTGGTGATTCCCATCATGACGAATGCTTATGTATGTCATTTCAATGTTCAGCCCATATACAATGAGCTTGAAGGGCGGTCTCCTCAAAAGATGAATAGGGTGGGGAGGATCACGACTTCTGTTTGCGTCATAGTCTATGCTCTTACAGCTATATCAGGGTATCTATTATTTGGGCAGGGTACTGAATCTGATGTGCTGACCAATTTTGATAAGGACCTTGGGATTCGTTTTAGTTCAGCACTGAACTATATCGTTCGGGTTGGGTACATTCTTCATTTGGTTCTTGTTTTCCCGGTTGTTCATTTTTCCCTAAGACAAACAGTCGATGCCTTGGTGTTTGAGGGATCTTCTCCTCTGTTAGAGAGTAGGAAGAGGTCTTTAGGCTTGACAGCAGTTTTATTGATGCTTATTTATTTTGGGTCCACTATGATTCCCAACATCTGGACAGCTTTCAAGTTTACAGGGGCAACAACAGCAGTGTCATTGGGTTTCATATTCCCATCACTTATAGCATTGAGGTTAAGTCAGCAAGTGGGTGGTTTGAGCTTTGGAGAAAGGTTCTTATCCTGGCTGATGTTAATATTAGCCACAGTTGTTGGAATTGTTGGAGTGATAGGCAATATTTACAGCATGCAAAGCCAATCCGACTGATATTTTTTCTTCAATTGATGTTGGGGTCGGTTTTGCTGGGCATTGTGTTGGAACTTTTATGCAGATTAATAGAAAGGCTTCTGTGTTCGGTGTTGCCATGTTTCCTACGGGACTGGAAAACTTAATGAAGCTGGGTGGCAGGTAGATTTTGGCCAGGGTGGTCTAATAACAGACAATGCTTCAAATTCTGACAACTGGAATTCAGAGGGGGCTGGTTATGTTCTAGATATAATGTCTTGTCATGCTTCACAAAAATTGTGACAGGTTGAGCTGACTAGTGAGTAAAGTTCAGAGGAGAATCTTCTTTGATGTCGTCTCCACATTGAGATTGAGTTGTAAACTTTTTCAACTTGATTCACATGCCATACTTTTACATACTTCCACGTTTATCTCTTAGCAGGCAAAGCTTTGTTCTTCTAGATTTCTAGTTATTATTTATACAGCAAGCATTCTTGTTCATCATTGCTATGTTGCTGATCCTGATGAATTCATGGAGAGAGGTCCCAAAACATCTCTCCCTGGTTTTTCACATTAGCTTTGTTTCTGAAGCTGAAAATCGACCTGAAGCCTTCCTGCCTTCTCTGAACTTACCCATAAGATTAAAATTTTGGGATGTTAAAATTTTTGGGTATTGAAATTGGTGAAAAATTGAAGAGAGATTATTTGAATGAATTTTTTATATTTTTTATAATCAAAAGTAATGATTTGATGGGGATAAAGATTATATTTTAATTATTTTATTATGTTAAAATTTTCAAAAGCCTAAAATTTTAGTAAATAAACACACTAGTCAAAGATTACTGCTCCCCCATCCCACCACTTTATTCTCCGAATAGTTCTCCTAAATTTGCTTCACTATGTTCTATCAACAAGATTTTCATGCATTTAGTGAACCAACTAATCTATCCATTTTTATGATTGTACCATTTGAGATCGAATAACAATCTTTTGCTGCCTGACATTGGAAAACGAACTTCATAAACGAGTGACAAATTCGGAGATTCTCCATGATCTGAATTGGCATTCCATTTGGCACGTGCGAAATCCCATATGCAATGGCAAGCTTCTTACTATGGAAGAGAAGCTCATCCAGTTTTACAAAAGAACTTTTCCACTCGCAAAAATGGCCCAACTGAGTGGCTGGCCTTGCTCTCCTATTAGCATTCGATTTCCACAGCCCATTTAGACCGTGGGCTTGAAGAAAGTCAAGAGACTCAGAAAAAGAGGGTCAAGCAAGACCGCGCAGCCATGGAGGTACAAGTCCTTCTACTGTTTTGGTTTCGGATGATAATTTTAGCTTATGACGAACGTCATAAGAACAACTAACTGCTTTTCTTTTATAAATGCTAAGGCCACGAGTAACTTGAAAAGATGACTTAAAATTAAGAGATAAGTAGGTTTAATCTATCTTGTATGAAATAACTACTTTTTTTTTAAAAAAAAATAATAACTACTTGGCAGAAGAAATTAAAGATCCACAAGAAAAGGGTACCCAATTTCCCAAATGATAAGTTCACGCCTCATATCGAGACTTGCGTGCTCCGAGGTACAAGAACTATCATTCCTCTCGTCACGTAGATGGTAGAGACATCTAATACGTGTGGTTTTAAGTTTGAAGGCCATCTTTTAGATAACTTTTTCAATTTGCATGCGCAGGCATAAAATAAAGCATCTTACATCATCACTACTGACCACCCTTACCAGTTACCCTTTTATGTGGGTTTATATTCGTTAACAAACAAGAATTAGGTGTCGAATAAAGTTAGTAAACTCCTAGGATTCAATTATGATGTCCACATTGCAACCAACCCTATGCATGTTAGCTTGAGTAACTAATCACTGTTTGTTCTCTAGAAAATACTTGAAAGGAAGTTTTGGAGTCTACTCCTAGCTATTTTCTTTGTATAAACCCTTAGCCACTTTTTTTTTTCTTTTGTTTTGCTCACTTGTGCACTACTTTTTTAGTCGCCCGAACTCCAAATGGAAAAAGTTCCGTATAAACTGTCTATTATTTTAGTAGCAACATCAACTATGTCTTCCTTGACTACTAATGTAATGGATGAGTACTCCCTAGAATTAGCGACATCCACATTTAGTTTCAGACGACCAAATGGTAGGTGTTACCCTTTTCTCTAGACCTCCTTTTTGTCAAGTTTCATCTCAATACCAATTGACAATGGGAAGAGGTGGCCCAACAGGTATATGAAGCACACGATTAAATGGTTCATAATCAATGTGGAACTCTAACACTCCCCCTCACGTGCAGGCCGAATGAACATGGTTCATGCACGTGGACAACAAATGAGGAACACAAACAAGTGGGCCAAGCCCAGAAATAGTTGGCTTTGATACCATGTTAAGTTTCATCCCAATACTAATTGACAATGGGAAGAGGTGGCTCAATAGGTATATGGAGCACAAGATTAAATGGTCCCTAATCAATGTGGGACTCTAACACTCCCCCTCACGTGCAGGCCGAATGAACATGGTCCATGCACATGGACAACAATGGGGAACACAAACAAGTGGGCTAAGCCCAAAAATAGTTGCATTTGATATCATGTCAAGTTTCAACCCAAAACCAATTGGCTATGGAAAGAGGTGGCCCAACAGGTATATGAAACACAAGATTAAATGATCTCTAATCAATGTGAGACTCTAACACTCCCCCTCACGTGCAGGCCGAATGAACATGGTTCATGCACGTGGACAACAAATGAGGAACACAAACAAGTGGGTCAAGTCCAGAAATAGTTGGCTCAGATACCATGTTAAGTTTCATCCCAATACCAATTGGCAATGGGAAGAGGTGGCTCAATAGGTATATGGAGCACAAGATTAAATGGTCCCTAATCAATGTGAGACTCTAACACTTTTCTCCTTCCCTTTGCACTTGCCATGCTGTAAGATGTTTGTTGCTAATCTTAAGGATTTGTCAACTAATTTGCCACAAAGACTCAGTTGCTCCTCCGAGTAGTAATTAATTCCTATACATCCAAATTGTAGCCATGATAACCAAGACATAAATTTTAAAAACTTTGACAGTCCTCCTCTAGAATACCCAAGATGTCCCTTGGCTTATGAATAACATTCAACCATTATACTACTTGCTTGTCTGCAAAATTAGAAATATTCAACTGCCACAATGATAAACTCCACAATCCACACACATAAGGACATCTTGTAGGTTACGTAGGTTCCATACCCAAGTTAAGATTTGCAGCCGACAAATCTTGCAGCAAGCATGCAACTTCATTTAATGCTGGAGTCAGACGTGCACTTCATTAACTGCAACAGCTCAACGGATTTGCACGTAGCTGCAAATCTTGACAAACTGGATATTGTTTTCACATTCTCCCCTTTCCTCTATAAATCAGTAACGTGAATGAGAGAAGTGTGGTGCGAAGTGCAGTGAGTGAAACTGTGAGAGAGTTGCTGCAATGAGGTTGTGTTGAGAGTTGTAAATTAATTCGTTGAAATCAAGTTATCTCTTCTGTGGATGTAGGCAAATTTTCAAACCACGTTAATATTGGTCTCTGTATGATTAGTGTTTGTGTTCTGTGCTCAACACATCCTAATTGCAAGTACTGAAGTATCTCAACTTCATTCATACCACATATTAAGCAATGTAGATAATTTTCTAATTGAAAAATTCTAACTATCCGGCCTTGCGTTGGTAGGTTATGAGACAATTTCCATAGAAGCAATCGACGTCTATCATTAACATGTAGCTTCTAAGTATCAGCACAGCTACACAAGGCCTTGCACAAACTAGCTGATATAATGTTATGAACCTCCATTAACTCCTTATAACCAGATCTCACCCAATATTGTCTCGAATCTAATTCCATCTATTTTATTTTATCATCTTCCTAATGAATGTACAGAGGGATTCGGGAGATGACTTTTACTGTTTCAACATTGTTATTTACTCGTTCTCTTTTTAAGCTATCTCTGTTTTCTTGTTGGTTGGATAATTTTGGTTGCCTCTTTTAATTTGTGTATAGACCAAATTACAGTGCCACGTACGATACAGTCATATTGGGCTAA
This sequence comes from Myrica gale, assembly GCA_963930655.1. Classification (NCBI taxonomy): domain Eukaryota; kingdom Viridiplantae; phylum Streptophyta; class Magnoliopsida; order Fagales; family Myricaceae; genus Myrica; species Myrica gale. The sequence goes on from OZ005601.1 coordinate 7,545,609, forward strand.
CTTATTCGATTCTCATGTGCTGAAAATGATCACACAGTCAGTGCCCCGCGCATGCACTTTGATAAACTTCAACCTATGGAGACGTTGTCGGCTTGTTGCATTATTGATTACGTCCACAACCTGCCACAAAATAGAAATAGGACGTGTGATTCACGGGCAGCAATTAAGACCAAAACCAATAGTGGATGTATCTGAAAATTAAATTGCCTTGCATGTGCACTCCATAAGTTTGCTTTGCAGCGTGACCAGACATGGAATCTCATATTTGACGCAGGGTGGGTGGCCGGGTTTTAAATGGAAGTCACTGATCCGTACTGTTTGTTTATATCAAAACCTCCAAATTAGTTTTACCCAGAAGATAAAGATCAGCATCTCTTATTCACTAGAAACTAGTAATATCCCTTACCGACAATTTCCCAAATAAATAAATACATAAAATAGTATCCCAGGCTCCCGTGAACCTCCTCAAGTTCAAAATGTGAAAGATAGGGGCATGTGAATCTGGGGAAAGTTGTTCAGAAACAAAACTAAAGAGTAGAGTCTCATGAGACAATAGTTAGTGGTCGGGGATTTAATGTCAGATCCTGTAAGTTTATAACAATTTTGATGCAACAAATAAAAGATATCATAAGTAGTACTATTCTTTCGCAAACACTGCCGCTAAGCCGTTGTGTATCGCACTTTGGGTATCTAGGTAAGACATAACCATTATGTACGTACATAATCATAATGTCTCGCGGCAGCCTGTTTAAAGAAAGTATTTCTTTCAAATCTGCCAATGGAACAATAAAAATAGAAGCTTTAAATACTCCCTCACTACAAAAAAAAAAATTGACTTTTAGTGACCAAATGTTATTTTCGTCACTAAAAAGGGTTTTTTGTGACGAAACTTTTGTTCGTCACAAATTTCGTCACTAAAAACCGTTTCTATGACGAAATAAAACTTTTGTCACTAAAAGGTAAGGTAATGCTTTGGTGACGAAAAAGTTTGTCACTCCACGATCGATTGGTCGGTATTTTGTGATGAGAAACTCCATCACAACATGTGAAATCTTTTGGCGATTACTTTAAATCGTCACGCTTAACGATTGCTCACTGATTATTCAACGATCGATCGGTGACGAATCGACACGTGGCGAAATCGTCGATCGATCGTGGAAGCATACCCGTCATTTTTTTCGAATTCACGATCGATCCTGAGAATGCGCGGTTGATCGATCCTGAAAGCGAATGAGAGTTCGCCACGTGTAAAAAATGAGCAATCGATCGTCTAAATGAATAACGATCGATCGTAGAAAATGATGAACGATTATATGAAACCGGCGAGCCATTTTTACCGGTTATCTCTCACGAATATTCTCGAATCCTCTCAAACTTCACGAAACCATTTCGTTTATCATATCCTTCCAAAGTACGCGGAATCACTTCCTGTTATCATCTTTATCAAAGGTACGTAGTTATATTAATTTTTAAGAGATATTAAGCTGTTTTAAATGAGATTTTACTTTACGTTTTTTTAATTTGCGATATCTTTCATTTAGGTCCGTAAATTGTATTAATTTTTGTGTTAATGTATATTTTTGGCGTTTAGGATTTTTAGGAATCATTTGGGGCTGATTTTGAGCGTCTTGTGGCTTTTTTTGTAATATGTGTGTTTTCGTATAAACACCGATTGATCGCATTTAACCATGATCGATCATGTTGTAGACGGTGAGTTAAAAGATTGATCGTCTCAAGTAGACGATCAATGGCTTATTGTTATTTAGCGACCAATCGATACTGTATGTACCGATGAATCGGTAATTGAAACGGTAAGTTTCAAATTTAATGACGATCGATCACTGTAATTGACGATTGATCATTTTAGTTACCGATTGATCACATTTAACCGCGATTGATCGTGTTGTAGACGGTGAGGTAAACGATTGATCGTCTCAAGTAGACGATCAATCGCTTATTGTTATTTAGCGACCGATCGATACTATATGTACCGATGAATCGGTAATTGAAACGGTGAGTTTCAAATTTAATGACGATTGATCACTGTAATTGACGATCGATCATTAGTTGATGCTGTACTTTTAAAACCCCAAAAGTACACCATTTTGTGGCGTTGGATCACCATTTTGTTGTATCTTTTTAATATTTTAATTGCATTATTGTGATTATTTATTAACGCATATTTATGTACACCTTTTGCAGCGTTCGTAAAATGTTAGCAGCTAAGCGTGCACACACAACGAGTGTCGGGACTGGATCGTCGTCCAACGATCAGGAGCCCGCTGATTCGTTGATGACTGTAGAGAGGCGGATGGAGTACTTGAGGGGCGGTCGGTGGTGAAAGAGTATCCAGTGACGCTATCTGATTTTGACAATTTGTTGTACGAGGAGCACACCCTCTTCCAATTGTTCGAGTACCAGGGATTCCTTCACCAGCTATCGTGGGTGGATTGGTTTCTGTGTCGACTCCCTCGTGCACGAATTTTTTTGTGCACTTATCTCGGTAGCCAGAGCACCTGAGGTGCAGATGGAGGTGTGAGGAGTACAGTTCATGTTCTCGGTAGACGTCATTGTCGATTTCCTGCACTGCCCTCGGCCTAGGACCCCCTGCTTCCCAGCAGTTCCTTTGACGGATGAGCAGAGGACATTAGAGCAGGACTTATGGACGCTGATGACGGGGAAGACCTCTGCAGTGGTTGGCAGGATAATCAAGCAGAGTGAGTTCAGTGTGTTTTGACGAATTTTGCACCTTATTTGGATGACGAACGTCGATGGCAGAACTCATTCTACCGAGTGCACGTTCCCGAGAGGTCAGTGCATGCTCTTACTAGGTCAGCAGACGTTGATAGATTTTCCACTGTACATGTTCGAGCTGATTATGGATGAGGCTTGAGGAATTAAGGAATATAATCTCCCATACGGCTAGGGCTGTTCAGTGCCACCGAAAAATTCCGGTGCAGGAATTTGGGGGAAACCCGGTGGTTAACTCAGTTCCTCATTTCTCGGGGTGTTATGATCACTGTTGAGGATACTCATAAGGGGGTTAAGAGTGCGCTGAACAAGTTCACTCTGTCCAGGAGCAGGGGGCATTGACTCGACGGTTTGCTCGTAGAGCAGCAACGGCCGCAGAGGTGGCAGCACGACCTTCTACATCAGCGTCAGAGGTACCTCTCGAGCCAAGAGCACCTGTAGTACCCCCTCCCTGGGTGGCCCAGCTATTTTCGGACTTCGACAGTCGTGTCAGCGCGACTGTGAAGGCCGCTTTACAACCTCTTGAGACGCAAGTGCAGTTGTTGGAGGAGGAGGTGAAAGATCTCCGGACCGCCTACAATGGGGAGTGCACTGTGATAATGTTACACAACAAGTCGGTCGTGGCTCATATGTCAGACGTCAGCGAGCAGCTGGAAGAAATTAAGAAGACTCTGGATGATTTCAAGACGGAGGCAGAGCCACCTATTATTCCCGGAGATATTCCTGATGACTTGGACACTTTCTGCGATGCTATTGCCCGTTGATGTATTTTTATTTTGTTTTTTTTCCTATTTAGGACATACATTTAGATTTCTGGTTTTTGTTATATATTTAAGACATTTGTGTTTATCTGTGAAAATGTAGTAACTTTGATTACATTTCAATTGTTTTTTATTTGTATTTAATGACATATACACTTATATACGTAAAATGACCAATATACCCTTTGGTAGGCGAAAGTAACGAAATAAGTAGTGGATCAAATAAGTAATATAATAATTTAATAATGTGACCAATATTACTATTTATTAATTATATAATGTGAGTTTAAATGATTAGAAATATAAAAATATATAATTTGTGACCAATATTATTATTTATGTATTAAGATGACATTAGTAGTAATTTAATTTTAATAATTAAGTCATTTGTTGGGGTACATTCTGTTTTTTTATAATTAGGACACCAATCGATCGCGTCTAAAGGATACCGATGGATCGTTAGAATGAAATGCATGCGTCGTCATTTTATACAGACTTGACGATCGATCGTGATTTTGAGACGATCAATCGACGCAGCACGTCGTGTAATGGGTCACTTACCGATCGATCGTGTGTTAACGGTGTCGTTTAATATTTTGCTACCGATGGATCGTTTGTATGTCATGCATGCGTCGTCATTTTATACATCCGTAATGATCGATCTCTGATCTGTAGCGATCCTTCGGTATTATCCGTCGTTTTGGTCTTATATACAATCGATCGCTACTTATATCGATCGATCGTTACATTTTATTGAATAATGTGAGTTTAAATGATTATAAATATAAAAATATATATTAACAAAGTGTGTTATAATGTATTTAGATTACGCAACAATATATCACGTACATATAATTCATATTTAGGAAAGCATGTATAAGTTGTACATGTTAGATTATAGATGAGGAGTGCACTTGTTAGTATGAGTTAAGTATTAAGATGTTAGAAACTAGTGACATAACGCTTATTTAACACATGATTACAAGTCATAAGAATGAATTATGTATTAAAATGACATTATTAGTAATTTAATTTTTAATAATTAAGTCATTTGTTAGAGTAAAATCTGGTTTTTTTATAACTAGGTTCACGATCGATCGCGTAAAAACGCGATCGATCGGTACATAACGGTGTCGTTTAATATTTTTCTACTGATGGATCGTTAGTTTGTAATGCATGCGTCGTCTTTTTATACAGACAGGACGATCGATTGCGCATTTTACACGATCCATCGGTGAAATTTGAGCGGGATTTTCATGCTGACGAGACGATCGATCGGTGTAGAACGGTGTCATTTAATATTTTGCTACTGATGGATCGTTATTATGTAATACATGCATCGTCGTATTATACTTAGAGGACGATCGATCGCGCCATTTTACACAATCCATCAGTGAAATTTGAATGAGATTTTTCATGCTGACAAGGCGATCGATCGTAAATACACCGATTGATCGACGTATATCGAGCTTTAAATGCGAGAATGCGCAAAGGCTATGGGTAAAAGGAAAAAATACACCCACGGTAAGGAGAAGAGGAGAGTCGCGGAAGGAGTTACTTGGCCTGAAAAATTTGCCCAAAACACAGTCCTTTTAGTTGTGAGCGTTTTTAGAAGTGCTTAAGGTTAAGCCCACGTTCAAATTCATTGGTTTTAATCGGGTGAATATTGGAAAATTTGGGCGACATTTGTGAGATTTTGGTGTGAAATTGGTTCGTTTTGGTCTACATTTCGTGCAAGAGGTAATGGAGTCAACATACACTACGATTTATTAATGATTTGGTTGGTTATTTGATGTTTTTAATATTTGTCCATTTGTGGGTATTGTGGAATGAATTTGTGATGATTAGAGCTTATTAGAGTATTATTAATATGTATATTAGAATTAGAATTGCATGAGGATGATTTGTGAGTGTTTTGGGCTTGGATTTGAGTGTGGGGAGGCCTGAAAAGTTGTGTTTTCGATCTGAGTTTGTCACTATCGATCACCTGTTTCTGAAGATTGATCTTCTGTTAGATGGTGGTATTGCCGATTGATCGTCTATATGATGACGATGGATCGTTTGTTAGTTGGACGCTCGGCGATCGATAGTCTATTTTTAGACGATTCATCGGTATTGAACACCAATCGATCGTCTATAGTAACGATCGATCGCTTGTTTTGGTCAGGTCGCTGCATTATGATTTTTTGAGTGTTTGTTTTTATAATTGATACATGTGTAGTATTTGAGCTATATATTGAATGTTTGATTATTGAAGTGCTTGAGTTCTGAAAATAAATCATGGAGTTTGAGAAGCATGGAGGGTGAATATTGGAGTGTTTTTTACTTGTTATGTTTGAGTTTATTTGAGAGATATGCTTAATTCTTGTGTGAGTGTTTACGAATTACTTAATTGGTGTATTTTTTTAGATTGGTGGGGATGGATAAGAGTTGGATTTACGAGAAAAATTGGTTTGGTGAAAAGTATGCGGAGGGGGTCCGTAGGTTTGTCGGTATGGCTACTTCTTGTGTAGACTCTCGGGGTCAGATCAGATGTCTGTGTCGGAAGTGCAGAAATGTAGTGTTTCAAGTGTTGGATAAAATGGAAGATCATATTTACATTAATGGGTTTAATGTGAGCTATAAGTCATTGGTGTTTCACGGGGAGGGTATTCAACTTATTTCTAATTTGAGTCAAAAGTCCAGTGCGGGTTTACCATATAGTGATGATTATTTAGAGGGAGATAACTCTGATAGAATGACGGAAATGTTGACTGATGTTCGTGCCGGATTAGATGATGGGCCGATAAGGGTTGAAACGGAGAACCCTAATAATAAGGAAACCCTAGTTCGCAACCAAAGGGTTCAACACCACTTAATAAGTTATGGGAAGAGGCAGAACAAGAATTGTATCCTGGATGTACCAAGTTTAGTAAGTTGTCATTTACGGTCCGATTGTTGCATGTGAAGTCAGAGAAGAACATATGTGACAACGTGATCGGAACAGTGATGAATATCGAGTTCAATACCAGAGATTAAGTGGGTGCACGTAGAGATTTAGCTAAAATGGAGGGTAAAAAAAGACTTGCATTTGGTGTATGACGGTCGAGTTGAATAAAATAGCGAAGAAAGTGCTGGCGTATAGATAGTAATGATGTTTCAGAGGGGGATGAATCAGAAATTGAAGAAAATAGCGAAGAAAGTGCTGACGAAAATTCGTTCGAAAGTGATAGCGATTCTACTGAGAATGAGGCATCGGACGATAACCTGCAAGAACCGGATTCTGATTAATAAATTCATTCAAGTATATTTTCTTTTTAATGTTCATGTTTGTTTTACAGTTTTTACTGTTACTATTTCTTTTACAATATCTTTATCGTTTATTTTGTTATGTCACAGCTTGTACGGTGAAATGAAGCGTGAACGAGAATTTCCTTCAGTTACTTCTGGACGATTGCATAGTCCAGTTAGTCCGGTTAGTATGAGTCTGATCCCGTGCCCTACCCTGAGCGCTCCAACACCGAGAGAGAATGAAGACATGAGTCAAAGCACGCCAGCTGGTCATAGTAGTTGTGCATGTAAGAAATTATTCTAATGAATATTTCAATTTTTTTTAAGTTAACTAACCGACTTTGTTAATTTAATTTTATGTAGCGACATCAGCTTCTAAGCGTGGGCGAGGTAGGACACATGGGGTCGGTTTGGAGAAGAGTCTTGGGTGTGGGTCCAGTTCCGGGAAACTATCGGTCCATATCCTGGATGGAGAGTGTGGATGAGTGTCTTCCATTGTTGCCACTCTATCGACGAAGATTGGAATGTTGGTCCGAGGGCTGATTCCAATCTCCATTAACAAGTGGGTCGACGTTCCTTCAGAAGTGAAGGAGTACATTATGGATCGGGTGTTGGTATGATTAAATTCGTAAACATAGAATTTTTGTATAAGCAGATCGTTACACTTGTAATATTATATGTTTTCCTACTTATGTAGGACCACTTCGACCTTGACTACAACCGTCAGGAGGACGTGAGGACGGTGGTCGAGACTATGATGACGGTACGTCGAACGCACCGCAACCGGATGCATGCGTATTTCAAGAAGTTCCCGAGTAAAGATGCTGCGTTGCTGAAGCCGCACCCTGATACCACGGAAGAACAGTGGAAGGAGTTATGCGATCTATTCACAAGCGAACCATTTTTGGTACGTGATTAAAGAAACTCATTGCCTAAATTGATTTGATATTTAATTTCTTAAAATTTCGCAAAAACAAAGTGAGCAAAATATGAAGAATAGATCAAAGTTGACTGTTAACCACGCTGCTGGTTCGCGTTCCTTCCAGCGCACACGAGCTTGCATGGTTAGTTAAGAACTAAATTTTAGACTTTATTGATATTTTTCGTCAATAACTTTATGCTATTGTCATGTAGAAAACTCAAGAAAGAGGCGACATCAATCCTGCAGAGCTGTATAAAAAAAATTATACAAATAAAGATGAGATTTGGACCTCAAAAGGAGCGAGAGAAATTTATGTAAGTCGCTTTCATTTTAATCTACTTTAGGTATATTTATCTACTTTAATGTTTCTGGTAATTATTACCATTTTTTAAGGAACGGATGGATGCCTTCCAGCACCAGTGTGATTTAGAAGGAAAGACTTACACCGAAATTGAAGTATATTCCGAGATATTGGGCAAGAAGTCGGGATATGTTCGAGGATTAGGACGCGCGGTTAAGCCTCCACCTTCATCAACTTTGACTACACAATCTTCTGATCTATAACACCAGCTAGCAAAGGCAAGGGATGAGATAGAAGCGAAGATAACTGCTAGAGAAAAAGACTTGCAAGAATTTGCAAAGAAACAAGATGAGATGGAGGCCACGCTGAGGGACCACCGTGAGGAGCAGCAGGTGGAGCAAAAGCGCATCCGTTTGGAGCAGGAGGAGCGCATGCAAAAGGAACAAGAGCGCATGCGAAAGGAGCAAGAGCGCTTACGGACAGAAATATCGAATGAGCTAGAGAAGAAAATGTCATCTGTAATGGAGAAGAAAATGAACGACATGTCAAAGCGACTATTCAGCCAGTTTGGAGGTTCGAAAAGGTAGATGCATCTATGTTGTAATAGTTTTTGTGATTATGTATTATTACGATGTTATTTTCGATTTAATTGCGGATTTCTATTTGTTAGCGTTAATATGAGTATTGTATTTTTATTATAGTACTATCTGTTATATAATTTTTTTATTGTTTTTCAAAAATCCAAATTATGTTTCAACCATTCGATCGGTAGTTAAACGCCCAGCTATTAATAGATTGTCAATATTAAAAATATGTAATGTTGATCGATCAGTAACGTCATCGATCGATCGTCAATATTAAAAATATGTATTGTTGATCGATCAGTAAATTCATCGATCGGTCGTCACAATTATACCGATCGATCAGTGACGTAGTCAGTGATCAATCGCTTTAATCACCGGCCGATCGGCTTTTGTTAAGACGATCGATCACTAATAAATTACAATTGATCGTCATTACTATAGCGATCGATCGTCTATTTCTTACAATTTCATCGGTAAAAATGGCTGATCAATCGCCAATAATTAACCGATCGATTGTTTCACCGATCCATCACAAATTCACCGATCGATCGTTTATACCGATCAATCGCTAGTTTAACCGATCCATCACTAAGCCAATTACGATCGATCGTCACGTGTGACGATCGATCGTCTTTTCGTGACGAAATTCGAGTTTCGTCACGAAATACATTTTGTGACGCTCTTACACTGACGGAGCTGGTGATGAAATTTTCACTAAAAATATTTTTTTTTTTGTAGTGCCTAATAGATCATGATGTGAAATGATCTGGTAGGTAATTTGTCAACACCGTGTTAATACACAAACAATAATGAGGCCCTTGAAGATATTATTAGTTCAAACGTGCAACTTAATACGCGATCATATCATATTCTAATTCGCCCATTAGTTATATCCAGATCAAATTAGTTAGTGCGGGCAGGCAAAACCTAATACAATTGATTAAGTAAACAAGTAATTAGATCCACGGGGGACAAAAATATTCTCCAATTAGCCCTTTTACTTTTTTAACAGTCGACCAAAGAAAGCAGATTCCCATCTAGATATGGGAGAGCCTTTCTACATTATGATCTCTACCGTTATAAGGCACTTAAGCAGTATACGTACGTTAATTCACAATTGTCACCAATTCTTTTTTCCTTTTTCTTTTAAATAAAAGTTTTTGGAAACAAGAAGAAAGACCAACTATATGGGTTGTACTAAGTTGCTAGGTAGCACATAAATAAACCACGAGCAATTAAAACTGTCACACACAAGTGCTTGTGCTATTGGTTGAAGGTTAAAAATGTTTATGATCCCATATAAGGGAGTCATTCAGTGCATGGATGAGGTGCATCTAGAACCCATATTTTAGCCTTACAAATATATATAAGCGTCCTAGCCAAGAAATTTTGGCAAACTAATCATGGGAGTTCCGTCAATCATACGTAATTGATATAGTTAGGTACCGATCATGCCCAGTAGCGTTTGCTTTTGGTCTAACAAAACCCACGTCAATCTTTGGCGAAACTTGGGAGAGCATTTTTCCACTTTTCCTCCCACTTTCATGCACAAAAACAAGTAGTGAGTGCCCACACATTACCCTTTACCAAGCGCGATTGATGGCAAACATTTCCACAAGGAATTCTTCACTCATTTTTTTTCATCACACCTTAGCTTCATATTTTTGGAGGGAACATGGCCCTGCAGTCCCCGCACCACTTTTTTTTTTTTTTTTTTCACAAGGAATTCTTCACTCATTTTTTTTCATCACACCTTAGCTTCATATTTTTGGAGGGAACATGGCCCTGCAGTCCCCGCACCACTTTCTTTTGCTTTAATTAGTCACTCTCAAGACTCAACAAACCTCCATCTTACAAAAGCAATTCAGACCCCCAAAGAAAAAGTCTGAGTACTCGCCAACAACTTCGTCAGTCATTACCCTACTCTTGCAGTCTCTCTCTTCATCTCCACTTTATATATAAATATATATACCTCTATCCTCTTTTGAACTGTACTACAGACTACTACTGCACCAAACACATTGATATCAGTACTCCTGGCCATGGATTGGTTCTCATGGCTATCTAAAACTGGCCTTGAGCCGTCTCTAGTTTACGAGTACGGTCTCTCTTTTGCTCACAATGAGCTAGAAGAAGAAGATATAGTTTACTTCAACCACGAGTTTCTCCAAAGCATGGGGATTTCCATTGCCAAACATCGGCTAGAAATCCTCAAGCTTGCTAGGAAGGAGAAGGGAGCAACCCCACGTCCCATGTCCAGGCTTCTCGTCGCGATAAGGAGGACAAAGAGGTGCTTAATTAACTGCATCCGCACATTGATGCGTCGGGAGGAGTCAGCTCTCGTGGTTGTGCCTAGGCCTAGTTTTGGGACGAGATGGAAGGGAGCCATGGTGAAGAGGAACAAAAGACTGGCGATGGCAAAGCAAGGGAGATTGTTGCTCACCAATGGGAGTCCTCTGGTGGCTTCCATGACTCCCCGTGTGGATAGTTTTTCGAGCCCTATGTTCTACGATCTCCACAAGGAAGGAAAGACGGATGGCAACGACGATGGGTACTGGTTGGCTGGCGTTGAAGAGATCAGGTGGGATACCATGTTCCAGGATTTGAAACCCACATGAATTTTGAGTTTCCTTTTGTTTTGTTTTTCCTCCTTGTATTGTTTTTTGTTCTTGTAAGGTAATTTAATGGTGAGAGATGGCTTTTTTTCGTTTCTTCCACCAGATCAGAGTTCAGATTGTGGGTTTCAGAAGACTTGTTTTTTTTTTCCTTTTGCCTAGTGGTGGGTCAAGCAGGCGACAGACTTTAGCACCAGGGTCTCCTTTAGTAATGAGATTGTCTCCCCTGCTTTTTTTGTATGTCAAGTTAGAAAAGAAAACACTGATATTTATGTCCTTGTGAGCAGAATGATATCCAATTTCAACCCAATTTGCCGGGATTTTCAAGCATGTTTAAGTGCATCTTTTATTTTATTTTTATTGGGACGGATTATCCATACATGCTACTGTTTGTGAGTAAAAAATCAACAAAGCGCCGTACGAGTTCACTGTCTATTTGCCTTTGAACTATTCACTTCAGTTGAAAATTTAACCCAACTAACATATGGTAGTGGTTAAACCTTGAAAAAAGCAATCCAGCCCTACCAAGATATCTAAATGGAAGTAAAGAAGTATGAACAAGGGCTTTCTGACCCGAGAATATAGGATTAACCCACACGCAATTCTTTTTTTTAAAGACTGGCACAATTGGAGTCTTTTACCTTGAAAACAAGTTGATCCGTTGCCAGATTACGAAAAAAAATAAGTTGATCCGTTTCCATTTTATGAAGAGATGGTCTCAACTAGACTGGATGCCCGTGAATCTCACGAGTGAGACACCCAAACGATTCTCCGATCATCCTTCTCCGCTTTTTTTCTGGTTAGTCACTAGGAGCTTCCTTTTTGTGGGCTTGGACATGTAAGGTTTCAAGGGGAGCCACTTGTTGCCTCGCCTCCGGCAAAAGACAGCCGCGCGCCCTTTGGCGGCGTTCAGTTGCAGTTGATGGAGCCTTTGTGCTCTGTTGTGTATTTTGGGCCTTCGGACCTTGAAAAGAAAAAAACAAAAAGATTGGAGCTTTGGCGTAGTTAAGCATGCTTGGCAACATCACTTTGATGGTACACCAGCATACACCTTGTGCCATCGTCTTAAGGCCACTAAAGAGGCTTTAAGACGATGGAACAGGGAAGTCTTTGGGGTACTAGAATCTAAGATACAAGCACTACAGGAGCAGTTGAACCAGATTCAGTCACATGGAAATTACCGCAGGATGCGACAACAAGAACAAGAGATTAGTAGGGCCCTTTTCATGCACAGAAGGATGAAGAAACCTTATGGAAACAAAAGTCACGCATTACGTGGCTTGCCACACCTGATTTGAAAACTACATTTTTTCATCTCTCTACGGTAGTGCGGAGGAGACGTAATACCATCGAGACTCGAGAGTATCAAGAATGATCAAGAGATGTGGCTAAGGGGGCGTACGGCAGTAGGAGAACACCTGGAGAGCCATTTCAAAAATTTATTCTCCCAAACTCATACTAGATTCCCGCGTGGCTTACATGCGCTCATTCCAGATCTTATTAACTCTTCTGATAACACGATGTTATGCAGGATGCCTGATGAAGAGGAAATCTGGCAGGCTGTTCGTGGGATGGGCCCGTTGAAGGCACCCGGGCCTGATGGATTCACCGCCATCTTTTATCAAAGGTATTGGGACGTGGTGAAGCCTAATGTGATTGCCATGGTGACAAATTTTTTTGAAAATGGCATTTTACTCCACCAAATGAATCATACTCATTTAGTTCTAATTCCAAAAGGTGATAGCCCATTTTCGGTAGGCCAGTATCGACCTATAAGCTTATGCAATGTTTCTTATAAGATTATCTCTCGAATTCTTGGAAGTCGATTACGCAAGGTGCTTCCAAAGCTCATTTCTGGGAATCAGAATGCCTTTGTATCCTCTCGGAATATCTAGGAGAACATTATTCTTGTCCATGAGTTGATGAATACCTTGAAACGTAAACAGGGCCGGGGGGGCCTCATGGCAACCAAGATTGATGGAAAAAGCTTATGATCAGGTTGATTGGGGGTTCCTTATGGAAATTCTGCGTTGCTTTTAATTTACGAATAAAGGGCGTAATTGGATCTTTCAATGCATATCCACGGTCAGCTTCTCTATTTTACTGAATGGCTCTCCGTTTGGTTTTTTCAAACCAAGTCGGGGGTTGAGGCAAGGGGATCCGTTATCCCCGTTTTTGTTTGTTATTATCATGGAGGTGCTCACTCAGCTCATTAAAAATGAAGAGGAAGCAATGCTTTACATGGCATTCGTATTGCCCGTAATGCACCTCTAATTTCTCATCTCTTGTTTGCAGACGATGTTATGTTATTTTGCAGGGCAAATGGGGGGGGAGGTGATGAAGTCGAACCGTTGCTTGAATAAGTTTTCTCAATGGTCGGGCCAAATGATCAATCAACAGAAATCTTTCCTTCATTTTAGTGCCAATATGACTCAAGCAGCGAAAGATCATCTAGCTGGGATAATGCGGTTTACAGGCGGGAATGAGGGAGGCAAATATCTCGGTCTTCCACTATGTATTCCTAGATCTCGTAGCACGGCGTGTAAGGATCTCAAAGACAAAATCAGTCAAAGGATTACAGGTTGGAAAGCGAAATCCTTGTCTCAAGCAGGCCGAACGGTGTTAATCCAAACGGTTGCAGCTGCAATGCCTTCTTACTATATGACGGTCTATGCCCTATCGAAGGAGGTGCTTCGATCTATTGATAGATGTTTTAAAAACTTTTGGTGAGGATTCGATATGACACAGCCAAGGCACTTTCATCCTAAAGCGTGGAGTATGATCTGCTCAACCAAAGCTCGGGGTGGAATAGGATTGCGGACTATGGAGGATACGAATAGAGCTTTGCTTGCTAAGCTTGGTTGGCAATTAGTCACAAATAGGAATCAATTATGGGTGCAAGCACTGGAGGCAAAGTATTGCAGGAATTCCACTTACCTCTTGGCACCTAGCCCCTCGACAACCACGTGGATTTGGCGGAGTCTATTGCAGGTTAGAGAGCTTATCCAAGCTGGCCTTTGTTGGGGCGTTCAAAATGGTGAGGGTCTTAATATTTGGTGTGATCCATGGGTCCCCTCTCTGGATAATTTTGTACCTCTCCTGAAATCGGGTATGACAGTGAGCCGACATATTAATCGAGTTAAAGACCTAATTATTCAAGGCGAACAGGGTAACCAAGCTCGGAATGAACACATTATTCATTATCTGTTCACCCAAGAATCAGCTGAAGCCATTTTGCAAATTTCTCTACCCCATCAACCTAGTAATGATGTCCATATGTGGATCCACAACAAGAAAGGAATGTTGACTGCCAAATCTGCTTACGAGTTCATCATCAACTCAAGGGGACCTTCATCCAGTCCTCTTCCGCCGGCGGAATGGAGGAGGATGTGGAAGTTAAGAATGCAGCACAGGCTCAAACTGTTACTCTGGAAAGTAACTGCTGAGGCTCTGCCTGTCCGTGGTAAATTTGGACTATGGACTTCGTATCAGCAAGACGCAACACAAATTTTTCCTCTATGCAGAGAGCATGAAGAAACAACTACCCACTTATTCTTATCTTTCCCCTGGAGTGTATTGATATGGCGTAATGGGCCATGGCCAATTTCAACTTCTCAGTTTCAGGGTTTGCAGATTTGGGTATGGGTGAAATTTCTCCTGGAAGAAAACAATCTACCGTCAGCCAATAGGGATGCTTGGGGTGACATGATGCTGGCGGTAGCAATAACCCTGGATGTTATTTGGTTCAATAGAAACCGTGTGGTCCATGGACAAGCTCCTATGGAACTTAGGGCTTTGTGGCTTGATGTGCATCGACGCTACCATAGTCACAAAATGGCATGGTCAAGTCTGAATGGGAGTGGGAGAAAATATTGGCAGCCACCTGACACTGGCCAAATCAAAATAAACTATGATGTTGCAGTTCAGAATGGGCTGTTAGTGGCGGTGGCAATTGTTCGAAATAGCCTTGGTGATATTCTTCAGGCACGTTCAGGCATTATGAAAGGCACTAGTTCAATCAAAGGAGAGGCTTGGGCAGCAAGATTAGCATGCACATGTGCTTCAGACTTTCCTGGAGTTAGGATAATTATTGAAGGCGACTCGCTTGGACCTGGTCAACCAAATTCATGATAAAGAACGTCCTACGGATTGGGAAATCGTAGGTGGGGTAGATACAATCAGACATTTCTTGGGCATTCATAGTGAATGGACAGTTGAGTGGATTCCAAGAGAAAGCAACGAAGCAGCTCACCAACTAGCTCAATGGTGTATGAGACATCGGGTAGCTGGAGATCCTAGGCTTGAGATTCTGCCTAGAATTGTAATTAGTATTGATCACGGTGTCCATGAGGATGAGTCGTTTTGAGGTGTTGTAATTTGCTTAGAAAAAAAAAAAGACCTAGGCTTCCTGCGTTTAGATAGTCAAGTGAAAAGAGGCGAGAGGGGGTTTGAATTGAATATTCTACATAGAGAACGACGGCCCTCTCTCTAGAAACTTCATTTCTGCGCCTGAACTCTCCTCCCCTTTGCTATCTTCGGCGACGGGAGGAGCAAGCGCTCCTCCTGCCGCTCCCTTCCCTCTCCCTCCTCTCTATTGGCCCATTGGCCTTCCGTTCTCCTTCTCCCTTTTTCTCTTATGGCAGCCCCTTTTTCCTTTTCTCTTGCTTAGATCTCGACGGATTTGAGACTTTTTGGTGGCCACGCTCAGCTCGGCAATGCTTCGTCTCTCCCGGCGCTCATCTGTCCACCCTCCCAGAGCTGGTGCGCCGGCGTGTGATGCTCCACGCGCGCGTGGATCTCACTCTCCTGCGCTAATCTTGCTATGTTTGGGCTGTTTGTGGTGTCGTTTTTCATGTTTTCTCTGGACTTTGCTCGATCAAGGGGCTGTTGGTTGTGTGTTTTGTTTTTGTTATGTTATGTTTAGTATTTTCATTCTGCTGGTTTTTGTTGGGAAGGATCTCTTGGCAGTTTTGTTGCAGTGGCTGGTCAGTAACACTAGATCTATTTTGGAATGGTTGTGTCTTGCTAGATCTATGTTGGAGTGCCGGGTCAGTTTATGGTTCCTCCAGATGTCTTCCCTTTTGGTTGTGCTGGTGTGGATGGGTCTTCGGGGAAGTGGGAGCGCGGTGTCTGCTGACTCTTTCCTCCGGTGTTTGGCTCTGCCAGTTGTGGCGGAGATTGCTTTGGGTTCTTGGACCCCTATTAAACCTATGGGCCTTTTGGCCCACTTGTATGTAGCCTTTATGGCTAGTTGGATTCAAGCCTTTCAGGCCATTCGATGTATGGCCCTTTGGGCCCTTAAATTTGTTGTTATGGGCTTTATGCCCCTATACCTTGTAACCGGCTTTGAAGGCTTGTCTGTATTCAACACTCTTGTTGTAGTTTTTCCAATGGAATGAAAATTTCACGTTTATTTTAAAAAAAAAAAAAAAGAGGTGAGAGGGCTACACCTGTCAGCTGACCCGCTCTGTCCCCTTCTCATCAATTAAGTGATGAGAAATGTGAAAAAAAAAACACTAACAAAATGGAAGAAAGTATGTGAGGGTTAATTATTTTGTTTAGGACCCCCAAATTTCCCTAACTAATTAAAATGTCAAAGACAAACAAAAGGGACATTTTACCCAGAAAAAATTCAATGTCAATGATAAACAGAGGAAAGAGAAGTCGCATTCACTTCCCACCAACTCTCTGCTACCCATTTCTTGTCTTCTACCTAAACTATCAAACAGAAAATCTCGAAAAACAAAAAAAAAAATTCAAGAAGTAAAATAGTTTTGAACACATTTTTGGCAGAGTTACCTCTGGAAGTACACACATCTTGTCAGTAGATATCATATTCCATTGCTCTAGCAAAAAAATGAATGCGATATGTAACAATATGGAGGCATTTATACATGCCATAAAACATAACAGGATTTCATACAAAATGTATTTCCAGAATACGTAGTCTCCACAAGACAGCTGAGAGCTCACCAACCAAGATCAACAGGCAGTATGTTGATTTGCGTCAAAACTTGGAAGTCGAGATGAAATGTGATTGTCTTTATATACAAGAAATACAGTCCCTTCAAGGCCACAAGCGAACAATATGCATATGACTTAGTACTCTAAGCCCCGGAACCTTTATTTTATATTTTACTAGAAAGGCTTTCCAACAACTGACAAATCATGACCTTGGGGGGTCTCAGGCTCAGCAGATTTGCACACATCTAGCAGTACATTTCAAAGGCACGCCACAAGATATTCCCCAGGTAGCAAACTTTATTGAACAGTATCTCTGCAAAACTGGTACGCCTCGACCCTATAAGATAGTAATTTAACTCGAATCTTCAGTGGTTTGAACTTGAAGGAAGCCGAAAAGAACCCCCAGCATAAAGCAATTGGTAAACTGGACGCACTCTAATGGTCAGAATGATGCTCAGGATGGTGCCCAGCCCACAAGCACCAGCAAGCACCAGGAAAGTGGGCCTAAAGCAATTGGGACCTAAGCAAGTACTCGATCCTTGCCTAGAAGCTTCAGCATCATATACATACCCAGCAAGCAAAGCTGAGAAAAGGATTGCACCAATAGGATTGCCTAGTGCCATGGAGTTGTAAATAACACCAAAATTCTTTAAGCCGAAAATCTCAGAGGCAGTTGGGACCATTGTAGAATACTGAACGCCATAGCAGATTCCAAGCAGACCAGTTGCAATGTAGAGCGTACTCTTGAGGGCTAATGCATATAGAACGAATGATATAATCATGCATATATGTGCACATATCATCCAAAATGTGCGAGGAGTTGTTCTAGTCCTGCAAGAAACATAATCTCATATCAAGTCAGTGCTACGGCCTTACAAAATAGCAAGAAAATAACGTACATATAATCACAGAAGGTTCAAATGTACTCTGCAGTTCAGCACTACAAGAATATAGGTCCATATAGCTGGAATGTATTGGGGAACTGTTGAGAGGCAAGTGCTAGAACACAATTAAGAAGGATAAATCTAAAGAAAATCTTGAATATAACACTGCCATCAACTGCACTCTTTCTCAAGTTTTTTTTTTTAAAGAGTAGATAGGGAGAAACATAGTTTTATCTGTAAGAAAGAGTAATGACCTGACAAAGTGTTCTGAAATAGCACCCGAGCCTAGACGACCAACAAAATTGCAAAAGCTGAAGAGAGCCAACAACATTGTCGTATCATCAACACCTAATGCAACCCCAATCTGAGCCAAATTATTGAGAACCGTTATTCCAGAACCAACAGCGAGAAAGTATGAAAACCAAAGAAGCCAAAAATCAGCCTTGACAAGTGCTTCACGAAACCTGAAATCCTCCCCCCTGCGAGGTCTCCTTTTCTTTTTTACTGCCCCCTCCCCAACAGCAAGAAGTGTCTCCACATCTGAAGCATCCTCACTCTCACTGAAACCTCCAAGATATGTAGCTGATGGAGATGGTGTTAACAAAGGATCTGTTTGGGTAGAACCAACCAAATTGTCCGAAGAATTAACAGGGGGCCCAAGTTTTTTTGTAGGAAAAAGTGTCATTTTCACAGGAATGGCAAGTGGGGACATGAGAAGGATAACCATTATAGCAACTAAAGTGTAGGAAACAGGTTCACTTAGAGATACTGTGTCACTTATCACTGTGGTTGAGAGAAGATAGACACCAAGCAAAACACTAGCAGCTTGCGTGAAAAGGAAATGGACATGCTCGGAAGAGTCTTCTCCAGAGGCTGGAGTACAAGCCCGAATGAAGTACATCATGGCTAAACATAAAATAGGAAGCCCAAGTGCAAGGAATAACAGTAGTTTTGAAGATGATTTGTCAAGCACCATATTGTATAGCACCGTATACACTGCAGCACTGAGCCCAATATAACCTTTGAGAATGCCAGCAACTGTGCCCCTACTGAGAGGGAAGTTTCTCATGTTGATTACCAGCAAAGCCGTGCCAAACCATGCACAGCTATTGGCGGCGATGCATAGCGCGAGCCATAACTGCCATAGCATTGCAGACAGTATATAACAACATATTCCAGAAGGGGCATGTAAATTATAACACCAAGAGTCCAAACAGCAGTATGTGACAAAAAATTAAGGCATGGGATGTTGTGGTGGGAAAAAAGAAGAAGCAGTGACTGCAAACAGCTCAAGGAAAAGAAAGAAAAAAAAAGAAGACTGCAGTAGCTCCGTATCTTCCATTTCAGATAAAAGAATTAACAAGCCAACATAAGTAGAAAAAGAAATGCCCAAAAAGCACAGGAATCTAACAACTAGAAGAGAAACAATCAAAATTATCCAGGAAATGAACTATATCAAGCACGCTAAAAGATTAAGATACACGATGAAAACACAAACCAACTTGATTTTCCTTCATAACAACCTCTACATCCATGAATAGGTACCAGAGGATGGAAGTCAGAGCACTCATTCTCGACAGTTTAACAAAATAAGTCCAATCCTATATAATCCATCCAAAACGAAAACACAATACACAAGCAGAGCACTAAAGAGAAACACCAGAACTCCTTTAGCCATACAACAAACAAACTACAAAGCAGTCGGTAAAAAGTAACAGGTATTAGGGTCGGGGAACGAAAGAAACTATATGCTTTGACTATCAACAGATCAAAAAGTGGCAAGGATAAAGTTGAGACTCTATTCTCTGTTCATGAATATCAATAGAATGGTTCTTTAGGGCCTACAAAGGTCCTGGTGCTTTGCACAGTGACGTAAGAAGACATCATTCAAGTAGTGCAAACCAATAACACCTGAACTAGTATGCCACAAGTCCTCATAAACAAGTTGTACCTCTTGTGAATCTACCACTCATCCCAAAAGCTTAAGCTGATAGGAAGAGGAAGATTTTATTATTTGAATTATATTCTCTAACAATCCCCCCTCACGTTTAGGTCGGACTCTCCTTTAATTGGGAGGCCCAATACGTGCAATATTTAATTGAAATTGAAGTAAAGTGCAGAGTTAGGTCTCAAACTCAGGACCTTAGCTCTGATACCATGTGAATATACCACTCATCTCAAAAGCTTAAGCTGATAGGAAGAGAAAGATTTTATTATTTGAATTATATTCTCTAACATCTCTCCCCCATAATAAGGAGTATGTTTCAACAGATGGAAGGGGAAAGACTAGCCCCCACTGCGTAGCATTAGTCCTTCTGGACAAGTTGTACCTTTCCCCTACTTAATATTCTTAGCATAGCAGAAAATGACCTGAGCATGATAACAAATCAAAACAACTTCTCCAATATTCTAAGCAGCCATAGCACTTCAAAAACTACCGGGCAACAAAAATTCTGAAAAAGTAGACCATTTTCATTGACAGATCTAATGAGTAAAACAATTGTGTATGCCTTTATTCGGTCACCTTGGTTCTCAAATCTTGCTATCTTTGAAAATATTCTCTATTTGACATATGCACTTCAAACTTGTGCGTCTATCCATGATAAATGTAGTGATTTAAACACAGAGCTTTGGTCCCTGTGTGCTGATAATAAGAGGTCGCCTTGTTCAACGCTTTCATATTTTATATGTAAAAATGACACAATGTTAAACTCCACAGATTACAGACTATGAGCAAATTTAGCTTATCAACTTTAAATTGGTTATACACGTTACCGTCCAAATCTTATAGAATTATTCTTAAACAATCAATAGTCTTTCTTTCCATTAGACGTGTGAATATTAACACACCCAACCATAGTCCAACTGTTTTTATCATTCAATACACTATCCTTAATGTGGTTAGAGTCTTGATTAAATTCAGAGCAAGAGAGAGAGAAAGTGACAGCAAACTTTAGAAGCATTTCAATCTAAATTTATGTGTTGCTGAACATCAACAAAATAGGTGGACCATATGTGATCTGTCCAATCATTCTATCCAATCTAAATTTATACTCAATGCCTTCTGAGCACGATGCCTAAAGATTAACACCTCCACTAATTTTGCCACCTTGTCAACGACAACCAATTTCCTTGGCATTTTCCTCGTTCGCGTCCACTACCCGTAGGATGTCGTCCAAGTTGACTAGGTGGCTGTGTTCTTCCTTTATAACTCAATAAGTGTTTTTCCTACAATCCAGTGCCAAACTGATGACCCGTTCTGGATCCTATTTGGCTTTTGATAATTGGAGATTGAGGTCTGAGCTAACCCCTGCCATGCTTGCTATGGAGAGATCAAAGTTGGCACCTCTATTCAACAAACCTTTTCGTATAGTTGCCACAATATAATCACTCTAAATAACATTTCTTGTGAAAAATGCTGAGTCCTGCACAACTCCATGCTAAAATTCTGAAGTTGTCTCCTATAATTTTTTGGGCAGCCTCACTTAGTATCTTCAAGCATTCAAGAAAGTCCAAATACCAATCCCATAGAAAATCAAACAATCATCCTCATAGAATGAAATCACCGATCACACTCAGCAGTTATTTTAGGTAAAACCTGCAAAAGAGGAATTCAACTGTAGGATTCCAAAATTTCCAGGCCACAATCCTGAGATCAAAATCTCATTAAGGACAGCAAACTCCATGTGTCAGTTTATAACCTTTTCACAGCATAGATCAGAATTGAGCATTAATAGAAGCACCATTATGTTACGTTTGGACAAGTTCCTGACAAGGACGAAAATTAGAGGGAAAATGGTTAAAGAAACACCATATTAAATCGATAACTTGCCAAAGCCTAGAGTACCTCCAAGACCATATCATTAGACAGCAATGCAAAATCTAGACTATCAATTACCAGAACAAGTAAACTGATCCATGCCCATGAATTGCTATCAAGCAATCCTCGTTAAACTTAATCCCCCAATATTCTATTTTCAGACAGGCTTAGTTCACGAATACATTACAACAAGCGTACGATCAAGGTTACAGATAGACACGTCAACATTCATTCTTTTCCCGCAAGAGTAATGAAAAACTACAACTCAGTGACCGTCATCGCAGATAAACCACATATACTGACTGAAATATGCCGTAAAACAATTGAAGCCTCTCCATCCGTAATTCCAAAACAAGCAAAAGGCACGAGTAGAAGATCAGAAACTTAACTTTTTGGATTGAACTAATTTACCAAAGTTTTAGACGCTACGAAGTGAACCCACCAAGCAATATACACCACACAATCAAATACACGAGCTTATACAAAGACTTCCTGGGGAAAAAAAAACTCGCCGGCCAGTGGTTTCAGATAATCGACTTTCTAAGGGTACGCATAAAGACAAATCAATCCATCAAGTAACAATGCCAAAAACTTCAAATCCAAAAGTGGGTTCGTCAAAAACTTTCCTGGATTAAAGTGACTCACAAGCTAGTGATTTTTATGCAATAAAGTTACTTTAGTATCCTTTTTTTTTCTTATTGTTCTGGGAAATGAAACAAAACTGATTGGGATAGAGTGATGAAGTGCTCGCTCACCAGCCAGTAAGGCAAGTTCTCAACAGTCTGGCTAACAGCAAGCCATAGAACGCCATATCCTAAGAAACAATGCACGGCACCAACTAAAAGCACAGCCCAAGGAGGAAGCTTATTGCAGGCAATACCAGGGAGAATACCCACGGCCTCTCCGATATCATTGGCGACTCCAAGTATTGTCACCTGCTGCTGGTTGTAGCCCAGTACGGACTTGAGTGTCGAGGAGAAGAGTGGGAAGTTGTAGGAATTGCCAGCCGCTATTTGGACCCATACCCCGGCTGCCAAACCCACCCATGGCGGTCTGCTTCCTGCTTTCAGAACTTGTCTGGGCATTGGATACACCAGTCACTGGTCACAGCGTATATCTGGGTTATGAAAAGCAAACACAACACAAGTATATTTTTAAGAGCGAGACTGTAAAAATTGGCAAAATAGAGAGAGATCTGCCGTATAATATAATCAGCGAAGAGAGAGATGGGGCGTTAGAATTTAGAAATGACAGGAATGTTAAAGGACGAAACGGAGAGGGTTGAAAGGACGGAATGATGACGTGGGAAAAGATGCTATACCGTGCGTTTTGAGAAGTGTAGCACTTCCCCAAGAATCCCGACAAAATCTTTACCGAGCGTTCTGCCACTTTCCCTTCCCATGAGATCTGGCTATCTGCCACTTTCAGGGAAGCACGACTAGGGTGTCTCTCTTTTGTAAAATTTCAGTGTTAGTTAAAATTTTAGGTAAATTTTAGTGTTGTTAAAATTTTAATTATTGATTTTAGTGAAAAAGTGAAGAGAAAGATAATTTTTTATATTTTTTATAGTGAATAGTAATGATTTGATGGGGAGTGAAAGATTATATTGTAATTTTTTATTGTGTTAAAATTTTAGAGTGTGTAAAATTTTAGAGTGTGTAAAATTTTAGGACGCAAACGCAGCCGAATCACTAGGTCGACCTGAACCCCAAGGTTTCAACTTAGCTCAGTCCACTAAGCTAAACAAATAATTAGAGTAATAATAATAATAATAATAATAATAGTGGATGAGTTTATTATATGCCTAAAAAGGTACTTGTTATATTCTACCAATGTAGTCCGAAAAAGCAAAAGGCTCCATATCCAATTAAGATTATGTTATTTATTGTCCAATAAATACAGAATTCTTATATGTAAAATCACTAATCCCAAAAGAAAAACAAACTGCTAATTAACACATTACCATTTAAAGATATTATACTAATTAGCTGTAAATAAACATGATTTTTATAGAAAATAGTTGAGGCGATAATAAGGGTATTTAAGGGGGATTGAATTTGACTTAGTGATCAATTATTTTTTTACTTTAATTTTATATAGTATCTCCACTAAATATCATATATGTATGTATGTGATTAGCCTCATATCGTGCATGCAGATTCCACATCTATGAATCACCAATCTGAATAAAACTGGAAATGTGCTACACTCATGATGAACCAAAATTACCATTTTTTTTTAAAACCACAAGTTGACATTTTGATTGGAAATTGACCCAAAATACATTTTCAAAAAGAAAAACTTCGTTTTCAAGAGAAAATCTTACGTTTATGAAGTTGTGCAAACAGCTTGGAATTTCATTGAAATGTGATTTATATATAGCGAAGTCTTCATCCTCTAAAAGTGTTTAATTTTTTTGGGTTAGGTTCAATTTGAATGACTATTAGTGCATGCCCTTATCTGGGCATAGTGGGGCTGCAGAAACAATCTATAACTTGCTGGCCATTTTTGATATCCTGACTAATTTTGTGATACTTTTACAGATCTTCTTCTATTTATGTAAAAGAAATTTGCTATTTCCATAACTTTTGTCTTTTCTTATGCGATAATGTATTTTACTGATGATACCAATACTGAATCACGTTCGACCTAAACTAATTTGGGCTGACAAGCATGATTACATCTCCCTGAGATCCAATGGCTACGATCAAGTTCATGTTGCATGCAGATCCAGAAGGATAGATCGTTATACGTGCCATGAGTGGTTGTCCAAACAATCCGCTATAAACCGCCAACTCCACGATCTCTCGATTCTCATGGTGGAGGAAAACGACCGCTGCGAAGACGTGAGAGAACCGTCAAAGATCACACGACCATACGGGACCAAATTCCCGTAAGCATTCCCGCCAAAAGGAAAGAGAGGAACGTGAGAGAAAAGTTATAAAATGAAGAGTTAACGATAGAAAAGGTAAGAACAATTCTGAGCAACCAAACTACATAACACATATAAAAAAGAGGCTGACTTAAGTATCAGAGGTTAGTAACCTCGGTGCCCCGGGGTTATTCTTGTGATTTTGCAAGAAAGATACGTGAAGATCGAAATGCATTTACTGGACGTGTTGATCAAAAACCAACTTATTCACTGTTACAAAACAAAATTGTCAGACCTAAACCTGTATCCACGTTTTCGGCATTAACCTATTGTTTCTTTCTGCTAAGCCCGCACATAACATATTATTATTGGCTTATTGTCCAATATCCTCGAAGTAGAGCCTAAACATTCCCACCATCGTCGGACAAAGTCTCGTCGACATTTTCAATACGACAGACAATGATCTTAATTTTTGTTAATGGAAGAAGCTTGGTGGATTTCCTTTTAATAATCTTAGATTGGATTGCTTTGCCAACTCAGGTTTGAACTACCCATAAAGACAAAAAAGTTATTAAATAATTTTGTTTGGATGACATAATTTTTTTATAAAAAAATATCATTATCACTTTTTTTATAAAATTTTAATACCTTTTTCATAATTTATCGACAAACAAATCTACACTACATCTAACAACAATCTATTCAATCATATTAAAAAATATACCGACAGAACCGGAAGTAAAACGAGAGAGAGATTCAAACCGACCTCACGATTTTTCTCACTTGTTTAAGGAAGCCAAGTCTCCCACTTCTTCGACAAAAGCAGGCGTCCGAAGCATTTGGTTTCTGGTGGAGGAGGTAGATCATGTGATGCAATGACAGCAAAGCTTCGTTCTGTGGCCCACATCGCGAGGCCCATCCTTGATGTTCCCTGAACGCACGGCCTGACGGTGAATGTATTGTTATGTTAGAGGGATCGGCAGCCAAGGAATATATAAGATGTGTCGAAGGAGATAACGGAGGAGTGATGGAAAGTTGGCCAAGCATTTATTTTTGGCTTTCCTCGTCAGATCAAAACGTCCATATTCGAGAAACACCAAATTTTCGTGTCAATTTTAGGTTGTTGTGAAGCCTTTTCCAAATTCCATAACCTTAGCTGTCCTGAAAAAGGACGAGAACAAGAAAGTTGAGTTATTCTTCTGAAACCATTAGGAATCATGAGAAGAATCACAGAAAGGTGATAGAGGGAAGAGAAGGAATATATAAATCATCATGGGATCCTGGAATTCTATTCTTTCGGCCTTTCCCGACCCAAGTGATTTATATCCAATAAAATATATACTAATAATTTCAGAGTTAAATTCAAAGCCGTATGATGAGACTCAGAAATTACATATATCACGTTGAAAAGGGTATTGCGCGCATAATGAAGAATATGCCCTCTTTGAGCGCCTTAGGGACGTGTTAGTTTTGGAGATCAGAAATATTGAAATTAATCTTTTAATCAATCAATGGCGCCATCGTTATGAAACAAAGGCAAGACAGACTTTTCGTAAAAAAAAATAAAAATATATTCATTAGAGCCACCTTTAGTCTTTAGATGGGAGAAGTATTGAATATAAAATGGTAATATTAATAAATTACGTAATATAATTATGCCCAGCAACCTTGTGTTCTTTAGTAAATAAAAAGGAAATGATTTTGTCCCCCACAGAAGAGATCTGTGTACTTTGAGAATTTCTTTCAGTCCCACCATTACCCAAAGTGTAAAAATCTGTAATTACAGCGGGCTCCCTCACTGTGGTGGCCACCCTCCTCTGGCGGATGGGGTGGCTCCCAACTCTATTGTGTGGGGTTTTTTTCTCAGATGATGTGATAGTGTTTTGTATTTATTTTAAAAAAAATGGTACACGTGTCAAGATCCTATTGATTGTGACGTGTCCGTTAGCTGACTGTGCATATAAAGATAAAATTAGACGGAATGATTAAATTAAAAAATAATAATAATTCAAAATTGAATTAAGTAAATTTAAAACTTAAATATCATTTTAAAAATGAGTATAAAATTAAGAGACAAAAATGATCATTAACACATAATTAATTATAAACCCTCGACCTACCTACTGAGAAAGATCATTTCTTGCTGGTATTACATGTGTCGACCTCATAGCCATGAGTTAAAGAGCTGCTCCAGAACAATGAAAACTATCCACGACAAAAGCGCGAAAAATTAGGCCTTACAAAAAAAAGGTAAGAGTAGAATCCCGACAATCCCCTCACGGAAATCGGTACAAGGCTCCCATTTCTGTTGGTATAATGGTATTAGTCATGAACGACGCGAGGGAGACGGTTACACAAGAGGATTTAAATCCAGATAGAGGGAAAGGGACAAAATATGAAAGCGAAGATTGCCAACTCAACAATATCGCTTTCAAATATTTTGAAGACAGCGCACACGCATTTGTCTGTATGCGGATACGTCGAGAATTTCTTTCTCGATAGACGCTGTTTGGTTTGGATGGCTAGAAAAATATGGGTGGTGTAGATTTTATTAGAGTTTGTAAAAAAAAAGTTCAAATTTTATAAAAATATAGTAAAATTTGTTAGAAAGTTTTTAGAAACTGCGAGAAGGAGTCTAAATTTGTGAAAAAGTGAGTGTAAAAAATTTTCAAAAATTTTTGGTAATTGCCAAACACAAGTTTAGGGGATGTTTATTTCATGACAACTAATAATTTTAAGATTTTTTTATAGAATTATGAATAATCATCGAGATTATAGTTTTATAGGTGTTTGTATATTATTATGTATAGGTTACTCTCTCCGTTTATAAATCCGATTAGTATAGTTTACCCTCTCATCTTGTAAGTATGATTAGTATAAGTTATTCTCTTACTCCTATATAAGGATGAGTCATTGTACACTTTATTTAGCATCTCAGAATATATAAAGTATTGTTCATTCTTTTTAATCTTTTCTTTTATTTCAACATAGTATCGGAGCTATTTTGATCCAGTGGCTCAAGCTGGGCAGCACTCTTGTTGGTTCAGCTCGGCCTAGTTCATGAATAGTTTAGTTATTTTCTTATTTTTCGTGGGCCTTCCTATATCCATTAAGGAAACTTCCGGCGATCTCCTCATTTTGGTCATCTTCAAGCTGCTTTTCACACTTCTCTGGCCAGATTTTGGCAATTCTCTTCGGTCATCTTCGGGGTTACTATCCACCCCTCTTCGACAATCTTAAGACGACCATATGTCCCTTCTTTGGCCATCTTCAAACGTCATTACTTGACGTATCTAGTATTCCAGTCATCGTTCATTGAATCTTGTCTCTGTTTCGACCCCTGTCGGATCTTGTGTCGCCACCCTGTGCAGCGGATCTTGTCTCTGCCCCAACCCTCGTTGGATCTTGTGCTCCCACCCTGTGCAGTGGATTTTGTCTCTGTATCTTGATTTATGGTCTATTAATACCCTCTTGCTCTCTTTCTTTGGGTTTTTCAATTCCGTTCTTTCACTAAAATTCGAGTCTCTGTTCTTGTTTGGTGGAAATAACACCTTATTTTGAAGTCTCAAGGGGTTCTTCAATCCCGCTCTTCTACTAAAATTCAGGTTCATGTTATTGTTTGGTGAAAAGAACACATTGTTCTAAAGTGGTTCTTCAATCCCGCTCTTATGTGCTGCTTGGAGGCCAGCTTACGCTCCAGCCCATTTCCAACTTTGGCCCAATCCAGGTCCGGCTCGTTTTCATTCACTGCTCAGCCTAATTCACCTTCGGTCCAGTCTAGTTTCGACCCACCACTAGTCCAACGCACTCTGTTTGCTCTAATTTGCTTGTTGATATATTCACCAATGCTCATTTTCCTGGACGTTATCAAGATTTAGTTGGCAAACTCAAGTTAGCATCTTCGCTCCCACCTTAAGTTTTAGGGGATGTTAGTATATTATTCTGTATAGGTTATCCTCCCCGCTTATAAGTCGTATTAGTAAAGGTTACTCTCTCATCTTATAAGTCTGATTAGTATAGGTTATCCTCTCCTTTTATAATTATCTCACTCATTCTATAAAAGGGATGAGTCATTGTACATTTTATTTGACATCTCAGAATATACAAAGTACCTTTCATTTTCTGTCTTTTCTCTTATTTCAATAGTAGATTTTTGTGTAAAAGTGGTGAAAAGTTTTAAAGATATATAATTTTGTTGCATTTTATAAAAAGTGTATAAATATATGATTTGATATAATTTTTTAAATAAAAAAATATTAGAGTTTGGTGAAAAAAATATAGAGAGAGAATATTTGTTATAATTTTTTTAAATGTATTGAAATTTTCATGAAAATTTATTAGAGTTCGTGTAAAAGATATTGGTGTTTGTTTAAAATTTTTTAAAAAATTAAAGATTCTTTTTATAAATTTTATCGAATACATTAGATACTATATAATATATCTTATTTTTGGCTTAGGAAAAAAAAATGATACTATATTTTGACGTAGGACACGTTGGCCGGCAAGCAGAAAGAGAAAAAAAAAAGTTCAAATACGGTAGATGATCCTAAGTCTCCCATCAAATCGTACCGTATATAATGCACAAAAGCATTGATAGCATCATTGTCGTTTTGACGGGAATTTAATACGATTCCAGATAAATTGCCTTGGGCATTGAGGCTGCTATTTATCAAGTACATCGGATAAAAATGATTCTGCTTGTTGGATCATGGATGGGTGGACTATTTTGTTAGGACAACTTCACCCTCGAAATTTGTTCAGCATTGCTAATGGAAGCTCCAGAAAGCTCGTGGGAGAAGACATCCTCGATCCTTTCTCGGCAGTTGCCTCTCACCAGGCAACGAATATTCATCATAAAACAAACTTCTTGGCCTCCATTGGAGTAGGGACATTTCGACTCCTAAGTCCTAAGCCAACTCCACCTTCCATCTTTTTTCCAGTCACTTTAAGCATCTCGTCGAACTCTCAGGCATATGGGTTTGTTGCCTGAAGTCAGGCCTGGCACAAAGTTTCCTTTGAGCCTAATCTTCTAACAGCATGGGCCTTCTGGCATCTGCTTCTTCAGTGGAAACATGCCCATTAGCAGAAACCCTTTTTCATTAGTTTCAGCTTTGTGGGCCGGCAGAAGAGAAGTTTAGAAGAATGAACCAACCCACTCCAGACAATTGAGACCCGGATTCTCCATTCTTTGACACGTAAGAGTCATAAAAAAACAAGAGATAAATGTAAAATCAATCTCTATGTTATACTTAAAAAGCGATTTAGTCTTTGTGATATGAAGAATATAAATTTAGTCTATGTAATTTCAGAAAGTGATAAAATCAGTCCTGATGGAGGACCAATAATAAACAAAAATAGAATTACAGAGACTAAATTTATATTTTTTATATCACGTGGACTAAATTGATTTTTGAATATAGTATATAGACCAATTTGCATTTATCCCTAAAACAACCTATTTTTCCCGCTTAATGTTTGTTATTCCCTGTAGTATTATCTCACTATCTCGTCGTGTCTTACAGCTGGTGGCATATTCCTCTGCATCCATAAATAAAAGAGGACGCGGTGTGAACGATGTCTCTCTGTTGCTTTTTTGTTTTTGTTTTTGTTTTTGTCATTTTTTAATGGAAAGGGGTAGAGTTTTACCTGACAGTCTTATCTGAGAGGCACACATGACATGGAGACAGGAGCTGCATGCTTAAGCCATGGCCCATGGATTCCTCGACCAAATGGCAGCCTGCCAACGAATTCACCATATTATCCCTATGTCCCAGATTCCCCGAAGAATTTGAATACACCCATGCACATGTCTCCTCTCCCCGAACAGGCGAACATGGATATATGCATGCATGTTGATCACCATTCACTCCACGGCTTAATTCTTTGAGAAGGCTATTTCGGTTGTGTCTTGCGTTTTCTTCTTCTTCTTATACTTTTTTTTTTTGCAATTACGAGTGTGTTACGTATATCAAACCAACAAAAAAATTATGGTAGTTTAATTTGAAGAAAACCGGCTTCCTAAATAAATATTGGTTTGTGAAAAATATTCAATTGGTTACTTTCATTATTTAGATAGGCCGTTGCCTTAAGATAATCCCAAGCTCTAAGAAGAGGATAACAATATTAATCTACATCTTGATCTATTTTCATAATTCAAATAAGGATGATATAACTCCATATTATAATAACAACTCATATTATGCAACATATTACTGCCAAAATAGAGTATTATTCTGGTAAAATAAAAAAAAAAACAAAGTTTTTAAGAGTTTCAAGAAATCATAAAATGAGCAACAGCTTCCTGAACTCCATGTGCTTATACATAAAAAAACAAAAGTCAAACTCCATGTTCCCGTTATTTGGATTTTGGATTGGAAATTAAACAAAACAATCATAGATTAACATTACTCTAATCCACTCAAATTTTTATAACATTCTCAAAATTTTCATAAAATTTTAATTTCCAAACATGACATATCATTTCTGAAAGGTTTCCTTAAAAAAAAATATCGGAGTAAATTTTGGGAATCTTTATTTTATTGAGATTTATTGGAATTTGTGAAAAGTAGATTGTGTAGGTGTAAAAGTTAAAAATTTTGAAGTTGTGTTTGGTTTAACCGAATTGTTGGGACCCAAAAATTTGGCTAAACAAACAAGTCATCATATAGGCTAGCCTTGATGATTTGATCCCCTCACTCTTGATTTTGCTGAACAAGAAAGAGAAGGGGCTTGGATGAAAGGATTTTCTTCTCCTTTGTTCCCATTTTTGGCTTATATTCAATTATCCTTTTCTTTTTCAATATACTTGGGTCTATCCTTTTTTTTCCCTGAATAAGATGCTTATATTGTTATGAATAAAAGGGAAACACAGTACGTTTTACTGGGCCTATCACCACTACTGTAATAAGGTCGAAAAGTTGGCATATTTTTTCTAAATGTATACAAACATCATCTTTGCTTATTTAGGAAAAAGGAAATCATCTCCAATAAATCCCAAAGTTTTTCATTTCATTCCATAAATCATAGATTTTCCATGAATACAAAAAAAAAAATACAGAAAGAATTTGAAGGAATAAAAATTTTAAATGTAATAGAGAACTAATTTGATTAGAACAAAGAAAATAAAAAGATTTCGTTTCATTCTTCAAAGCTCTCGCTGGCGAAATTTGCCAAGATATGAACTACCTCAAAAAACTATACAGAAAATTGTTCATCTAATCTACCGCTACTCTATAAATTCTTTTCAAATTCCCCCCCCGCTAACAAGACAAAAAATCAAGCCCGAGCGAGCACCGAGTCAACTCGGCGAGCAATTTCAAGAATCCTCGGCTTTGGACATGAAAGAAAGGCGACTCGGTCTCGGCTGGAAAGCCGCTCGTCGCCGCTGCTGGTGTGAGGACGGCCTAATCAGAGCCGACAATGCCCTCCTCACCAAGTCGCCGCCCTCCACTCCTCCGATCCTCACGAGGGAATTTGTCATCGCAGACCTCCGAAAATTCAGGCCAAACGACACCGTCCTATGGTGGTGGCCTTGGTCGCCACCACGCGTAGAGGTAGCCTTGTGTAGGGAGCACCGAAACGATCCCGGGTGAGTCGTAGGGGAACACATGCAGGTCCTCCTCTTGCTGGACGATACTGCATTGCCGCTCGCTTGATTCCTCGCGGAGATCGAAGAACGGCCCGGAGAGGTCGGCCGCTTGGTAGAGAACCGTAGGGAAGAAGACGGCGATGGAGAGCACGAGCGGCGCCCATAAAGGTCCGCGGGTGCCGGGGTGGTGGAGTGCGAGAAGAATGTGGACGACCGGGAGGCGATACTCGACGAAGCAAAGGCAGGGGAGGATGAGTATCCCAACTGCGACGATCTGTGAAATCTTGAAGATGAAGCCATTCTTGTTCCACTCCCTAGAGAGAGAGAGAGAGAGAGAGAGAGAGACTGTGTAGAGAGTTCGTTGATTTTTTCAAAGGCGCCGTTCGGCTGTTTGGTTTGACAAACCTAGCGAGAGGCTATGAGAGTATATAAATAAAGTGAGTTGGGAGGATGGGCCAATTGTAATTTAAGAGTGGTATGGTGGGCGTTTTTATGTTTCAAGTCGCTGAATCTAAGTAGAGGTGCAGTTGGTTAGGGGGGAGGAAACCGGACGTGGGTTAGGGCTTTCACACTGGTGGGTCCACGGTAGCAACGATGCTATGGGCCGAAGAGAAGTACCATTCTACGCTACTATTTGAGCGTGTCATACACGGCATGCTTCTTGTTCTTGCCAAGAGAAATAAATTGCCCCGAGTAAATTTAAATTAAATATCTATTATCTTTAGATCAAATTACGAACCGGAAAATTCTTAAATTATATCTATTATAAAAACCTGATCATTTAATATTTTTTTTAATTTGAAATTAAGAAATTTCATTTCGCTGTGGAGTACTTAGATTGACACGAGGGATGCAATTTTCTTTTTTATTTTTATTTTTATCTGGACACGAGCTGCTACTGCGAGTGGTGTTGAGAATTATTTTGCAATTGACTAAAGCCGAAGTTGGCGCCTTTGTTTTAAAGGAATTTGGGTGTGTTTTTTTTGTAAAATTTTAGTATTATTAACATTTTAGGTATTGGGTTTAATGAAAAAAGTGAAGAGAGGTAATTTTTTATATTTTTTGTAGTGAATAGTAGTGATTTGATGGGGGAGAGAGAGATTATATTATAATTTTTTATTGTGTTAAAATTTTAGAGTGTAAAATTTTAGGACGCAAACGCAGCGTTTGAAGGCGACTAAGAGGGTGGCAGGTGTCCGGTGGGATTTGTTGGAGTTGCCTTCTTTGTTTGTTTGGATTTCGTTTTCTGAGCCAACCGTTTTTTGCGCTCAAAACAATGGAAAATCTACTGTGAACTAATATTTCCGTACTCTTTTTAAAAAAAAAAATAAAAAATACTAAGAAATAAAAATTATTCCCGTATATCATTATGGGTGGTCGAGTGAAATAAAAATTAGCTTTGGGGTCCAATTGAATTTCAATTTCATGGATCGGTCTGGAAGGCACCTTCACCTCATTCAATACTTGAGTTTAATACAATCCTGATAGTCCAAAAGGAGAAATTATTAAGAAATTCAAAAGAGGGACTAGTACTCTTTTATAATTTGCCAAGAATTTTCCCAAGCGCCAATTAAAAATATGCTCAAGTTCCAAAGCATATTCTCTGAGCATATAGGGGAATTTATTTTTATTCTTTTCAGGATTTGTTTTCTTGATAATTTAATTTCCAGCTGGGGTAACCAAATACGTAGCCTTCATTTCCCAAACGAATACCCATCACTTCTCTACAAATTCTATCCCTAATTTCCATACCTTTGGGATCTGCCGTGGACATCACACACCCCAACAAAATCGTAAACGCTCAGCCGACAAAACA
Organism: Myrica gale; assembly: GCA_963930655.1. Classification (NCBI taxonomy): domain Eukaryota; kingdom Viridiplantae; phylum Streptophyta; class Magnoliopsida; order Fagales; family Myricaceae; genus Myrica; species Myrica gale. The sequence goes on from OZ005601.1 coordinate 7,579,757, forward strand.
AGAACTTACACTGAAGCTTCTCAGTTATACAAATAATTCAAATACACACTCCTCCACGGAGTGATTTTCTAACAACTGATTTAAGTAGCAGACTGCTCTGCTTAGCTTAGTTACAATACGTATCAATAGATAGTGCGTGATTTGCCCCTTTACTTCAGTGTGCTATGAGCAAATATACAACACTAGAATATCATACACAGTAGTAGAGTACCACACCTGGTGCGTTGAAGTCGACTCGTGATGCTAAACAACTCCGGACCACAACTAAAAGCCACAAAAGAAAATGCTTCAAAAGGGTGCCAGCCGCCAGGTGTAAAGAGCAGCAGGAGCTCCACTCATATGTTTATTTTCCTTGACGAACATGCCAGCTAACATGAGTCTTATTTTCCAAGAACTGATTGCCTGGCTCAATGGTCATCTAGGCAGCAGCAGCCGATACAAATTCTGCGTGTCAAGGTTGATCCTGTATGAATGATCATGCGGCGCTCAAGCAGTTCTCCCAAGTACCATATTTTGAGCTGAAAGTACCTCCACCACTCTGCTGTGCATGCTCAGAAATAACTGCGCGGGCACAAATATCCCACGTCCTTGCAATCTGGCCAAGCGACATAGGTTGTGAAAGGCTTCGCAGAGATATGCTAAACTTTGACTTCGCTTTTACCGAAAGATCTTCATACTCCTTACTGTCAAAGAAGCATATCAGACCAAATGTGGTATATCAGATGGAAAGGATTTGTCAAATACTCGAATATTCCTAGTCAACTTTGAGGGAAAGGACGAGGCAAGTGCAGAGGGAAAATAAGGATCAAGGAATTCAGTATGAATCAAGGACAGCTAGAATTATTTAAGAGCCATTTTGTTATTATGGGTCTTCCCATTCAGCCACGTTGTAACTAACAGCTGAACATTTGTTCATGTCCATTTACGGCTAAGGTGGCTGTCAGGAAAAAGAGAGGCTCTGATCAGTGATCACAAAATAAAACAGCTTTTCAGAAACCTCCAAATAAAAAAGAGGCTCTGATCAGAAGATGTTCGTTTTGTTACAAGATTTGCAAAAAAAAAAGCTAGCAAGTCTCTTCAGTTCTACCAGGTCAATATCGACAATTTTAACTTCAGGGAATCAAAGAAACATATAATAGAATTTAACCGTGCAAAATTCCATCACCTGGCTTCAACTGGAAACTTGTCCAAGAGAATTGGGGAGCAATTTGGATAATTTGAGGGAACGAGCAATCTTAATGGCTGAATTGGTGACTGCATAGCAGTAAAGCACCTATAAATATTAGGACGTTTACACAATAACATTTTACTCCATGTTAAAAGGTCTGAAAAACCCACCATTTGTGGAGAAGCATACTGTGATTTCAAGTTTGGACTGAGAGCCACAGCAATGAAAGAGCATTTCACAATGGTTCCTTCACCTCCTTCAGCAGCAGCAGCAGCTGCGGTTGGATCAACATCTTCATCACTGATTGCAACAACAGTGTCTATAAGTCCTTGATTTATCTCCCTTATTTCTTCCGAAAGAGCATGATTAACCTGCAACAGATGCCACAATCTGTTTATGCTGAAGAAGCTGATATGAGCATTCTTACATACCAAGATGGCGAATCACTCTCTTCTTATCTCTTGTCCTCTACAATGCTACAAACAATTAATTGGGAGAAAATAAAGGTTACGACAAAAATTCACTTACATCAGCAACTCTGAGGCGGTAAACAATTGCCACACCACAAGGCATTTGTCACAACCAATCGAAAGAAACTAGCTTCCTTAAACACCCCTATTAAATAATGAAACATTTTCTTCCACTTGGTCTATAATATCCACAGTCCACGACATATTTATTACGTAAGCTACCATGATTTACTGTTACCCTACTGAAGTGTGGTCCAAGATCTCCGTCTGAAATGACACACTTTCAACTTTGGCTATCCATAAATCTATCTTCGTCTTCCTTTATTTACCTGTTTTGGTTGGGAAAATATAGAGTACCTTTTCTCTTCCTTCGCAAGTAGAAACCAACTTCATGGTTGGACGGTGAGAGTTTTGAGTCAAACATAATAATTGTGCTGTAGCTTTGCCCAGGCGCTTGACGGTCTATGCAAAAGCTTAAGCCTATCTCTCCATTTACAATGGCAGGTGGCACGTACACTTTTAGTATTGTGGATATAAAGATCCTCTTCTACATGAGTTCCCACATAATCTCATAGCACGGCCAAATAACTCATCTAGGATTGCAGTTATTTCTAAACCAAAATGAAGATACCAAGATTATGCAGTACAGCAAACTCTCTCTCTCTGTCTCTCTCATGGGTATGCTATGAAGTCTAGTTGTATGAAATGGTGTCCACTTTCAACCTCAAATTTTCACCTTGTTTATAAAACTGTAATACGAGCTGGAAATCAAAACCTGGACTCCCAATATATACTTGGTAACTAAACTTTACTTCTCTTCTGTTTTTAACTACCAAATTCAACAGTATATTAATGTCCTTAAGATTCAAAAGATCTTCTCACTACTGTTGCTATGGCCTTAGAAACTGCCCAAATTAACAGCACATTAGTGTTGAAGATATTTGGTCTCAAATTAAGATGTGATTAATGTTGAAGAGATTCAAAGGACCAAACAATTGATGCTTTGACTTCTTTCAGCAATTATAATTTAGTCCTCCATCAGATATTAAAAACCACTAGTTAATTCCATTTTCTATATCTGAAGGATTTCCTTGTAGCTTTTTAGGATTTCCTAAAGCAAAGGACATATCTGATGAAGTGAAGTAGCCCTATTCGTAGTCTGACTTTTATCTGAGCTAAAAACTATTTTTTTTATGAGTGCAACCATTTACTTTGAGCATTAACTTCAGAATGTCTCTGCATTATTTCCACCACTCTTTTATACGGATCACAAGTAGTTACTAATCATTAGTTTCCTACGGATTAGATCAGTTGAACTTACAACTGTAATAAAATATCGACTAAAAGACCATTGAAAATGCATCTAAATGTTAAAAAGTTAATAATTTATCAAATCATCAACAGTTATTAATTGTGAATTACTTAAATTTCATTTCTATAAATTCAGAACTCTATCCTTGTAATACAATAAAAAAACCAACAACAAATTGTATCAATGGAAATGTCATATAAATTCCAACCAAGTTGTCCCATTATTAATGGTTGAATTAAGAAGCAACAGGGAAAAGCACCACATGTATGCTTCCAGATATCACATTCAAGAGTTTTGGGGCATGACAAAAAAATGGGCTACTAGAGTCCTTCCATTTCTTCAATACCTCCATGTGAAATTTACTACCTTCAGATTTGAAAGTGCACAACAAAAGTGCCTTTTCAGAACTACAATCAACAACTAACATTCTTCCAGAACTATGAAGCACAAGCTCAGATTTATACCTCGATCCTAGGCCTCTTGATACCAGAAGTTGCAGTTGACTCCAGGTCAGATGTCTCTGAACCTGTCATCTGCTTGAAACTATCATTCATACTGCCAGCTGATGAAACAACATTCAATGGAATGGCACTTGTGTAGCGCCTCATTTTCCTTGTCCCGCTTGTCCCATCTTGTGTGATGAAATTTCTAGCTTGGAGGCGACACTTTGTCATAGCAACCAAATCCTCACCAACAGCAGCCCTTGATCCGTTAACTGGTGCTGAACCAGCTATCCTATCAATCATGCTCACAACTGAACCAATGTCATTGACTGAGGCACTCAATGCTTTAGGTGACATTGACTTTACCTGCAAATTCAATTATATCATTTGCTACATATGTTAACGAAACCAAAAAGATTATCAGTTTCCCTCTATATTGTAGGATATATACTTGAGCACCATAAAAGATCATGGTGGCAGAAATTTTTTTTAACTAACCGCTTTAATTAGACGTTCAAGAGGCTGCTCTGTAATGCCCGACTTTCCAGAAACATTCATCACAGCATTACCATGAGGGCCATCTGGACCCGTAAACTCAGCAAGCAGAGGTGAGGCTGATATCCCAGGAGTGCCAATGGCAAGGGATGGAGCTGGTGCTCCCACACTACTAGTCTGTTGCTGTCCAATATGTCCAGCATTGGAGAGTGAGGAAACACCTGAAATGGGTTTCTCAGAATCCCCGGGCATAGGAGAAGGAGCCAAAGGAGTCGAAGGAGATGGGACAACAAAAGGCGAGTTTGCAGCTTGCAGTGGTGTCCCAGCTTTTGGGATAGATAACACATTCTGCTGATCAACCTGAGGAGAAGAGTGTTGCGGAATCTGTGGGGACGCAGAGAGCTGGGGTGAAGAAATAGGATATGAAGGTCCAGGCTTCAACTGTTGATGGGAATAAGCAGTACGCTGGCCTGCTGGTAAATGTTGCTGAAAGACCCCAGGTTTAACACCCAACCCCTGTCTCATTTTCAGGTCATTTACATCATTAATTTGATGAAGCTGTGGAATTTGGTGGTTCTGCAACTGCGAAGTCAGCAGCTGCTTTGGTTGTTGGTGTAATTGTTGCTGCTGTTGGTTTTGTTGCTGGTGCTGCTGTTGCATCATCTGCTGCTTCTGCATCAATTGCTGCTGCATCTGACGCTGTTGAATTTGTTGTTTGAGTTGTAGTGTCTGCATCATTTGCTGTTGTTCCTGCTGTTGTTGAAGCATATTCGAGTTTGACTGATGAGGATTAATGTTTGGCTGTAGCACGTTTACTCCACTTTGCGACGACAAGGTGTTGATGTTTGGCTGTTGGGGAGCACTCACGTGATTTTGTTGAAGAGATCCCATAGCTGCTGGCTGCAACGAGCTTAGTGAATTTCCTTGTCCAGAGTCCAAACTGGAACCGGGCTGCAGTGAGTTCATCATGTTTTGCTGTGCCGTTGACCCCCCAGATAAAGTAGACAAAGAATTATGCTGCAAGCTCGTCATATTGTTCTGCTGCATTGTTGCTACAGAACCTTGTAAGTTCATTGCTTGCAACTGAGGGGTCATTTGATTTTCATGAGACTGCATTTGAGGAATCTGAGACTGTGGTTGCTGCATGGAGTGCATATGCGGTGGGGGAAGCTGTCCTTGCTGCAGAGAAGAAACAGGCTTCCTAGGCCTATTCGTGTTTATAAAATTTAATATTTGCTTCTCATAAGATCCCAACTTGTCCTTGTGAGCAGGTAATAAGTTACTTTTGGGAATCTGCAAGAATGTTATAATGCGCTCCAACATATTCTTGAACACTTTCAGCTTTTCAAGCGGATCTGACTTTGGCTGCTGTGGGAGAGAATCATGCTGGAAAACAAAAAAAAATATCAAGCGTGGTAAGAACAAGAAGATGACTAACAGAAATCACAACAAAGTGAATTTTTCTTTTTTTGGTGGGGATGTCCTGCGGGAGGATAGAGAGGGACCGGGGGGGGGGGGGAGGTTGTTAGCGCAGAAGCTATATTAACATACCTGTGTAGACAGCCATCTCTTACCACCCTTGAGCACTTATTAACATTTCTATACTTGTATATCTATTCTATTACAGCCATAAACTCGAGGAAATATTTGAAGATTGACATACCTGCTGCAATTTCATAGCAATTTTATGGTACATTTCATTTAGTTCCGGCAAGTACATATCCTTCATGGCTTTGATCTGCAATATAAAATTAGCAAGACAAATTACCAAACTTTCATTTCTTCAAGTTCCATATTCTACAAAGCAATTTGTTGTATCTACACACTTGCGGAGAATATATGACTATACACAAGTTGTATTACTCCCTCACTACCGCATTAATGCAAGTTTCTTCATGGAATGCTTTGGGAAACCGGTAGGCTCCCCCACCGTGTTGGTTCGATGTATGTATTTATGTCTTCATACTATAAGTATGTGTAATTGGTCACAAAGAAAGCACTACCCATGTAGAAAAATGTATATAAGAGAACTCTCCATCCATAACAATCAATTTCAGCCCACAGCTTAAAAAAGCATCCAAAAAGCTGAAATAAAGAATATTAGAAATCAAACTATAGAAGATGAAGAGAGCCATGAAAAACATGAACTCAAAAGCAATCCATCATTTGTTTGAGCAGAGGGAATTTTCATCTCTCAAGCACTCTAGTCCATCTCTTTCCCAAAACAAAACATCCAACAAGAAGATTGACATCACTTTTTTTTTACCAAAAAATGAGCCCACGTGTCAAACTAAAGGGAATTTTCTACTACCACAAACCAATTCGAAGGTTAAATCACAAAATAAATCGTGATAAAAAAACAAAACAAAACAAAAAAGTACGATGACAAAGAATTTTACTTTTTTATCATATCATTATTCTATGTGAACCCCTCTGGTTCCACAAGTAAACCTCTAGCAACTTCACATCCTTTTGTGGGGTAACCGAGCTTTCCACAAGAACCTGCCAAAACCTTCATTATATCTTAACAATCTACTTTAACAAGCTTCGCAGCTGTTCTCCCTTCCTTGTCTACATATTTTATGAATGTCAGATCCCATTGTGCAGCAGGTAGATTTATTGCAATTAAGCCCACAGAAAAGAACAACCCCCACAAGGAACTTTTTCCTTTGAAAATATATATCATGACTGAACTCTATCCAATCAACAATTCCAATTCAAGGCATATTACCTTTTGATAGATCTCCTCTTGCCAATCACCCCCAGTTGCATGTCCTGTCTGAGATGTGGAATCTAGAGATGCTATGGACACATAAGATATATGTAAATACGAGCACATTCAAATAAAATAAATATCAGCTTACAAGGGAAATAATCTGGAAAATCCTTCTTTTTCTGAACCTCAATAGTAGCAACTAAAAAAAATAGTGTTATGACTGACCACTTCTAAGATAAGCATGCGAGGTGAATATCAAGGCATCCCAGGATAATAGGTGAATTACTTGTCACACCCATGCAAGCTAAAGCGTATAATATACCCATATGCTACAACATTGATCTGCTGTGCACCCCTCGTCTACCTAAGATTTAGCCTAACATATGAGATCACCAAATGATCAGGAGTGGTGGCACCACTAAAAGATTATCCAAACTTGGTTTTCCTTTTCTTTGGTAAGGCCCAGATCTCAAAAATGAACAATTGAGAATTACCAGAAGATTACGGCTTTGAATGTGATGACAAAACAAATACAGAATTCCATCATTTGCAGAAGAACGGCCACATACGGGCAACTAAGTGACAGACAGTGGTTTGAGAAAAACAACTCCAAAGGTTTACTAAAGTTAAAAGAAGTGTGGCAGTGATCGTGTCATGGTGCCAAAAGTAGTGGTAGCAGTGGAGTTCTCACGTATGGCAAAAGACCATATAAAGGGTTGCAGTGGTACAATTGGTGACACAACTTATAACAATATGGTGAAATGGTGCAGCTGTGCAGTGATAAAGGTGGTGCTGGCAATGAGCAGTAAACTTTTCACATTAGGGCTTTGGTTTTTGTCTGATGAGTAACATCTCAGAACATGAAGAGGTTTTCCCTGAGTAGCAGAAACTTAATGCATCCAGCATGCATGTATTGAAAATTTCACATCAAAATACATTGTCAACCTGATCCATTTAAAGAATGTAAAACACATATTAGTTGGAAACTGGGACAGGAAAAAAATTAAGAGTGAAAATATGAAAAAATTTGGAGGATATTCTTGCGAGGTGCATGATGACAATCCAAACATGCCAAAGCATGCAATAACACAGACCTAGGAACGGGAAAGAGGACAGCACAGTTGCAATGTCATACTTGATGATGTATCTGGAACAGCTCTGTGATATAACTGCTTTTGCTGATCAATTACATTCTGTTGTTGAAGCAAGGAACCTGATGCCTGAAGCCTTTGCTGCATATCCCTTTGTAAGGAAGTTGGCTGCTGTTGCAAACCCAGCTGCTGTTGCAACTGCGGAGGTTGTGACTGAATCTGAGACATCATTTGCTGCTGGTGTTGCTGGGATGGCTGTGGCTGTGATTGTGATTGTGATTGTGATTGTGATGGCTGCCCTTGATTGGGTACCAAATTAGATGCGCTCTGTTGTGGTTGTTGCTGCACCGGAACCTTGGGCTGTTGTAGCATGTGCACTGAGTGTTGAGTAGCTTGCAAACTTGAGTTAACAGACTGAGTTCCAAGCATTTGCTGCTGCTGCTGTAACCCAGAAACATTACTTTGAGAACCCAACTGCTGCTGATGCATATTGGAGAGGTTGTTTTGCTGAGCCATTAACTGTTGCTGTTGCTGTTGCTGCATGTTTTGGAGATTATTCTGCTGGCTAATTAGCCTCTGTTGCTGATGCTGCTGCATGTCCCCCACACTGCCCTGCTGCGCAATTAATTGGTTCTGTAGCATGTTTGTAGCATTCGGCTGCTGCACCATCATCTGCTGCTGCTGCTGCGAAGGCAATATTGTCTGCTGCTGCATTGATGTTTGCTGTTGATGAACAGCAGCCTGTTGTGGCTGTTGCTGCTGACGGAGAACTGATTGCGGATGTTGCTGAAGCATGGATGGTGTGGTTTGTTGAATGGATGGCTGCTGATTCTGCTGAATACCGGGTAGAGAAGATGATTGCATCGCAGATGCTGTTTGCATGAGTGATTGCTGAGAAGATTGCAACTGATTGGGATGTAACAAATTTTGCTGCTGCTGCTGCTGCTGTTGCTGAATGTGAGATTGCATGAGTGAGTGTGTGATTGCCCCCTGCTGCTGCCGTTGCTGGATCTTCTGCTTTAAAAGCTGTGGGTAAAGATACTGCTGTTGATTCTGCGACTGCTGTTGCTGCAGGGGGACAACTGATTGCCTTCCTTGCATTTGCCGTGGATTATTTGCAAACATATTGGAGGGAACCCCTTGCCCCATTGGATTCCCTACAGAGTTCTGTGAACTGCCAGATATACTCTGCAAGTTGGTAGTCTGGCCAACGCCATTTTGGATAGGATTCTGGTTTATACCAGAGACAGGAGGCAGAGAAGATGGGAAGCTGGCAGCATTTTGAACTCCAGCAGACGGAATGTTATTCTGAATGTTCTGGGGTAACAATTGCTGGCGCGCTTGGGCCTGATTAGCCGAAACCGGGACAGAAATAGCTTGCCCTTGAACTTGGGACTGCATACCAAGCAACCCTATTCAACATGAAAAAACACAATCAGCCACCAAGTAATAGGAAAGAAATATTGAAAGAAAATTCAAAAAAAAAAAGGAGGAAAAGAGAACATTAAGCAAGTTATGACCAAACAGACACAGGCATTCAAGCACTACCGATGATACTTATACTTAAATCAAAGCACTGCAGTATTATAGCAAGCTCCAAAAAAATGCAAAAATAACAAGAGAACAGAAAAAGTGGTCATTTACATTCAATACAGCACATATTTTAGAATCTCATTTCTTTTTTCATAACCTTTTTGAAGGGGAAGTAGTCTGAAAGTTGCACTCGTACAAATCCAACTCCACATGGTATACACTATCTCCCCATACCCCCACCAACAAATATGGGCAATACTACATTTGAGGATGTGAGAAAAAAATGCCTCCAGGCCTTTCAACAAGATGACAAATCCGCAAGGAGAAAGTAGAGTAAACACACAAACACACACAAAAAAAAACATATCTACAAACTGGCAAGTAATCAATTCTGTATAAGTAATTTTTTTGTCTAAGTTATTGTGTGTAAGTTATGAATGTACAGGAAAGAACAATTTATCAGCGTCAAAAGCAAGAAGCTATAGACAAACTGGAATGATTAATATGCAAGTAAAATCCTGCACACAACTTTATAATGCTTTCACCTGTGTCTGGGGCCTTATTGCTATTGCCAGAAGGGTTGGATGGCAAAGAATTGGCTGGAGGATTCTGAGACTTAGTTTCCATTGTAAGCATCTTCAGAGAAATTTTTCGTAGGTAATCTCCCTGAAATAAGGTGATCAATAAAAAACTTAAAACTCACGGCACAATGTGATGCAATATAGACAGAAACCTACCAGAAGGTTTAGAATTCTCCAAGTACAGATAATTATAAAGGTGAATATACATCATTAAAATTATAGGAACCAGTGTGACGCAAGTACCTGACTTGTGGCAGCAGTATAAATCTTTTCCTCAAACCTTATAGCTATTTTCTTCAATTCATGCAAACCATCTTGACCGTTAACGGGGAGATGCCTCCTCAATGTATCCATTCTACAAACACAAGTGAGATTCATAAGAAGTTACCAGCAATTCAAGCTCAATGAAGCTACTAACAAAAGAGAAACCCCAATTGGAAAAACTACGATGGCAGCGCAGAACTTGAGCCACCAAAAATACAAAGGAATATTACAAACAAAATTTTCATGAAATATGAGAAGAATGAAGAACAAGCAACAGATAACTCATTCCAAAGGTAAAAAATAACAGCAATAGCATGCGACTGTATGTGATACCTCGAGTCCCACATAAAGTGAAAGAAGAGAAATAATGATATAAAGTTAAGTTCCACAGTAGACATTACTAGGTGGAATTGAGCCTTATAATGATTCTAAAAAGCTTCAAAAAGCAACGTTGACTAATCTGTTTGAAGTCAAAGCGCAGATGTGACTAGCAGTTCCTTTGATCGTTACAGGTGGTATTTTATTTTTATTTTTTGATAAATAAGTCAATCTCATTAGAAGTGCAAAGGACTATACCAAAATCACTAATCCAAATAAGCAAGAAAACTAAGGAAATCGGGAAAATCTACAAAATGGCAGCCAAGCGCAGAATTTGCCCATACAGAAAGGGAAGACAACAAAACACCCTGCAACCTCTCCAAAGACAGAACAATTTTCAAAACATCTACTATTACGCTCCCTCCATAGACACCACCAAATACAAGATGACATTAATCTCCAAATAGCTTTAGCAATCGGATTGGACAACCTCCTCTTCCAACACCACAAGACATCCACCACTTTCTCTGACATAACCCATTGAAAATTCACAATACATAGCACATAAGACCACAACTCTCGCGCTAAAGGACAATGCAGCAAGACATGGTCAACCGACTCCATGTCACATCTACATAAGAAACACCAATCAGCAACATTTACCCCCTTCTTCGAAGATTATCAATAGTCAAAATCCTTCCATGTGTAGCCTCCCTCACAAAGAAAGAGACTCTGAAAGGGCACATAGACCTCCAAACAACAGTCCAAGGGAAAAGCAAAGAAACCATACCCACAAGCCAACCATATATTAACTTGACCGAAAACACCCCATTCTTATTACCCGTCCAATCCATCTCATCAGCCTCCCCCCTCCTTAATACCTCCCTATACAACAGAGCGAAGAAGGAAGAGAAGTCCTCCAACTCCCAATCATTAGTTGCTCTAGAGAAAGAAACATTCCACACCACATGATCAACACTATCTAACAAACAATCCGTCACCATAGCCTCCTTAAGATGTGCCAAACAAAAAAAACAAGAGGGAAAGCTAGACTCAAAGGCTTATCTCCACACCAGGTATCGTGCCAGAAACTTACTCTTACACCATTACCCACCCTACATTGAATATGGTTGCTGAAAACACCACACCCTTTGCTAAAGTACCTCCAAAGACTAATACCATAAGATCCACAGACTGAAATGATATTCCAATCACCCGCCGAACAACCATATTTTTCAGCAATAACCGACCACCACAACCTATCTCTTTCCTTAGCAAATCTCCATAACCATTTGCTCAATAAAGCCAAATTAAACAATTTGATGTTGCGAAGGCCCAACACTCCATCTTGCAAAAGAGAACACACCACATCCCGTTTTACAAGGTGAAACTTATGATCAAAACCACCACTTCCCCACATGAAATCTCTTTGGATTTTCTCCATCATATTCGCCACCACCACCGGAATAGGGAACAAAGAAAGAAAAGAAGTCGGAGGACTGAAAGCGTAGATTTGATAAGAGTTAAACTACCACCCTTGGAGAGGTACATACGCTTCCAACTCGCCAACTTTCTCTCCATCCGTTCAAGGATCCGATCCCAAATATGAATATTTTTGAAAGTAGCACCCAAAGGAAGACCAAGATACTTAATAGGCAAAGAGGACACACTACATCCCAAAATATCTGCCAACTCCCTAACATTCTCCACCCTACCAATAGGGATGACCTCAGACTTTGATAAATTGATCTTTAAGCCCGACACCGCCTCAAAACATGATACAAGGCATATGAGACTACGGAACTAATTCACCTCCGCCCCACACAACACAAGAGTATCATCCGCGAAAAGGAGATGGGAAATAGAAACCCCACCACCTGAACCCCTACCAACCTTAAAACCATCAAGATCACCATGCATAGCCGCCTTCCCCATCATACGACTAAAAGTCTCCATCACAATGACAAAAGGGGAGAAAGAGGATCACCTTGGCGCAACCCATGTGAGCTACTAAAAAAAACCTTCAGGAGACCCATTAACAATCACCGAAAATTTCACTGTCGAAATACAAAAAAGAGAGGAGAAGGAATATAAGGTCAAGTCCCATATTTAGACCTTACTACGTGGAAACGAGCTTTATAATGATTCCAATAAACTTTAAAAAGCAACATTGACTAGTATTTTTAAAGTCAAAACGCAGATGTGGCTAGCGTTTTCTTGAGTCACTACACTAAATAAGCTTCACTACCTAGAAGCACAATCTCGTAACTACAACTGATGTAAGTTCAACTTCCCTTTCACTCACAAACACTTTAAAAAAAAAAAAGCAGCAAACCTATTTTTCTAATCTTCAGCAGACACCATCGAAATACAAATATAAATTCAGAATGAAGTGTTCCACTTATTAGTCGTAAGAGTTATGAACAATTTCTGTTCCCAATTATTCTTAGGCAATGTGTTAAAGTCTTTTGTTCTAACTTCTATGACAGCACAGTTTTCGATCATGTTTTCTATCAAAGTCATATTCTCATTCCTACAGCAACAGATGCATTTTTTAATGCTTCCACGGATTTTTCTCCCCCAGAGTGTTCTTTTATAATTCTGTGTATTTTTTCTTCAAGTGAGGATCATCGCCTGTTCATGAGATTCATTTTCACCTCCTTGCTCTTCAACTATATCCAAAGGCCATCAAATCAATACTAATGTCTAACCATGTAAGATAATACCACGTAATTGCACAGGAATAGCTCAATTAAGCAGTCAAGTGGTAATATACAAATCAAACCTCATGAGTGGGCACACATTGTGAACCCTGTGTGTTTGTGCATTATTACATAGAGAAATAATGGAATCTACACTAGATTCTGGATGATGTTCCAATACTTCCAACGGAAACAACTTGCTTTTACAGCTTCTACACTTCACATTGTAAATGGCAAGTCTAAACCCTACAAATGCTTTTTGGACTCTATCTTATTCCCTTCACCTTTTCCTTTTAATTTGCAGTATTACTTAACGGATTTCAATTTCCGTCACACACAGTATTAAAAAACGATAAGTTGTACAGCAGATCAAATGAAAGAAAAAAGAAACAAGCATGTCACCACCTCCAATTAAGTAACAGGCGGAAGCTTGGATTCTGTAATGATAAATATACAGCGCCTCTGTGCACCACACATTTCAATTTTGATACCCCAAATTAAATAACACAGTTAATCTAGAAAATATTCCGGACTCAAAGTACCGGTACATAGTCTCACACAGAAGCGAGGACGGCCGACCCATTAATCATGTGAGGAGGAGTCAGTATTCGATACGAAAAGTTGCCAATTTTGAACAATATAGAAAACCGAAACTTCCAAATGAAACACCCCGTGGAGAAGAAAGAAAGAACAAGAAAAAAAATTAAGCAAAAACGAATCTAACCCATCATACACTAAGAAAAGGGGGGGGGGGGGAGAGAGAGAGAGAGAGAGACATTTTGTTGACAATTCTTTGACGGGAATCGGGCTGCAGTTGGGCCCTCCAATCGCTGTTGTCCATAGTAGGTTCTCCGCCTCCTCCTCCTCCGACGGGACCTTGACTTGGAGTGGCCATCCAATTATTACCATCCATCGAGGTCCTCCAACAATTTGCAACCAAATCGAAAACCCAGCAACGATATAATTAAACTCAAGTTCAAAATCGCTCAACTCAGAAAGAAGACGATAGATACGATTACGAACAGCGATTCTGATTCTTCATGATTTGTACCTAAATTTTGAGAGAGAGAGAAACAGAGGTTTGGATACTGGATAGAGTCAAATTGGGAAAGCACAACGGATTTGGGATAATTTCGTGGAAGGTATGTATAAATGGGCTCCCTCCAACTAGCTTCTTGTTCCCTCGTGGCCTACGGCTTTTATACGAGTATTTTATGTTTAGGGCCTTGGCCGTAAAGCAGGTAAAGTGGAGTTGATTCCTTCTTGTCAATAATCTCATGGTCAATAATCTCCTATAGAAAATATTATAAATAAATAAATGAACGATCTGATCGATTTAGGGTCACCGAGTGACTGAGTCAAATTTGTGGCCATATCCACCGATCCTCTGCTTCCTTTTCAATTCCAAATTGCGTGACTCTCATAATCACAAGCCTATTAGAGAGCCTCTTTTATGTTTGACGTGGATTAGTGGAGCCTCCCCCTCCCCCTCCCCCTCCCCCTCCCCCTCTTCATTTTTGTTATTTTTCTTCCGAATAACTGTTTTTTGGGATAATGAAGAGATAAACAGCCCAAGCCCAATCAATTAGCTCCCTGCTAGACTCGGCCCTGCCCAATAGAAATTTGGTCTCAATTTAACACCGCAATTAACAGCAACCTGCGGCCTAATAAATTGAAAAGATTAATTTTCTTGTAATTTTCTGGGCAAATTTAATAAAATTGAAAAGATTCCTTGTAATTTTCTCAACAAATTTAATAAAATCTTCTGCAATAGTTGGCCCAAGGTCTTTTCTGGGCTCGTTTGTTTCGACCGAAGTCTACTTCGGAGATCACATTAGCCCACACTTCAGTCCATACATCATCGGCTGCCCAACATTGTAACTTACTTCCCAAAGTACCCCTGCCCGGAAAAAAGATATAAATGCAAAGGAAAAGAACAGCAAAGACAAATTTTCCCGTTACCCAAACAGCCGAAGTTTGTATATAACAAATGAAAGCGTATATGGTTTTCCATTGTATCAATACGACAGTGATTCAGAAAAAGTCCTTTCTAAATGTTATTGGAGCAACTCATATAATCGTGTCATACGTGTTAGAAAAGGCGAGATGGTCCAAGTAAAATAGTAGAATGAAGCGGAATGAGAACCATTACTCCATTAAAAGTAATTATGTTAATTATTATTTTTTAATTTTCCTTATATCTCAAGTTTTAGTAATCAAGTACACTGTCTAATCACGTAAAATGGTTGTCAATTCTCTTTATACTCTCTAACATCTTCTTAATCACCCTTGTTTAAGATACAAATCTCAACAATTTTCCTGCAAAAGCCGTTCCTGTGCCTTAAAAAGGTATTACGCGGGAAGGCTATTACATAGAATTATGGTGGGTGGGACTATGGTCTACTTGACCATATATTAATGTGCTTGGCCACTACTTCATTTCGTCTGAAAAATACTCAGGACGTGCGCTGTTAAATTTTGCATATTTTTACGGAGTGTTTTTAAAGTTCTGGAAGATCCTATTATCGCAACCGTACAGGCTTCTCGCAACCTTTTCCGAATAAGGTTAAAATACTTGGATAAATCTCTTCAAAAGAAAGAGATTAAAACAACTTATTTAAAACTCTTTAAAAAGCGGAAATATCAAAACTAAACACCAATAGTTTGATACCTAGATCCAAACATTTATTCTAGCAATCCTTCAACTACCCGTCCATGTGCCATTTAGTCTTGACGCTCTTGATCAAAATCTAAAAAATAAAAAAATAATAGCTCAGCAAAGATATAATTAAACTCAAGTTCAAAATCGCTCAGTTTCCAAAGAAGACGATAGATACGATTACGAACAGCGATTCTCGATTCTCATTATTTGTACCTAAATTTTGAGAGAGAGAGAGTGAGGGGGGGGACTGGAAATAGTCAAATTGGGAACGCATAATGGATTTGGGGATAATTTTATGTTTGTGTTGTAAAATTTTTGATATTGAGTTTAGTGAAAAGTGAATAGAGAGATAATTTTTTTATGGGAGAGAGATTATATTGTAGTATTTTATTGTGAGTTGGTGAAAAATTTTTCATACAAACACAACCTTAGTGGAATGAATGTATCAATTCGGTTCCCTCTGGGCCCTGCCCAGAAGCAATCCGGTCTCAAATTAAAACCACAAATAAGTGTTTATTATAGAACAATTTATATTATTATTATAGACATTTTACACTCATTTTAAGTTTATTTGTGAAATTAATATTTTATTTTAATCAGATTTAATAATTGTAATATACACAAATCTCTCTTCGCAGAAATTTAATTAAATTGAGAGAAGCGATTTTCATCACTTAATCCTACTCAACTTAATGAAAATGAGAGCATAGAGAGCTTTAAAATAGAATTCACACCAAAACATTTAAAAACTCAAAAAATTTAACACAAAAATCAGTAACTTTTCAAGCATACTCTTAACATTTTTTTTAAAAAAATTCTATCAATTCATTGATCTCTACATCTTTTTAGGAACTATAATAATCAATTTATAATTAAATATCTTTAAAAATTAATAATCAATTTTTATACAAATAAATTTTGCAATTGAACATCATATAAAATATAAAAGGTAAAAATATATTTTCTACTCACGAACTACCTTATGTTTTACACTTTGCACCATAAATTAATATGTTTGAGACATTGCACCCTCTAACAATCAATGTTAGACATTTTGCATTCTCTATCAAAATTGTAGACACAAATAACTATGGTGATGTTTGAGGGTGAAAATTTTGAGTATTGGGGTTTGAGAAATATTATAAAGTAAAGATATGTTATGAGAGTGGGTGAAAAAGTAAAGAGAGAGAAGATTTTTAATAAGTATTATAATAATAAAAAATTATGTGGTGAATTTTTTATGATTAAACCCTAAATATTTGAGCCCAAATATTTGGGCACCAAACATACCCATATATATGTTCTTAACCCACTTTGAGTATATTGAAGATATTATTGCCAATTCCTGAAATTTTGAGGGCATTATTATCAAGGTGGGTGCAAAGTGTATAACATTGATAGTTGAAGAATACAATATGTTAAAATGAGTAGTTTAGAGTAAAAAATGTCTAATATTAATAATTAGAGAATGTAATATGTCAAAACTAATAATTTAAAATATAATGTATTACGGATCCAATAATTTATGAGTGTAAAATATATTTTCTTCGATTTAAAAAGTAGAAGAGCAACACGAAAGAGTCGGTCACCGAAATAGAACTCGTTTCCAATAGCTGGGCCAATGTCTTTTTTGGGCTGGATTTATTTTTGAGGAATTTAGAGAAGAGGTCCATAGGCAATACATCTAAAAGTGACAACGAATAAGGTTGTTTTGGAGAGGGAATAAAGATCATATTCCCGCAACGGTATAGGCTTCTTGACTGTTTCTTCGCTGAATATTTGGATCTCGCAACCTTTTACGAATAAGGTCCTGACTCCTATTCCAAGAACTTAAAACCATCCTTAATTAGCCTAGAAAACAAAACAAACCATCATTAATAATGTTTGGCAATTGGAAAGCACCAACAAAGACTGAGTCTTCTGTTTGGGAAGCACGATAATTTTTTCACAAATCCAATAAATCTACCATCAATATATTTTTTTTTTCAAGCTATCCAAACCAATAAGGAGAGAAACGTATAATAGCGTCCTAAGCAGTGACTTGTCGTTCAATCCAGGTGTTTACCTCTCAGCCAAACAACTATTTTTTTTTTCTTTTCATTTCTTTTTCCAACTTCACAAAATTAGCTACCCGAAGGGAGAACATATCCCCATACGAGTGCTCAAGGATGAAAGCGAAAACACAACAAAATTTTAACATGTTTTCTAATCAAATCAATCAAACGACATAAATAATTGAAACCATAAGAGAACCGGATCCATAAGCTATCTATGATCAAATGCATCCAAAAATTACGCATTTCACCTTCCGTTCGATACACCATACGGGGAATCAACCATCTTTAACCTTTGCCCACTACCAAAATAAAATAAAATAAAAAAGAAAACCTTCTCCTACATACGAAGTCCAAAAATAATGGATGAGGAGAGACGAGAGAGCTACGATATGATCAAGAAACTGCGACCCCATCACGACCATTGCAATTCATCAAACAGAACCTGGTGGGCCTGGGCTGGAAGTTCCTCCTGCGCTGAAGATCATGGCTTGAGGGCTTGATGATCTGCATGAGAAACGACTTGATAAGATGGGTTTTGGAGTCCACCTTCGATGGGTTCATATAGACCGTGGAGTACTTGCCAGAAAGCTTGCGAGAACCGCGGTGCCGGCTGCAACGGAACGAGCCCGGATGGGTGGTGGGAGAGCAAAGACATGTTCTTGAAGAAGGAGAAGGAGAAGAAGAGGAAGAGGAAGAAGTTCTGGTTGCCATGGCTGTGCATGTGCTCCTATTCAGTTGCCAGTAAATTCTGACGATTCCTTTGCGGCTAAGCTGAAAACTCAAGCGGAGGTTAAAAATAGGTCCTTTGTGGATCTTATTTTGAATATATGATTACCAAGTATTACCCTTGTCTTGTTGAGCTTGTAGTGATTACTAGGTGGGCTTTTAGTCTTTTTGCTCGGCACAGGATAGAATAGATCCTTAACGGGCGCCACGTAGTGAAATCATTAATTGATCTTATAAATAATTTTATAGTTGTGTCGCGACAATCATGGGGGGTAGATTTGAACGTCAAGTATAAGTTTGGTCATATGAAGATGGTGCCATTTTTGTCCACTACTCCCTCTTAAGGAATTCAGCAGGTTATACACGAGGGAAATACAAATAGAAGAGGGAGAGTTCATCTATTTATCTTGTGGATAAGATTTGTACTATAATATCGATCGATCGATCGGTTTCCTGTTTTAAAAACTGTGGGATTAAGATGTAATATTACTTATGCCGAAAATAGTGGAGAATTCAATGTGTGTATATATATATATATATATATATATATATATGCGAACGTTCTTCGGTTGTGTTTGAATGTTAAAATTTTAACCTCCTTAAAATTTTAGGCTATTAAAATTGATGAAAAATGAAAAAGATAAATGATTTAAATAATTTTTTTATATTTATTATAATAAAAAAAATGATTTAATAGAAAGAGAAATTATATTGTAATTATTTTATTATGTTAAAATTTTATAAAGTTAAAATTGTGTATTTCAAAAACACCCTTAATTAGGTTAGGTTTAAATCATGCACGTGCCAGGCACTAATGAAAAAGAAAAAAAGGTTCTTCCGCTTAAAAAATGGACGATTAGTTAGTCCATTAATTAATAATGTATACGACTTGGTCCAAAGAATATTAGCGGTGATAATTTAACGAAAGAAAGCCCCAGAACACCTGCCATGCATCTTTTGGTTCACTTTTTTTTTCTCTTGGGCGGTTCACTTTTTTTTTTTTAAATGGATTCTGGCCTCCTTTGTCACGTAGCTCTGTGAAAATAAAATTAAGAGAAGTAGGACAAAATCTGCGATCCACGTGGACCAAGCATATTTACCTTGCAGCAGGTGGCAGACTGGGCAGTAGAGCTTGACACATGTGCGGTCCATTGCGGCAAAGTACTCTAAAGATTCTGACTAAACCACTGAGCTGTATGACTTAACAGAAATCTAACCTCACATGCTCGTCTGTCTTTAACATGCTCGTCTGTCTTTAATGTCTTGGTACGTATGGCCAGAACAGAGGTTGAATGTTTTTTTTTTCTAAGTCACTTTTTTCACTCTTTAAATTTTAAAATCAATTTATTATTTTTATTACATGATGCTCACATTATTAATTTCAGATATATTATATATATATTTTTTAAAAAAATCGATTAATTTAGGCAGAAAATTATTTTTTGACATGTGAAATGTCAATTTTGAGGGTCTATTTTTTTGACTTGTGAAATGATAATTTAGGCAGAAAATTATTATGAGAGTCAAATCATAATTTTAGATACTAAAAAATAAATTTTCTTTAGGTGAAAAATTTCAAAGGATGGTGTAAAGTTTCTAAAATCAATAGTTGATAGGTGCAATGTAATAAAAATAATAAATAAATGTGCAAAGTGTTAAAACTCCCAAAATTAGAGAATACAGAATGTATTTTTTATTTTCTTTTTTTAACCGGTTGTCCGAACCAACTTACGTATACCTCGACTAATTGTGAGTTATGTGTAGTCCTTTCGTCCTATACAAATCGGACAATTACCAGATTAAAGGCACGGAAAGTGATCTCACAGAATTAGTGATACCTATATAATTTTAAAAATAAAATTTTAAAGAGAGTAAATTATCAAGACTCACGCCTTAATCACTATATTTAAAAAAAAAAAATGAAACATATGCTCAGCCGAAGGGAAAACAGAGCACATAGGATTCAGGATCCTTTGGCATTCTTAAGCCTCAGGCCCGGCCCATGATCCTCACTGATAGTTTATCGAACAGTAAGTCCTAATCTTTTGTATGCCAACAAGGAGTAGTGGCCCATTAGGATACATTACTGGAAAGATATTTTACAACTAATATTGAAAGCTGACTGCGAAATTATAGATTGGCCACCCAAACGATCTGGATTAGGGGCAGTTGTTTTTACCTATTATAGTCCCACTAAAGAAGATTGGGAAGAAGATGCTAATGGAATTCCCTTTTTGGTAAAACTCGGGTGCCGCTTTCTCTTGCATAGACTGGCCACAAGATCAAAGAAAGCATAACTGCAACCGAAACCATAAGTAACCCCACATAGATCCAATAGCTGGAGCGCCTTAGTTTAGGACAATGATGCTCACTTATCTCATTGAAGGTGTCCCTAACGAACGTGCAGTCTACTATGCCAACAAGGAAGGAGCTGTGACGGTTCAACGTGGAACTCACATTTACAGCTGCTGTGATCTGGTCGTAAGATGTAGGTGTCAATCGGCCGAGGCTGGTGCATTTTCCAGATTGTGTCGCTTTACAAACGTAGTTCATCCATGCCTGTACGGGAAAGAGCAGAACAATTAGAATCTTGAAAAAACCATTGAACTTTTGCACCAGAATCTTGCAGTATTCCAAAGTATGTCTAGAAGGTTATGTAACCACAAGCAAAGTGGGTTTAACGACCTCTAAGGTGTCCTTTAGGGGACTTCCCTAAAGTTAAATCATTCATTGTCTTTGAAAGTAAGCTGACGGGTTATGAAAATTTAGCTGTGTGATGTCAGTCCTTCTAAATGTGTCTGACTCTGTATCAGGACAATATCTACTTCCTTCTATTTTTATGGAAGTATAAGTCAGCCTTCCAAATCAGCTGCCCATGCAGTTTCGCATCATCTTCCTACATGGTTTACGTTGTCCTCTTCCCTACCTTCTATCCTAGAAAACCTTGTGCATGTTTTGCGTGCTGAAAATGCTTACCTGGCTGGCGTGGCTCAGGTCCACTGCACCAGGAGCGCATCTCCGATTACTGCTATCAAATTTGAGTGGACTACAAAGGAGCGGCATCAATGGACCAGATTGATTATAGTAAATAAATCCAGCGCTTGGGGCTACATGATTGTTGGCCACGGTACTGATGAATTGGTTCACCCTACCAACCATTAGGTAGGCGACATCTCGGCTTATAGACAAGGTTGCTTTTGCTGTTCCATGGTCCATGCAAGGAAGAAGCTCGCTTAGAGCTGAATGAGCCGTGGGGTGCTGGACCCATTCTTCCATTGCTACACACGAGTCTGTTACCGCACTGGAACATGGAGACAAATTATGGATTAAACTTTGGAAAGTTAGACATCACAAGGTTTACTCTAAAATAAATCTTTACCTTCTTCCGACACTCGAAATAGAAGGGGTGATTTGAATAAGAAAAAAGATTTCATTTCAGACTTTAATACAACCCCCATTACTGAAACGTCCAGATTTCATTGAAAAATGAACTATTTCTTACCACAAAAAAAAAAACACTTATTGTCGGCTGGGGGTGATACTTACTAGACAGGACCAACAAAAGCCATAGAAAAGTGCAGTGTCTTGTGAAACTGCAAGGACTACTAGACAATGAAAAGTTCTATGACTCTATGCTAATTACAAAATACACACACGTTTGACATCAAACCTTTACAGATTTTTTTGCTAAAGATGAACACAACCTAAACTTACTTGTGGAGAATGAGAGATATGCCACACAGAATAAATGTTCCTGTCACAAGAATCCATCCAATGATAATCAATCTGCAATAATTGATTTAATGTGGGTAAATAAGCAAATAGAATAAAATAAAGATTACAAAACACAGCAGAAGGGGAACAGATCATAGAGAATCACTCACATGTATACAGCATACCGCAGGCCAAAAACTGAAAATACTGCAATGAACAGTAAAAGCAACAATTTAACATAAAAGTCTTTGGTGATGGGAAATAGTATGCATCTAATAGAGGGAACCAATAAATGCTTACTGAAACCAACAAATGCCACCAGTAGCATTAAAGCAGCAACGATATTGAGAACTTGCATCCTGTAGGAAAGACCAGAAAATCAATTCGATCAAATGAAGCCTCAAATCTTGCCAAAAGAACGAAAAGAAAACGAAGAGGAGGGAAATAATTGAAGCACTCTACTCACACAGGGTCCAAAAAATGACGTATTTGTTTTGAGGTCTCCTGTGTCTTGATTTGAGGAATCATCGCGGAAATATTTGTTGTTCTTCCCAAATTGTCAATGTCTTTTTGGATATATGGAGGTAGAAACAGTTGTTGATGAACTCCGACCTCCTTAGCTGCCTCGAGGTTATTCAGTACGTCCTTCAAAGTCTCAACAGTCCTATCCGATTGATCGAGAAGATATTCCAATATATTCGTTGTACTTGAACGAAAATTTACCTTTGCCGTGTATAGAATACTACTTGCAGTACTGAAACCACAAAAAAATATTAACAGTTAAGTTATAAAGAATGAACCAGCGGTAAACTCAACACATACTAGGGCGCAAGAACAAAAGGGGAAGCCTGGCAGGGGACTTACATAGCTGTAATGGTAAGGAGTACAAGGAATATAAGAGAAAGTGCGTGAGCAATTCGAGAATAGCCATTGCTGTTTCCTCTGCAGCAGCAGAGGATTAAGAGGCAGAGTCCAAATACGAAAAACCAGGTCGCAGCAACGGCGAGAAGAGGAATACCAGTAAATGCAACTGACTGCGTGGAAAACATGCTTCACAAACTCAGAAGAAATTAAATATCTCCAGCCAACTATAATAAAAAAAATAAATATTACAAATAACTTAATATCGCAGACATTTGGGGATCTTCACCCATACATATAACTTACAGAACCAGAATGACAAAAAAAAAAAGGAAATTTACATGTTAAATAAGACCTTTAATTGTTAAAATTCGGAGACTGATATTCCATCATAAAAAGGCAAAACCACGTTGAGCTCAACAGTCACTTATCATAGAAGCCAAGAACAGGCCGAAGAACTATAAAAAGATTGTCTCCGAGTCCTAACATATATACATAATACTCGGCAAAACTCGAGTGACAGAGCAATGTGAAGTCTTAAAAACTCAGCGTTATAATGAAAAAAGAATCATCTGATGAACTGCAACTTCAGTACATGTTAATAATCAGGAAAAGGCAATTAGTGGAACACTGATTGCGAATAACTCACAGAAAGGTAATGTTCGTCAGCAATATTCCAGCCACCCTCGTAATAAGTAAATTTGGCACGAGGATCTATCCTGTGGGTTTTAGTTGCAGCTAATAGCGAGGACGAGTTCTGCAAAACTGTCGCATTCACGTTTTCCTCGACAACGTACCCCCTCATTCCCCATGTGGTGAAAGCAACTCCGTTCTTATTGCCATCTATCCACACGTGAACCATTGATGATTTTTATTAGCATGGGAAACAAGAGCTTGTGGGATTTAATGTAGAAGGACTAGGTCCTGATCAAAATAGACAAGAAATAGAGAGAGAGACGGAGACAGAGGGAGATGGCAGCAGGGAAAGCATTTAAAAAAAAAAAAAAACAAGAAGTACCTTCAGAATGTTTGGCCGAGAGATGATGAAATTGTGGAGCTCCATGACAAAGGGAAAAGAAGTTTGAAGTTACGTGGAGAAAAGTCGCAAGGAGAAGATATGATAACTGCAATTTGAAATGCATTGTGTTATTTGCTCTCTGTGGGAGAAATGCAGCTCATGCATGCATGAATCTCTGTGATACTTTTATCGGCATCTATACTTCAACGAGAGACTAGAGGGAGAGAGAAAGAAAGAGTCCGTTGGATGAGCGACTGTTTCTTGGATGAAAGAGTTGGAATATCTGTCAGCCTCGCATAATTTAGGAAAACCGGGAGAGGATTTTAGCAGTGAGAGTCTCAAACCAACCAGCAACTTACCTTCCTCAACCGCATCGGAAGAGTCGAAACAATAAAAACCATGAAAAGCTTTATGATCAGTTGAAATTAGGAAAACGAGTCTCTTAGATTGTTATGAATCAGGAGGTGCCTCCAATTAGACCTACAACTTCGGAAGATGTCGACGGAGATCCTAAATAATGAAGATTAAATCATGAAATCCAAATGTCATAAAGACCCCGCGTGACTTAAATAGGGAACGTACTCAAGAGTGGACACCAAGCTCTGCTCAATTTTAGAAATACAAGTAATTAAAACCGAAATAAGCCTACACAAACCCCCATTTAGCGAACTCCTCCCTTGGTTTCCTCATGAAGATATTATATGATATTAAGAAAAATGTGTTAGATATTATATTTGCACAGAGGAATTTAGATCGACATATCTTCAGCCGTAATTATTCAAATGTTTGACTCTGTAATGCAAAAGAAAAGACTCGTGAGAGTGATAGGTTCTTCTAGCTTATTCTTTATCTGGATTAGGGCTGCAAACCGGAAATGCAGTCCGGTTTTCGGACAGCATTTCTGGTCCTCCTAAATTAAAGGACCGAAAAGTGGTCCGGTCTAACAAAATGTGGTCCGGTCCGGTCCACTTAAGTGGTCCGGTCTGGTCTCATTTTTTCATTTAAAAAAAATTAGGTTAATTTCAAAGGGGGAAGATCATATAAAAATATAAAAATTATTTTTTATTTATATTAATAAATGCGGACCGGACCGCATTTAAAAAAACACAGGACCGGACCTAACCGCAAATCCGGTCCGGTTTTGCGGTCAGGTCCGGTCCGCGGTCCGATTTTGTTCAGCCCTAATTTGGATTAGTCGTATTGATGGAACACACAGACCTTTATTTTATAGGCTAGGATAGGGACCCCTGATCAGAATTCTACTGCAGTTATTCCTCACATCAAAGGATAAGATTCTATTTAAAATTTAAATATTCAAAACTAGTAACTGATAGAAATAGAATTCAAAATACCCATGATTTAAATTTAAAACTTCATATGCTAGATATATGGGCCACCTTAAGGAAAATATTCAAAATATTTTACATTCTACCACTTAGTCCAAATAACACCTAAATTACCTGATTGGGTGATTGATACTTTTGTATGACCATTACTATATTCACTCATACTAGTTATGAAGCACTCTCACTCAAATAAAGAATATTATGCACGAATCATGACGGTAAGACTTTTGTGATTGAATCATTCCCTTCCATGTATCACAATACACAACACCCTCTTCATGAGTATTTTATGAGCTATAACTTTATAAATGAACTTCCAATAAGTCATTCGGGTCCAATTTTATTCTCCAAGAATATCAAATGTATATCTATATACCAGAATAGAGAGAAACTGAGTATAAACTGAATTAACAAGTCTCATATGCTCCACATGACTTTAAACTGTAGAATTGATAACTTTTGGTCATGGGATCCGCAATGTATAATTCAGTAATTGAATGCTCAAATAAACACCAAGTGTCTTCTTATGTTCTCTCTTATGCTAAGATATTTTATAAGATATTTTATGTCGATATACATATTTCTACTTTTGATCTTGGAGAAAACAACCGTAGCAAATTATCCAAAGATAGCTTGATATGTCTCACTATATAATCGACAAACTTGAGACTAAAATTTCAACCACAATGCTTGTGTAATAATTTCATAGCATGTGATAACATGGTCAATATGACTGTAGATAAAACTGTAATCCTTGGTTTCTAGGAAAAATCAAATGACTTTATTTACAACCTTTAATTTTAATGCTCCAAAAACTGGATTACTCTAAGTATCGACTTAGTAATCCTATTGCCAAGTCAATGTCCAACCTTATGCAAAGTGCCAACGATAGATGGTTACAGAATACTTTGCATCTACCTTTATTGCAATGCTCCTTAGGGACATTGATCTTTAATAACTTTATGCATTTTAACAACAGTTGCTACAAATTTTTTTATAAATCTTCGTTCCGAATCTCTCAAAAATCTTTACCATATAGACATTTTAAAAGGAGAATTGTCTTGCTTTATATAACAGTTTAGTGATTGTTTATAACCAATAAATGCAATAGAAAAAATAAAACAATAAAACAACCAAAGAAATAAACTTTCACGCTATGTGGGCCACCTTAAAAAAAATATTCAAAAATTTTTACGACATGTGCATGCAATGATTTCAAAATCCAATCAGGACATTTATAATGGTAGTTTTCCCCCTTTGCATCCCTGGCTTCCTTGTCAGGTAAAACATTCTTTGGCCTCTATAATGAAGATTTTATCACGTGGGGGATAAAATTATCTTTGCTATCAAAACATCATTTTCTGTCAATTTGGAGGATTCTGTCCAAGGGCGCAGTGTGTCTAGAGTTAGTATTTGATGGAATTGCAATTTAGCAAATGTGATGGTTTAAGATAATTTAGTAATTGAAAATTATATTATAAATATAGTTTAGATAATTAAATCAACTTGGTCTTATCCATAAAAGTCCAACCCACATACATGAGGGAATCAGTAATAGAAATATAATTTAAATAATTATACTTCAACTTATTTAATGTTAGGGTGATATGATTTTATATAAACAGTGAGCAACACGTAAGGAGAAAGAACAGATATTGCTTACTTTATGATGCACATAGTAGGTAGATCTTATAGCTCCTCCACCCACGTTAAATTATGTCGAGTTTGTGTCCAATGGACTCCAAATTAAGGGAAGGAGTTGTCCAGTTGAAGAGGACACTCACGGCCTTAGTGTCTGTGTAATTATGTTAATCATTAGAAGGCATGTGGAGAGAAAAAAAGAAGAGCAAAATCAAACGATACTGTACACAACTGTGGTTTCAAAATTGACAACTCATGAGTCATGATGCCGCTTTACCCACACGTATACTACGTACCTAACAGTTGCACTCTTGACAAATTCTAATAATAATTCTTATCTCAGGTGACTTTTAACTGTTGATTAGGGGGAGATTTTCATTTTGGTTTATGTTCTAAATGGACCCTCCATCTATAAATTTGAGCTTTTGCATCCCCGAACCCACGAAGACAGAACAGTGAGCAATTTGATTTTCTTCCTCCTACCGTCCTACGTCTCAGATATCTTTCTCATGATTTTGTTTTTTGGCTGTTTTTTTAATATATTTTTTGTGGGTTTTGATCTCAAGTTTAAACGATCCAATTCGATTGTTCCTAAAATGTACAGATCACTGTGTATTGCGTGGTACATTGACAAACACTTCTCTATATCGGCTTACTCTCTATTGGGGTCCACACTCATATAAGATAGACTTGGAATATAAATAGAGGCTTATGTTATAGGAGAAAAGTAGGACGTGAGACGTGAGTCTTGAGCAGAGAGAGCGAAGAAGAGAGAGTGTGGTGTGACTATTGTATTGGGCGGGTAGAGTGATTTTCTTTAAGCGTTCTTAATAAAATTGCTCTGGGATAGACGTATGTCAGATTAGGGCCGAATGAAGTAAATTCTTAATGTTCTTTTTTTTTTTTTAATTTTCGTGTCGATTTTTTCAACACTCTCGTGCATCCTGCACCAAGAGACTAGTTTAAAGAAAAAGAAACAAGGGCCAGGTGGCCATTGAAGTCCGAACAGCTCAGTCTTCCATGTTCCTTTGTAACTTTTCGTGTTTATTTTCCCACACTCTCGTGCATCCTACACCAAGAGACTAGTTTAAAGAAAAAGAAACAAGGGCCAGGTGGCCATTGAAGTCCGAACAGCTCAGTCTTCCATGTTCCTATGTAACTTTTTGATACATTATTACATTAATGTGCTAAATGCATGCTATTGAAATGTTGATCATCAACAAGGAATCATCTTAAAGAAAACCCAAAACGTCATGGACAGATGTTTGGAACCCGCAAGCACGACATCAATCATAATAGCTAGCTCCTAGAGATTCATATAAGGTTCTGATACATCAAAATTGCCAGAACACCGACAAAAAGATGGCGCCAGACACATCTTATTTTAAGAAAAGGAGAAAAAAGAAAAGAAAGAATTCCAGCACGCACCATTGCAATGAGTAACAAACTACGAAGATCAAGTTGTGATCATGACATTCCCATATTCCCCAAAAAAATGGAAGAAGAAGAAGAAAAAGCTATGACCAATTTCTAACTTTTGTTCAGCAAGCACGCAAAAACTAATAGCAACTGCTTTACATGGTCCTAATGAGAAAACAGAAAAACAGAGACCAATACAACAATCCTTAATTATACGATAGAGCGAGGAAGTAGGAGGTAATTTATCAGAGTGTGGTCTTGGCTGGAAGTATCCGACTGCAGCTATAAACTGAGCAAAAGGATTGCAATGCCATCAAGAGCAGGAGACAAATTGCAGCAAGCACTGAGAGAAGCTGCCAAGAGCCAAACACGTAAAGCTTGAGGAATTTTCCAGCTATAACACTTAATCTGCCACTGTGATGGTTGTTCACATCTTGAATCACCTTGTCTAAGAATGGCACTTTCGTCAATTTGACAGACTTGCTCATCCCGTTCCATAGTTTTGACACCTCCTCATCGTTCTTCAGACGGTTCAAAATTATCCCTTTTTCTCTGAGTGCTTTCGCGTCCTCATGGCTATCAATTATACCGTTCATTAATTCTGTGTAACGCGTAAAGACCAACGGCCCTGCTGCATTTGAAGCTTCGTACGCTACCAAGTTTCTCAAAACCACCTCCGTGTTAACATTTAAGGTAACGGCGGGGAGGTAAAATGTGGCCGTCTTCGCATCAAAAGCAATGGTGGAGATGCCACCATTTGTGGGTACGAAACGAATACCGCAGTTTGCGAGCTCAGTCACAGAAGGGATTGCGATTTCTTCCACCGATGGTGGCTGGCTAATGTTATTGGTTGAGCTTGAAGTCTGATTTTCTGGCTTGACTTCTTCTTTATCTTGGGAAAAAAAGTACTCCACTGGTTGTTTTAAGATTTTTAATCCGGGAAGGCTTGAGAGGATTGTCCAAGGCAATTTTAGGATGAATTGTAGGGGTTTAGATACTAGTACCTTCTTGATAAGACGTATTGGGCCGCCGTTTAACTTCTGAACCTGCTTCCAGATGAAATCTAGGAGTTGTTTCACGTAACTCGAGTCTGCAGAAGAGCTTTCGGCCTTCTCTTGCTTGCCATCATTTTGACCCTCACCTTCGGTTATTTCAGATGGTTCTTCCACTTTGGGAACGATCGTGCGGTACAAAAAGTCTAGCAAGTGGGAGCCTCCAGAGACCTGAATTTTTTGCAGATCTTGATCCGTCAGCATGAAAGGTGAAAGCTCTTTGCACAATCCCGTTAACATCGAAAGCAGCATATCATCCGCCAGTTCTAGTGAGGAGAATTGGAACTCTAACATCTTCCGCAATACAACTAATGGAATTTGGTTCTCGAGCATCACCGCATCTCTAAGGATTGCGGACTTAGTTCCTGCATAGTCCACCAAGTGCGACATCCTGGAGGAAACTCTCGTCAGCGTCTTTCCTTCTTGGACGGCGTAAACTTGAAGGAATTCAAGCAGAAAAGACGCATCAATGGCCATCATCCACGCCAACGTTTCGCCATTGAAATCCAAGTATTTATGATAGCACCCTCGGATCCTTGAGTCAAGCTTCGTCAATTGGTCAACGACATTTTGGAATTTGAGGCTTTGGAATTGCTTTGCAATTCTTTTCGCTGCGGCTAGCTTATACCTCTGCATCTCGTAGAGCTCCGGACGCCAATAGTGGTAAGGACCGAGAGCAACTTCCTGTGGGGTATAAGATTCTGGATCACTAGCCAGAAGGGCTTTGGGGACATTGAAAATGGATACGGGAACTTCTGCATCATCCTCAAGCTCTTCTTCAAGGGTTCGGCGGATCTGAATGACCCATCGAAGCTCATCAAACTTGTTGGAATCAGATTGTGAAGACATCGTGGGTTGGGGAGAAGACATATTGGTTGCTGTCCTAGGAGAAGCTTTTGATGTTGTGGCAGTTATGGTGCATTGAGTGATGAGGGGAGTTAGCAGAACAAGGCTTTTATTGGCCAGAGCCTCACAGACATTCCTATGTTTAATGACCTTGAATACGACTACTTGCTATAAACAATTGAACATGCTTTTCTCGCCCTTGTTTTATCTTACATCTTGGGAGTATCTTTTTACGTTTTTCTTCTCTTTGTACTCATTTGAACCAAGTGTGACTCGAGATAGATTTATAGAGCTGAATGAACCACCTGCTATAAGATAGAATAGTCCAAAAAAAGAAAGTCGTCGCTTTGTGACATTTGCCTAACACCATACATCAAGTGGGGAAAATTTTTTGTTGGATCCAACCCCAAACGCTCACGAGAAGCCAGTCCAGGGATCGATCTTGCCATTCTATATATATACACACCTTCGTATAGACGTATATAAAAACAGGAAAAAGACAGGAAGCCAACTTGTATCTATAGGGGATTTGTTTTATTTTATCTTTCTTTATTAATTTGCTACACTTTGCAATTTGAGGCACAAATGGAAATGTAAGTGGGTTTCGTAACAAAAGGACGGAATTTCTACGGTATCCAATATAGTTTTTGAAACCACAACCAGCAATTTGTTTTTTTTTTTTTTTGAGAAAACAAAGGAGAGAGAGCAACCACTGTAGCAATCCTCCTAGACGGTGACCATTGGAGTTCTCCAGCTACAGAATGTGCGGTTTCAGCCATGACTACTACTGCCCGAGCTTGTTACCACAACACCAGCTAGTCTCAACCATCTTTTTTTTTTTTCTACGCAAACGTGAAATTCATTTCACAGGAGAAACGCAGCAGTGCTGGGTACAGACGGACCTATGAGGCCGGTTACAAAGATCAGGGGCATGAAGCCCATAACAGCAATAAACAAAGCCCTAAGGGCTATACACCAATGGGCCATAAAGGCCTGCTTCCTTATGGCCATAAAGGCCTCATACAGATAGGCTAAAAAGCCCATAATTTTAAAACGGGTCCTAAGACCCAGATACAACATGAGATCCGCCGCACAAGACGGTTGCAGACGCTGGAGAATGGAGCAGCCAAAACACTCCCTTCCACTTCCACATAGGTGCATCCACCACACCACAAACAAAAGAGTACCACAGTGAGATTCAGAAAACACCCTCGGATGGACAGATCCACGAAGAACGACAAGAGAGAGCAGGTCCACCGACGGATGAGAACGGGTCGCCACCATCTCCTGCACAAAACAAAGCTCCTGGAAAGAAAAACACACCAGCAACAAAAACCAACAAGAAATCAAGCCCAAAAGGAGGGGAAAATGGGCGGGTACGTGGCACCCACGCTCGCACGGAAGGCACCAGTGTGCACCGCCCAACCAGCTCCGAAATCAAGCCTAAAAGAGCTCCTGGAGGGGAGAAGGGCAGCCAAACAGTGTGTGGTCAAGGAGGACCACCACACCAACCTAGATCTAAACTGAATCCACAACCAAAAAGGAGCCCAGATCCGAACAGGAAGAGAGGAGAAAGACCAGCATCCAGCTAAGAGAGGAAAACCAGGAAGGGGAAGAAAGAGAGAGAGAACAGGGGAGGAGCCGAAGCTCCTCCCCTGCCCGACAGAGGGAGGATGGACTGTGTTCAGAAGGTGGGGATAAGGGGGGCGCTCTCTCTCTAGGGCCGGCGCTT
Organism: Myrica gale; assembly: GCA_963930655.1. NCBI lineage: Eukaryota > Viridiplantae > Streptophyta > Magnoliopsida > Fagales > Myricaceae > Myrica > Myrica gale. The sequence goes on from OZ005601.1 coordinate 7,611,924, forward strand.
TGTCATCTCAGAGGCAGCTAGTCTCAACCATCTACTAGGCCTAAGATTAACTTTTATTATTGCAAGTGATTTCAACTTATATTACTCAAACTCCCGACTTGGAGGCTAGTGAATTTTAGGTTGTACCAATTGGGCTAAAGCCTTGCTGGCAATTTTTTTTTGCTGAACAAATGCAGCTATATTAAGAGAATTCAAGGAAAATTATGCATATCGCAAGCCCGGATAACTTAGAAAAACCAAAGAACCCCACAGAACCGCCACCAGCAGCCCAATGCGCCAACTGATGGGCAAGTTTGTTACACTTTCTTGAAACCCACGCAACAGTTCCAATCAGGAAACCCTGTCAATGAATAGCTTCCATCTGAGCAGAAATAGGCTCCGGTTATTATGTGAGTTTGGCAGTGTGTGAGTGGTGTGAGTTGACGGTGAGGATCGTGTGGGCTTCATCGGACGGTGAAGGGGAGGCCAGCGCATTAATGAGGCAAACCCGACTATGACCCGAACGAAACACAAAGCGCACCCGGCTCCCCCCAAATTTCGAGCTTCTCCTCTAGCCCTAGCAGAGCCTTCAGCTTCGAGAGGGTTTTTCTCTCTTTCAGACACTGTGCGAGAGTTTGCTGTGTTTTTGGGGGTGTTGGCAATAGGTGGGTCAGTGAAGGACGTGCAGTCGAAATCGGAGCTATCGATACGATTTTCAGATTCTGCTACTAGCTCGGAATTTTCTACTACTCAAGCGGGAAGCATCAATGGTGTTGTGCCTCGGACTAGAGCTTATGTTTCAGAGGGATATGCTTCAATTTGCTCTAAGGTATTGGGAAACCATTTTTCTGCTTTTCCTTTTCGCCAAAAGTACAAGCTGAATCTTACCCAAAAAGAGAATTACACGGCTGGTGTCGTGGTTGCGTTTTATGTGAGTAATCCATTCAATTAAGTTGTCTGCGGATTACACTGCTAGATGTTCTTTTGTTAATAATTTTTCTTTTGCTAATTGTTTTGAAAGTCTGCGCCATGAGATAGAATGAATTTTCTGTTTAGAACTCTATCCAAGATTGTTGTAACAGGTTAGATACGGAATTTTGGTCAACCCGTCAAGTTGTCAACACTCTGGAGGAAATAGTTCAAAATATTGTTCATTTTGGTGAAACCAGGACAGACCGTTTGTTTTTCTTATTCATGTTTGTATTTTGCAGATGTCAAATGGTGATATGTTTGAGAAGAACCACGATGAAATCGATTTTGAGTTCTTGGGTAATATAAGAGGCAAGGAGTGGAGGATTCAGACCAACGTTTATGGAAACGGAAGCACCAGCGTTGGCAGAGAAGAGAGATACAATCTTTGGTTCGATCCTTCTGAAGAGTTCCATCAGTACAGCATTCTTTGGACTGATATCATGAGTTTCATTACTCTCATTCATGTTCAAAATCGAATATGTGGATTCAATTCAACAGGTGTTCAAGAATTGGGCATGCCCATCTGTTCAATTGTCCAGCTCAGTTGTGCTCATTCCTTGTTAAGTTAGACTGTTCAGTATGACTGATGTAATTTAGTTGTTGGAAGTGGGAGTTTAGTTGACTGTAATTCAGTTTCCTTATTGACTGATGTAATTTAGTTGTTGGAAATTGTTGATCACAGTTTGACATTTAGGACAAAATTATGAAGTTATGTTGTTCTAGTAATTTTGATCACAGTTTGACATTTTTTTGGTTTCAAAAAACTTTAGATTAAGCTTGTCCAATTGAAGAATGCATAAGGAAAATTTTTTACCCCATTTGCGCAAAAAAGCATGAAACAGGAGGTCCAGAAGGATGCAAAGAGATGGCTATTAAAAGAGTCACACTCAGCAGAATATAGAGATATTAAGACTTGAAAAAAATACCCCATCCTCCTATACCAAAATATAGAGATATACAAATGTCACATCTGATTTGCCAACAATGTACTAGGAAGATATAAATTAGTGCAGCAGTTCAACAATTGCCACATTTGCATCTGCAATAATGTAATTTCCAAAACATCTCCCAAAAGATATAGACCAATCAACCCTCAGTTGTAATGTCTTGCAAAGTCCAATGGCATCTAATGAAGCAAAGTATCACCATATGAAGCTACTTAACCCTATAGAATGGTCATTTGCCACCATATGGTTTCAAAGTATCACTTGACCCTGTAGAATGGTCATTTGCCACTCTTGTTAGATACAAAATTAGAGAGATTCGATTTCTAAGTCACAACATACAAATTCAATGTACTTTAAAATTTGTCAGTATAATACAATAAGTTTCAGCTTCTGTCCATCTGCTTAGCAAAAAAAAAAAGCTTATGTTCATCATTCTAAAGGCCTTCAAATTTCTTGAGTACTATTATCTCTCTCCTCTTTGCTCTGGTGTCAGCCCACCCTTCCCGCAGGTAGGACAACTCTTCAGCCTAAATCCTTGACAATCAAAGCATCTAAGTAATGCACATTAAAAACTAATTGAGACCAGGAAAGGTTATAAGTTACATATTCTTCATATCTTGATTCTGTCAACAAATTAGTAGTTGAGCCGTTAACAGGCTTTTCATCCTGAAAAACAAAAATAATTCGAAAATGTAAATAAGTGATCAGATTCCTAATATGGTAAGGTAGATAAGGAACAGCAATGGAGAAAACCAATCCGCCCGATTCCAACAACCAACAAGCCAGAAGAAAAAAAAAACAAATTACACAATGAAAAATATAGATAATTTCGATTCAGCACTACAGTCAGGCAACCTGCCTATTAAGTACCATAACCCAATGGAGAAATGCTTAGTGATCGTTAATAAACATAAACAACCAATAAACCACTTTTGGATAGGTAACATATTATCCACATAAGCTTATTTCTTCAGAGGATGTCACAATCCATTACATCCCCTGGTTAGTTGAAAAGGCCAGCTAATCAAATCCCTCGGGGAGATTCAAGGTATCCTCTCATTTGAAACTCAAGCCTGTGATTTTTAGTGTAATCAATTGCACAGGATCCCAGACACCAATTCAAGCTTAAATTCACCATATATAGCAATGAGCTTGGTTATCTCTAGACTGATAGAGATCAGTGACTAATGTCTGATGGAAAATCCAATGGGCTAGCATTCTAGCTCAGGCTCTTAGAAAGTCCAGTAACTGGGAAGTACCCTTCATCTAAAGCATACAAGCTAGAAAGCTACAAAAGTCCGAAAGGTCCAAAACAACGATTATTCATACATTCCGTTTCAGAATACAGCCCTATAAAGTAACAATTGGAATACAAACGAAATCCTTACAGAAATTTTCCAATCCGCCCGATTCCAACAACCAACAAGCCAGAAGAAAAAAATAACAAATTACACAAAAAATAGCACTCACGAAATCCACATTTAACAAACCTTGAAGAGAACGAAGAAAGGCACGGCAGAAACCGAATAAGCCTTGGATATCTCAGGTTTCTATTCAGCTTCAACTTGCAATATATTTTTTTCTCAGTAAATTAATTAAAATGAATAATAACAACAAAAAGGAATAAGAGTTTAAGAGGATGATAAAGAAAGGAACCCTGAGGAAGTGGGCGCGAGGGAAATCGGTGGCGAGGTGGGAGAAGACAGCAAACTCTCGCACAATGTCTGAAAGAGAGAAAACCCTCTCGAAGCTGAAGGCTCTGCTAGGGCTAGAGGAGATGCTTGAAATTTGGGGGAAAAGCTCGAGTCTTCCGGAGGAGTCGAAGGCTAGGGCGAGAGAAGCTCGAATGAGGGGGAACGCGGATCGTTCAGCATTTTGTGGGAGCCGGGTTGCGGGTCAACAATTGGGTGATACTTCATTAATGCGCTGGCGAGCTCCTCGCCGTCCGATCTTAACCGAACAATCCCCACCGTGTAATCACACCACTCACACGAACTGAAACTCACACAATAACCCTGGCCAGCAGAAATAGATCAACAAGCTGGAGGTTCATGCGAAAGCACGTCCTTACACAGCAAAATGGAGTCAGTCTCAAATTCCACACTCGTCCAATTCCTCCTAGCCAAAGAGATTGCTTCCGCCAACGCGCACGTCTCACCAACAAGGGGTACATAGCTGCTAAATGTTGCATGTAAGCTAAACAAAGGAACTGCTTCGAACCGAGATAGCTATGTACGACCCATTAGGCCAGATCGTCACATATTAACCTTCAAGCACCCCGCCGGGGGTGGGCACCACCTAAACCCAAGCTCCTTCTCCATCGTTGCCCAAGCACCAGCGTGCTCCTCATATCACCAGGACATCTCCTTTAACATCTCCCGAGTATCCAACGAAACAGCTAATTGATGAACTATTTTGTTGCGTACCTGCCAAAGACCATCCATAACAATAGTAGCATTAATAGCAGAAGCCCCCAACTCGCTCCTTCTCACATTCAGCACCCAGTCAGCGTTCAAAATGGTGTCCACAAGATCAACTGCACTAAGGAGAGGCATCAAGTCCAATCTAATAGCGCACTTCGATTCAATTCGAGCGACACTAGCAACAGGGCAAAAAAGTAGGAGGTGGATGGTATCCTCCGGTTCTTGTTTGCACAACTGGCAGAGAAAGCCCTCCGTTGTAAAGCATCTCCTTATCCACCTTAGCTTACCAGCTCTGCAATCACGTGATATTTACACCTCACCACCACAGCTGTACAAGTATCTTCTAGAATTAGTTTGTTAGGATTTGTATCATGTACTGCCCTGTTGGTTGTAACAGAATGGGCGTCGCTTTTACGATAGGTGCTCACCTACAAATGATTGGCTGATGCACACCTCCTGTTTGTATAAATACCCAAGTCATTACAATGAAATATTACGACGATTCTTTCACATCATTTTATTTCCTTTACTCCGCATCAGCTTTATTGAGGATTCGACCAAGAGCATCTATAGTCTTGAGAGCTCCCGCCGCAACTTTCCAAAGCATAAGTTTGATTCGATCTTGCATTTTAAGTTTCCACAACCTATTCCAAGACGTGTCTGCCAATGCTAAAATATTTTGTGCTCAACAACTGATCAGCCTTGATGAGAGACTTAACCGAAAAAGTACCGGAAGGCTCTAGAGTCCAAATCCACCTGTCCACTTTATCATCACTAGGGAGAGGCAGCTTCAAAATTGTCGTGACAGAATCCTCGGAGAAAAGCTTTCGAATGAGGGAAAAGGTCCATTGTCGTGACACAGGATTGACCAAATCTCTAACCACTAGCTTAGAACTAACTTCTAGACCAGCATCCCTCCAATGAGGTCGAAATAGGGAGTGTCGGGATCCATGGCTCATCCCTGATGTTAGCACTGCCACCATGGAGAGGTAGCTTGCACAGTCCAGCACTTAGATTACTCCCAGCTTGAATGATGCATTTCCAAACCACCGAAGCATTCCCAAAGAACTGAAGAGGGTTCAGTGGACTTTGCAGCTTGTATTTATGTTTGGCAAGTTAGACCCACAAGCTATCAGGCGAGCTGAAGAACAACTACCCTAACTTTGCAATTAGAGTCGTGTTCACTTCATGCAAATTATAATAATGATAATGATATTCGAAACAAAACAAATTATAATGATATTGTTTTCAAAACAGAAACTTGAACAAATTAAAATCCATAATGATGCTCCCATCTATCCCGCCCACATGCTCTCTAGGCTCAATCTCTGAGCAATCTCTGAAAATAAGAAAAAATAAAACGGAGTGAGTTCGACAACTCAGTAAGCAGAGAATAAATAAATATATATATATATATATATTGAAAATAATACTCAATTCAGTGATCGGAAATACAGAAAATAAAATAGATTTTTCAGAAAATCCCCTTGACATCAACAGTAAGCCACATTGACCCCTGTGGCAGGGTTGTGCAACGACTTAACCGGCGGCCAAACCGAATTAAGCCAACAGTAAGTGGAGTTTGCCCTACTAAGACTTAGCCACGTACGCTAAGTGTGCACTAAGGAGAAACCCACACATAAACCAATCCGAAGAATGGGCGCACCAGTAATCAGTAATGAGTTGGTACCAACAGCAACAGTAATCAGAACATCGCCTCGGGGTTTGAAAACAATATAATATATAATATCAGAACTCATATTTAAAATCAGAAATGATGTTCAACATAATACAAAATCTGTGATAAATAATTCAGAACAGTCATATAAACAGTCTCAGTAAGTCTTTTAAAATTCCACATTTGTTTTCAGAATAACATAAACTTGCAATAAAATATTTTCCACAAAATCGTTTATGAAAACATGTTCATAATTTTTGAAGAAAACAATATAGTAGCTCCGCTTACCCAATTTCCTTCGATAATCGAATCGCCCTAGAAAACACGTACTGCAACGATCCTCAAGAACCGAAGAAAAACGTAAATACCCAACAATGGTCGAATATAGAGAGAGAGAGAAAGAGAGAGAGAGAAAGAGAGAGAGAGATCTCGAAAATGACTGATGTCGAAATTGAGAGGTGTGAATAATCTCTGAGCAGAAGATCCCCTTTTATAGGCCGAATCAAAGTGTAACAACCCCAAATCGTTGCCCTTTCGAAATCCTCCATTAACCACCATAAATCGTTTGATTTATTGAGAAAACGTCAAGATCTTAACAATGGAGTTGAAAGGCCACGAAAATCAGTCGAAAAGGTGCTAAAACGGATGTGAAATTGAAGAGAGAGAGAGAGAGAGGAAATTGATGAGAGAGAAACTGAAGGGTTGAAAACGGCGGCTAGGGCATAAAAATCGAGATTCCAAAGTTTGGGGAAGAAGAAGATCAAAACACACCGTTTTACTTAAAAATTCAATTCGGGCAAAACATGTTTAAATAAAATAAAACTTCACCATATAAGGAAAAACAACAAAGGCGCCTTAGTGGTCGTGAGTGCATCTCTCCTCCTTTACGCCTGGGTTCGAATCCCAGCCTTGCAAAAATAATGTTTTCTTTTCTTTTAAAGACCGGGTCCTCACAAAATAGAGCTCCAAGCTTTCGGCGTGAAGTTCGTTTTATTTGCAGGGAAGCCCCATAAAAAATCTTTCAAGATGTGGTCAATCTCCTCGCACCATCCCTTCGGCAACATAAAGGTCAACATGCTATAAAGGGGCATAGCAGTAGCCACAGATTTGATTTAATGAGTGTTAATGTTTTCTTTTCTTTTAAAGACCGGGTCCTCACAAAATAGAGCTCCAAGCTTTCGGCGTGAAGTTCGTTTTATTTGCAGGGAAGCCCCATAAAAAATCTTTCAAGATGTGGTCAATCTCCTCGCACCATCCCTTCGGCAACATAAAGGTCAACATGCTATAAAGGGGCATAGCAGTAGCCACAGATTTGATTTAATGAGTGTGGTACGCTCAACTTGGGACAATGCCTTCATTTTCCACTCCACCACTTTGGATAATACTTTCGCTTTAACGTCATCAAACGCCTAATTCTTCGACCGGCCAATAAAGAGAGGTAACCCCAAATATGTGTTGTTCATTGACATATTTTTGACATTGAGAATACTGCACAGCTCCACTATAGCCTCCGGATGGGTGTTTCTCCAGACCAACCTGCATATTGATCCAATATCCCGTTAATCAAATGAGCCTCTCTTCCATTCGCCTTGCTAAAATTATCAAGTCGTCAGCAAAAAAGTAGATGAGAGATAGGAGTACCGCACGGGCCACTTTGACCTCATGAAAGGATCCATGCTCTTCCACCCTCAGCCAATGAGAAATTTGATTTGCCCATATGTCCACAATTGATGCATACGGGTACGTCTGTACATAATTATATTCGTGAGTATTGGCCCTATTGAGTCACGTTTTTAGCGTGGAACCAAGAGAGAAAAGTAAAGATGTATTGCTCCGGAGAAAGTCAAGAAGGAGAACATGGCTTTGAGTGTTCTTCGTGTTTTTTGTGCACTGTGGATTTGCCCCGTAATTTTACCTTTTTTTTTGTTCGAAAAATTAGGTTGTCATTCGACATAAAATGATTTCGTTGTGGTCGTCAGAGAACATAAGTTTTTCTGTAAAATTAGGATAAATATGTCGCAAAAGTCCAACCGACCAATCATTTTTTGGTGTTGCATTTCACACGTTGATTTAAGAAGAGTGTAGAATCAAAGTTCAATGCTACTTTTGTGATAGTTCCACCAATCACGGAATTTGGTTTTCTTTCACTTCAAACCAAAGCGAAAACGACTCTGTAGCTTGTCTAAGTTGCCTTGCAAACCGTACACAATAATGACTACAGTAGTTAGTAATCCCCCACGTTGCTGGGGCTCCAATATTATCGCTGAATTTTCAGGCCCGTTCTCAATTGCTAAAATCCATCTTTTATGAGAATGAAGATGATGAAGAAGAAGAAGAATTCTCGGATCTTACAAATCTCTGACAATGTTTCCTAGCAGCAAAATGAAACGACATCGTTCCAAGTTCCACCTTCAGGTCTAATGGTAGTTCAAGCCGTAATCGACAACAAACCTGAAGCCTTCTCTAGCCACCTTGGGTGCACATGATGACTCCCCAGCAAGCAATGATTTTACTGCTGCCAAAGCTAGTCAGAATTGTTTTCGCATGAGTTTAGGAACGTCACCAAGAACCTTCATAACTGCCTTCAAACAGTGCATTTGCTCATCTGCTGCCCTGCAGTAAGGACCAGAGTTGCTCTGTGCCAATCGAGGGCAAGGATTAATAAAGGAAGCCAGTGCCACTGGCTGGCTCAATAGCCACCATACCAAATAAGTAATGTGGAAAGTGGAAACAAGAAGGGAACGGGGGATGAAGAAGAAACCAAAAAAAAAACTTGCTGTAAACTCTGAAAGTGGAAGTGAGTTCACAACTTAACTTAAAAGTACCAAAATCTGCTTACCAATGCTTGCCAAGAACTTGATCAAGATTACAAGTTGAGATCTTAGATAGCCACGTGATCTAGAGTGTCCACTTAGTAGTGTTTCCCACCAGATATCAGCGAGTGTTCATACAATCATGGGAATTTTTCACTCAGAAAAAAAAAAGAGTCAATTCACCAATGGATGTATATCTCGGCCTGTGGATTCATCCAGAGAAGATGAGATAAAAAATAGATTTCTTCGATGGGGGAAAAATAACAATGGTTTTCAATAGCAGTTCAAAAGTTCTAACATTAACGATATGTTGAAGCCTACATTCTGCAGCTATCCACTCTAGGCATCTTTGTTTACAATATTATCTTATTTAAAACTTTATTGTTAACTCGTTACACTTCTCCTAAAGCACCAACTTTCTCAGGTTTCATCCATTCCCTAGCTGTCAACTACGTAATGAAAAACCCAAAACACTTATTTCTTTTGTTTACTTAGTGACGGGTAATATTGTCTAAGCTAAATGTAAAAACCACTTCCTCCCCCAGAACCAATTGAATGCAGCATCTGAAAAGGTTATGTTCGTTTTGAGTAAAAATGTAAGATTTTAGAGAAGTTGTGAATATTTATGTTGAATAGTGTTTTATTGGTGTTTGTGTAAAGTGGAGAGAGAAATGATTTGATGTAATTGTTTAATAAAAAATTATTGGATTTATGTAAAAAAGTATAGAGAGAAAATTTATGTTGAATAAAAAATTAAAAAGTTGTTGGAGATTGTGTAAAATGTATTGGTGTTTGTGTTTGAATTCTGAATATGTTTGGTAGTAATATTATAAATATACTTATAATCCTAAAAAAATTGTGAAAACGAACTTATCCCGAATAGGTCAACAACCACCCATCAACAACCAATAATAAAATGACTTGCACTGAAAGGGTATGGTATCCACTTTCTGATTTTTTAAGGATCTCAACTTTCACGCTCCAAATGGTATCCTCAAATGCCTCTCAAACAATACATTTCAACAAATGCATGTTCATAGAATTCATTAACCACTCCACACATTTTCAAAAGAATGCACTAACGACTACTGAGAAAAAGGATGAGATTTATACCTAGGCTTGTACGGACTATACCAATATGCTTCAAGTAAAACCATCCCCTTTTGAACAGGGAGCAACCATCCACGTTAGTGAACATCACAAACACACTGCATAATATTTACAATTGCAGCAAACTCTTTCACTGGCATGGCTTAAAACCTTCTCGCTAGCAGTCTTCACCATGATCATGAAGCATACCCACCTTGCACGTGAGTGCTAACCGTCATTCAAATTGAACCCACAGAGTATCAATTTATTCCCAGCCACAGATTATTGATCAAACCAGGCACGTCTGTCAGCTTTATGTCCGCCAATTACATACACCACCAGCATTGACAAAATTGCTTCTCAAAAATCCCTGTCAAGCGATCCTCTACTCAAAACTCTCTTTCAAGCTCAGCCCTCGGTTTAGCTGATAACCCTTTTGCTAACATCTCTTCATCATACTTTCGGGCCATATCTACCATTCCTTTCTCCACTAGAGCATCAATCAAAGCATTGTAAGCAGACTCATCTGGACTACAACCAAGTTCCTCCATCTTCTTCCACACAATAAAAACTGGCCGAAGAAACCCCCATCTCCCAAATTTTCGCAGAAGTAGTATGTAAGTGTCCAACCTTGGACGAATCCCACTTTCAATCATCCTGTCGAACAGTAGAAGAATCTCTGTAGGCTTCTCGTGACACTTCAAAATGCAGCTGTATGTGATCACATCCGGAATGCAACCTTTCTCAGGCATTATGTCAAGCCACTCAGAAGCCTCCTTATATCTCCCATTTTCACAGAAAAGCTTTATAATTGTATTATAAGTCACAACGTTAGGCTTACAACCCAAGTCCCTCATTTCCCTAAACAGCCGAACTGAAGAATCCACACCCTCTGAAAGACCAATGGCACGAATAACTGTATTATACACCACTACATCCAACCTTATCCCTTTCGTCTTCATCTCCCTATACAATTTCACGGCCTTCCATGGCTTTCCGCTTTTGCACATTATATCCATATATATGGAATACGAATGCGAATCTTTACAAATACCCTTATTATCCATCTCTTCCCAAAACTCCCTACACTTACCCCACCACCCCATCTTAAACCACCCCCGAAGAATCATATTGTGAATCTTCGTATTGTTCACATCGACAATAACCTTCTTTTTCTTCCCAAAACAGAGTTCTTGGGCCTCAATCACATGTTTGTGCTCGCATAACGCGTCAATAAGAATGGAAAACGACACCTCATCTTTCAAATCAAACTCGTCTAATGAATCATACACATCTATAGCTTCATTGACTAAATGGGCACATATATAGCGCTTAAACAATATACGAAACGTGGCATGGTTCGGCCTCGATAATGGGTTTATTTTCATCCGTCGAATTAAGTCCCAAGCGAGCTCGAATTGGAAGAACTTACCAAGAATGTCGAGCATACGGTTGTAAGTATCGGTGTTGTGTTGGAAATGGAACTGGGTTTCGACCCAGCTGAAGAACTCGAACGCGCGATTCCAGTCATTGCGGTAAGAGGACAGGGTCTCGCAGACAGTGGTAGGGTCCGACCGTGACTCCGGGGAGTTGGAGCGGGAAGCTGTATTGGGTTTGGTGGAGAAATATCGAGGAGATGGAGAAAGGAGGGATCGAGAGTGAAAGAGAAGAGGGAAGGGCTTAAGAAGTCTGCAGTTGGTCGAAGGAAGCATTCTCGTCCGAAAGCCGAAGCTTTGAGAAAACAGTCTAGGTTGCGTTTTAATGTCAATTTGGCTCGGGTGTAGTACTTAGCCAGGAAAATGATTTTGGCTCGGCTGCTTCGAATCTATCTGAATCGGATCACTTCTTTCTAGCTCACCAGAAACGTTTGATTGTAAAAATCTTGAATGGTTAAAATCTTTGGGTGTTTCGAGCCGGCTGAGTGATAAAAATTAGGCTTAATTACCTTACAGGTATATGTGGTATTCGACTTTTATAAAATAGTCTCTGTAGTATGATTTTCAACAAAATGGTCCTTGTAGTATAGTTTTGAGACCAATTAGTCCATATGGTATGACTTTCAACAAAATTAGTCCATGTGATATGACTTTCAACAAAATAGTCCATGTGGTATAGTTTTGAGACAAATTAATCCATCTGTCTAACTGTCGGGAGATTGTTGTACATGTCACGTCAGCGTCATTCACGCATTGACACATGTTTTTTAACATTAGTATCCAAATCACGAGTGATATACTTCTTTTAGCTCGTAGAATTAGTCTGAGCCTTAACCTCAGACTTGATTGGTTCGATTCAGGACGGCTACTGACGTGTCAACGCGTGAATGGAAAGTGACATATACAACACTCTCTAGTTAAGTGGGTAACGACAGTTAGACGAAAGGACTAATTTGTCTCAAAATTACACCACAGGGACTATTTTGTTGAAAGTCATACCACATGGTCTAATTTGTCTCAAAACTATACCACAAGGATCATTTTGTTGAAAGTCATACCACAGGTACTATTTTGTAAATAGTCCTTAGGTTTTACCCTTTTATTTTTTATTCATTGAGTTTCATTTTTTTCAAATATTAGTTTTTGTGTTTACATTTTTTTACAAAATAGTTCTTCCGTCAGTCTGTCATCTATATGATTAACTAAACATGTAACGGTCGACTGCTTTAAATTGCTAACGTGTCAGAGAGTTTCGTTAAGCATATAGACAACAGACTTTATGTATTTTACGTTTTGCGCCAGCGTACTTCTTTTCGCCAGAATAAAGCAAGACTAATACACTTTTGAGTATTTTCCTTGTTGGGCTTGGGTGCTCAAAACCCAAACTGTTTTTACAACTTTGGCTGCGTTTGCAACCAAAATTTTATCTCTCTCCTAATAAAATACTCTAATATAATCTCTCTCTTCCATCAAAAAATATAAAATATTATCTCTCTTTTCACTTTTTCACTAAACTCAGTACCAACAATAAACCCAATATCAAAAATGTTACGACACAAACACACTCTTTATAGCCTAGTCATACGGCGGGTACAGAGTGGTCCAAGCTCAAGGGCTGTCCTCTGTAGCAGATGTGCCCGAGCAAGCGCTGCAAGAAACAACCCCGCTTGAGTACCGCACAATGACCCTCCAGTCTCCGAGGATTGGATGATCTTTGCAAAACCACGTTTTTGGTATTTCTTTGATCTCGAGAAAAACGTCCTTAAATCTATTATCTAACTCAAAAACTTGTATCCCAGGAGCAAGAATATGCCTTCCAACAAGACCGTATACCCAAAACAAAACAAGGTGCATGAGTTGTAAGAATAGATTATATACGAGCACTTATTTATCAATCTTATTGTAACCACCCAAAACAAGTATAATTAAGTTCTTCCGAGCAGTATTTTTTTTATAATAATCAACGGTTCTGTCCAACTTTTGCTTATCACTCTCGACTAATCCGGGATTATGTACACAATTTTTTTTTAATCAATGGTTCGGTCCAACTTTTGCTTACCACTGCTCGACTAATCCGGGACTACGTACACAAATATTTTGTAGTAAATATCCTTATGAAGTTAACCCCAAGGGGTTGACTGAGTGGTGAAGGCTAGGGGCCTAGGGGTTTGCTCCCCCTGAGGTCCCAAGTTCGAATCCTCTCAGGTGCAAATAATTTTTTGGGGTCACTCCCTCAAAGAAGTTGGACTTAACTGCAATATGTAGTTGAAGCACGGTCCGGAGTTTACCGTGACATTAAGCCCACCTAGTGCGTATACTGGACCAAATTCGTTCGAACTCGGTGCACGTGATTGGGTGCCCGAATTTCACCCGTCAAGAAAAAAATATCCCTAAGAAGTTATTCTTACTAAAATTTACCAATTTACGCTTTTGGACACGTAGAGTTTTATGAGGATTTTCTTTTTGGGTCAGTAAATAGAGAATCCCCTCGACTCTATCGACTCTAGTCCTTCGACGAAGTCACAGTTGCGAATTGCGGAAATTCACAGCGGAGGTTAATGGCGGCTTCTCTGCAACTCAACGCTAACGCTTTCCGAACTCATTTCCAGCTGGCCTCCGTGCCTATGTCCAAACAGGCCCCCAAATCGTGTCGGATCAGGTGTGCAGCCACCACTCCGTCCAAACGCTACACCATCACTCTGCTTCCCGGCGATGGCATTGGCCCCGAGGTCATCTCCGTCGCCACCAACGTCCTCAAGCTCGCCGGCTCTCTCGAAGGTCCTTAAGTTCACTCTCCTATCGCTTTCCTATTTAAAAAATTAAAATTAAAATTTATATGGGCTTGTCGATGTTTGGTTGCTGAGAAAAAGAAGGAAAATGGCAAAACAATCTGGATTTCCGCGCTTTATTGGTCGTTTTCCAAATTAGGTTCCGTTGTTGTTGAGATAATTGAATATTTTAGGAGGGGGTAATCTTTCTTTTCGATAGCGTAACGAAATTTTGCGAACAAAAAAATGATAGTTGTTCTGCCCTCAATTCGGTGGACTAGCTTGTTTGATTAACATACATTCATTATGTTCGACTATATTTATTTTTCCTGCATGTTCTCCTTTGTTCTAACAGGGAATATAATTTTAAGGGTTTAGGGTTTACTAATAAGATTATATTATCTTAAAAATTGTCAAAAATTAAGAATGATTCCGATATACTAGGGATTGAGTTTAAGTTCCAAGAGATGCCTGTGGGCGGAGCTGCCTTGGATTTGACTGGAGTTCCGTTACCGGAGGAGACCCTATCGGTCGCAAAGCAATCCGATGCAGTTCTGCTCGGAGCAATTGGAGGGTATTGTTGCTTCCCAAACAATAACTTTCTTTTCATATATTATTAGATAGACATATACATGTCTGCTTCTATAAGTATTATAAAGCTTGCTGCAAGTGGTGTCATTCAAATAATCTAGTGTTTCTTTTTATTGTAAGGTATAAGTGGGATAAAAATGAAAAACACTTGAAGCCAGAAACTGGGTTGCTTCAGCTTCGGGCTGGCCTTAAAGTTTTTGCAAATTTGAGGCCTGCAACTGTTTTGCCACAGGTAATATTAGTTCTAAGCCAACGCTTATTGAAAAGAGATGAAGTTTTATTTGTGAAATTTGTATGTTGTTTATATGCACATCAAATTTCAAATCTTAAGAAATCCATAGAGCTGATAAATGATGCACCTTCAGTATGTGACGAAATGGCTTTCAAAAGATATGTTGCTGAAATATCAAGCTTGCCCTATAGCTTTTTCTAAAACTTATGGAGGTGCTTCTCTCCACCCTGTTGTCCATTTAATATACCTTTCCATGTTCTGCTTCCGTTTTTCACATATATGTGTCATACCTGGCATCTGGTTTAGAATGCAATATGTGTTGGGCCAAGCCTGGAAGAGCTGTGGCTTTGTTTGACATTGAACAGACCCTTAAATGCTCCTCAATTTTGGTTTCTTATAGTTGAAGACACCTCAATTTTTTGGTTGATTGCACAATGAAAATAGGGTCTTCCGTTTTCAATGTATTCTTTTGTTTTTTTTTCTTGATGCTGGAGAATCCAGTGGGACAGGGAATTTTGGAAATCAGTTAATTTTAGTGTTTTCGTATTAGGATTTATACTTGATAAATTTTATGTTGTGCTGTATTGCAAATGTGCTCCGGATAATAATTTATTTTGTCTCTGTTACTAATTTCAGTTAGTGGATGCTTCAACTTTGAAGAAAGAGGTTGCTGTAGGTGTCGACCTAATGGTTGTAAGAGAGCTTACTGGAGGTTAGTATACAACAGATTTAACTAGAAAAAGGATAGATTAGCATTCCTCTATGTGAAATCACACATTCCTACTTTCTGCTTGAAATAGGCATTTACTTTGGAAAGCCCAGGGGCTTTGGCACCAATGAAAATGGTGAGGAGATTGGCTTCAATACTGAGGTTTATGCTACCCATGAGGTACTTTTTTGACTCAGCTTTGTTTGCTACTCATCTTGTGTGTTAACTTGTATTCTATCAGTTTTGTGTAGGGTGTGCATTTGCAGTACCGGTGGCGGTTTTGAGACTCGTGAGGGAGACGATGTTTTTTAAAACCTCAGCTTCCAAACAGAAACATTTTGAAGCCCTCCCAAGCAAAACAAAGCCGTTTCTCATTAAACACCATTTTACATGGTGTAAAACAAACAAAAAAAATGAAAAGCAAAACAGTTTTAGTGGTGAAAACTGCCACCGGTACCGCCTGGGTCACTGGCCCACGGCAAAATCAGGCACCGTTACTGGTGCCGTCGTTGCATGGTGACCGGTTTTCGGCACCAGTGCTGGTTAAACTAAGCACCGGCGGTACCGGTGCCCAGCCCTAGTTTTGTGATATGTACTTTCAATGAACCAAATCTACATCTGAATTCTAGTAATTGTAATTCTCTACTTGTGGAGGCATATATCTGCCACATGGTATATAATTTCCAAAAAGGTAGTTGTTCGAGTCTTACATCTGTAAGTCTTGAGATCTTCAAGATTTTCTGCTCTGAAAAAGTTACAGGACACGAGAGATTTCTATCATTACATAGTTGTTGCATCCTATTTTTCTGGCGGCCTGTTAGTGTGAAGGGAAATCCAAGTTTTAGTTTTTTGAGATGTCCTGCCTCCTTATCCTGTGGGATGAAAATAAATGATATCTAAATATAAAGAGTTTGCATGCCAGATTGATCGCATTGCTCGTGTCGCATTTGAGACGGCTCGGAAGAGGCATGGAAAACTTTGCTCTGTTGACAAAGCAAATGTATTGGAGGTACTCTTGTGCTGATATGCTTTTGGTTTCTTTCTGTCCTATGGTAGTGCTCTTAGGGCATTTTAGCTAAGTGTTGACCTGAAGGAACCTTCCTCTTTACATATTGATTGTAGATCAGAGGTTTTGGTCTCATTTGCTCACTGTTTCAGTCTAATGTCAATAAAATCTTATTTGATTCCATCAGTAAGCATGATATAATCTGTTTCAATTTCTCCATTTTGCTATTGTACGAACATTTTGCCAAAAATTCAAACTACAGAACCTTTTCAGTTCACATCATTGGAAGAAGGGTTTAGAATTGAGGTTCCGTTGTCTGGTTTTACGGTAATATATGCAGTCTTGTAGGATGGTCAATCCTTGAGAATATACAGCAAAGTGTGCCACAACATTCTGTGTGTGAAATTGATCAATGACTTTTTCAGGCGTCAATTCTCTGGAGGAATAGAGTTACAGCGATAGCCTCAGAATATCCTGATGTTGAACTCTCCCACATGTATGTTGATAATGCTGCAATGCAGCTTGTTCGGAATCCAAAACAGGTCTGCCTTCAAAACACAGATCGCATAATCATTCTCTTCATTTTACATCCAGCCAGGAAAATTTTGGGGAGGATGAGAGTGACAATGATGAGAAATGCAAGCCTTACAATGTTTGGTGTGAAACTGCAGTTTGATACAATTGTGACGAACAACATTTTCGGCGATATTTTGTCTGATGAGGCTTCAATGATTACTGGAAGTATTGGGATGCTTCCCTCTGCTAGTCTTGGTGAATCGGTATTGCCAAATCATTTAGCTTCTCTTGTTAAGGCTTTTTGGGTTTACTAGAAAGAAATTTTTGTACTGCCTTCGATATGTCTATTAGATGAAAGTTTAAAGAGTCTATTAATAGACCACATTGAATTTTTCATTGGCTCAGGGACCTGGACTCTTTGAACCGATTCACGGTTCTGCTCCTGATATTGCTGGACAGGTTGGTTGGCCTACAAATCAAATTTACTTCTCTTGTCCAATTACACATCTCTCGTGACTGAATATGCAGGATAAGGCAAATCCATTAGCAACAGTGCTCAGTGCTGCCATGCTTTTGAAGTATGGTCTAGGGGAAGAAATTGCTGCCAAGAGAATTGAGGCTGCAGTACTTGATACTTTGAGTAGGGGTTATCGAACTGGGGATATATACTCAGATGGAAATGTAAGTGTATTGTTCATTGTTCTACATTTTACCTTTCTTTCTTTTTTGTATCATGTCTGCATATTTGATGCCTCTTACTGTTATCATCGGTTTTTTTATTTTTTTTGGTGGGGGCCTGGTGTCTTTATTAGTTAGTCGCTATCATGTCAAACAGAGGTATAGTATTAGTATAATAGATAAGTGTAGTGGCTGACACTTGCTTTTTACAGAAGCTGGTGGGATGCAAGGAAATGGGTGAAGAGGTTCTCAAGTCAGTAGATGCCCAAGTTCCTGCTCCCGTATGAATCTATACTGGATGAGCGTCACAGCAGGACTCGATAATGCATCGACCGTTGTTTACGTATTGGAAGATTATCAACAACGGAGAAGTAATGGCACCACACCTGTCTCCTCCAATTTTTGTGAACAGTTGCAGGATTTTGAAGTTATTCAAGCTGGGATCTTGAATTGACGTTGTACGGGAGTGGTTTTTTATTTTATTAGAGGTATGGTCCAAAAAGATGGTTGTAACCTAGTAGAAATTAAAGGTGTAACCACTAACCACCATTGTATGCGATTGTCTAGAGAATTTGATGGAGATTGCTCCGGCGGATCTGATTTCCTTGGCAATTTTCTTCATGACCAATGTACGGACGTACATCACATTCCCTTTTAAAATAAAATAAAAATAAATATCTGACAAATCACTCTACGTACACCTGGCACCAAGAGAAACATAAAATAAAATTTGCATTTTTACACTAATTATTATTCATTTTGCAATTTATATATCAAAATACCAAACTCTTAACACTTTTTCACTTCATTTTACAAACACTTTCCACATTGTTTGGCATAATAATCTGACCGTTAAAATAAATATGTATTAACTTTGGTTTGGTAGCATCCAACCTCCAAGGTAGTTTCTCTGAAAACAAAAATATAAATTAAGAATGTAAAGAAAACTAAAGATTGCTACATTACTGTTGTCTGTTGGTAGACTCGGAACTGTTTTCCCTCCATCGCACCCGCACCGAACATATCCATGTCTACGAGTTCCAGCGCAGGACCCGCCGGTCCCTCGAACGACGAGGTATTCCGGTCGCCACCAGCGATGATGTCTGGCGATTCAGCCTCTTCCTCGTCGCTATCCTCTCTAACTCAGGCGTTTCATTTTTCCTCCGGAAACCCTAGGATCGAGGAGACCCGCGGCGTCATGCACCTCTACCGTGACGACGCCGTATCCTCCTCATCCTCCGCTTCCTCTTCCCCCGAACTCCCCGTAAGCTCTTCCTCTGGTTTCTGATTTTCTCCCAGAAAAAAGGAGTCGTCTAGAATTTTAGGCTGTGGAAAACTGATAGGCTCAGGACTCACTGAATTGAGTTGCTTGTGTCAAAACTAAAGAAACATTATTCTTAACAATGTCAGCAGCAAAGTGTAGTTAAGAAATAAATAGAGCTTAAAAGATTTCCCTGCTAGTATTTTTGGTGCTAAAATCAGAACTCGGAACCTAATGCCTCAGTGAGACTCATGGATCGTAGTCTTGGAGTCTTCATTTCTGTTTGGTTGCTGAGAAAATTGACGGGTATTTCTTAATATGGTGTCTTCTTACGTTATGCTTTGCTTTTTCAGAAATCGATCGTCTTACTGCCACTTCTTTATATTGAAAGCTCCAACCATCATAATTGAGTTGGTCCGTGTGGTACATTGTCTAGAGAATTGGGAAAACATTTTTGAAGCTCGACCTAATCGATTGAGGTCTTCAAAGAGAAATTTGAATCTTAAATGAACCTGTTTTCTGTCAAAAGATTTGTTTAAAACTTGATATATTATGGGACTTAGCTTTGCAGTTTTTGTCTTAGAAGGTCAAAGATTTGTTCGGAACTTCAAGATTTGATGATATTGATATTCATTTTGCTCATTAGGTTGGAAGGAAGCCTCTTGTTTGTGTCCTTGGAGTGCCTAATTATATGACATATGCGGATTTCTGCCAGTTCTGTGGTTCATTCATCCGTCATATCTTAGAGATGCGGATTGTCAGGTTCGTATCTGTAAGTTTGAAGTTATGTTCCATTTGTTGTTTCATTTATGGTACTGAATTATGCCCATTGTTTCTTTGAGGTTCAGAAATGATGGGATGGAGGATCGGTACAGTATTTTGATAAGGTTTGATAGTCAGGGATCCACTGATTATTTCTACAAGCATTTTAATGGGAGGCGATTCTCATCCCTGGAGGTTTTGTTTGCTTTCAACAAATTTATTATCTTCTATTGAGTCACTGAGTTGGCTCACTGTATATAATTTTCCTACAATGATATGTCAAAGATACCATCTAAATCATGACTGGTTTTTAATGTAAATACAGGTAGAGGTTTGCCGTGTGCTATTTACGGTGGATGTCCAGTACACAGGCTCAATTGAACATGCACAGGCATCCCCTGCAAGCTCAAATGAACAACCAACATGCCCGGTCTGTCTTGGTATGCAACTTTGTATAATTCAATCAATTTGTTTTCCTTTATGTAGCTTATGCGTAGACTCGGCTTTAATCTTCAATCTGCAATTGATGAGTACACAGCTGGTTGGAACTTTCTAGTCAGGGAAGTAATGCTGGCATAAAGGCATAGTCTGAAATGCCATATTATGTTTCTCGTAATGCCTTTTAAGGAATCATGGATAGAGTTTGCAGCGCGACATCTGGTGGCTGTTGATTATTTACTAAATTCCGATGGCTCCTTTTTGAAACATGTTGCAAACGGTGATAATTTCAGATGCAACTGTAAAAATATTGAACCTCCATTGTCTATCCCTAAAAGAGTAAGGGGGCTTGCTTAAGTATGATGCTTGATGCTCGTTTCTTTTCAGAGGATTTGTCAACTGACGTTTATAATCAATGCCTGGTTGCAATAGTTTCTGTTGATGTTTTGCAGTAAACATTACTTAAACTACAAGATTGACAGTTGTTGAGTAGAAATAATCTGGATACAGTAATATATGCTCCTTCCATCCAAAATATATGGGGCTTTTCCTTTTTGGCTGTCACAAAATATATTGGAATCTTTTAAACAGTGATGTATTCATTGGTGAGCAAGAAGCCAGCTTCTTCTTCTCTTTGGCTTGGCCTCAGATTCAATGTATACACATTACTATTCAATGACTATAGGGATTTTGCTAATTGTTTGTTACACTGTTCTGTCTTTTATTTTTGTTTTGAATTTTTGTATTTTTTGTATTATGCCATGGGACTGTCACTGGAACAGTGTGTGCAGTTTTAATGACATAGAAATTGCTTGCATGGGATGGCAGCCAGTTTTCTGCAGCTGCCTTTGTATTTTTTCCCTCAGCCATCTGTCTTTGTGATTGGATTCTACTTATGTGTGCCTCATTTTGCAGAGAGATTAGACCAAGACATGAGTGGCATTCTCACTACTATCTGCAATCATTCTTTTCATTGCTCTTGTATTTCAATGTGGGCAGATTCTTCTTGTCCAGTAAGTTTTTCGTTGCTGGTTGCACATATGCAATTGTATACATCCTTGGCAATGTCTGGAATTGACAGAGTAGAGAGTGATTTCACTGTAATTCATTGAAGTAAGGACTTTTACATACTGGTTTTGCTAACCTAACGTGATTGAGGGAGGTTAATTTCCGTGCCTCTTAACAGTTAACACACAATTAGCTGTGAGTTTCAAAAGGAAAGTGTTCGGGCTAGTAAAATAATTTTTCTGCTGACGGAGGAAAAGGGGCGAACCTTGGAGCTTTCCTTTTGGCATAACCATCAGCAATCATCTCAAAATCAGTTTTTGTTTCTACCACAACCTAAAAAGTCTCCAGAACAATCACTCCCAGTTGCTACTTCAACTCCATTCTTAACTCCAAAACGATCATTGTGTTTTTCCTTTGGCCATACCTGCTGCAGCCATGAGTGAGAATCAAATTAGTCTCTTTAAAGTGATTTTCAGTTTTGCAACTTAGGACTTTTCACATATAGCACCCTAATATGAAATCCAATTGAAGCAAAGGTGTGGATTTAAAGGAATCATAGCTATTTGTGGGTATCCTTTTGAGTCCAAGTGAAGTCTAACTTGGATGGTCTTTTGTTTACCAGTCAAACCAAAAAGCCTTTTGCTACTAGCAGGAGAGAGTTATTTTTATTTGTGTCTGTGCTCAGAGAGCTTGGAGATTTTGATTGATGGAGCATTGTGTTAGTTTAGTTTGAGGCTAAAGTACCCAAATGTTTTTTTTTTCTCTCTGTTCCTTTGTTGTTTTTTTCTCTCTTTCTCTTCTTTGGTGCACTATTACTGTTCATGTTGCTTTCCAAATATGCCCTCAACCATTTTTTATTACAGGTGTGCCGGTATTGTCAGCGGCAGCCTGAAAAGTCTATCTGTTTTGAGTGTCAAACTTCTGAGAATCTCTGGATTTGTGTCATCTGTGGCTTTGTGGGCTGCGGGAGGTAATTAGATTTCTTACCCTTCAATGTTTTCCTTTTAGAGGAAAATAAAAATGTTGGACAAGGTGTTTCCAGCTTAATGTCAGCTACGTCTCTTTCTGCTATTCCTTACTCAAAGTTTTTGGCATAGGTATAAAGGAGGACACGCAATAATACACTGGAAAGAAACACAACATTGCTATTCTCTCGAATTGGAAACGCAACGAGTGTGGGATTATGTAGGTGACAACTATGTTCACCGACTCATTCAGTCCAAAACTGATGGAAAGTTGGTTGAGTTGAATGCTCACTGCACGCATGCTAATGATGGGTGTGGAAGTTGTGAATTGACAGATTCTGGACTTAGTGAGGCCCTTTTGAACAGTAAAGTTGAAGCCGTAAGGAGATGCTATAATCTTAGATACTTTTTTTTTATTTCAATGCTACTTTAATCCTTGCAATCTGAAATGGTCTATGTTATGCGCAGATTGTTAATGAATATAACGAATTGCTTGCCACTCAACTTGAGAACCAAAAAGTGGTGAGTGCATTTGTGTATTTCAGTAACTGAATGAGTTCTCCTCAAGTTATAGGAGCTTGGTATTCGTTTTAACATAGTTGCATATCTCTTTAGATTGCTTCCTTTAGTCCATTATAAGTGATAGTGCGAATAGTCTTGAGCATATAAGATTCTTTTCTCCCTGGGCTGCCTACTTGAATGTAGTAACACTGTTTTCACACAGTACTTTGAGTCCTTACTGCAAGACATCAAAGAAGAAACTGAAAGGGAAATTTCCAAAGCTGTGGACAAGGCTGTCAGTCAAAAACTTCAGAAGATGCAGGCCAAGCTTGATAGATGTGTTAAAGAAAAGGAGATTCTTGATGATGTAAGTATAAATCACTTGGGCTTCTGAGTATGGTTCATCAAGAACCTAATAGGCTCGTTTGATCTTGGGTGAAGGAATAAGTGATCATGCAATTACATGCCTTCCCTTGTTTTTTGTTTATGTCCTCCCTAGCAAATTATATCGTAATGATTATGTCGTGGCATTTGAATGCAGCTTAATGAGAATCTATTGAAGAATCAAGAGATTTGGAAAGCAAAGATAATTGAAATGGAAGAAAGGTGAGTGCCAGAAAGTAATCAATAGATCTTCTTGTGCCTGATTAAGTGGCATGAAGGGATGCTAAGCTGTTCTATAATGGCCAGAGGCTAGAGCAGATTTTGAAATTTCCCAAAGTTGTGCTCCATGCCTGCTCTCTGTGCTTGCTTGTATCCCTTCTGTGCCTGTTAATGTTTCTTGGTATCCCCATTCATTTTGGATAAGCTTTTTTTTGTAAGGGAGCCATAAACAAGAATAATGTTAAAAGATCTAGTTTGAATTCTTAAGACAGAAGATGTAATGCCTACCTTACTATGATGTATTTCAGCATATGAAAGCAGTATAAAGTGCTCCAGAAGGAACTAGTTTCAAGCGCTTATAAATTTTTTCCATGACCCTGCCTCTGACTGTTGGAGCTTTTCTGCTTCACTCTCCTTTTCCATAGGAATTCATGGAGCCACTTTAAGCTTGTAGACAAGGAAATATGCTTATTTTTGCACTAATACTTGAGTTTGTCATTTTACAGAGGGAAAAAGGCTTTGCAGCTGAAAGATGATAACATACGGGACTTGGAAGAGCAGGTAACAGATGACTCCCAAATTTGTTCCCTTTTAACCTGGATACAGCACTTTACCAAACCTCGATAGATTTGGTCTCAAGCTGGTTTTAGCATATTTAGAGCATGCATAATCTCACCAAATAAAATATTTTTTTTTTGTATTAATTGAGTGCATAAAGAAAACAAAAATTCGTGCATAAAGAATATGGGACTCTCTTTTCCATTTGCAGCTTAGAGTCCTGATGGTATTCCTTGAAGCTGACAAGACAATGGAGGAGTTATCATTGTCAAATGAAATTAAAGATGGAACTGTTCCGGCGGTACCAATGGAGTCCTCGTCGGGTAGTGGCACCAAGGAGGGAATGAAGGTTAATTACAAGGGAAAAAGCTAAGGAAATCAAGATGGCTCCTCTTTTGGCCTGGTGAAGGCCGATTGATGTTTCCTCATGCGTTCTTTGTACAATTGTATCTAGGTCCTTGTATTCTGATGTAGGGTTAACATATCTTTACTGAAATTTTTGGTTCGATGATGATTGTACAGGGTACTGTTTCTCGATTATTTTTTTATTTTTTAGTCAAGAGTGGATAGCAGGACAGAGCCTGCCGAAGGGGGATTCGACCCCCGATCTAACCCTCCCCAAGGGGAGGAGGTGCTACTTGAGCTAACGCTCATTGACCTGTTTCTCGATTATTTGATTAAGACAATCCTCTCCAAAAAAAAAAACAGAAAATAGTATGACCATTTACTGTAGTCTCTGTGGTGATTTCGTGTATGATGCTACTGTTTGGATCGGGATCTTCTTTAATTTTTTGCTCAAATGAATGATCCCACAAGCCTAGAGAGCAAGTTTCCCTAGTCTGCTCCTTCCTAGCGCGCACCGTTTTCAGAGCTCTCCTTCTCGCAGAGACCGATAGGGCGAAAGGGTGCGGAAAGCCTGACTGTCACTAGTAATGGTTTGTGGATTACGAACAGCTATAATAGTTAAACCTAATAACCCAAGTAATTAGTCCTTGGGGATGGATAGCTGCTAAGCCCGGGGGTCTTTTCCGCCTAGCTTGACATGTGAATGAAGAAGAAAGCCAAATCCTAAAATATTGGATTCGCAACGCGTGCATTGTGCAAGACATCATAATTTAGTTTTAAGATCTAGTAGAACTAGGATTCCTATATCCAGGAGAATTCCAACAATGTTCAACCATTAAACCCCAAAATAATTAGCTGAGATTTGGAAAGATATATCTCTTCCAATTCCCAAAGATCATTATTCTAAATTAAGCCTTCTTTCCAATCTCTTTCTCTGAGCGACAGAAAACAATGATGTAGTGGAGAGTAGCTGGTCCCTCAGATTACCTGGTCATAACAGGTTGGGGTATCGACGGCACCCTCCTCGACGTGTCCCCCGTCAACTACACCTTCGAGGTCCAGGCCATGTCCGCTGAGAAGTTCCCTTTCGTTCTCCCCGCTGTCTTTACCATTGGCCCCCACCTCGACGACCAGGACAGCTACTTAATCTCTACGCAAAGCTCATCTCTCCCGGCCACGACAAGCTCTCCAACCATGTCAATTATGAGCTTGTCCAGGGAATCATTGAAGGTGAGACCCTTGTGCTCGCAGAAAAAAAAAGTGAATATGGAGAGAGGAGAGAAATATTAAACAAGAGATTTAATACAAAACATAATTAGGAGAATATCTATATTTAAATTTGAATTTGAATCTTCATAACACTATCAATTTTTTGATATTGTGATAACCATAATATCATATCAAATCTTTAAGATTTGATTATGATATTAACACTCGCCGCCTCCATGACTATGGAGCTGAAGAATTCAAGAAATAAGTTTTTGAGAAGGTTCAACTTGAACTCAACCTGTTTGGTCTGCGGATCTACAATGCTAATATCTAACAGCTCGCTGATGTGGCTGACCATGAATATTTCCCATACCTCGGTCCGAAAACTCAGATGGAGGCCGCCAATCAAGCACGGGTACATAACGCCTAAACACTTTCGTCTTCACAGAAACTTCACTGAATATTCATAGAGGAACCGAATCAAAAAATTGTTGGGTGATAACTGATAGGTTTTTAATCCAATTCAGCTACTCAACTATTTTGGTCTTTTTCTTTTCGTGTGTTCATTCTTGTTGTATAATTATGTACTTCTACCAAATCCGTACAGACTCTAAAGCCCATATTATATGCAGATTAAGATGCAAGTACGTACGTAAATTTTTCTGTTTTTTGTTTTAATTCGAAATCTTTGGGTATGTAATAGTTAAGAGTTTTAACTCCATTACAAAATATTTCCAATGATACTAGAGGTTTTTAATATTTTCCAATATTTAATATATCTTTCACAAAAAATACACTTGAACGAATACACATGGTCAACCAAAGACGTTTGTAACCAATTTAACAAAGAGATCATAACAAGATCAGTACATCCATGACAGGTCCTGTCTGAAAGATACAGATTTTGCAGCTCCTTGAACGCCTCTTTCTGAAATATGAGGACAATCTTCTACAGACAGCGATATCAATTTGAATGACCCCACAAGCGGCTTTAAGCCATCGTCAGAAATCCCCAAACACTTCCTTAGACGTAGAATACATAATCGGGGAAACTGACCCACGAGCTGTAGCCCTTCATCACTAACCTCTTGGCATCTGACAAGTTCCAGGGTTTCAAGATACTGAGCCGAGCAAAGAGCCTCCATCCCAACATCATTGAATGAATACACATGGTCAAGAGCAAGTTCACGTACGGGGCACATTCTGATCAAGGTAAGCATTCCGTTTAATGTAAACGATGAAAATGAAGGAAACTCTCCATCAGAAAAAGATATCCTTACTGATTCAAGCATCGAACAGTTCAGAGCCACAGCTTTTAAACTCTCATCGGTTAATCTCAAAGGATTATTCATCAACAGAGGCAGTGATAAATCAGACGGAACACGTAATGAGATGAACCGAAGATTCCTTGCTCTTTGGGCTAAGACAATAATGTCACAGTCTCTTACCCCCACACACATATCTAAGTGAATCTTCTCTAAGTTCTTACACTTCCCCAAAACACAAGCAAGACCTCTCCCTGGGCTGATGATGCAATTCACCAAACTAAGCTCCAGCATATTTTCACAAGGGTACACCTGCTTTTGCCATCGATCCACAGCTAACCTATCATAAACCTTCATATATCTGTAATTAGCATCCACCTCAAATTGCAACCTTTTTAGCTTCTGCCAACCAGGACCTAGCTTAATCAAATCACCTTCCCCAATAGCTCGGCAATTCTTAATTTTAAGGTCCTCAAGTGTTTCAAGCCTCCCAAGATATTCAAGCCACTCAACACTGGTAATGTTCAGGCATCTTATAAGGTGGAGAACAGTTAGATTTCTGCAGCCCACAACGAGAGATAAAATACCACAACCTGTGATTCTGGGGGTGAAATTCAACTTCAAAGTGGAAAGCTTGGAGCAAGAAGCCAGGTAGCGAAGAGCCACATCAGTGATGAACGTGCAGTAGCTTAAGGTGAGATTAGAAAGAGAAGGGCAGCAACTGGAAAGGATGACAAGGCCTTGGTCATCCAATTGCTTTCCTAGTTTGGACATCCAGCCAGCGTAAGTTATCTCCACTTCCGCCAAGTTACGAAACCTATTACATAAGGAAGACAAAGCTCCATTGGCAGGGTCTAATCCACAGCCAATCCGAATAGACTCTCTCTGTTCATTCTCCAGCTCATGAAGGCGTTTACAAGCTAAAGACACAGAGTTTCTGTCATTGGTTTTCTTGATCCTGCTCAAAATCTCCCAAACTATCTGGTCAGGTAGACTATCCATCAGACCATACTTTTTCCTTTTGCCCCTACAGAACAGAGGTGCCAACCACAGCAATTGCGGCAAATAGCAATAAGCCAACTT
Organism: Myrica gale; assembly: GCA_963930655.1. NCBI lineage: Eukaryota > Viridiplantae > Streptophyta > Magnoliopsida > Fagales > Myricaceae > Myrica > Myrica gale. The sequence goes on from OZ005601.1 coordinate 7,639,759, forward strand.
TCAGTCTAAAGTACAGGGAAGAGACCTTCCTGACATCCAATTACCAATTAAAAAAATGGAAATGGCTCTTAACATTTTTGCACTAGATTTTTGAAAAAATGTCAAATCTGAGTGTTGAATACTTATTTGAATTCTGATTGAACAGCCATCCACCATTCTTTTGCCCCATTTTCCAAGCACAGCAACAAAAGAAAAAACAAAATTGCAGGCTAGCCTCCAGAGCATTAATATCTAGATCATATGTATATCGAATTAATGAAAATGACATGATATCAATAGAAGAGCATTCAAATGCCATGAGAAACACGAGAGAGTTGTTTCTCAATTCCATGTAGATTACTTAAATCATTTCAATTGACACAGTTCCATAGTAATGAGGCAAAAATGAAATGTGTATTGTAATTGTCGTTAAGCGACATTGTGATTGAATTCTTTTTTTCTTCTTTTTGATCCCATATCATAGAACATAATATATTTAAGGATAATAACAGACTAACATGCATTCATAATTTTGCCAAAGAAAAAACTAAAAGTCTGACTTCCTCCGCAAAAGTATCACAATGTACTGAAAAATTTCACGTATCATATTTTAAGCTGCTAATTTAAGCGCCAAAGTCTAGCGCAGAAATCATAAATAGGCAAGAAGCCAGAGGAGTAATCACTAAAGATAATTAGCGTTCGAATCAGCGCAAAAAATTCCCTTAACAAAGGATATTAAACAATATACAGTTAAAAAAATCCACACCAAAAGTAATGGATTCGACCAACCCCCCGGTGCCCCCCCCCCCCCCCCCCCCTCAAACACCCAAAAAAAGAAGGAAAAAGCAACAAATTCATTCCATGTACGCTAACTCAAATTCTATGACTTCCATCAACAGTACAAACCCAACAAAGGTCAATTCGAAGGGCGAAAAAGCACAGTTACAGGCAGGTATAAAATCTTGAACCAGGTTAGTTTGGTCGAAAGATAATGTTTAAGATTTGTCTCCCAGAAACGATAGTAACGAGAGCCAAGATCTGAAACTAATCAGCCTTATTACATAAAGCAATAACAGAAACCGAAATCCAAGACATGAAACTCTAACCTGAGCGCAGACGGTACGATAAAAGTAGATCTTATTCAGATTCGACGATGCCAATTGCCTAATGAAAGATGACGAAGAAAGATATTATGGCAGATACTAGTGGGTGTCTTGTTTCTTTTGCTCTGGTAGATGCCGGTTGCTTCTTCCGTTGGAATTCTGGAGGATTTTAATGCAAAACGTGGAAATGTCCTTGAGCTATGGTAGGTTATGGCCCATTTCTATGGAAAATTAGAAATACGCGGGCAAGAACCCATATCATCTCAAAAACTCCTAAAACCCAAAAGCCCCAAAATCACTTGCGGATCGTTTTAGTTGTAGCCCAGTGCAATTAAACGGCTTTATTTATTAATTAGTCCCAAATTCTAGTGGTATTCGGTTAACAAATATTTAATTATTTATATTTTTTTAATAACGAAAAAAATAGAGGCACTCTACTGAAATTTTAACAACCGAAAATTTTAACCAACAAACATGATTTTTAGAGTCTTCTTTCTTCTCGTTCAACTCTTGTTGATAGGGGTGAAAATCAACCCTTCGGTTCGTTTTTGGCACATCACCGAGAGCCCAACCGAGGTGTTCAGTGTCTAAAAAATTTAAACCGACAACCGAACCGAAGCCTTTCAAGGTCGATAGGACCGATCTTGATTCGGTTTTAGTCGATTCGGTCGATTTTCGATAAAATTATTCAAACCAAAAAAATGATTCAACAAAAAATTGTAATCAACTATGAGAAACTCAAATCGCTCAAATCACCACTACCAACAACTCAAATAGCCCAAATCGCAATCAATAATAACTGTCCAAATCACAGTAGACCAAGAGAGAGAGCGGGGAGAAGGAGAGACCAAACCGAGAAGAGATGAGAGGCTCAAATCACAACCAATAACAACTGCCCAAATCGTAGCAGACCAAGAGAGAGAGAGGGAGAAGGGGAGACCAAACCGGGTGAAGGGGGAGGACGGTGTCATCTCTCCCCCCAAATTGCCCTAATCTGCTGTGTGAACTGTGAAATGAGGCTTGGGTTAGTCGAATCTGCGAAGGGGGTAGGGCTTGAGCGTAAAAGAAGGGGGGTCATGAGAGAGAGATGAGATGAGTGGGGGGCGTCGGGAGGAAATAAAAAACGTGAAGGATATTTTGAGGGTGTCTCTCCCCACTTAATAATTAATATGTAAAAAAATAAAATAAAATATATGAATTTTCTAAATTACCTTCTGTTTGGTTCGGTCCATGGTTTTGGGTACCCAGAATTGTGGGCCGAACCGACCCACTCGGTTATACAAAATTTTGGGCCTACCGCCGAATCAGGCCAGTCAGTTCCGGACCGATCCAAATCGGTCCGATCGGTTTCGGCCCAATAGTGTTCAACCCTACTTGTTGATGTCTGCTTCCATAGACCAACCAAACTGTACAAACAAAACCGTACCATACTAACCCGCCACTAGGGCTGTCCAAGATTCGGTCCAGGCCGGTTCGGTCCGGTTTGGTCAGCCAAACCAGACATTTTGTAGAGCATATAGACCGGACCGGTCATATGACCAGTTTGGTCCGGTCTGGGCCGGTTTGGGTCGGTTTGGGCCATGCCATTTTGGGTCGATTTTGGGTTGGGCCATGCCATTTTGGGCCAATTTTCGGTTTGGCCCGGTTTGGAGAAGTATACTCCGGTCCGGTCCCGGGTTTTCATGAGGGTAACCCGGAACCGGACCGGAATACATCGGTTTACCGGTCCGGTCAACCCGGTTTCAAAAAAATCAACCAAAATCGGTCCGGTCCGATTGGGCCAGTTTGGCAGGTCAGGCCGGTATTTTGGGCAACCCTACTCGCCACCCATCGCGTTATTCCATCCTTTTGATCCGTTAGCGTTAGCGTTAGCGTCGCATACTGTAAATTCCTCCAAAAAAAACGCTTGATCATCTTTCCCTTTCATCCCCCAAATCGAATCAGTACTCCATAACGCAATTATTGCAGTATTTTTGTGCCGAGAACGCGAAATAATTTAGCGATCCTATTCCCTGAAATCGGATCATTCCACCACAGATTTCCGTTTATATAAACCCCACCGAACTTTAACTTCACAGAATCACAACACCCACCGGAAAAAAAAACAATGAGTTCTCTCCAGTTTTCTCTTAATCGTTCTGTTTCCCCGGCGATGCAACTCTACCGCCCATCAGGTCCGGATATCCGACACCTCCGACTGAACGCGTGCGCAAACGTGGGTCTTCACCCGACGCAGGATCTGAAGAAGGCAGGGTTGAGCAAGGAGGTAATGGAGGCGGAGGGGAGGGTGCTGGTGGGGACGTATGCCAGAGCGCCCGTCGTGCTCTCCAGTGGCAAAGGGTGTAAATTGTACGATCCAGAAGGGCGAGAATACCTGGACTTGTCGTCTGGGGTCGCCGTAAACGCGCTGGGACACGGAGACCCCGATTGGGTGCGAGCGGTGACGGAACAGGCCAGCACTCTCACCCACGTCAGTAATGTCTACTATTCAATCCCACAGGTGAACACGATAAACTAAAAAGCAACACGTGTTCTTCCAAGTTCGGATAAATGTCGTTTTCTTTTTACCTTGTAAAGTTTTTTTCTGACTACAAAGCAAATATACTGCTCATGAAGGTGGAGCTTGCAAAACTACTCGTGGCTTGTTCGTTTGCCGATCGTGTGTTTTTCTCGAACTCTGGAACCGAAGCTAACGAAGCTGCCATCAAATTCGCGAGGAAGTTTCAAAGATTTACACACCCTGATGAGAAACAACCAGCGACGGAGTTCATTTCTTTCAGCAACAGCTTCCATGGCAGAACTATGGGAGCCCTTGCATTGACAAGCAAAGAGCATTATCGATCACCGTTTGAACCCGTCATGCCCGGAGTTACTTTCTTGGAGTACGGCAATATAGAAGCTGCAACACAGCTTATTCAGCGTAGAAACATTGCTGCCGTGTTTGTGGAACCTATACAGGGCGAAGGTGGCATACATAGTGCGACAAAGGAATTTTTATGCTCATTACGAAGAGCTTGCGATGATTCTGGCTCTCTCCTGGTTTTTGACGAGGTAGGTAGGCAGTTTATTTTTCTGGTAATACGCTCTGCTGCAGGATTTTCTTTTATGAGTATTAGAATTGGTTTATGCTTCAGTTTAGTCCAGTTTCATGAAGGAAAAAAAAAAAAAAAAAAGCTAAAATGCTCCGTACGTCCCTGGGGTATGACCCTTTCCCAACTTAGTCCTTAGGGTATGAATTTTCCTTAAAAAACCCCTGGGGTTTGGCCCTATTCCCCGAAGAATCCTGCCGTCAACTAAATAGACGGAAATGCACACGTGGTTGACGGCGCACACGTGGAAACTGACATGCAGATTACCAACCAATCGCAGTGTGACACGTGTCAGTGAATAAAAAATAAAAGATTTTTTTAAAAAAAATTAAAATTTAATAAAAAAATATTTTTTATTATTTAAAAAAAAAAAAGACAGAGGGGAAGTATCGGATCCGATCCTTCCCCGGTGAACCTCCACCGGCCGGCGGAGGGAGGAGGCCACCTCCCCCACCCCGGGCACGGGATGGGGGAGGTCCCCCAGACCACCGCCCGGTGGAGGAGGCATGGGCGGCCAGCAGAGGGAGCCTCCTCCACCGGGCGGTGGTCTGGGCGCGCCCGGGGCTGAGGGACGTCCCCCAGCCGCGCCGGTGGGGGAGGATTTCTCCTCCCCCTGCTGGACGCCCAGTTCTGGGCGGCCAAAATACCCACCGGCCGGTGGTTCACCGGGGAGCCAAAATACCCACCGACCGGTGGTTCACCGGGGAAGGATCTTCTGTCTTTTTTAAAAAATATATATATATATTTTTTTTAAATTTTTAATTTTTTTAAAAAAAAATCTTTTATTTTTTATTCACTGACACGTGTCACACTGCGATTGGTTGATAATCTGCATGTCAGTTTCCACGTGTGCATTTCCGTCCATTTAGTTGACGGCAGGACTCTTCGGGGAATAGGGCCAAACCCCAGGGATTTTTTAAGGGAAATTCATACCCTAAGGACTAAGTTGAGAAAGGGTCATACCCCAGGGACGTACGGAGCATTTTAGCCGAAAAAAAAATCATAGATATGGTTATGTTCCCTTTTTTATTTGGAGATTTGATGAATGCAAACTCTGAACAAGCACGTGCACCCAAGCCTCAAACATCCATCTTTAGACGATTTTATTTTCGCTTCAACAGAGTGACATTTAAGTTGATAGTTTTTCCTTTAATTTGTAAAGGATTTGACGTAAATCCTCTCAACAATTTAAAATAGCCTCTAACAAGTTGCATTTCTTTGCAAGTTTGTCTCATTATTTGAATTGTTCCCTTCGTGTGAAGGGTGTGTAAATTTCTGAAAAAGAAAAGGACTTCCTGATATTTGGTCCTGCATGTTGCACAATAAAGGAAGCTGAGGTGAGGCTATCTTGTCAGGGTTTTTACTGGTCCCAACTTCGATGTAACTAGCTGTGAAGAGGATACATATTCTATTCGATACATTTGCTTGAATCAGATCAACTGATTGTTATATGATGTTTATCTCGTAGGTCCAATGCGGCTTGGGTCGTACTGGTTATCTTTGGGCACATGAAGCATACGCAGTAGTCCCAGATATAATGACACTTGCCAAGCCTCTTGCTGGAGGCCTTCCCATAGGAGCAGTGCTTGTGACCGAAAGAGTTGCTACTGCCGTGAGTTCTGGAGATCATGGAAGCACTTTTGCAGGTGGCCCACTTGTGTGTAATGCTGCCCTTGCGGTTTTGCAGAAAATCTTAAGACCAGGCTTTTTGGCCAGTGTCTCAAAGAAAGGTCAATACTTTAAAGAACTGCTGATTATAAAGCTAGGAAGGAACTCTCATGTGAGAGAAGTACGAGGTCTCGGGCTTATCATTGGCATAGAACTGGATGTATCAGCCTCGCCACTTGTAGATGCTTGTCGGAACTCTGGCCTTCTGGTATTAACTGCGGGGAAAGGAAATGTAATTAGGCTGGTACCGCCATTGATAATCACAGAGCAGGAGTTGGAGCATGCAGCTGACATTCTGCTTGCAGGTTTGCCGGCACTTGACAAGGGTAACTTAAACTAGCAAATGGTAATTTCAGCGTGTACTTGCCGATGAGATTTGTGATCGAATCGTATTGATCACTATATACTTTAAGACATATATACTGGTCAATGAAGAGTGCGTTGTTGATTCAACAAATTTGGGCAAGCCTGGGTTATGCAGGCTAGGATTTTCTGATCTGTAGTGACCAAGTAATGTGGTCAATAGATAGAAGTCTTGACGCCTTTTGGCGATGCCCGATGACTCTTGGTGCCGCTAATGGTATTTTTCGACGAGAAAATCCACTTGACGTCAAATTATCTATAATTTTTGTCGCTAACGGCCGAACTCCTCGTAGCGGTGTAACCCTGTTTGGCTGCCCACATGATGGGCACATTCCTGGAAACAAATGAATTTCTCTTTTTTGACCACCAAGGTAGCTGTTGACCAAGCTTAACTGTGAGTTCAATCACATTTGACAAGAATTAATAAATGAGGTTGTCTATGTCTTCCGCACATGATAAGGTCTCCGTGGCCGCAAAGCAGGAACAGAAGCATTCCAACTTATCACGATAAAGTACTTGGAAACCGACACCTTCGTAAATCCTAGTACAAAAGAGTTGATCAATGCTTAGAAAGCGCGCAAAATGCTTTCCTGCCGCCCCAAAAAGCAAAAGGTGGATCTCGGCTTCTCGCTCAGGCCGCGAGAGGCTGGCTAGCTAGCTAGCTTAGCAGAAGGTGGTTGTGTAAGAAGCTACGCCATGAACGACGCTCGGGTCTTGTGGACTCTTTGATTTTGGAACCTTTGTCTTCTTCTATTTTGGATGGTAATGAATCGCTATTCGCTTAGGTACAATACAGTAGAATTGCTACTAAACCATGTTGAGTGGAAGTGCACAACCCATGGTGATTGGTTCCTAGCCCACGCTAGTAAGAAAATGTTTTTTCTCTCTCCTTTTATCGAGTAATTTCAGCACCCACCCATGACCCAACTCAACTTCAGGCCTGAGATTGACGAACGAGTCCTTACGGCCGGCTCACTTCAGCGGGCAAGCCCGTTGCTTCTCCCCCATTTCGTAGGGGTGATTATATTAGCATATTTTTCTTCTTCTTCTTTGTTCCTAGGGCAGAGGATGCTAAATAGCCATAGAAGTTCTCACCTTGCCACTTGCCTGCAAGTAATTAAGTTAGCAATAAGGACGCTCGTCCTTTTGGACCCATGGACCACATCCTCCCTCCATATTTTACTACTATATATTCATATCTCTGCCATCTCGTTGCCATTCTAGTGAAAAGTTAAAAAAAGGTACGAAGGCAAATTTAAAAGTGGCACAGCAGACGACTGAAAACAGAATACACAAAGAGCTACAGTATTTGGACAATTTCACATTTCCCACGAAGCCAAGAGATTTGCAGCGAGCGACGGGGACTTGCACAAATGGACGCAACACCGAGATACAATAATCATAAAGCTAATCATAATAACATACTTCTTTGTCACCTCTCTTCTTGGGATTTTCCCACCAATTTTTCTCTTTCCTTCTTTCTCAAAACCCCAAATGAAACTCTAGTCCATGTCTCTCTTGGCAAGAGGAAATCTCTCTCGGTCCCAAGATTGTGTAGAACACTAAAAACTTCGCGTGCTTTCACTGCTCTCTCGCTCTTGGGAACACCATCTTTTACTCTTTTTTTGGCAACGCCTCTCTCTCTCTCTCTCCCTCTTGGAATGTGTCTAGGGTCTTATAGACCGACATTCTTTTTAGTTCCTACCGAATGTTTCTGCAAATATCAACACCTTGAAAGATGCCCAAAACAAGCCAACACCACCATGGTTGCCTCCGTGTGTGCGCGTATGGAGAGAGAGAGAGAAGGGTCTCTGCATGGACTGTTTAGAAGATTGACTTCCAAGTTCTAAATGATCGTGATCGTGGATAATGTCGTGGTTCACTCATCACTTTTTAGCCTTGTGTAAATGGTCTGCGTTAGATTATATTTCCGCACCGTATTGCGTTAGATTTTTCCCTTGTAGGTCTCGTGTGATCTTAAGTCGTCCAATAAATCCTGTCATCTCTCACAAGATGAAGTTGCCCTTTTTCTATTGTGTGCGCGCATTAACAAAAGCAAAACTGCATAGTTTTTTGCATGTAGTGATTCCAAAAGCTCGATTTACTAGTATGTTTAGGGGAGCTTTAGTACGAGTCCATTAGGGACATATTTTGATCAATTCAAGGTCACCTAAAAGACAGCTTTAAATTGATTGGCACTCCTGATTTTCCAAACGCAAAAAATTACCAAAGCTAGCACATTCACATGAAAAGATTTTGCCCTGTTCTGCAGTCTGCACACCCCAAAGACAACCATCCGTTCCCCTTCGCATATCCCAAAAGATTACATGGTCACGATCAAAACTTTGTCAAAGATTTTGCTCCTCCAAAACAAAACTCTCCCTCCCAGTTGGATCCAATTCTCAAGTGATTGACAAGATCAGGACCTTTCATATTCGGTGTTACCCCCCAAATGACTCGCCCCCCCTAAATTGCAGTATCCTCTTACTTGACGGTCCCTCGAATAATTCCACAGGGCTTTTGCCATGGACCTGTGCTCACCCAAACCCGCCTCTGGCTAAAGCAACGCAATCAAAACGTATTTAGTAGCTATAGCTATCAGCGAAGCAGTCAATCTTTTCCTTTGACGGCACCATGACGCCCTATGATCATCATCCCCCACCACAAATTACGTAATCCAACGGCTATTAACCCCCCATCAAATCCTCGAGATGTTGCTTTTTGCCTTAATTACCCGTCCAATCATCGTGTTCCAGATTACCCTTCCCTTCTACTTTAATCCCATCTATGTCCTCAACGATATGCCTGTCTAGAATGACCGAGAATGGGGGCTATTTATGACATTTCGCTAAACCGTGAACTCTCACCACCGAATGTTCATACTTCATATTTTTCATATTTAAAATAGTGCCCATTACTTTTTTCAGATGGACATCAATATCCCTCCCGAACTCGTTGGCCCAACTTGAAATTTAAAAAGGAGTGTGGGGGTCTTTCAGACATTACGAAAGACGTATCCCACCTGCCAACAAAGACAAACATGTAAAATATATACAAGGGATTACGGTCTCATCGATATTGACAGGAATATCTTTAAAATCTCACTAAAATCTTTTTTCTAGAAGGCCTTTTGAAATTAATAAATTGTCTTATTTAAACTGTTGCATGCAAATTCTCCATCCCCCATCACTGCTTGCTTGATATTTCACCTTCTAGACTACCCGTTCATGACAGAGGTAAACACCATGAACAGCAAAGCCCTGCAAACTGTTCCGTTCTGTAAGTCCGAACCTTTTCATGCACACGAAACACCTAGGGTTCTCTCCAAAACGCCATACGTGTATGGGCCTTATTGGGGTACCCACTTCCCAATTACTTCGGTTTCGGCCCCAAATCACCTCAAGCTTCTCAATCCAGTTACTGATCAATGTCCCGTATCGACCGGTGTTCCGGCAAGCTTTTCTCTTTGTGGCGTTAACGGCAAAGAAACGGGACCCCAAGGGGAAACGCCTCCAGTTCTGGATGGAATAGCTGCTGTTGTGGGTCAACACGTCCTCTTCGGAAGCGACAACACAAAAAGAAGTGTAAACAACGCCAACATACTTGAGGACTCGAGTTTGATTTCCCTTTCGCAGCGTTTTGGTGCCGAAAACTTGAAGACAGTGCTGGGTGACAAGAAGGGTACTCCTGGTAGCGTTTCGGTGCAAAAGAACTACAGAGGGGTAAGGAAGAGGCCGTGGGGGAGGTGGTCCGCAGAGATACGTGACCGTATCGGTCGGTGCAGGCACTGGTTAGGTACGTTCGACACGGCAGAGGAGGCAGCGCGAGCTTATGATGCTGCGGCGAGGCGGCTTAGGGGCTCCAAAGCCCGGACCAACTTTGAAATCCCTTCGGTACTCCCAGTACCGTCAGCGCCTTCAACATCTTCGTCTTCGTCTCCGGATGCCAAGAAGTTGAGTGCTAAGGCTAAGGCAGCACAGAATGCCAAGAAGTGCTCTGTGGTGACTTCTGTGGGCCAGTTGTTCAGTTCAAATGGTACTGCTGCTACTGTTACTACTAAGAGGGAAGGGAATAAGCATGGGAATAGCAATGTGAACTTGGAGCTAGAGTTGAAGCTGGGGGTGAATTTTGGCAGTAGAAGTGCTAATCCATCTTTGGGTGCTGTTTAGTTTGTGTGTGAATTGTGAACCCTTCGTCTTGATAGGGTTAGCTCTGTTTTTTAACTTGTGTCTTTTTGGGTGGGTCTTTCTTGCTGATGGACTGGATATATCTGCAATGCATGTGCATTCTTTGGTGTTGTATCTAGAGGAATATTCCAGTTCATGCTTTTGACATCGAGGGCAACGAAGATGAATATATAAAAACTACTATAGATACTTAAGTACTGTAGTAAACCTTGATTCTATTCTTTCTGCATGCCTGTTTGTGTATTTTGGTCTTTGGGTCATGGCGAGTGGATACGAGATTGTGCTGCAGTTCGCACACTCGCTCTCCAGATTGAGTGAGATGTTTGTTTTTCTAGCTGAAGTGGCGTAGCTTGAGGTCTGCCCGTGTGCCCCTTTTACCTCTTTCGTGAGTTTTTTTTTTATGTCCGCGCGTCAGTTATAATGGCTGTGATCACTCCCCTAGGAAGAGGGATGATCCCGTACAAAGCAGATCAGAGCATCAGTCCAATTGGTCAACCTTTTTGTAAGCACCGGAAATCTTACGCACTGTTTTATTTTGGAAGAACAATGATACAATCTGTTCCACCCTGTTTTGCCTTTTCCTATGTACGCGGTGTGCTCCTCTCTCTCTGCGTACGCAACTTGTGCTATGCCGTATGAGCTTGATGCAACATCTGTTACTGGCAGAGTTTTTTTTTACCTTTTTTTTCCTTTCGAGCGAAATTGTTCGGGGTATAGTAGTGGTCAGCGTTTAACAGAGATTCGAATTATAAACTTCCATCGGTAATCCATGAATCAGGAGAGCGAGTTTTATCGCTAATTAGATACATGCTGTCCGGTGGTTGAGAGTGAAATAGGAATATCTTCTCATTTCTTTCTCAGCGCAATCATCATCCTATATATCCTGCTGAAGTAATACTTCAAAGTTCAAAGTGTCGAAAGCAAACTGTTTGAAGTGGGTCCACGACGATTCCTAGGGGCCAGGGCGTCGCCCATGGAAGGCGGGTGGCATGGCAGAATAGTTAAAAGTCGTAGAGATCGGTGGAGGGTTTAAAGGCCTGAAAAAGGGCAAAAAAACAGGTAAGATAGGTTAATGATACTCTTTTCTGTGGATTGTACCGAGCTCTGACGACTGATTGCCTGGCTATAGTAATGGTGGGACTGAAACAAGTACACTGCCACTGAAGATTTTCTGCGGCTTTACTTTGAGAATCCAAAACAAATCATCTCACTCTTATTACACTGTGTCAGTGAACCTGGCCAAATGGATTTCGTTCTTTCTTTAGGTGATAGACTGATGGAGAACAGTATAACAGACCAGTGGATCTAGCCCAAAAGAAAAAAATGGAAGCAGTAGCTAGAGTAATCTCGGAAGTACAATACTTAGAAAAAAAATCTCGGAAATACAACACGATCAGGGAAAATAGATCTTAGGTTTTCACCTTTGTCGCCTTTATAACAAATATTATAAGACTGGATTCACATTTGTCTACGAAAGGAAAATCAAACATTAAATTGTCTGTTGAATACTTACACCTTGTCTACAAATACTTCCTACAAAAGAAATAGAAGGAATGACGGTTGGCCCCAAAGAATTTTGGACAACTGGAGAAACCTGCGAGGAAATTAGAGAGTAACTTTAACTAATCGGTTAGGATCTCTTCACTACCCTCAATACCTTTTTCCCGTATAAGATGACAAATCCGCACCTTCTTGGGAATAAGCGGTGAAGAGAATTCACTTTGTACCTACAATGATAATAAGTCGACCTACAACATGGTTAGACTGCTGGATTATCTTATTAAGCGTAAAGGAAGTTGACCATCTCGATCTCCACTTAATTAGGCAAGCAGAATATCGATAGGGCGTCTGGTTCTTCTTAGCTCATTCAACGTAAGATCTCAGCTCCGGAATCCTCCCCAAGTGGCAGATTTAGATCGGGCAACACGACCGAATTTTCCCGATCTCTAACCTCCAGAATCATTGAAGAACTCTTAGATTGACATTTGTATGGTATGGCAGCAAGACTTTTGCATGCTAAACCTGTTGGAAATGTTGAAGTAGGGGCACAAACTCCTTCCATTTCCTGTTTTCGGTCAGGGATGGCTTCTTGGGATGCCATAGCAGTTGTAACTTTTATTGTCTGCCTCGAAAGCAAATCAATCTGCAGCAATAAGATGACATTTGTTTGAAATATTGCATATTAAGTGTGTATATTGTCATTAAATGAAATTGCATATTTTTTTTCACAAAGAAGCTCACATTACAAATATGATAGGTGGTAGCAAATACTAATTGTGATTCACAGCACACATGCAACACTCGAGACATGATAGACTAGTTCTTACAAAAGATACCAGACAACATTCACAGTGCGTGCAAAATGAAATGACCTTGACAATGCTATCATGGTTTTGTCGATTTCAAACCATAGATAGACTTGAATTAGCGGGTTATTGGAAACAGAAAGATATCAGCATAGGTAACGCGATCAGTGCCTAGACAACTTTCTGTCAAAGACATTAACATACGCACAAACCAGACATACACTTACGCCTACATAAATTCGTGTCCTTGTATACATACACTACCACATAGCTTGATCTAAGCGATCTCATTTGTAGACACTGATTTAATTCATATTTTGCAGATTTTGAGAGAGATTTACACAAAATAACAACAATAATAATAATAAATTTAGGCACAAAAGAGGGGGAGGAATAAGGAGGGAGGTTGATTAGTAAGGCTAACCTTTATTCTCTTCAAGCTTATGTTTGAGGCTCTCTGTTTCTCAAGAGTGAGATGCAAGGCTGCCAGTTCCTGCGCAATAAATCAGCCAAAGATTAAAAGTGCTATTTATATGTAGCCAATAAGACATAATTAGATTAAGGAAACAAGATAAAAGTTATCGTCAACAAGATTGGATGAAGAAACGTACATTTTTCAAATATCTCCTTTCCTTCAAGAGCAAACTTTCGTCGTCTCTAAGTTCAGCTAATGACTGCCAAAAAAAAGGAAACATTTGAGAGATGAATACAATTATCAATTTAATCATCCCAAAAGCTAAATTAAAAATAAATATATAAGAAAGGACCAATGCAAAGGAGGTGGGAGTAAGATTGTTCGAATACCATTACAATAAAATCAACCACATACACTGGTTGATGACCTTCCTTTTCAAGTTTGGACGTAAAGGTTGAAAGTAACTACCACCGATGTCCTAATAACACGAATAGACTACGGTTTCTGTTCTTCCAAGCTAAACTTACTGAAAAAAATATTTTCCGAGGGATATAATTTGATAGCAATAGAAATTTAAGATACTTAACACGAAAAGCGACATATAGCTAGCTATACATGGTGACAAGACTGGCTGCGACAATGAATGTTCCATCAAACATTTAAAGGATCACATATCTTATAGATATGTCTGTTTTGGTAATTCGTGCATAATGTCCTAATTGCATAAAATATTGGCGCCAAAAATTGCTCCCTGAATATTTTCATTGATGGCAGCAGAAAAATTAGAGTATTACCTTTTTCTTTCTTGACCTCTTGGTAGTGGTCTTTCCACCCTTAACAGCTAACTGCACAGCCAACATTTGGCAACTCATTTGGTCAGAAAATATAGGTCAAGCAAGAACAACTGAGAAGTTAAAAAGGCTAGAAATATGACTAACATTCACATCACATAATTCAAGGGTCAAAATTTTGCGTTAACTTGTAAGACGGACACCCCCTTGGCCGATTTTTCGTATATGAAAAACTCAGTCATGCGAGGTGCTAGACCGTATAGACTTTCCCTTTTACGCTAATAGTCAAAGATCCACCAAATTGTTATGAAACTTCGTCGGGCATACCAAGTAGGTGCTTGTTTCTTTTTGTCTACCTTCTAATAGATTCGCTAGAGGCAAGCGGAGCATCCAAACCCATTTGGTTATTCAAAAGCTCCACACATCTTGCCTTTCCCCAAAGCACAGAAGAATGATAAAGAAATACCTTGTGTGGAAGTCACAACTCACAACCTGGTCCACGTCGCCGCATGATTGAGAAAAACCATACGGTTCTCGCCACAGCAGATTCCAGAAAGGACTCGCATGACTTGCTCGTGACTCTACGCGCGTGAATTAACCCAACAGACCTTCTCTCAATGTGTAGACCCCGGGCTTAAAGCGAGATCCCTACCCCACCCAAGACTTTGGCTTTCCTAATTTTTATCCACATAAACTGTGACCCCCTTACGGGTCGTGACCCTCTAACCGAATGCAAGCAAGTCAGCTTATGTGTATGTATAGCCTCTCACACATAATAATTCGGTGACAAAGTGGGCCCCGCCATCAACGAATCCCACCTCTCTCTCGCAATTTGCAACCCGATAAACGCACTTCGTCCCATTTTCGTGCTGTTAGGATTTTTCAAGTTTCAAGTTTTGAACACCATGTGCTCGTGAAAAAGAAACATACAATTCAACATTTGTTTGACCCAAATTCAGACCTCTTCGGGTTACAAATCCCACCCAGTGAAAATCCTTGCCGCTTTCGCCTCGACCAAGGATCCGACGACGTGTATTTGTTTACTAAACAAGAACCAACAGTTACGATCAAGCTGTTACGCAGGTATCTGAAGTTTGTCTTCAAACAAGACCACGTGTGAAAAGTGAAAAAGGAGGGACGCAGAGATGTGTGGATCTACGTTCAACTGTGCACCCACAGGGAAAGCTAATCTGTGGCGAAAGCATGGAATCATTGCCCCAAGCAGCAAAACATAAAGTGCTCAACCACTACCAACACTACACCGAACTAAAGGCAGACCTATTTGCCACGAAAACACGCCACCCATATAAAGCAGGGTAAAAAACATATATCCCCAAATTACCACAATGACCTTGCTACTTGCGAGAGGTGTTGAGTCCGAGTGAGGAGGAGTTCGTCATACTTGAAAAGAATTACGGGGCAACGGAGTTTTTTTTTTCTATTTCTAAACAGGCAACGGAGTATTGACTACGACAATGAACTGGCAAGGCAGGATCTGTTTTTTTTTTTGGCTCCGTAAGGCAGGATCTGTTTAGAATGATCCAAATGTGCTCAAGAGGAGGGGTATTTCGGTACATTTGAATCCGCGGCATGACACGGTGAGGGAAAAGATTGAAAAGAACTGAAAAATTTGACAGGTGCTGATGATGCCAGACACCATGCCCCGCTAAACCAATCACGGTAAATATCCCACTTTAGATGGGCGTTCCGTCAATTCCAAAAGCGTTAAACCATGCGAAACACGAATCGAGATATTCCTCCAACCAGCGCAGCCGCGCTAACACCCTAACCTTGGACGGGAAAGTGGGAAACGGAACACATAAAAAACAGAACGGAAAGGAAAACATCCCGACGCACCTTAAATCTAGAGCCGTCCGCCGGTTTATCCAGTTGGCTAGACTCCTCGAACCCGTCGAGTGGTCCACCGCTGGCGGAGGTGGCGCCGCTCCAGGAGAGCGGAGTCGTGGGACTAGCCCTCGCCGGCTCGGTCTTCCTCTTCCCGTCTCCGTGCCTCGGCACCGATTTCGAACGCCGTTGGCGCACCGTCCAGTCAAGATGGAGAGCCGGCTTGGTCGGAGCTGGCGGTGGAGACCGAGTCCGCGCTTGTTTGAGCCGTAGCAGCATCAGTGCCGCCACCGAGTCGTCGGTCATCGCGTCCTTGGTCCACTCTTCGTCGACCATATTACTCCGTTACTACGTCGTCTCTTTGAGACAGGGAAAGAACAGGATGAGGTTGGTGGATAGGGTGGTGGTGGTGGTGGTGGCGGAGGAGGAGACGATGTTATTGGTGCTGTAGCCTGTATGTGTGTGGGTTTGTTGTATGTTAAATAATGTTGGTTAAAGGTGTGGGGGCTTTTATATGTGGTTTGTGTGAGGGGAAAAGTGTGGATGCTTCGCTCCTTTGGCTCGTTGACAATCCTTTCTTCAGTTCTTGTTGCGCGGATTCTTCTTTCTCTTTTCTTTTCATCCTCGTGTCCGGTCCCACCAATCGTATATCTGGCGCTGATCCTCTCCGTTTCCTTTCCCTGATAGGGATGGAGTCTGAACGCGCCCAATTTGAAGGTGGGCAGATGTTTGAGATTGCGATCGATTGTGCTGGCAGTTAATGCCACTGTGGCATGTTGAGATTGAGGAAGTAGTGGGCTGCGTTCTAGTGGGGTGCAGTGCTGGTGCATCCTGTGCAGCTGACTTACTAGTTCTTGCATTTCACTGACACCTGTAATCCTTTTCAAACGGTGCCTAACAAATCTGCCTCCACCTATAACGTTAGTTACGTTACTACTACGTTTGGCGTGATTAATGATGCTGTACATAAAGAAAACAGCATTTAGTTGGTCCGACACGACATTTTTAAATAAAAATAAACTAAAATGTTGTGATGCATTCACGCGATTACTGTGGGTAAATTTTCCACTCGACGGTTATAAAAATAAAAAAAAAAGTAATAAGGCTTAGATAGTAGGTATATTCTTGTGGTTTAACTTTTTTTAAGAAATGTACTTTTAAGACGATTCCCAAGCATGTCCCTTCGTCTAACTTTCATAAAAAAATTGACGGAAATTGCTGACGTGTTAAAAAACACCAAGTCATATCCAATAAAAACGCAACACGTGTCCACCATTGCCTAATATGCCTGTCATGCCAGCCCAAGTACCTAAAATTATGAGAATGCCTCTATCATGGTGGACACGTGTTACGTTCTTTTTGGATATGACTTGGTGTTTTTTGATACGTCAGCAACTTCCGTCAATTTTTTGACGGAGGTTGGACAAAGGGACATACTTGGGAATCGTCTTAAACTTCAAGGACGGTGGGACAACAAACTTTACTCTAGGGGCATTTCTAAGAAAAAGTTAAACCTCAGATATATACGTAATATTTAAGCCTAATAATAAAGCAGAAAATAATCTTGTAATTTTGTTCATTTTGTGTACATTGCTCTATAAAAAGCTTGACAATACCTATATTGTAGTGGAAAATTTATTCTTTAATTATCATAATTTCATTTTTAGTGACCAAAATGGTGTTTTGCTTCGTCGTTGGTATCATTGAGATAGTAATAAAGCAGAAAATAATCTTTTAATTTTGAAAGTATGGTTGATAAAGCAATAGTTGATGGAGCTCTAGAATGGGCGCAAAGGGATGGAAAACTCGGGAGCTAAAGCATCGAGGCAAAAACGGTTGAAAAGTGCGCTTGAAGGAAAAAAGCGGTTGAAGCATCGAGGCAGTCGCAAGATTGGTGCTGGTACATCGTCCGAACCTATAGCTCATCAATTGCAATTACAGGATGAGTTAGAGGCACAATGCATATTCTTACTCAAATTTAATTTTCTTGTATGACTATTTCATAACAATTTATCTTGTTTTCTCCTAGGTATCAAGAGAAGACAAGCTGCAATCGCAAATTAGGAAGTATAGGAGCCTCGAAGACTTGTAGCATTTTTATTTCTTCATTCATAGTTCCTATATCATTGTAGTTCATTGAATAAAGTGTAAGCATTTTTTTAGAAAACACAGTGGATCCTGAAAAAGACTTATGGTTTATATATACCGTTTATTAGAGTTGCGCTTAAGTCTATAATTTCATTATCCTGCTCATCAATTTCATCAAATAATAATATTGCCCATAGTCTACCATTAAAGTCCTTAGAAGTTTTCAGGAAACTTGAAGAGACCAGATGTGGTGAAAAAACAAAAATCAATCTAAGGCAAAGCCATACTGATCCCTCAATCCACGAGACTCTTTAAAAAAGGGTCATGCTCCCTTTGAACCTGACCGTTTCCTTTTGTTTTCTCCGGCAACGGGAGGAGCACTCGTCTCTCCCTTCCCTCTCCCTATGTTGTTTCCCCCTGGACTGTTCAACCTCGTCCTCCCTCTATTACCGGTGGTTTTTGCTCATGCGTTTTGAAGCTCTTCATGGCTAGATCTAGATCGGATGAAGCCTTTTTGGTGGCCACGCACAGCACGACAGAAATCCTCAGCCCCAACGTTCATCTTTGTATCCCTCTGGCACTAGTGCCTGCCCTTTTTCTACTATGTTTGGGTTGTTTCGTATGGTTTTTTACGGCCTTGTGCTCTGGCCGACAGTCTCTGGGTTTCTTTTGGTGTGTGCTTTGTTATTTTCTTGTTGCTAATAATTTCGTTTCTCTAGACTTTTGTGGGATGGATCTCACGGTATCCCTATTGTTGAAGAGTTGCCTTGCAGATTTGAACTTGATGGTGGCTGGTTCCCTTTTGCGATGGCTGATTGACAATTTTTGGCTCTTCGTGTCTTCCTCCATTATGATTGTGCTGTTTTGGACAACGTTATGGGGTCTCCGGCAATCGTTTCCTCTGTTCGTGGCGGAGCTTGCTTTGGTTCTTTGGATCTGTTTTAAATCTCTAGGTATTTTGGCCCATCTGTATGAGGCCTTAATGACCATTTGGATTCCGGCCTTTGTGGTCGTTCGCTGTATAGCCCTTCGGGGCTTTATTGTTGCTGCTTTGGGCTTTATGCCCATGTTTCTTGCTAATGGTTTTAGAGGCTTGTTTGTATGCAACACTATTGTAATGGTTCATGTGAAGTGAATTTTGACGTTTGCTTAGAGAGAACAAAAAAGGTATACTTTATACTTTATGAAATAGAAGTAAACAGAGGGTCCTCTTCATGTCAAACAATGAGTGTAATGTCCGTGTCATTTTCACAAACATCGGGTCCTCTTCAAGTCTTAGAATTACTATTCGTCCTTCAATTTCAACAAAAACTGCAATATAATAAATCTAATCAAATCAAAAGAAGATCAAGCGGAAAGAAACAATCAAGAGTCTGGAGAAAAAAAAGCACAGATAGAAATATGGTGCTTAGAGGGAAAAACGAAAAGAAGCAGTGCACAATGTTCTTGGTGAAAAGAGATGAATTTTACATTCACAAAAAATTTAGTTGCACTCGGTTTGTGTATTGAACTCAAACAAACTTAGTTCAATTGAGAGATACAACTACAAATTTCAGACATTTGAACCAGCACCACATCCTAAGTATCGATTTAGTCAATAACTAAAACCAATTGCACTTTTATGGGGCGGCGGTGGCGGTCCCCTTTCCAAGCTTCTATGGGTGATAGCTATGACTTAGGCTGCGTTTGCAAACTCAATTATCCCCAACATTTTATCTCTCTCCTAATAAAATACTCCAATATAATCTCTCTCTCTCCCATAAAAAAATATAAAAAATATAAAAAAATTATAAAAAATTATCTCTCTCTTCACCTTTTCACTAAACCCAATACCAACACATATTCCCATACCAAAAATATTACAACACAAACACAACCTTAGTCTAAACATTCTACAGAATTTGGGATTCTTATGATTACGCTTAGAGGGAGTAGAATGGTCGTTCCTAAGGGGAGTAGGTTAAGCTGGTCGCGCCCTCCACCTTTTTTAAGGTGAACTCCCTCTGACCTTCTAAACATGTACTCATTGAGTCATCATCTAGAGGGTTTAGGCTTTGTTATTTAATAGCTTTAAAAAAGTTTTTTAATCCAAATATAATTTTTCTACACTAATTTTTTTTTCAATCTCAAATAAAATTTCCCATCTAATGATTGAGCTCACAAAAATCAAAACAAACTCTTACAAAAATCTATAAAATCTTCTATCACATTTTTTTTTCCAATTTACTCTTTACACAATTTTAAAAATTTCATGATTTTTAACAAATTTTCTGATATATTTCAAAAAATTTTATTAATAATTTTAAAAGGAATATTTCAAAAAAACACAAGTAAATATATGCTAACCAAATACAGGGAAAGTGGCAGAAACTTCTGATGGCTGCAGTTGGTCGGGATTGAGATAGGGGAAAGCGGTAAGCATTAATCCTTTACCCCTTAACTCAAACCCGACCCAACCAGTACTCCTCTCTATCCTCCTCGTCTTCTGTACCCGAAGAGGCCAACTCGCTTCCTGGGTCCCACACCTTAGGTTGTGTTTGTGTTGTAAAATTTTAGTGTTGTTAAAATTTTAGGTATTGGGTTTAGTGAAAAAGTGAAGAGAGAGGTAATTTTTTATATTTTTTGTAGTAAATAGTAATGATTTGATGGGGAGAGAGAGATTATATTGTAATATTTAATTGTGTTAAAATTTTAGAGGGGGTAAAATTTTAGTACACAAACGCACCCTAAATCATCTTCATTATTATTATTATTTTTTTCGTTAGGTCTCACACTAAAAATATATTTGTTTGACTAAAAACTTTAGAAATTAAATCTAATTTTCTAAATTTATACTCTTAACATTATTTTTACTCGCATATTAATATTACTCGACATTATTTTTTTATTCATATCAATATAACTCATTTACATATTCACGTGTCCTAAACCTTCGGTCCCATCTTTTTCAGATCCCAAACCCTAAATCCCCAAAATCACCTCACTCCTCCTCAGCTCCCATGGCAGCTCTCCAACTCAGAACCAAACACAGGAAACTCTACAATCCCTCCCTGATCCATCTCTTCTCCACCTCACCAACCCCTCCCGATCCCACCACTACCGATCAATCATCATCCTCCACTTCTCCCCACCTCTCCCAATCTCAATCCAACATATCATCCTATTTCTCTGATGTCAAAGCCAGCCTCAAACAACAACAACACAAGCAGCAGAGAGCCACTTCCCCATTTTCACCGAGGAACCTTGCAAACGCATCAAATCCTGCAAACCCATCTTTCTCTAAGCCTTCCAATGCCTCTTCCCTCGAAGAAATTCGCAAGAAACTCTCCGAGTTCCGCCTCCGAGCCTCCGTGCCACCCCCCACCGTACCCAACTCTGCACCCTCAACTTCTCCCGCCTTCCCCTCATCATCACAGCACATCTCGTTTCAAGAGCTTTACAAACGAAATGTTCCTGGGAAGGTGGACGAGAAAGGTACCAATGCTGAGTGGGGCCCCGGAAAAAAGTTATCCTTTGTCACCATTCGCGAGAGTTGCATCTAAGGCCATCATCCGGGGCGCTGCAGAATGAGAGGAGTGGGGACCCCATGTCATTATCGAAATATAAGAGTAGTTTGAAGTTGAAGCCCTCGATGGATTCGGGTCCAGTGATTGGTGGGACTGATACGCTGCCAGTTTCGATTTTTGGAAAGGAGAGGGAGAGGAAAAAGACGGAGGGGGAGACAATGGCCATGGAGACAGAGTTTGTGAAGAATTATAGCGTTGAGGAGTTGGGGCATAAGCTAAGAAAGCTGAGGTCGGAGGGGAAGAAGTCAGGGGAAGGGTGGTTTTTACTTGGGGAGTTGAGTGAGAGGCTGATGAAGCTGAGGGAGATGGACGAGAAGGAGACTGAATCAAGCGTTAGCGGGTATCCATGTCGGGGTTTGAGAGAGAGCTTGTTCAAGTTGAAGATGTCAAACGATGGGAAGGCCAAGAAAAGTTCGAGTAAGTATTGCGGTTTGTAAGGTATTTGTTGAACTTAATTTCCTGAGTGTCATTGGATGGTGGATTGTCGATGTACCCCGCGTTTCGGTTGCTGAGAAAGTTAGGTTTAGGATACGATTTGGAATTGCTTAAAAAAATAATTGCAGATTCTTCGATGAAACAGTATGGTCCTGTCCTCTGCAAATTTTTAAATTTGGAAATGAAAGAAGAATACTTTTTAGATACCTCCTTAATAGTGGGGATTTGGACTTCAAGTTATCGAGTGACTGAATTCTGTACAGTTCGTCTAACTTGTGCTTATTTCGATGTGATGTTTGGTTTTTTTATGGGAAGAGAATTTTACCTTGGTTTTGGTTGCTGATTTTGGAGAAGTCATAGGAGCTGAAGTTTTGAATACTGTATATTTCCTTATTTTGGACTCAAATCCCAGTAAGGATATGGCTTCTGTCTTGTCTGTTTGGTGCTGTGTTGTACATTTTTCTATTTTCATAACAAAACGGTGCTTGAGTTCTCAACTCAGTTATCATCTTGAAGCTAATCAACCTCGAGATGTTGAATTCTAAGATTTTAAAGATGCTAGATGGTGGATTGGGATCCACTTTGGGCTGTAACAACAATTTAGAGTCTGTTGCTGGGCTGCTGAACTGAATGAGCTCTGGTTTCTGTAAACATTAGAAAGTACTAAAGATGCTAACATAATATGTGCATTCCCCATTATGTTAGTCATAACCTTCATCAGGACATTGTAGGACTTGGCTTGATCAAGTGAAGAATTGTACTACTTGGGTCATTAGCTGTGGAAAAGCTAACAGCTATAGTTTTTCATCTCTTTTATGAATTCCTTTGAAACTGTATTATGGTTCTTCCATGATTATTGTCCCTATTAGATTAAGCCTTTTAGTATGGCAAATTATCTCTTGGAACCTCGATAATTTAGCCAAGACATCTAGTAGAAAAGTGTCTCAAGTTTGTCATTTGGGTTTGTTACCTGTTTCTACAACTCAATGGTTTTTAGATTTATCTTTTATAGTTCCATATGAAGGTAGGATACCTGTTAGGGTGTCTGTTCTGAGTTGTGGAATTTCACTTCAATTTATGCATTTAATTTTCTATAATTCTCATTGATATGAGATTTTTTTCTTCCAGTCCAGAGGCTCAATGTTTTGGGCCAATTAGGCAGAACTTCAACCTTTATGCTGCAACCTCCAAAGGAGCATCTAGTAGAAAAGGCAAGCATTCTATTCTTTGCTTTCTGCATGGTTGTTAATAGTGTTGTTGAATAAGATGTTTGTTGAGTTGTTCAGTGATCATTGTTCGTGGAAAGAATGGGGATTCTCACATGCATAATGGACCCAGTACCACAGAAAATGAGAATAAGGTCGTTAAGAGTGTTTCACAAAACCCATATGGTGTTTCTTGGAAAGGTGTGTTCAGTGGCAGTTGTAGACGCTATAGACTCGAATATAAGGGTCCCTTTTGAGGTTTAATCTGGCTTTAGATGCAAAAGAATGAAGCTCAGAAGAGTTTGCACATGTTGGAAGGACCCTTTGTTTTGGGCTCCCATGCTTTTGTAAACTGCTTACCTTTAACCGGGGTCAATATGAGCTTATTGAGGCCTGCATTTTTGTAGATTCCCACGTAGTTACTCCTTTCTAATAGCTGAAGAGATTTATTGCTCTAACAATTTAACAATATGTTTAATGCAGTATTTACATCCGGATAATATGTCTTCTGAGGAAAAACTGAAAATTGAGCTCGCAAAAGTTAGAGATGAATTTAAAATGTCAGTTAGATTGTGGATCTGCACGAGTTCAAGGTAAAGTGGTTTTCTTGCTTCATTACTTATCCATTGTGAGAGGTTGATTCTTTCTGATTTTCTGTCCTATGATAAATGTAACCCACATGTGTAAATAAATTGCACAAAAAACATTCACAAGGTTTTCCTACTTCTGTCTGATTCTTGCTTAGATGTCCTGAATTGAGGTCTCAAATATCACTCCATTTTCTCGTACTTTTATTTTTTATTTTGGGGGGTTATCCCCTTTGTATTCTTCCTGCGTACTTGTATTTAACCCCTCTCTGGTCCTTTTAAAATATAAAATAATAGTTCTCTGATCAAAGAACAGTCGTACCTGATAATTGAGAATTTTGGATTTATACGAACTAAATAAAGACAGTATGTACAGGTTGAACCAAAAGTTATGAAACACATTAGTTAATACATGTAGTGGTGAAATGATTAGTGGTTGAGTAGGCCAGCCCAGAGCTACCATGTTATTCTTTATATAGTTTTTAATGGAAATGAAATTTTCCTCATCCTATTACTTTACTATTAATCTTTTTGTTTTTTATGCTTGAGAGATCAGTGAAGTGAAAATTCCTGAAATTCTTTCCAGCCATACCATGTATGCAATTAGTGGTGTATTTTTTTTTTCCTTTTGGCAAAGGATTGATGACGTTTTTTCTCTTGTTTCTTTACAGTGGCACAATTCACAACTAAAATCAAGCATCTGTCTTCAGTTTTACACAAGAAGGTGACAATGGAACCAAGAATTACTTAACTCGGTTCTTTGTATTATATAGTGTACATTATGTCACAAATGTAGTGCTGATAAATTTCAAGGTTCTCTTTATAAATTTGATTGCAATTGGTACTTAATGATGGACATTGTAGTTTGGGCGTAGAACTGCACTATATGTGCATGCTGAAATGTTCTGAACATGTACACTTAGGCATATGAAGAGAAGTTATGACATGTAATGAGACGAACAAGGCCAGACAGGGTTTGTTATGATGTGCATGCGTACATGTTCTGGCTCATGCTTCTACGCAAAGAAACATTTAGTATAACATGACATAGGAAGGATGGCATTTTCTGATACATCGCATGACATAATGATGAAATTCCCTTGATAAGTGGCTTCCTTGTCTCATTTCCTCATAAGCATCACTACTTTTGTCGGTTTCCTTGCATTGATTTCCTACTATTTATGGTGTTCACATTTACCTACCCCCACCCACCCAAAGGTCTTCCCTCTCTCTGTTTATGTCTCTTATGAAGGATTTGAGTATGATTCTGGAAGTGAATTAATATGCAATCAAAACAATTGATGAATAAATTACGACAACCATGGATAAGGCATTTGGTTAGGTGGTAAAAACTTCCGTTTCGGTTGGATAGATGTCTTTGGTTGTAACCCTTTTTCTAAAATTGTTGCGACTTATTTGCATTATTTACTAATTTGCTGTCCAAAGATTCCAACTTGGAAGAGCTCATCAAATGCAACTGCTGCTCTTCATTGATCTATATAGGGGTAGAAATCAAACATGGAGAGGGACAGAGAACAATCTCGTTAGCATATATAGTGAGTCCACACCTTCAGAAGCATGAAGAGAGCTTTTTATTTACTGTTTACACACATGGAGCTACATACATGGTTGTTTCTTGGCAGAACTTGAATTTATTTATGCATCTGAAATGCCAAATATGTCACGTGTAGTAGATATCAGCAAATTAATTGATTGCATAGATAAAGCCCTAGGGGGCGCCATTACCCACCCTCTCTCCTAATTACCTTTGTTTATCTTTCTGCTATAGGATAAGCATTCTCTAAAGGGTCTTCAAGGAATGGTGCAGAGGAGGAAGAGGCTGTTGAAGTATCTCCGAAGAACTGACTGGGATTCCTACTGCTTGGTTCTATTCAGACTTGGTCTCCGGGACAATCCGAATTACAAGAGCTAGACTAGTCCAAACTTGTTTTCTTTGTAAGATAATTCCTTGTAGTCTCCGATTCAACCTTGATTACAAGAAGGCTGGACTAGTCCACAATGCTACCAGCTTCGTGTACCTTCCTGTTCTTTCTCTTCGCTTTTGGTCTCTAGGACCACTATTCTAGTGGTCTACCTGAGTTTTGTGCCAGTCCGAGATGGCCTGGAGAGTCATTATGGAGCGTTTTTGATCCATTTACTAATTCATTTTTCTTTGTTGGTTTTCCTTTTGAACAAGAATGTCCTCTCTTTTTTTTTTTCCTGCCAAAATTATTATTCATTAATAAAAAATGGTTGTTTAATTTTGAAGTTATTGCAACAGCCAAGAAAGGCATACATTGCTGTATATATATATGATTCCGATATACTCTCTCTCTCTCTCGAAGTGATTAGTGATGCCTGTCATCAAAATCTACATAGAGATCTAGTAATGGAGTACTTCTGTTGATATCCGATATTCTTAGAGATGTCTATAGATGTCTTGTTGTAGGTTGAGTCGAGCAATGAAACCTAAATGAAGCTTAGCCAGCGTGGAGTAGGTCAAAAGGCCTGCCATGAAATGAATATCTTGAGCTACTTCAGTCGTATCCTTTGGAAACCCTTAGGAATTAGGAATGTCATGGACGGACCTCATACAGCCCGTCAAAGAGTGCACTTCTAATACAAATTCCGAAGTATGCAATTCATTTGTACCTGATTTTGAATATAAATCGTATTGTAAACGTGGATTATATATCATGAGGCTCTGTTACCCAAAGATAACGAAAAAGTAGTTACTCTTTAAGATTATGCCACGTGGATCTAAATTAGCTATGCTCATATTCTTCCTTTTCTCCTATCTACTTTTTATAATTTTCATAATCTGAATTTTTATCCTTAACAAAAGCATTAATGGTGTTCAAGATCCGGTCCGGGCCGGTTCGGTCCGTTTTGACCGGCCAAACCATAAATTTTATAGAGCATATAGACCAGACCGAACCGGACATATGACCGGTCTGGTCCGGTCTGGACCGATTTGAGCCATGTCATTTTGGGCTGGTTTTGGATTGTGCCATGTCATTTTGGGCCGATTTTGGGGTTGGGCCTTGCCATTTTAGGCCAATTCGGGTTTGGGCCGGTTTGAAGAGGTATACTCCGGTCCGGTTCCGGGTTTTCATGAGGGTAACCCGGAACCGGACCGGAATACACCGGTTTACCGGTCCGGTCAACCCGATTTCAAAAAAGTCAACCGGTTTAGGTCAAAACCGGTCCGGTCCGGTTTGGCCAATCCGACCGATTTTTTGGACAGCCCTAGGTGAGACACTAGAGACCGGTACATAACTATTCACATAAAAAATAAAAAAGAAAAAAATAAAATGGTAACAAAATACTAAATGGTGGCGTTTTTTTTTTGAGCGTGCACGTAGACCCAATGTCTGCAGGACACTTCACACTTGGAAGCCTACCGAGGATGTATCACAAAGTTAAATAGCATCATAATTGCTTAACGACGATTTTAATCTCCATGCCAACAAGACAGATTAGTCAACCCAAGAGAATTCTGAATTAATTAATCTCTACTCGACGGTGCCGTCGAACCAGTGAGAGGCAAGTGTCACGCTCGTGCGCACCACATCAGCCGACACATGATCCTCTCTTGACGCAATCTAGAAGCCAGAGAGTTAAAAGAATAAAGAGGGAATGTTGGAGGACAAGTATCTTTTGTGTGAGAAAAGAACAGTGCTCTGCTCTGAAAGTAAAGTTGCCATTCTGTTTCGGAAGGCAATAGTCCAACGTGATCAGCGACAGACAAAAGAAAGTGAATCATGCCTCTTCGAGAAAAGGGTTAGAATCAACAGCAACCAGACAAAACTCGGTCGAACTAATCCAACTACTATTTCAACTCCCCCGGTTTTTCAACGTCTTCCCATGAAAACAGACGTTCCCTATTCTATCTTGAGGAACCGAGAGATAAAATTTAGCTGTCTAATTGTTTAAGTTCTCGGGATATAGCCTGAGTTGAACCTTGACTCAAGCTTCACTTTTTCTTTTTTCGTTTTTTTGAGCTGACTCAAGCTTCTCTTATATTTTACACCTCACTGTTAATTTAAAAATAAATTGTTATTTTAGTTCAGTTATACGACGACTTTACTCATATAAAATATAATTATAAAAAAATTTATGAAGATAAAATTTGTTCCATTAAACTAAAATTACAATTTTTGTCCAAATAATTAATTGTGAGGATATAAAGTGTAAATCGTTAATAGTTGATGGTGAAAGGTAAATATGGAGTACAAATTTTTATAAGAAATAAAAAGTGTATATAACCCATAATATAATTCAAACAATCTGAATGTGAATTTTTATAGTGCCTGTTCTCTTTTATCCTTTTTCTTTTTTGTCTAAGCTTTTATAGTGCCTGTTCACTTCACAAGGGTCATGCCGCTTTAACACCGTACCCATGGTTATGGGTCTCTGTCTGTGCAAAAAGAAGGTGCTTCTTTTTTTCTTCTGTTTGCTTTTGGTTCCAAATGCAGAGGTGAATTCGTATCAGCCTGAGCCAATTGCTTACGCCATCTTACTCCTCATCAGATCCAAAACCAACATGAAAAATGGGAAAAAGAAAAATAGTTCTATTCCTGAAATTTTTGAGGAAGGGTACGTATACTTGCCTTTTGCTTTTATGGTAGCTACCGGAAAAATCCTCCTGGTATATAATATATATATATAATTGAGTCTACCTTTTCTTTTTTATTGTATATGATCTCTTGTACAGTCTTTTTTATGGTTCTTCGCAAAGACTTCTTGGCCAGTAATTTGTCCAAAAATAAGCGCTAGCTAGTTATATGGATGCTTGTATAAATGTCTGTACCACTTACAAGGCGAATAATTTCTATTTACAGATTTCAAGATATTCTAGAATGGTGTACTGCGTATAGGAAAATTTTTTTGCTTTCATTTTCAAATGCACCATCACTCTGTGTTGCATAATTTACATATGGAATTTTTTTTTGCAATCTCTGGCTTCTGGTCTCTGAGATATTCAATGATGTGTGTTTTTACTTGTGCCTTTTGGCTGTTGTATCATCTGGTAAGACTCAATATTGGTTGAATAAGCAGGCTTTGCTCTCTCGTAGAACACATAGACATGAGGTGACATGATCATCTAAAGGTTCAATGCAGCATAAGCTTCATCACAATAGTGACCAGTTGGGTGCAGTTAAAGGTAGCACTTAAGAATTGGCTTGATGCACATCCATGTTCACTCTTTTTGTTATGGAATATAAATTCATATGTATCATTCATAGCCTCATTTTAAGTGTGTTCTTCTCAAAGAAATTC
The DNA here is from genome assembly GCA_963930655.1 of Myrica gale. Lineage (NCBI taxonomy): Eukaryota > Viridiplantae > Streptophyta > Magnoliopsida > Fagales > Myricaceae > Myrica > Myrica gale. The sequence continues at coordinate 7,668,669 of OZ005601.1, forward strand.
TTGCATAGTGCAGTAACTGAACAAGAAAGCTATAATTAGTGAAAAGATGTTTTTCTCATTGATTTTTGAATGACTGCTATGTGTAGTTATATACATGGTTTGAGAGGGACAACATCCTAGATATGACGCTAAGTTTTAATACAATGCAACTAATATAGAATTTCCTTGCATAAACATTAACGGTAACGTGAGTTGTGGGATATGTCTTGGTTTGGAATGGCTTTAATGTTGGACATATTTTGTTTCCTTAACTGCCCCCCGCAAGCTGATGGTCAAGGGATGAGCCAAAAGCTTAGCATGTAGCTAAGAAAAATGAGAAGCTGAAAGACCCTTGGTGAAAACGTCAGCCAATTGGTCACTCATGATAGAAATATAACAGAGTAGCATATCTTTGTTCACAACTTTTTCCAGGATAAAATGGTAGTCAATCTCAATGTTCTTTGTGCGAGCATGGAATACAGGGTTTGAAGCAAGAGCAAGAGCACCATCATTGTCGCACTAGAGAGTAGGAGCACAAGGGAGAGAAATTCAGAGATCCTTGAGCAGCATGCGTAGCCAATATAATTCAGCAGTAGTGATAGCCATGACGCGGTACTCGGCTTCAGTGCTAGAGCGTGCAACAACAGGTTGCTTTTTCGCACACCAAGAGATTAGGCAATTACCTAGAAAAATGCCAAAACACGTTGTAGATCGGCGGTCATCCGGGCTACCAGCCCAGTCAGAGTCGCAGAAGGCATGAAGGCGAATATGACTCTTTGGAAAGGTAAGGTCGTGATCAATGGTGCCTTTTAAATAACGTAACACACGCTTAGCAGCAATCCAATGAGTAGAAGTGGGCGAGTGCATAAATTGACACAACTGATTAACAACAAAAGCAATGTCAGGGCGAGTGAGAGTACAATACTGAAGAGAGCCAATGAGATGGCGGTATTCAGAGCCATCAGGGAAAGGATCACATCAAGTTTGGAGAACTTGACGCAAGATGTGGTTAGGGTGGAGCATGGCTTGGCGCCAAGCATATTGGCACGATGGAGAATGTCATCGATATACTTGGATTGAGAGAGATGAAGTACATTCTTGTCGTGCTGGGCATGGATGCCTAAGAAATATGAGAGCTCACTGAGGTCCTTCAAGGGAAAATCCTTCTAAAGAATGGCCGTAAGAAATGCTTCTACCCAAAATTTGGTGGAGATACCCGAATGAGCAAGGAGAGCCAACCCAGTGTCCATAATATGACAATGTTTCCTTTCGGCAACACCATTTTTTTGACAAGTATGAGGGCGTGATATTCGATGGATTATGCCATGTTGAGAAAAAAATTGTTTAAACTGGTGAGACATGTACTCTCCTCCTCCATCGAATTGAAAACTCTTAATTTTGGTGGAAAGAATATTTTCTGCTTTGCACTTAAAATGAACAAAACTGGCAAAAACATCTGCCTTGGATTTTAAAGGAAACAACCATGAGAATCTAGAAAAACTGTCAATGAAAATGACATAATAACGACAGCCACTGAGCAAAGCAACAGGGGATGGCCAGACATCAGAATGCACTAGTTCTAACGGAACACTAGACACTCTATTGGATTGGCCAAAAGACAAATTGGTACTTTTGGCAAGTTGGCATGAGTCACAGAAGTGATCTTTGCCACTTGACTCTTTTATTGAAGTCTGATGGTCTTGAAGAACATGATGGACAATAGGCATGGCAGGGTAGCCAAGTCACTGGTGCCAAACAGAGGAACTTGTGTGAGCTCTAAGGAAGGCAGCAAGAACTCGAGCTTTATTGAATGAGAGACGCTGCAAAGGAATATTGGGGTAGAGCCCATTTTTACTATGCCCGTGCAAGAGGACCTGGCCTGTCTGAAGGTCCTTCACAGAGAAAGAAGAGGTTGTTAGCTCAAAGCAACATTTATTTTGTTCACAATTTTTTTGTATGGATAAGAGATTAACAGGTGCATTAGGACAATGTAGCACAGTTTGCACTTTAAAATTCGAATTTTGAACTACTAAGGATGCAGAACTAGTGTGGGCGATTTAAAGATTGCTATTGGCAACCAGGGCAACTAGTTGCGTTGGGGGATGTCGGCCTTGGTAAGAGAAATCCATTCGGTGGTAACAGTCTAAGGTTTAGTGATTGGATTTGCCACAAATCTGACAAGGATATCGTGGAGTTTTAAAGGGCAAAGGGGAGGATGGAGCTGGTTTATTAGAGGGCAAGGGAAAGGATGAAGTTGGTGTATTTCTTTGAAATTCAGAATTTTGTTTCTGGTATGGAGCAGATCTAAAGGAATCGTGTGGTCTTGATGGTTCACTAAATTTTTGTTTGCCATTACGAAAGTTTCGTTTATTGGAAAAGAGTGCAAAGCTGTTTGTTCCTTGGGGTGTCTGGACAGTTTGGTTTGCAATAAGAGTTTCATAGTTTAATAACTCAACTTGAAATTCAGCAAAAGAAAGAGAGGCCTCCCTAGTAGCGAAGGAAAGGATGTGACAAAGGCAATTAAGGTAGAATTCAAACCGCTCACAATGAATGAGATGAGATCGTCATCTTCCACATGCTTGCCAACAACAGCAAGCTGGTCTGCCAAGGATTTTGCCATCTGCAGATACTCTGAGCATGAACGAGAATCTTGAAGAATAGTCTGCATTTGTCATTTTAATTAAACGATGTGAGACCTGAATTGAGATGCATAACGCTGGGATAAAGACTCCCAAACTTGGCATGAAGTACTCAAACCATAAATAGTAGAGAGAATGGTAAGTGTAAGAGTGGTGATCAACGTCCAACTAAGAACATGTTGATCCTTTTTGTTCCAAAGAACATATGCAGAATTCACACTTTGCTATCCATCAACTGTAACAGTCTTGGCAGGGCATACTTCAGAGCCTTTAACAAGGCTCAGTAAGTGATAGCTACGTAAAATGGGCATGAATTGAAAAACCCAGATAATTCGTTTCGTCTAACTTGATGGAAACCAGAGGGGCAATGTTGGGAAGTTGAAAAAGAGTGGTTGACGATTCAGCCATTTGATGAAGAAAATAGTTTGGTGTTAGCCGAAGGGCTCTGATACCATGAACAAGAAAGCTATAATTAGTGAAAATATGTTTTTATTACTGATTTTTGAACGACTGTTATGTGTAGTTATTGTTGAAATGTGGTAGTCCCACATTGCTAGCAATGTGGGGAGTTGGAAGATTTTGACTTATAAATAAGCCACCCCTTGTAACTTTTATTTTCATAAATGAGATGTAATAAATTCAATTATGTTTTTCACAATTGAGTGTCTCATTTATCTAAAGTAAAACTTTTTTTTATTTCTAACATAGTATCGGAGTAAGATTTTCGGCTTTAGTCCGGTTACCTCCTAGCGACCATCTGGCTTAGTACCGGCTTTCTCTCGGCTTAGTACCGGTGACCATCCGGCTCAATACCGGCAATTTTTATGTTATTATTTTTTTCCTGTAATTTCTTGTAATTATTTTTGTAACTCCAAACTCAAGGCTTGTCGGTTTGTCCACCTTGAGTTTGCGGGGGAATGTTGAAATGTGGTAGTCCCACATTACTTAGCAATGTGGGGAGTTGGAAGATTTTGGCTTATAAATAAGCCACCCCTTGTAACCTTTATTTTCATAAATGAGATGTAATAAATTCAATTGTGTTTTTCACAATTGGGTGTTTCATTTATCTAAAGTAATTTTTTTTTTATTTCTAACAGTTATATACACGATTTGAGAGGGACAACATCCCAGATATGACACTAAGTTTTAATACAAAGCAACTAATATAGAATTTACTTGCATAATCGTTGACGGTAACGTGAGCTTTGGGACATGTCTTGGTTTGAAATGGCTTTAATGTTGGACAAATTTATGGCTTCAATTTTTATAAAAGAAAACTAACAGAATCCCAAAAAGGATTGATAAAATCACTATATGCTCCTTACTAAGCAAATGGAGCAGATGGTCGATAATAGTAGGCTTCGATATATCGTAGAAAGTTTTTTCGCAGTTTTTATGTTATATAAATTCTATATATCTATGACAAAAATCATTCTCCAATCTTCCTTATCACGGGTCACATTTTTTCTTACTTCGTTATGGAATTCACTCCTTGAAAACATTCCCCACCCAACCATTTTTAAAAAGAAGTTTTCTGATAATCAAGCTATCTCAACGTCAAAATGTGAATGCCTACACTCATGATGATGTGGAATTTAGCTTAGTTGCTCTCTAGGTGAAACAAGGTTCATCGCCCATTTCTCTTTGATCCGTTGGAAATGTTAGTGGAGGGAGGCTGTAAAAACGTGTATAGTTGGAATGATAGAGAGAGAAGAAACAGAGATAGAAAAGATTGAATGTGAGAATGTTCTCGTATATTTTAGTAAGTTACTTAATGTTGTACACTGTGAGTTATATTTATACACGAATGAGAGCTTAACAAACTAACAGTATTCAGTTGAAGTAAACAGAAGTAAATCAGCTGCTGCCACGTAATCTAATACTCCCCCTCAAGCTTAACAATGAATATTAAGAACGTTAAGCTTGGATAACAAAGAGTGAAAATGAATAGAGCCAAGAGGTTTGGTAAAGATGTCAGCCAACTGGTGCTGTGTCTTGACATGCAGAGTACGAATCAGGCCAGAAGAAATTTTCTCACGCACCAAGTGACAGTCGAGCTCGATGTGTTTGGTGCGTTCGTGAAAAACCGGATTGGCAGCTATGTGAATGGCGGCCTGATTGTCACAAAATAACAGTGCAGGCTGAGGATGAGAAATGCCTAAATCAGCAAGCAAATAACACAACCATTGAATCTCACAACTCGTAGTAGCCATAGCGCGGTATTCAGCTTCGGCTGAAGATCGAGATACAGTAGTTTGTTTCTTAGATTTCCATGAAACTAAAGAATCACCAAGAAAAATAGAATAGCCGGTTATAGAACGTCTGGAATCTGAACAACCAGCCCAATCCGAGTCGATGAAGGCTTTAAGATGCAGCTGAGATGATGAAGAAAAGAATAGTCCTTGACCAGGGGTACCCTTAACATACCGAAGAACACGAGTGACAGCATCCATATGAGACTGATGAGGAGAATCCATGAACTGACTCAAAACTTGCAGAGCATATGAAAGATCAGGACGAGTGATAGTAAGATAAAGCAATCGACCCACTAATCTTCTGTAAACTGTAGGATCGATTAAAGGAGAAGAATCATCCCTTACAAGCTTAAGATTCTGTTCAATAGGTGTTTGAACAGGCTTGGAACCAAGACAACCAGCATCAGCAATAATGTCAAGTGCAAACTTGCGCTGACATAGAGACAAACCAGATTTGGTTCTAGCAATTTCAATCCCCAAGAAATACCGAAGCTGGCCTAAGTCTTTAATTCGAAACTTTCGATCAATATCAGCTTTAAAATCAAGAATAGACTGAAGACTATCACCAGTTAAAATAATATCATCAACATACACTAACAAAGCCAAGAAAGAAGAAGCAGATTTCTTGGTGAATAGAGTGTAGTCGGCTTTAGACTGAGTAAACCCATTAGCAAGCAAAAAATCAGAGAATTTTCTAAACCATTGACGAGAGGCTTGTTTTAATCCATATAAGGACTTAGTTAACTTACAAATATTTGACTCCCCCTTTCCTTGGAACCCCGGAGGTAACTTCATATAAATTTCCTCATGAAACTCCCCATGTAGAAACGCATTATTCACATCAAGTTGATGTAAATGCCAACCATATGAAGCTGCCACAGCAAGTAATACACGCACTGTTGTAAGTTTAGCTACCGGAGAAAAAGTCTCAAAATAGTCAAACCCCTCTTTTTGAGTAAAGCCCTTAGCAACTAGCCTAGCTTTATGACGCTCCACAGTTCCATCAGCATTGAATTTCAGTTTATACACCCACTTGCAGTCTATAGGAACCTTACCAGGAGGTAAGGGACAAACTGTCCATGTTTGATTTAGTTCTAAAGCAGCAATCTCCTTGGCCATGGCATCACGCCATTCAGGACTTCGAACAGCCTCTCTAAAAGTAGAAGGCTCAGATTGAGAGCTAACAACAAGAACAAAATACAAATGGGCAGGAGAGAGCTTAGAGTAGTTAAGAAAAAAAGAAATATGATATGGAGTTCCAGAAGGATGAAAACCTGCAGTACCCGAGAAGACAAGTGATTTGTCATGTGGAACATGAACCAATTGGCAATGATAGTCTTTCAAATATTCTGGTGCTTTGCGTAGTCTAGAGGAGTGTCGAGTAGGTGGTAAAGAATTAGAAGGAATTGGATCGTGTATAGAAAGTAAAGGGTCAGGTGATGGAATATGTGGTGAAAGTGAAGAAATGTTGGAAATATGAGAAGTGTCAGCTGGAGTATTACTATCTGGAACATGAGCATGAATAGAATTAAGAGGAAAATCAGCTGCTGCAGAATTAAGAGGGCTGGCAGCAGTATTAACAGGAGTAAAATCAATAGAACTATTAGAAGAAATGTCATGAGCTGAAAGAGGCAGAGTAGGAAGATGCATATTATTTGCAGGATAAATCTTGAAAGGAAAGATATGCTCATAGAAAATGACATTGCGAGAAATGGAAGTCTTTTGAGTAGCCAAATGGAAAACCTTATATCCCTTAATAGCATATGGATAGCCAATGAAAATACAAGGGTCTGCTCGAGAGTCAAATTTGTGCCTATTCTTGACAGAAGTTGAAACATAACAGAGGGAACCAAATACACGGAGATGTGTGTAATTGGGCTTGACAGAAAATAAAATTTCATATGGGGATCGGTTGTTCAACAAAGGAGATGGAACTCTATTGATAAGGTAAGTGGCAGCTAAGACACAATCACTCCAAAAAGAGAGTGGAAGGCCAGCTTGAAATCGAAGAGCCCTTGCAACATTAAGTAGATGCTGGTGCTTACGCTCTATAACTCCATTTTGCTTAGGAGTGGCTACACAAGAATGTTGGTGTATAACACCTTTGGAAGCTAAAAACTTTGAAAGAGAAAACTCAGTACCAAAATCAGATCGAAGGATCTGAATTTTAGTATGAAATTGAGTTTCGACCATAGTGAAAAAGGCTTGTATATGAGAAGAAGTTTGGGTTTTGGAAACTAAGAGATACAACCATGTGCATCAACTAAAATCATCCACTATTGTTAAGAAATAACGAAATCCATTTGAATCAGGAACAACAAAAGGCCCCCATAAATCGCAGTGTACTAATTCAAACAAAGCTTTAGTCTTATGCACAGAAATAGGAAAAGGAAGATGATGTTGTTTAGCCATAGGACATACTGTGCAAGTAGTAAAATTCGATATGGAAAAATCAGAAATACAATCTTTGAGAAATTGCATGCGAGAAGGAGAGGGATGACCTAGTCTGCAGTGCCATAAAATGGCAGATTTATTTGTAGAAACACAAGCTATAGGTGGTGAAACAGAAATACATGAAGTAGTACGCAAACCACCAGAATTTATTTGATCCAAATGGTAAAGACCTCCATGTTCTTTAGCCAAACCAATCGTCTTCATACTGAACAGGTCCTGAATCACCAAACGGTCATGGAGAAAGGTTAGGCAACATGAAATCTGTTTGGTTAAAGCACTGACAGAAAGAAGATTAAAAGAAAACGAAGGGATGACAAGAACATGTTGCAGTAAAATATGATGAGAAAGCTGAACTGTTCCTATATGAGTGATAGGAACTAAAATACCATTCGGGAGTCTAACAGAAGAGGATGTAGTAGATGTTACAGATGTGAGAAAAGAAACAGAGGAGACCATATGGTCAGTGGCCCCTGTATCCACGATCCAAGTGGATGAAGAAATGGAAGATTTACCTGCCATGTTTACAAGTCCAGCTTGAAGAACAGAAGATGAATGTGTATCAGAAGATTGCTGTGCATCAGAATTCTGAGATGCCGTAGGTAAAAGGGCTAAAAGCTGTCTGCATTGATCCATTGTAAATGGCAAACCAGCAGGCAAAACCTCATACACTTGATAGGTAGAATTAGCAGCACTATGATGGACAGTAGAAGACCTAGATCAAAACTTATATCCGAGAGGATATCCATGAAGTTTGTAACACTTGTCAATAGTGTGACCTACAAAACCACAGTGACTGCAAGTCGGCTTGTCTTTACGTGGAAGAGGACGAGAACTATATGACTGAGATCGAGCAACAAATGCAGTATTTTCAACTGAAGGAGAGTCAAGAACAGAGACATCTCTTTGACGTTCCTCCTGAAGAACTAATGAAAATACTTTGTTGATTGAAGGAAGAGGCTCAATTAGTAAGATCTGGCCTCGGACATGAGAATAAGAGTCATTAAGTCCCATCAGGAACTGCATAATGCACTCTTGATTGTAAGATTCAGCCAGCAACTTAGAAGTGCTGCAAGAACAGACCAAAGTCTGTTTGTAATTCGATAACTCTTCCCATAAACCTTTGAGAATAGTGAAGTACTTACTAACAGTATGCTGTCCTTGAGATAATGAGACAATAGATTTCTGAATTTGGAAGATCCGTGGCCCATTTCCTTGAGAGAATCTCTCATTAAGATCCTTCCATATTCCAGCTGCTGTATCTATGTATAAGACACTGTTAGCAAGTTCTTTCGATACAGAATTCAAGATCCAAGATGCAACCATATCATTGCATCGTGTCCATAAAGGATTATCAGTTGTTGGTCTAGGAAGACTGTCATTTACAAATTGAAGCTTGTTCTTTGTGCTGAGTGCCATCTCCATGGATCGACGCCAGCTCGAATGATTTTCACCAGTGAGAACTTGAGTAACCAAAATAGCACCAGGACTATCTCCATTGTGCAAGAAATAATGGCTGCTTGATTTGTCAGCATCAGTTGCGGAAGATGGAGTTTCTGAAGCCATTAGACCTCTGATACCATGTAAAAACGTGTATAGTTGGAATGATAGAGAGAGAAGAAACAGAGATAGAAAAGATTGAATGTGAGAATGTTCTCGTATATTTCAGTAAGTTACTTAATGTTGTACACTGTGAGTTATATTTATACACGAATGAGAGCTTAACAAACTAACAGTATTCAGTTGAAGTAAACAGAAGTAAATCAGCTGCTGCCACGTAATCTAATAGAGGCCATTTTCCTACGTCCACTAGTAAAAAGAATTACACGAGACGAGACTCGAGAGTGATTATATCAGGCATGCGTATTGACAACATCACTGAGCACTAACCATACCTTTTCCTGGGGAGTTCTCCAATCTCCATGATTAATGCGCCAACTACGTCTCCGTCTTTTTCACGCCTTACACTCCTCAAAACTTTTCCTGACATTTCCTTCTCTCGGCCAGACTGTTCAAACTTCCTAGTCGGCTATCTCACCTTTCGGCTTTCACCGTTATTTTCTTCATCCTTTAATAACACTCGGCTTCAACCTGCAGGGCTTCATCCAGTTGGAGCTGGAAAACCAATTATTAATTGACCAGCTGGATCACCAAAGTACTTTGGAGAATGACACAAAGCCGCGTATTGACAATCAAGATGGACCATTTCGTGGATAACATATAATGACGCTATAGCTTTAGTAATACTGTATTAAATTCTTGACCTCTTACTTGAGTGGCTGTAATATTCATGGTTCTTAAATGTATTTTGTAGAGGAAGAAATACATTTCGCATCCCTACGTAACTACGTTTCCTTCTGACAACTTAAAAGAATTTCATTACGGCATCAAATTAATGGAAAATGCTGATATGTCTCCTCATCAATTCCAATCGATGCACACAAATAAATATTGTTTAACATGTGGATGTGTATATAAGACACATTAAACACGCAAATTTTGTCAGTATTTGACCTCAAGATATATATTTACTGGTGTTTAATTCTTTGGGTTTGATGGTTCTTGATAAAGTTTAAAAGTCTCATCAAAGATATATATATATTTATTTATATATGCTCCTATTTTAAATAGATGCAATTGCAGACACGCATCATAAATTAGAAGCCTGCATTTTGAATGTTCAACTAATTTTTGGTTGGTGCTTTTGTTCGTTTTATTGTATTGGTTTCCTTTCCTCTTTACTTGTTTTGCATCTGCATGAATCATCTATGTATGTTTTGCACGGCATGCCTGCCTGTTTGATTGTTCTCTGCTTTTCTATTGCCGGTTGAGAGTCAGTATCACCATATTCTTATTTCTTTCCAAAAGAAGTTAGTTATCTTGAAAAACGGACATAATTTGGCACCCAAAGACTACCAGAAAGAAGAAATATGCTCCAGTGCAGAGCCGATCACCAAAATGAGCATGCTATGATGTTACTGCTAAAAGAGCAGCAGGGCAGATGTCAGTCATGCATTAGATATAGAGCATAGGCCAGTCTATGGCGCACTGGGGGTCAACCACCAAAATTGGGTTTTGGCAGGTCGACTGGATATTAATCTTACCTTTCACCGTAAAGATGGGGGGTTCTGGTGGGAATCCACTGGGAGGGTCTCAATGGAGAGGACGCATTCTTGATTTGACTCGTTGCCTGTAACACTTTCAGACTCAACTTTTAGAATGACCCTATTAGATCATAGGTAACAGATTCGTCTTTGGCCAATGTGTTGGTGTAAAAGATTTTATGAATGAAATCACGTCACCTACATCTGTGTTGGATACATAGATACAATTTCTTAATCGCACTAACGATTTTTTACCTTTCTTTAAGTTAAAGATAATATATATGATCGATTTTAGATCATATCATTGATTTTAAATATCTACCTAGTTGAAGATCGATATTAGAGATTTAGGTTATGTTCGTTTTGAAGTTTTTTTTTGTAGGATTTGGAGTATTTTGAGAATTTTTAGGTGATGTTAAAGTTGTATTGGTGTTGGTGTAGAAGTTGTTGAGGTGTAAAAAAAAGTAATGATGATGTTTAAAGTTGTTTTTTATATTTAAAATTTATTAATTTTTTATTAAAAACTGAATATTTAAAAGCATTAAGAAATAAAAAAAATAAAAAACATAAAACGACAAACAAAACATGTGGGCAACAGGGGGACAATGGCAGGAACTTGCAGCGACAATATCTAAAAAAAATAAAAACAAAAACAAAAAAATCTTGAATTTTTTTACTCATTTTCCGAACATGAAAAGAGTAGGATTCGTTTCCTACTTTTTTATTAAAACCGAACATGACCTTAGTTTTAATATCAGATATTGTTAAAAATTTAAAAATTCAAATTTAAATGTAGGAATATATATTTTTATTATATTTTATATATTCACTATAAATAGGAACCTTTGATTTGCGATTTATATAGACTTATAATACAACATACAGTTATAGAAGACTTTTATAGTAACCTAAATATTCTAAACCGAACTACTTATATATATCTTTGTACTTGTAGTATTCCAGATTTTCTTAAGTTAAAACTGTTTATTCGATTTGAATGTGTTATCTTTTTAAAAGTGTTTGAAATTTGAAAAAAAAATGTTTTATCTTTATCTATTTAGATTTTAAAGTTTTGAATTTGAATACTTGAAGAATATGTTTGAATTCTAAAATGGAGGTTAATTGATACATGGTTCAAGTGTTATGAAGGGCGAGGTAAGCTGGGTTATTATGCTAAATTTTCTTAAAAGATCGAAGTGATATACGAGAATTGCATGTTTTATTGAAAACTCTCAGAATTTTATGTGCATTATGTTACAGTAAAATTGTTATGGAATGTTTTTGCATGCATTGGTGTAATCACGAGTTTTTTAAAAGTACGATATTTTGTGGATGATTATTGTATAATATGTATGATGTTTTCAAACCCTGAGGCCCAGAGTTCAAAGTTACAGTTGTACCAGTGCGCAATGTTTTACCGTTATAGTTATATTGTTATTTGAATTAAGATTAACAGTTTTCTATTGATTTCACTTTCTTAAATGTGGTTCTTGAAGTGCACCCATAACATAATGATTTTGCTTACTAAGTTGTCAAACTCGTCCATTATTTGTTCTCTCTTTTCAGATGATATTTAGGTGTGTGTGAGTTGTGTTAGATGACGCCAGGATGAGTAGCTGAGAGAAGGCTTAGAACTTCAGTTAAATGAGTGTTTTCTTTGTAATTTTTCAGTTTTTAAAGAGTTCTAAACGAAGTGTTTTTATTCAATTGTTTTCAAGTTTTAAACGTGAATTTGTTATCGAGATTATTTATTTTGTGATAACTAATTTCTACCCCTCATTTTCAAGTAACCCCCTAACCGTCAGCATTATACTTTTGTCTCTCCTTTCTACATTATATTTTAATTATACACTGCGTTTATCTTTTCTTTTCATGCATGAGTAGGTCAATTATCAAATCTATACATGATTTTTTGAGAATATTAGAGAAGATCTATGTCGGTCAAAATTTGTGAAATAAGAGTTTGCCGGGACGTGCATCATTGAACATGCATATTGCAAGTAACGTCTACCCCTTTGATCTGAGCATTTGGATTCTAAGATATCCTGATTGTAGGAGTTTGAACCTCCGTGACTGGTTTGGTTTTTGTTTGTGCTTTGCTTACTGTTTTATGGAATAAAGGAGGAAATGTTTTGATTAAAAAAAAACTTAATCTGCCTCTAGATATTAACTGTTTAATTAATGAAAGCAAACCGAATCCCAATCTTGTGGTGCAGGTTCATGATGTTACCCTCCATGTTAAATTCCAACACTCACCAATATGTTTTGATTCCTACGACTTTGCACCCGGTCTTTTTTTTTTTCTAAGTAACATGAAACCTTTATTGATCACCACCGCTGCCATTAAAGACAGTATCATCACAAATTATAATATCGTTCGGTACATCGTCAATACAAACATTGCCCTGGTGATCATATTGGTGCCTCAACGGGCTAATCTATGAGCCAATTCATAGATTAGCCCTTCCAGCGGGGGTGGTAACGAAGCAAAGCTCTCATAATTTCCATTTCTCTCTCAATAATCCAATCAGGAAACTTTCCATTTGGACAATCTGGTTTACAACAGTAAGGGAGTCATCCTCCAAAATTATCTAATCAGTAACCAAATCTGCGGCCAAAGAAAAAGCAAGTCTAGCAGCTCGAGCTTCTCCCTTCAGAGGATCGTGGCTTTGGAATTTGCGCAACCAAATTCGCACAATTGTTCCTGCGGAATTCCTACACACCGCTGCCACACAAAAACCAATGGCTGTACAAAAACATCAAAATTAATCTTCAGGAAGCCCCCTTTAGAGGGTTGCCAACCTACCACACATCCTGTGTCCAAGCTCGCCTATGAGCTTCAAACCTGCGCTGAATAGAGTGGATGAGTTCCGAAAGCACTAGAGTGGTTGCATCCGGTCGATCCACAACTTTTCAGAAAAGGCCTGATTAGTTTAATTAGGAGGTCACGACTCATGCCATACTGGTCGGGAGCTCTAGGTCCAAATCAGACATCAAAAATCAACTGAATGGGGTCCAGTGGCAGATAAGGTCATTTTCTGTAATATCTAGGACGTACTGAGGGTATTTTATGCATCGAATTCCTTTAAATATGCCAAAGCCGAGTTCTAAAACTGTCCACTTAGAAAATCACCCTTAAACAAAGATTTGTTCCATAATCTAAACCATGGGGAATAGCCTCGTTCTGCAACGCAAAGTTATCAAGGTCATGAAAACAGATGGGAAAGTTCTTACATACAAAGCCCCCATCAAAGTCCATCAAGTCTTGTCGGAGTTTCCTGGCCATGCAGTATCTGACACCCTTCCTGTCCTCCAGCATCTCAAACCGGACTCCAAACTGCTGCGCGATCATGTGTACTATCTAGTGCCTCTTCCGCTGCCATCACCAAAAGTTGGGAAGAAGAAAAAGGTGAGCTTCGCAGATTCAGATGGGGAACCGGAGCAAGAAAGTGGGGTTGTGAGGATCAAACTGGTTATTACCAAGAAAGAACTCATGGAGATACTACAGAAGGGAGTGGTTTCCGTTGATGAGAAGATATCTCAACTTGAGGGTAGAAACCGCATAGATGGGGCAGATTACTACACAGGAGATGATAACTGTAACGGGACGTTGAAGCCTGGCTTGGATAGCATACCCGAAGTAAACTAGTAAAAGTAGAAGTGTACTATCTCATTCTGAGCAACTTATTTTTTGTGGGTTAACATAAAGAGTATGCGTGTAAAAATGAAAGATTTCGGGACAAAAAACAGTTTTAGTTCTCATCACCAGTGCTCGAAGTATAATTTCTTTTCCGTTTTCTGCTCTCTACTGATGATGAAAAGTCTGCAGCTAATAAATCAACAGACAATTGAAGCCCATCTTCTTAACAGCTAACCACCCCGTTCCCATGTGTTTTTTACATTCAGATGGTCCTTTATGTGCTACTTGCATGACCTGATCTGTTGGGCACATACTAACTCCTCTATACTGTTGGCAATAAATTTCACAGCCTGGATCGTCAATTAAGACCCCCAAAAAATCTCGTATTGAGGCCCTTAATAATTAGAAAAACTTTTACCAACTTATCAGAATGACCTTTTGATTGAGGAGCCTCGTAATAAACACCCAGTTGGCGCATGCCACATGAAAGGAGGTTGCTGTGGCAGTGCATGATACAGAAATCTATCTTTCCAAGCGTATATCTGTTGATCCCTTGTATCGCAGAACTCAGGTTGATCCGATGTCGAGATAGGATATGACTACCAGAAATGATCATACATGCGCTGTCCAGAAAGTACTTTCTTCTTGGGTTAAGCTCAAGCCTCAATCATACAGCAACAGTAATGAATTTTTTATATATATCTTTTTCTGTTTCGCGTCCATAATTATTACAATTATGTTGGTGCTGATATTGCTCTCACCATGCTGGCAGTAGTGCTATCGATCATAATTACCAAGCACTTCATTTACAAGTGATGGCAGAAATATTAGCTGACTGTAGATTTGATGTGTTTTATGGATGATCATCATGGTGGCTCGATTAGCCGTGTAATTAGAGAGGTAGGTCCGCCGCATGCCGCTTAATTTTCCAATTTTTAATCATTTCTTCTCTTTTGGTTTGAATGTCAATCCTACTCGAGACTGATCCTTCCTTTACCAAGTTACCAACCATACAAATATAAAATCTTAATTGAGAGGACCCAAATATTTCAATTCGAACTTGAACTAACCTAGTTTGCAGGAAAAAGGTCGTCTGCTAGGTTCCTCAGTAGGATAGTTAAAGATACACTAAATGGATTTCCACGATTCAATAAAAAAAGAAGGAAAAGACAAAAGAAGAAAGAAAAGGAAATCTAAAAATTACATGAAGGTGAAATGGAAAGACCCACAAAGAAAATCATGGAAAAAATAGAATTGGTTGTGTTAGATGATCTTTCCAATACCTCCTTAAAGAAAGTGGATATTAAAAATTGGATTAAACTCTGTTCTGTTTTGTAATAAATGATGTTTATAATTTACCATTACATCATCCCAGCCATATCTCACAGCAAGAAAAGCACCTTCATTTATTTCCATTTTTGCAGTCTCGATGTTTATGAAGTGCCAGGATTTTACAGCATCGTCCTTGCAACAAAAATCCAACACTAAGACCAAAACTTAAAGAGTCTAGCACAAGTTGGTGATGTAATACTGGCTCTAATTTGACTACTGGGAAGCCCACTCATCATTTCCTCCCAATTACTAATTCACATGCTTTCTCTCAAGTCTCAAGCAATGGTACCTTCCTCGAAATGATCAAGATCATTCGCTGATTGGCAAACGAAGTGGATCGACATCTTTCCATAAAAAAGTGAATCTCTACTGCTTTTATGCCAGGACTCCGGCCGGAGCCTGCTTTTCGGTACAGATTTTCTGAGATGATGTCGTGCACTTTCAGGACACTCCGTTGATTTGCAGAAAAAGGAAAATTCAAGTATCACGCATACAAGGAGCGCCAACAATGTGCCTTCTTGGTAAAGGCTATCTAACCACAGTGAGTATCTGGACTAAGCGGACTCCTCTGACTGGACAAGGTGAAACTTTTCACCACTAATCTGTCTATCAGCCACTAACAACAGGGACTCCAGCTCTCTCTGACATGGGAAGCAGTATCGAAAGAACTGAGAAACAGGCACAAAATATCTCTGATGTTGACGTCTTTAGTGTAACCACATCAAGTCGTGCGTGCAATTCAAATATCACATTATGTACAATCTAAAATATATTACTTCGCATTGTATAGGCCTATTTCTGGGAAGGAGGAGCTCTATAAATCTAAGTGGGCGGCGATAATATTCAAACTCCACTATATTTAACATCCCACCATGAAGTCAATTAGTGGTTGACTGGGGTGCCCTTGTTTCAGGAATTGCGTTGCGATTCCTTTCTAAATGCTTCTTGTTTTCATACTTCCACTAATTTTTTTTAAAGAACCCAGTATCAACTATCAAGAAATCAATATATTCAAAGAAAAAAAATCATGAGGTACTTGAACTAAACCCCTCTCACTATTTTGTGTGTCTACTCTCTACCAGCTTAAAGAGAAATTTTTGTCACTCAGACAGAAAGTCTCTGAAGAACAAGGGGGTAAGCGGAATGTATCAAATTGTTCTACATGTGATGAACTCATGTTAGAACCTGGGAAGTGGATGATGGCACAAGAAAAAATAGAACAGCCATCTCTCTAAAGTTCAGTAAAGGAATTGCTCAATCGATTTGCTATTGATTTAAGGGTCTCCAGCATTCACGTATGAGAAAAATTCCACTTCAGAAGATTTGCATCTCAGTCTGACCTTATAATAATTTTTTGATTTGTTCATCTTGAAACTTGATTGAAAATGAAGCAAAAAAACATGTCCATGAGACTCAAAATATAAAAACTTGAATGCACTTCGTACACCTGTTGTATAACTTAGTTGCAGATATGACTCCGTGATATAAAAAATTTAATTTATATTTTTCGAATGAAAATTTAATTCACTATATACTACTCCGATATCTTTTCATTTAAAAATTTAACGGAAAATGTCGTAGCTTATATTTAAGAACATAGATCAATATTTATCTGACACGTGTGTTTTTGCCGCATCCACGATCACGTAAAAAAGGTCACATCGCACCATTCGTTTCCAGTAAGCCAGCCACAGTACAAAACCACCTGAAGGGCCATTTCTTTTTCTTTCTTCACTTAGCAATAAAAAATGACAAACTCCTAACTTCCTTCTCCAATTTTTCCTTCCCTTTACACACGTGGGCAGAAAATAAATCATTACACAGTGCAGCGCACAATCGGACATGTTCATTGTTGAAAGTCATTCAAATATACATGGTCAATGAAGAATGCATGATAAGTAAATCCATGAAAGCTTCTGGAAGTTCTGTAAATTCGAAAGCACAGCTCTTCAACCAATTAAGCATGATCCCCTTCGACAGGTAAGGAGATTGGGGGAGAAGGGTTCTTCGTTTATGGGGTTTTTTTTTTTTTGTTAAAGCTGACATGGCAATTTGGCTTTTAATGAGGTGTGACGTGATATTTTTACATGGCGGACGTGGCAAAAAGATGCGTGTCAGACAAATATTGGTCTAAATTCTTAAATATTCGTTAATTTTTTTAAAAAATAAATATAAGAATATACACTGGATTAAATTTTCATCACAGGATATAAATAATCAAACTTTTTGTACAGCAGGTACTATAACTAAATCATACCACATAGTTATAACTTGCATTTAAGCCAAATATAAAATTAGACATGTGGTAGCTACTTTATCTGTTGCTCTAACAGCATCGATTACTGTGAAATTGTTGCAAAAGAAGTCCGACCGCTTCTAACTCGACAGCAGTACTACCCGCAGGAAACAAAGGTTGATAGTTTTGGGCAAACTAATAATTAATGCATAATTCAACTGCAACTATGTTGGATATCAAAAGGGTTACATTAATATTTAAGTAAAGAGAAAATGAAATACTTCAAGAAAAACTTTATTCCATTAGCATTGTGACAGATAACCCATGGAAGTAACAGCACCATTACCATTGTGACAAACAGTACTTCTCAAAGTCAACAGCTTTATGTTATCTTGTGTAGCTTTTGTGGTGGGGGGGGGGGGGGGGGGAGGAAGCGCACACTGTACGGACAACGCAGTGGTTGTACAGACTGAAGACAGTCTAATTAAGGTCCGTAGTAAATGTATGGGCTTGGTTTTGATGCATCAGTGCTTGGTTTCGTTGCAGATTGAGTCGTCCTGAGCTCCTGGGAACATAAGGCGTGGGAGGTTCAAGCCGGTTGTGTTGCCATTTCTGACACAGCCTTGCACTTTGACAAGGCCTAGCTGTCGATGGACAGGGCCCAGGAAACTCTGTTCAAAAGGGCCCATATAGTGCATTGTACTTTTGACGGATAAGCTTCTCTTTAAATTATGCATCATTATTCCTAACCCTCTTTCTCGCGGCCATGAAATATCCTGAAACGGACCTCTTCAAACACCAGGCCCTGGCACTCGATGGGTGGACAAACTATAGTATATGGGTATTAATGGGAAATATATATTTTAAAAAATGGGTATTAATTGATGATATGGTAGATTATATTATATGCAGGGAAATGTTTTTTTTGTCAAATATAGCAGAACAAAGATTATCTCTATCTGGATAATCTTTCTGTTTCAACCCATAATTTTCTATTAGCATTTCAAAGGCAACATTCATATGTAAAGCTGCCCATTTTACTATGTCTTTGTATGTCTCTGCATTTTTTTTTGCCTGATGGTTTATTCTATTATATTTTCCATGCAACTTTTGATGTCACTCTCTAGTACCTTAACCGAAATACTTAAATAAACTATATTATTTCTGGATAGCACGTAATTACCCCCTCAAAACGAAGATTATCTCTTTACACACTCTATTTGTATTATCTTTCTAATTCAACCCGTAATTTTTTTATTAGCTTTTCAAATGGAAACCTTCATATATATGCACACGCTACCCATATATAATGTCTTCTCATATTTTATAAATTGGCACTTTTATTCTATATTTTACATGCCCCTTTTGATGTAACTCTAACTTAACCAATATACTTAAATAAACTCCTTTTTTTTTTGTAAAACTTATTCGTACGTTCAAATAATTAAATATGATTTTTCCGATATAAAAAAATCCAGAAATTCAACTAAATTAACTACGTGATAACTTTTGCCATCTCTCATAGCAAAGAGACATGGTTTTAACTTATATATTACTTTTCCAAAAGTTGCATTTCTTAAGCAACTTTTTTCATGATACAATAATATAGTTTAATTTCGCCGCGTTTTTTGCGATCTAAGTACTCTTGTTGCATATGGGTGGGTGCATCAATAATCCAAAAATAATGGCTAATGGCGGTATACCTAATTCGTTAAAAGGTCCACTCAAAAGTAATTACATATGGCATGATAGTTGGTATACTGAATTCGTTAAAGACAATATGGTTTTCATCACCAGGAGTCGATCGCTTTGCCAAAAGTTGCAATATTTCTTAAACGACCCTTCATTTGAATAATAAATAATTGTGTAATTTCATTCGAGAATCAATTGATCTCAAGTTAAAGGCATCCACCTTTTGAATACACTCCAAAAGTAATGCGCGAAATGGATTTGGACGCTATAAAAATTGTGGGTTTTCCCTGGATGCGTCTAAATAACGAAAAACATAGGAATTGGAGAGAAATGGGTGCAAATGAGGCTTCTGGTGGTGATGGTGGTGTTGAATGTCATGCCTAAACTCGTTGTAGGAAAACCTATGAAGCCTTGGCTCCCTCTCCTATTGCCGGCCTCTCACCCTCTTTCTCCCAGCACTCCACCCTCTGATTTCCCGGATCACAGAGGCATTCGGTCACCTCCGCCACTTGATAATTTCAAAAGGTTTAAGCTTCCAAAATGCATGGCTGATTGTGCTTATGATTGCTATAGTCTTCATAGAAAAAAGATTCCAGCTGGTACGTTTACATATTGTTTTGGAAATTGTTTGAAAGACAAATGTGGTACCCCTCCACCACTCAATGACTTCGATTGTACTCGTCGCTGTTCAGACTCTATAAGCACCAATTATGATCAGCTGGGTAAGAAGCACAGAACGTACACTATTCTTTACTTTTAATAGACATGCACAAATCAATCTTCTTCCTTACATGTATGGCTGAGTTTTGACTAAATTTTATTAATTTCTTGAGAATGTTTTTTCCCATTTCTAATCCCTTCTTCCAATACTTAGGGCTGATAGTACAACTTCATAGGCTATCTCGTTGAGGCCTCCATTAGAACATTACAAATGAATCCACACAGGTTTGGTCGTAGCTCGTAGATGCTGCATGGAAACAAAATTTCAGTGGACAACAATGACAAGAAAAAATTCCACTTAATTGTTTGTCCCCTGTGATATATGAAACTGTTATGGTCCTTGCATATTATTCCACTTAATTGCTTATGATAATGCCAAGAAGTCACCGCGGTGCTCGGAAGCCGGATGATGTCGAAAATCATCAATATGCTCGGAAGCCAAGTGAACCTGCAAGAATTACCGAGGGGAGTGGCCTCGGGTCTGGAGACTCCGACGACCAAGTTAGTGTTTGAGAGAATAAGTATCAGAGAAGTAAGACTTGAGAAATAGAATTAAGCTTGAGAGCATTCGAGATGAGAGGATTGAACCTGCGAGATCTCATGGAATATGAAGGAGAATACATGGCTATTTATATAGGGAAGTGATAGAGTAACAAAGGGAGTCTTAAAGGTATGGGCTTCAGGACTCCTCATCTTACTTGAAGTCCTGAAGTCTCTAAGATCCTCCTCATCTTACCTGGAGTTCTGAAGTCTCTAAGATCCTCACCTGACAAGGAGTCTTGTTGTAGAGTTGTATTAGGAGAGCGCTACCGGCAATTCAAATATGCATGAGGAGTCCTCGAATGGTCAGGTCTCTAAGTGAGAGCGGATAACAGACTTTGACGCGCGGTCGGCTACTCGGGGTTACTAACCGGCTAATGAGTCCGAGCACGAATATTCTGGTCGGGCCGAGTATTTCACGGCCCATCAGTTTATATATTATACAGGGCCATCCCAATGGCTCTGGTTTAACCATTAATATAATTCGTTTGTTAACTGTTTTTGCATTGGATTCTATATTACCCACAGCCTTTGAAGGCCTACGCTGCTTTGCCAAAAGTCGCCTTTCTTAAACGACCCTTCATTTCAATAGTAAATAATTTGTGTAATTTCTTTCAAGAATCAATTGATCTCAAGTTTAACCTAATCCACCTTTTGAATACACTCCAAAAGTCGTGAACGAAATGGATTTGTGTGCAACAGAGAATAAGTTTGAAAAAACTCCCCGAACCCCTCATTGGGCTTGTTCTTGGACCCCTTGTCGATCGTTCGGCTCCCAAATCGTTGGCGACCCCAGCGTCAGAATACTCTTGCGAGGTTGTTGCTCTGCTTCTTACCTACTTTACGTTTCAGCCATCCATTCAGCCTTCGGAGGGAATTGCCTTCGGAGGCAATCCGTCCCCGACCGAAACATGCGCCAGCGTTTCTTCTTGCACAGAGAACGGCCAGCAACAAGATTCTGTTTAGGAGAGAGAGATCAGGGGCGAGTATATGAGAAAGAATCCAAATCAAAATTCGATCTTAGATAGCCCGCCAACAGTATCCCTATACGCTATGTGTACGTGGATGTGTACAAATACTACGTCTTCTTCTTCTTGAACTCAAAACCTCTCCCTCACTAACGCAGACGCAGCGCACAGAGAAACACTCCGCGTCACGCTCTCGCCTGACACTCGACCTGCAATTTCTTGCCTCTCAAGCGGCCCGCATCGTTACCTTCTTTCTCCATTTCTTGAACGTCTGTAGCAGCGGAGAACTCTCAACCCTAAATTTATTTTCTTGTAAAATACGGAGACCAAGGGAACGCTGTTTCGGTCGTCGAGCCAGGGCAAGATCGGGCTGTTAGGCCAGGTCCGGCCACTCGACCCCCCAGGTCATGTGTGGGAGAGGAGGCGCCCCGACGCGGGTCGGAAACCGGTTCGAAATCCTCTTGCCACCAACTCGAGCTCGCCGAGCCCGCATCGTTACCTTCATTTTTCATTGCGAAACAGGAGCAACAACCTCGCAAGAGTATTCTGACGCTGGGGTCGCCAACGATTTGGGAGCCGAACGACGAGGGCTCCAAGAACAAGCCCAATGAGGGGTTCGGGGACTTTTTTCAAACTTGTTCTCTGTGCAAGCAGAAGCTCCAGGACGGCGGTGATCTATACATGTACGGGTAGGTAATTACTTTCGATAGATTTGAAAGGTTTATTGTTGCAAAATGCATTGTTGGCTGCGCCATAGATTGTTATAGACTGCATAGGAGAAGGGTTCCCGGAGCGTTCACATATTGTTTTGGTGATTGTGCCAAAGATATATGCGGTACCCCTCCCCCATCTTTTGCCTTTGATTGTACTAGGCACTAGCAGTTGTTCAGACTCGATAAATACCAATTATGAGTTGGGTAAGAAGCACAGAACAATCTTTGTTTATTTTTAATAGACAATCTTCTCCCTTACATATGACTGAGGTGTGGCTAAGTTAGTTTATTTATTTAGGAGGTTATTTCCAATGTCTTTTTTTTTGGCGTAATGTGATTCTCTGTGACATTATTGTCTGGACAGATATGGATGAAGTGGAAGGCTATATGGCAAAGTGCTGCAATGGTTGCGGCGGGAATCACTAGCTGCTGCCTCCTCCTCAAAGCATATGGTATATGCAACAAGAATATAAGGATTATAAAAATATGGCATGTAATACTTCGCAATAGTGAAGCTTTTCTTTTGAATAATGTGGGCCACGGGTATGGCTTGTTTTTGGCCACAATTTCCATTTCGTGATTTTAGTTATATAAACTTTGGCTTGTAATGTCTGTCCGAATTCGGTGCACGTATGATTTAAATGAAGAGTAAAATAACCTCCTGCTACACTGGCCTAAAGCAGTTGGCGAGGCAACCAACAGAGTTGTCCTGTTTCTAAAAAAATCCTGCAAATAGGTTAACTATGAAGCAAACTAATTTTGCCATTTGAAATCATTGGTGTATCATACATACTAATTTAAGATTTCAGTGCTCAAATGCAAGAATGAATAAATAAACAGAGAAAGGACAATCCAATTATTCACAAATAAATTGAGTTTCCATGTTCTTCAAAATGCTAGCCATCACGAACAAGACAGCCATGACGCAGGAAGAGGTTCCTTTGGCTTTCAGTAGAAACAAAACCACAAGGAGGGATTACTTTTCTCAGAGATGGCCTCGAAAACACCATCCACGCAACAATGTCAACATTGACATTATCACACCGCTGCAAATTAATCTCCCTTAACCCTCTGCATTTCTCTACCACTTCCTTCACCCCTTTCGCCGTCACATTCAAGCAGCCTGCCAAGTCCAGATGTAGCAGCCTGCAACTTCTCTTTCCGACCACAGCCAAAGCATCATCGTTGATCCCTGATCCTTCTGCATTCAGCTCCTCCAGCTTCCAGAGTTCGGAGTCAATCACGAACTCTTTGATCCCACTACATTGGTTTATCTCCAAATGCTTGATCTCGTCGCATCTCTTAAAAATTTCCGATATGCTTTCTCCGGTAATTTTCAAACATGAACTTAAATTGAGCAGTTGCAAATTGGGGCAAACAGCAACCAACTTTTTGATACTTTCATCGTCTAATTTACCATTCTGAGCCAAGTTCAGAGACTTTACTCGAGGGTTCACCACATATTCCGTAGTGATATGCTCCTCCCCTAGATTTGTTCTCTCCATGTTGACCTCCTTCAGGAGATGACACTTTTTAATGATGGTAAAGAGGGTGGAATTCGTGAGCTTAGAACATAGACTGAAGTTAATTGAGGTTATCTTCGAAAAAAAACTGGATAACTCGAGTATGTTCTGGTCGGTGAGGAAACTTGCTCCTTCAAGGTTCAACAAACTAAGACACTGATACTTGTTCATCAGTACTGAGATGCCAGAAAATGTGAAGCCTTGGCAACGGGCAAGAGTGAGCTTATTTAGTGAGAGAGAAGCTTCTGCAATTGAACGAAGCAGTCCATCCGGGACAAACGAATTTGACAAATCAATCTCGCGCAAGGCATAAGCGTACAGAAACGATTCCATGAAAGCAACTTCTATAGAAGGCAACCCGATTTCGTCAATTGATATGGATCTCAATTCAGGACTATGCCGAATGGCAAATCCAATAGCATTTTGGGTAATGCACGCGCAGTCTCGGACAGTGATTTCTCTAAGTAAACCACAATTAGAAGACAAGGAGATTAGTGATTGATCGGTGATGAACTGGTTACCTGAAAGGTTGATCTTGATCAGATTCTTAAGCTTCAACGACATTGCATAAACCCCCAAATCAGTCACCGCCCCCTTAAAGCTTTCCACTTCCGCTAAAGCACCTGAGGGGCAGCTAAAGTTATCCTCGGGATAGCTAATATCAAGCTCTTCGAGATTTGGAAACGACGTTGCCATAACAACCAGATGTAAGTCCTGCAAGAACCCGATCTTGGAGCAGTTCAAGGTTCTCAAGTTCTTCAAATTTAAACCCAATTCTCTCAGCCCACCAAGAGGAAGATTCTTCTGGTTGGAAAGATTGAGAGCTTCGATGTCCAACCCCGATTTTGCAATCCGATAAAGAAGGCCTTCGAGGTCTCCTCGGAATTCACCGAGTTCTATCTTTTTGAGATGTTGGAATCTTCGGAGGAGTCGCGGGAGGAAAGGAATTATTCGGTCGGACACAGTGAGGCTAACTCGAAGTCGATCTGAGATCGCAAGGAACTGCCTGCATACCGAAGACAGCAATTCGAAGTGACGGTGGTGGTCGATGAGACCGAATATCAGTTCCCAACACTCCTCCGGCAGATGTAGGAGGGTTATCTCTGACATTGATCTACGGGTAATTTGCTTCTGGTGGGATAGGGTCCAGGGATCAGAGGAGAGATCGGTGGATTAGAATTTAGATTGAGTTTTGTGTGGGCACGGGAGCTCTATAGAAGAATTTCAAATTTCATACGCTCTATGCTCCAATTTTTTCAATCACTACCCTAGAAGTTTCACCTGCTACTGACTGTATATTTATTGGAGGCCTTTGGGCCGTTTGATTGAGCATGGGCTTTGGGCTCATGCTTATCAACACTGTATTTAAGCGTAATGCCAACTATTTTAATCTTAAACTGTGTCTATGTATCTCCTAATGGACTTGTCCTATCCTTTCTATGTGTAATGAATAGCATTTGTTTAGAAAATCAAAAATTGGGTTAAAATTATTATAGAGATTAATTACCTTTTTAATTGTTGGAGATAATTACTGATACGAGTAATGTTATACAAGTATTACAAGAAGATAAATAGCACCTTTATAGAAAATATTTCTAGTTATAAGGCTCCGTTTGTTTTAAAGCAATGTATTTTTTTTGGTAAAGTAGTTTCAAATGCATTGTTTTATAAAGTATTCTATTTTTTAGTGTTTGGATAGATGTTACATCAAATATATTTCTGTGGAAGTATTTTTCAATGTTTTGAAGCATAATATATTTTTTGTAATTATATATGATTAGTAAACTTAGTTCTTAACATCAATTTCAAATAAAAAAAATCGAGAGAATAAAAAAGGGGACTGGCCATAATAGAGATGCGACATCAATCAAGGCCAGAAGTTCGCAACTCGGCTCTAAAAAAAGCTAAACAGTTGGGGTCAGGTTCATTTAAATGCTTTGATTTCGGATTGGAGGCGAACCTGATTTTTCTTTTATTCATGTTTCAAAACTCAGACCCCAAACTTGAAAAAATCTAAAACCATCGAAGTCCGGTTCCTTCAACTTTGTTTCGGGTCAGAGACCCGAACAGTAAAACACGAACCATATTTTTCAAAACTAGACCACAATCTTGAAAAAAGCTAAAAGGATCAAATTCCTTTGAATGTTTCGAATTCATATTTCAAAACATTATCGGGATCGGGTTACTTTTAACGCTTTGATTTCAGGTCAGAGATAATTACTTGGTTACAATTTTATGATGCCCTTTTTGTTATGCATGTCGCAGGAGAGCACTGATTTTCTTTACGATGTCGTCTTCGCGAAGCAAAACAGAGAACGTAACAATACTTCACTGAACCAACACATTCGCAAACCATATATTGCTTTCAGTAATTGTTTCCTACTTGATTATTTCAAGTGGATTTAAGCTCAAGGACAAGCAGGAATCTACTTCTTAGATGAAGGCGAATCAGATGGCGGTGGAAGCTAAAAACTAAGGAGGCAACAAAGGAAGTGGTGGTGGCAGGGGCTGCAGTGGTTCATCAAAACCCGTATCTGGTGCTGGTGGTGCGGACGAAAAAGGAAGTGGTTCTTGCGTGACATCGGGAGCATCCGGAACTGCCAATGGAGGAGGCAGAAAGGTATCCGGTAACTCTGGAATGGGAACAGCCGGCGGCTGAATCACATCCATGTCTGGTGGAGCAGGGGTTGAGATGAAAGGTGGTGAGAATGAAATTGGCTCTTGTGGTGGAGGAAATAGCGAGACAACTGGTGGAGCTGGCGTAAATTCATCTGGTGGCAAATCCGGAAAGGGAGGCGGAAGAAGTAAGTCTGGTGCTTGTGGAACTAGGGGTGGATTGTCTGTTCCTATAACTGGAGGTGATAGCCATGGAAATATTGGTGGTTGTATATCTACGGGAGGTGGAGGGGAAGGTACGAGTGGCGGTGGTTGGAGAGATATGATAGGAATGGGTGGCGGCAGGAGTAGCGGTGGTGGTGGAGAAGGAACCAAGGGTGATGGAGGGGATGGTGGCGGGACTGATGGAGCTAAAGGTGGAGAGGGCGATGGATAGGTCGGTGGTGGAGCTGGGGTTGGTGAAGGAATTATTGGTGGTTCTGGTGGTGGGGAAGGTAGTGAAGGAGGCGGACTATATTGCACTATTGGGGGCGGAGATGGTACTAGCGGTGGGAAGGGGATTGGAGGAGGATAAGGCACAAGTGGTGGCAATGGTGGTGGATTCCGCCTAGGAGAGGGTCTCGGCGTTGGCTGGAATGGGTTGTCTGGTGAAGGAGAGGTTGGAAAAGGCCATTGGCCACAGGTTCCAAAGAGGTATTGATATAATGGGTCACAGTTTCCTCTTGCTCTAGTACCGCTGCTGCTTCTTCTTCTACTTCCGCTTCCGCTTCCGCTTCTGCTTCTATTACTTCTTCTCTTTTCTACTACTTCTTTGCTTTGGTGGTTGTGTTTGGAATGTGATCTGGCTTCTGCCAGGATGTGGGTTAGCAAAAGAAGAGCTACGAGAATTACTATCACTGTGTTTGCTTTCATTTCTAGTGCATGCTTCTTTTCTCTTCTTCAATGCATCTTTCCTCTCGCGCGCAGACGCCAAATTATATAAAGCATGAAGGAGTTGAGAACTAAATTAAGGAGGCCGGTGACAGTTGCGCAGAGGAACAAGAAAAAATAATAACTTTGTTGTATATTTCCGTCTTTTCACAGTATAAACACAACAATAGATTAATTCGTTCATATTTTCTGCACCGTCCTCAAATCGCCATTAGCAATAATCTTCCGAACGTTCATGTAATACCGCCTCTCTTGCGGGAAAAGTTTTCCATGTCGACCCAAAGAAAGACCCTGGTAGATCTAATGAGTAAATATATATCCAGAGCGTGATCAGATCAAGTGTATAATTCTATCGGTTGCAACGTGTAGACTAGATGAGGCACTGTATTATAAGTTAAAAGTTTCTACTACACTAGATGAGGCACTATATTATAAACTAAAAGTTTCTAAAATCTATAAAGTCATTGAACACCATAAACAGTAAGATTGCCAATTTTCGTTTCTGTCCTCGTTCTTGATGATCCCCAAAGTCGAGTAAAAGAATTTTTGCTGGTGATCTCCGTCAATAAAAGTTTTGTTCTTTTTTCTAAGTAATAAAAGTTTTGTTCAGAAAAACATGCAAGGGATATCTGTACAGGACTACCCACCGGTGTATATGTTTAAATGCACAGTTGACATTTATATCTGTAGTAAATCCTCAAACGATAAGACTTTAACTACGGCCTGCTAATGTTACGACTTTCAATGTATATGTCTGGCCCTCTCTCTGTCTCTTCTTTCTTCTGTCTAGGCCTCGGACTGTCCAGTGAATGGTGGCGGAAGTGGGTGACTATTTGGTGGAAGGGCAGCCTAGTTCTACGTGCCAGACTTGGCAAAGAGAGGAGAGAGCCTTGAATGAGATCAACTATAAACATCGAGTGCATGGTTTATTTTAGAAAAAAATAGATACGTACATCCTCCTGCAGATTTAATACCTTTTCTATTTCTTTGTTTTGTTTTTCAAATTTTCTGATACACACCAAAGCATGTCAATGAAATCCCTAATTCGTGCCTAGACAAAAAAAAAACTTGGGACCCACCCCACCCTCACAAACCTCAGCGGGCTGCAGCAGACCCCGTCCCAAAAACAAACACTCTTAAGAAGACTATGGATTTCGATCACCGTTCTATTCTTTTTTAAAGAAATAAAACGTTAATGATTATTTCCGTCTTTTGCCTGTAGCATCCAACTTTTACAAAATAATCTCTGTGGTATGACTTTCAACAAAATGATTCATGTGTTATAGTTTTGAGACAAATTAGTCATTTTGGTATGACTTTCAACAAAACGGTTTATGTGGTATAGTTTTGAGATAAATTAATCACTCCGTCCAACTACCGTTACCCACTTAACGGAAGTGTTGTATATGTCACTTGTCATTCACACGTTGACACGTCAGCACCCGTCATGGAAGATGAATCTCGCGCGTTTATTCCACCGGATTGAACCAATTGAGTCTAAGACTCAGACAGGGACTAATTCTACGAGCTAAAAGAAGTATATCACTCGTGATTTGGATACTAATGCTAAAAAAATACGTGTCAACGCGTGATTTGGACAGATGAACTCATTTGTCTCAAAACTATACCACAAACCGTTTTGTTGAAAGTCATACCATAGAGATTAATTTGTCTCAAAACTATACCACATGACCATTTTGTTAAAAGTCATACCACAGAGACTATTTTGTAAAAGTTGGATACCACAGGGATCTGTAAGGTAATTAAGCCTAAATTTTATCACTTTGAAAAATTCTTCTTTGAAATAAATAAATGTTTACCACACATGCATAGTCCCCTAAATTTTATGATATTGTCAATTTGATCTTTTTGTCCACTTCCATTAGCGAATTGCTCAGTCAACTAACGGTCCTACACGTCATAACCAACTATAAAAATGACATATGCAAAAAAATTATCTAAAAATACCGCGTCAATTCTATTGCGTCACATAAGTAAATAAAAATAATAAAATAATTTTTTTGTTAATTTTTTTTAACGAACATACTACGGAGTCGTGCGGCCACCCCTTCTTTTGGAGAAAGGGGTGGCTCCCGGTCACCCTTTCTTCAGGGAAGACCAGGGGTCTCCGAAGCCATCCTTTTCGGAGAAAATGGTGGCTTGACCTCCCTGATTTTGGGGTAGCCCATATCTAGGCTTTGTGGCAGCGAGCCACCCATCATCCTCCTTAGTTTTGGGGTGGCAACGAGCCACCCCTGGGCTTCCCTGGAGAAGGGGTGGCCAGGAGCCACCCCTGGTTCGTATGTGTTTTTTTTCCTAATTTTGTTTTTAAAAAATAATTGATTTTTTTTTATAATTTTGTTTTTATTTTAATGATGTAGGGCAATAAAAATGACATTGCATTTTGAAAAAATCATGATGTGTAGGGTCGTTAGTTGACTAGTCAATTTGCTGACAGAAGTGAACAAAATGACCATTTTGACAAAATCCTAACAACTATGTGTGATAAATGTAAAAACCCAGGGACAAAATGTTAAAAGTGATTAAAGCCCAAAGATGAAAATGATCATTAACCCAAAAATAAACGAAGGAATGTGAAATAAAGAATATGTTGTAAAAGTGAGATCGCTCTTTTCTCCCCCTTTATCATTGGAGAAAAAATCTGTGTGTTTTAGAGAGAGAGAAACTCTACCTTCTCTCTAGAACTTTTCTCTCCCCTAACCCTAGTCCCCTTCTTCACCATTTTTTCCGGCGGTGGGTGGAGCTTCGGCTCTCCTACTGCCCTCCTCTTTCTCTCTATTATCCATCTCCGGTCTTCTCATCTCCCTCCTTTTTCTTGGTGTCCTTTTTGTTCGGAATCTAGGTTGTTAGATCCCAGTGATTGAGTCATCAGTGGACACAGTCATGCTAGACGTCGTCTGCTTCTCCAGGCAAGCCCAACCGTACCAGTCCGACCTCATTTGGTCGGTGTATGGTGTCTCACAAGCCTGGCCCTAGGCTTCTTTTCCGGCGTTTTTCCCGGCGGTCTTGGTGGCCACGCGCCTCTTGAGTGGCTTCTGCGTCGGCATTTGCGGTGTGATAACCCAGTTTAAAAAAATAGAAAAGGAACCAAAAAGAAGCGCAAGAGAGATTCGAACTGGGGCGCTTGGGAAAGGAGAGAGGCGCTCAAGACCACTGAGGCGCTTGACTCTTTTATTCAGTTTAATGAAGTTTTAATATACTTAAAATTCTTTTCGCCAGAATTTATTTTAATGAAACATTGCGTTTTGAATCTTCTTCTTCCTCGGCCCTAACCTTTCAAATTCCTGCGTTTTTCATGACTGGTCGCCGACCAGCCGTTTCTCTCTCATCAACCACTCTCTCTCTCTCTTCAATTTCTCTCCCGTTACCTCTTTTTACCTAGATTTCGAAGCCTATTCAACTTCTTTGCAAATATCTCGAAGATTGTTCATAAATAATATGATTTATCATGTTTTATGGGGGATTTCGAAAAGACATGAGTTTCAAGATTGTGTGCAATGAATTTTTAAGCCAAATCTTGGGCTCTCCTCACCTATAAAAAAGGGAGGAGCTCGTTCAAAGGTAAAACACATCTCTCAAACGTGAATTCTCTATCATTTTTTAGAGCTATCTCTCTCTATATATATCTCTCTCTAGGTCAATTTCGGTCATTGTTGAGTTTCTCGATTTTCTTTGGTTCTTTTGGGTCACTGCAATCCGTGGATTTTAGGGCAGTTCGATTATCGAAGCAAGTTGGGTAAGCGGAGCTACAATATTGTTTTCTTCAAAAATTATGAACACGTTTTCATAAACGATTTTGTGGAAAATATTTTATTGCAAGTTTATGTTATTCTAAAAATAAATATGGAATTTTAAAAGACATATTGAAATTATTTATATGACTGTTCTGAATTATTTATTAAAGATTCTGTATTCTGCTGAACATCATTTCAGATTTCGAAATCGATGGTGTTCAGGCATTTTAACGCTAGTCACGGTCGCGAACCCAACTTCTAGAGGCCGCTTCTAACCTATTTTTGTCTTCTAATAAGTTATGAGATCAGGCTTCTTGTAAATCGAATTTTATATTAAGATTGTATATTATATATATAATATATATGTTAGTATATATTCCTAACATGTTTTGACTATCTTTTGGATGACATGACTATGGATGATGTTCGATCCGTGTCCTATGTAATTTATTTTCAAGAGCTTAGACTTAATGCAATTGATGGGGTTTAATAGTTTACAATAGCAATAGTAATATCCCTCGTGATCATATCGAGAGCGCAATAGGAGAATAAGCTGACAATACATGTACGTAAGAGGGCCGGATATATGCAATCTAATTTCCAACATCCCGAAAAGACGTTGCTCAATAGCAATATTTAGTTTAAGAAAGTTAGCTAATATATGTCTTAACATATATAATATGTGCTTTGAGGATGGCGCTCGGTTGAAAGGTTGGTCGACATTGCTTAACCTCTAATGTAACTGATAAATCAGTTGGTTTATGGTTAACACATTGGAGTAAATGCATCTTGATCTTCATTTAACCCTTTCTGTAACAATAACAAAAATAACCCCAGACACTGGGGTAAGACACCTCCGATGTTTAAGTCAGTCTTTTGTCTTACACGAATTTCACTATTCAATTGCTCTAGAATCACACACTTTTTTCAATTTGTCATTTTTTATAGCATTTCTTCTTCGTCCTCATACTTCCCTTTTGGCGGGAATCTAACCCCTGTAGCGTTGTGTCCCACGATATGCTCATCACACGTCTCTTTAACGAGTACTTGCTTTGATTACGGGAACATCAAGATCGTGGAGTTTCCTCACATTATAAGTTGTTTTATAACAGCCCATGGCGCGTATCATGGTTCTTTCTTCTGGACTTAATATGATATGGACATAATCGTTGTTGTTGGGCTTTAACGCATGTATGATCATGTCTATCCAGCTGAATCTGATTTAGTATTGATATCATCAATAACATTCAATAACTATCGTATAGCATGCAACATCCCGTAATCTTGAATGGAAGTTCTTTATCATATTTGTCATACTAGCTAGTCCTATTTGTTTAGTTAGAAATTATAAGAAAATTAAGATCCATTGGATTTCCTATATGTGCTTGTTTGTTCGCTGTGCTCTTCGTGCTCACCTTCCTTGTAAACATGCCCTTACACAGAGCTGAGGCACCATCCCATTATCCAGTCACCCCAGATGATGATCATCAAGGAGGAAACCAGCAAACTGTGCATGAGGATGGCGCTCTGTTCGAAGGTAATTTATTGGATTATTTACAATATCACATATATCGCTTGTGATCATGATATGTCATAAAAAGTTGGATATATTGATATAATAAGCACTACGTCAATAAAAATATTGATATAATAGCAAATTTCAACTGCATATATATAATAATTAACTTGCAATTAATAATTAATTATTAAAATTTAAGAAATTATGTATGAAAGAACATCGATTAATATCCTAACTCTTTAATTCAATAGCTGATCAACTTTTGCTATCCCAATCCATAATTTAATTAGCTAGCTAGGTACAAAAATTTAAGAGAAAATCATGCTTTTTCTTCTTTTCTTTTTTTGTCAATGCTAATTAAGGCATGCAGATCGAAATAATTTGATTTCAAGTATGGATTAAAATTTTAAGAATTCTACCGAGTACCAACCACATGGTACTAAAATTTTAAAATTTCAAACTGAAACAATAAAAACACTTGTTTTGCCAATTTTCTAGGCTGAAGGCTCCTTGGCGTATGATGTCTCCAAACTATATATATAGTCACCGGCAGGTTTCAGGAAGTTACTAATAACTTTTCCATCTATAGATGTCCTGTTCATTTTAAATCAACTTACTAATTTCTGTTAAATTTGAACTTAGTGAGAAATAAACAATATATATATACATGTAAATATATTTGCATATTTAATTATTACAGACCCATCATCTTACCCCCCCAAACTCTCTCTCTGTTATCTCCTCACCGAACGTCTCCTTACGGAGGAGGGGGGAGCTCCGGCTCCCTCACCCCCCTCCTCCTTTTTCCTTTTTCCCCCTCCCTCCCTCTCCCCTCTCCTCCTAGCTGGTTGGTTTGGCCGGTGTTGGTGGCCGTTTGGTTTGGTTTTTGTTTTTTTTTGGCAGGTGGCTTCCAAGCGGTGGACGACGTTTTTCATCGGCTTTCGACTCACACGCGCCTGTTGGGTGCAATCAGCACGACGAGACCGATGCAGCGTCGCTCTTCCAGCTTCGATACGATGGAGCGTGTCCTCACACGCGCCCCACGCACGGCGCGTGGATCTGACGCGCCGGCACTTGGGGCCGCGCGTGAGGCACCCTCCGCTGCTCCACCTCCGTTTTTCTCCCCGGATCTGGCCTCTGTGGCTTGTTCCGTCTATCCTGGGTCGTGGATTTCGTTTTCCCGGCACCACGCGCCGCCTCCTCCGCCGCCGCCGCCGCCGGTCCAAACCACAATAATCCCATTTGGGCCTGCCCAATTGTTTAGGGCTTGTTGTGTTTTTATTATGTGTTTTATGTTTGCCGATGTGTTTACGGCCTGTGGTGCTTTTAGTGTTGTTTATTTCATGTTTTTAGGCATATTAGTTTGTATTTGCTGCCTTCTGAGGCCTTTCTGCCATTCGTGGCATATCCGTCCCTTCGGGGACTTTGTAGGACCTTTCGGTCCGTTTGCTCGTTGGCCCGCCGGCTCTTCGGAGTGTCTGGTTCGCCTTTTAGAGCCTCCTGAGGTGTTAAAACCTCCTTGATCCTATTCTCAATACATATGCTTCTTATGCCTAAATATATATATATATATATATTTGCATATTTTATATGTACTCCTCAAATAATCATTCCCATAGAATTAGAATAGAAAGACACCTGCATGCGAGTCAAAATTATAATTGACTGAAAAACATGAAAGCTTGGAAAGAATATTCATGCATACCCAACTTCATGCGGAGTCTCTACAATCACGTGAAGTCATCTATTAATGTTAGCTAGTCTCTAGGATACCATGCTCAATAGAAGCAGTACCTCGGCGCGCGGGAATTTTCTACTGTCGGCATTGTACAACGTCTCTCTCTCTCTCTCTGTTTTCCATCATGTCTTTCTTGGCTCCTTTATGTGTGATAGGTTTTATGAAGAAACTAATTCCCAAAATGCATCGTGTACTGGTTACGTCCTGCGACCCGAAGGGATGCCGGAGGATATGCCATCTCATACTTCCGCACATACGGCCAATACGCGGAAAATGTAGCATGAACATTTTCGGTCGTTCCCGCTGTATCTGTGATACTGTATAAGAATATATGATCTTAGATTTGCATATGGTCACTTACGTATATATGCAAGTGACCATATCTAAAATCTGACAGTATATAATGTCTGCTTCCTTCGTATTAGCGTTATTGTTGTAATAAGGAGCATTGTTCTCCAGACAATCATATAATGATCATGTCGGATCATAGACTGCCCCGTATATTGGGTTGTTTTTTTTTCTGGGCCAATTGGGGGGCGGGGGATTCGATCCCCGGATCAAGACCCTCCACAAAAGAAGAGATGTCAACCGAGCAAAAGTTCGCTGACATATATTGGGTTGCTTATTGGTAAGAGATGTACCTTAAAAGTATACAGCCAGCTAAAGGTGGCTCTATGTCAAATTTTGGTTTGAAACGGGCATGTTTGATTGTTCAAAAATTTGGGGTCTCAAAAATTCCAATCAAATAAACATATTTCAAAATTTTCAACTTTTACACATACATTTCAAACTTTTCATAAACACAATAAACTTCAACGTTCAAAAAATTTCCAAAATTGTTAGATAAATAAGCCACCCATTCTTGCTTTTTCAGAGTCAATACGAAATAAAAAAGTTTAGAGCACTAGCTAACTAGCACATGTCGGCTAGTTCTACGTGCATTTGACAAATAGAATATAATTGAATGCGAACTAAGAACAACACCGTGCGTAATTTATTTTAGATAATTAAAACAAAAACAAAAAATATAAAAACTTCCCTCTCGATCGGGTTTTGTTTTTGACACACCAGAGCTTGTCAATGAAATCCTGAATTCTATACACACGTACGATCGTAATTTTTGTGCTTCTCGGCAAGGTCTATTGAGGCCCAATGGAACTTGGACTTGATTAGGACGTGTCGAGTTCAAAGCTGTGTTGAACTACTGCTCTTCTTCTTCCTTTTTTTTTTTTTTTTTTTGCTTTTTAGTCATTCAATTTTGCACCCATTTCATTTTTAGTCATGCATTTTTTAGATTCAAAATTTCAGTCCCTCAATTTACCATCGTTTCAAATAATAGTCTTCTGTTACTCTTCCGTCTTCCTCACTAACGGACTGACGTGCCACGTCAGCAATTTCTTTAACCTCCAGGTTAGAAGCATTTTCCCACGTCAGTTCCTTTTCAAACTCGACATCAGCTTTTCTTTTCTTTTTTTCCTTCATCCTCTCAACTGCGCTCTCTCCCATCCTCCTCACTGCCAACGCCGTTCCATCCTCGAGCACCGCCTTGTAAACAATGCTTCCACCGCTGGCTCCCAGTATATAAGCTGAGGCCTTGAGCAGAGTCTCCAGCTCCAGCTCTGTCTCTCCGTCCACGGTCACAAGTTGACCTTTCTGATGGTCGTCCCAGAATGGCGCGTGGCGTTGCTCTTTCATCACTAAGCCCCTGCCCCGCCCACAATTTCCCGAGTCATACACACAAACACACACACTCTGTTTCTGCTAAGTGTTAAGTACGTCACTTTGGTTTTATAAAGAGCAGCAGAAGCAACAAATCCAAGAAAACCAAAACTGAACCAAGCCCATAACCGAAAGCATCTCTCTCTCTCTCTCTCTCTCTCTCTCGGACTCTGTGTGCGAGAGCCAGAAAGAGAAAGTAATGGGAGATATGTATGAGTATGACAAAAAATCTTGTTCATCTTCAACTTCAGTTCCTCAGCCTCAGCTGCTTCCTCCGTCTTCTTCTACTTCTCCCCATGTAGGCACCTCAGACGAAATCTCGCTTTTTCTTCATCAAATCATTCTCTTATAGACTTGGGATAAAGTGGGATCTTCGCAGTTCGCTTACGGATGCGTAATGCATCTGTCTGGGTTATTAGCATGTCTGAACTTTCTAGGGAATACATGTAGTCGCGGCTAAAGATTTTGCATGTCCCTACTGCTCCGTTGGTCTCTAACAAACTGGAAAAGCAGAGTTTGCATGTCCCTACTGCTCCGTTGGTCCAGTTAGGTTGTTGAATGAAAGATCTATCGTAGCATTTTCGGGTATTTGTTTTGCAAACTACGGGTATGGTTGTTTTGGTGACCAAATCTATACTAGATAACAGAGTTGGAACGGATTCCCTCCGAAGGGAATCCGTCCGGATGCCCGAATGGAGGCAATCCAGCCCTCCATTCGGGCATCCAAGGGCCACCAACCAGGGCAGCCCTGTTCGGGCAGGGTGTGGGTCCCGGGCGGGACCCACACTCCACCTGGTTGGTGGCCCTTGGATGCCCGAATGGAGGGCTGGATTGCCTGTAAAAATCTGTTTGCTATGAACAGAGAAAGAAGAACAGAGATGAATATGGACGAGAGAATTGGGAATGAATAATTTCAATCTATTCAAGTCAAAAACTACTTTATGTCTCGTACACCACTCAAATATATATACACATGGAAGCTGAGCTTATAACATAATTGTACAGTCAGCAAAAATATAATACAACAAAACAACTCTAAGCCTGAGCACTATCTAATACTCCCCCTCAAGATGAACTGTGGATGTCAATCACATTCATCTTGGATAAGAGATATTGAAATTGAGAAGCTCCAAGTGCCTTGGTAAACAAATCTGCAAGCTGATGTTGAGTCGTAACATGGAGAAGATGAAGTAAACCAGATTGCACTTTCTCTCTAATTAGATGACAGTCTAACTCAATATGCTTTGTCCGTTCGTGAAAAACAGGATTAGTAGCGATGTGAAGAGCTGCTTGACTATCACAAAACAACAAGGCAGATTGTGCATGAGGAACACCAAGATCAGCAAGCAAATAGGTAAGCCAAGTAATTTCACAGCTAGTAGTAGCCATGGCACGGTACTCAGCCTCAGCTGAGGACCTAGAAACCGTGGTCTGTTTCTTAGATTTCCAAGAGACTAAAGATTCACCAAGGAACACGGAATACCCAGTAATAGAACGTCTAGAATCAAGGCAGTCAGCCCAATCAGAATCTGTAAAAGCCTTGATATGGAGCGGAGATGAAGAAGAAAAGAATAAGCCTTGGCCAGGAGCACCCTTCAAGTATCGCAACACTCTATGAACAGAATCAAGATGAGACTGATGAGGACAAGCCATAAATTGGCTAAGGACTTGTAAAGAGTATGATAAATCTGGACGAGTGAGTGTAAGATATAACAAGCGGCCAACTAATCTTCGATATAGAGTAGAATCAACCAGTGGAGAGGAGTCTGCTGCACTTAGCTGAAGATTTTGTTCCATGGGTGTTTTAACAACCTTAGCTCCTAGAAAACCAGTATCAGCAAGAAGATCCAAAGCAAACTTGCGTTGAGAAAGGGTGATACCAGTAGCAGATCGAGCTACCTCCAGCCCCAAAAAATACTTAAGCTTTCCAAGATCCTTAATCTTGAATTGAGCATCAATAACAGTCTTAAAATCAACTAGCATAGCCAAATCATTCCCAGCAAGAATGATGTCATCGACATATACAAGCAATGCCAAAAAAGAAGATCCAAGTTGGCGAGTAAAGAGTGTATAATCAGCTTTAGATTGAACAAACTGATTGGCTAAGAGAAATTCAGAAAATTTGAAGAACCATTGACGAGACGCTTGCTTTAAACCATAAAGAGACTTGTTTAATCGACAAACAATGGACTCCCCCTTCTTGGAATAACCCGGAGGCAACTTCATGTAAATTTCTTCATGTAGGTCTCCATGAAGAAAGGCATTATTTACATCAAGTTGATGTAAATGCCAATTTTTGGAGGCAGCAACAGCAAGCAAAACTCGAACTGAGGTTAACTTAGCCACTGGAGAAAAAGTTTCAAAGAAATCAAACCCTTCTTTTTGAGTGAAACCTTTAGCAACTAATCTTGCTTTATGTCGTTCAATGGTACCATCTGCATTAAACTTGAGCTTGTAGACCCATTTGCAGTCAATGGGAATTTTTCCTGAAGGAAGAGGACAAATAGTCCAGGTGTGATTCAGCTCAAGAGCTTCTATCTCCTTAGACATGGCATCTCGCCAAGCTGGATGATTAACAGCTTCTTTGAAAGAAGAAGGTTCAGTAGCAGTGCTAACACTGAGCACAAATTTTCGATAAGCAGGAGATAGTTTGGTGTAGGCAATAGATGGAGAAATGTCACAAGATGTGCCAATAAGAGAAGAACTTGCAGAAGTGGATGCTGATATGGCATTAGAAGAAACGTGAGCTAGCTGACAATGATAGTCCAGAAGATAAGCTGGTGACCTGCGAATGCGAGTGGAATGTCTAACAGGAGGAGGAATGTTATGTGATGATGAAGAATGAAGAGGTGCAGATTCAAAATCAGATGGAACAAAAGTTACATCTGGAAATTCAGATGGAGAAAAATATCTGGCATAGACAATGGCAGACTATTGGTATTGGTAGATTTAGGTGGAAAGACTTTGAAGGGAAAAATAGACTCATGAAAGACAACATGTCGAGTGACAGAAGTTTGTTGAGATGTGAGATGATAAACCTTATAACCTTTCATGGCATAAGGATAGCCAATGAAAATACAAGGGTCAGCTCGAGCATCGAATTTGGTTCTATGCCTAGCTAATGTAGAAGCATAGCAAAGACATCCAAATGTTTTAAGATGAAGATAAGAAGGCTGTTTACCAAACAAAAGTTCATAAGGAGATTTATTTCCTAAAATGGAAGAAGGCAGTCTGTTTATGAGATGTGTAGCAGCAAGAATGCAGTCACTCCAGAATTGAAGTGGTAAACCAGCCTGAAACCTAAGTGCTCTTGCAACATTAAGCAAGTGCTGGTGTTTACGCTCAACTCGACCATTTTGTTGAGGGGTGGCTACACAAGAATGCTGATGAACAACACCCTTAGAAGCTAGAAATTGAGATACACTGAATTCAGAACCAAAATCTGTGCGTATAGCTTTAATTTTAGTCTGAAACTGAGTTTCAATTAAATTGAAGAAGTTCTGAATATATTCAGATGTCTGAGACTTTGAGTGAAGAAGATAGACCCAAGTACAACGACTAAAATCATCTACGATAGTGAGGAAAAAACGAGAACCTAGATTATCTCGAATGGCAAATGGCCCCCACAAATCAAAGTGAACAAGATCAAAACGAGCAGAAGCTTTATTGTGAGAAACAATAAAAGGAAGTCTACGTTGCTTTGCTAAAGGACAGATTGTACAATGAAAAGGTTTAGATGCATCAATATCAGATATACAATCTTTAAGAGAAAGCATACGAGAAAAGCAAGGATGGCCAAGCCTACAATGCCAAAGTTTGACATCAGAATTATTGGAGGAAACAGAAGCACAAGAAGAATACTGAATGACAGATGCAGGTTGGATCAAATGATAGAGGCCAGCACGTTCTTTAGCCATACCAATCACCATCCAGCTCTGCAGGTCCTGTATGAAAAGATAAGAATGAAGAAAAATCAAACAACAAGGTACTTGTTTGATAAGAGAGCTCACAGATACAAGGTTAAAAGAGAATGAGGGAACAACAAGCACATGTTGTAAGAGAATGTGAGAAGAAAGTTGAACTGAACCAATGTGTGAAACTCGAGCATAAGAACCATTTGGTAATTTGACAGAAGAGCAAACCGTAGAAGTAATAGTGGTAAGCATTGATGTAGATGATACCATATGATCCGTGGCACCAGTGTCCACAATCCAAGTGTAACCAGAAGAAGACAGAGTACCTGCCATATTCACCATGGCTGTGTCATGAGAGCTTAAATTCTCTTGAAAAACAGCAGATTGCTGTGAGGAATCCATCGAAGGAATGAGAGCTAATAACTTCTGACATTGTTCCTTTGTGAAAGGAGAATTCGGATGAAGTTCAGACTCCACTTGATTGACTGAACTTGAAGAACCATAGGTTTTGCTCCTGAGTTTATAACCAGGAGGATAACCGTGTAATTTGTAGCATTTGTTGACAGTGTGTCCAACAAATCCACAGTGACTACAAGTAGGTTTATCCTTCCTCTGGTTAAACCGATTGAAAGGCTGATTACGAGATAAGAAAGCACTGGTTTCCATAGGATGTGGATTAGATGAAGCTGAAATGTCACGCTGCCTTTCCTCTTGAACAATCAACGAAAATACCTTGTTAATTGTAGGCAAAGGATCAGCGAGTAAAATTTGACCACGGATGTGTGAATACGAGTCGTTCAATCCCATCAAAAACTGCATAATTCGTTCTTGATTATAGGATTCACTTAACTCTTTGACAGCACCACAAGAACACACTGGATTGTGTTTATAATTGGACAATTCCTCCCAAAGTGTCTTCAGCTTAGTAAAATAGGAGCTCACAGTAGATTGACCTTGAGTCAAAGATGAAATAGATTTTTGAATCTGAAAAATTCTCGGTCCATTACCTTGAGAATATCGGTCACGCAGATCCTTCCAAATTCCAGCTGCGGTGTCAATATAAAGAACACTGTCAGCGAGATCTTTGGAGATCGAATTGAGAAGCCAAGACGATACCATATCGTTACATCGAGTCCAGATTGAAAAATCATCAACAGAGGAGCTCGGTTTGGGAAGAGATCCATCAACAAATTTCAGTTTATTCTTCGCGCTAAGTGCCATCGCCATAGATCTGCTCCAGCTAGGGTAATTGTCTTCACGAAGAACTTGTGAAACGAGGAGAGTACCAGGATTATCTCCGCTGTGCAAGAAATAGGGACTGGCATTATCAGTAACAGTTGAAGAAGTAACAGAAGTAATAGGAGGTGTTTCGGAAGCCATCGAAACCTCTGATACCATGTAAAAATCTGTTTGCTATGAACAGAGAAAGAAGAACAGAGATGAATATGGACGAGAGAATTGGGAATGAATAATTTCAATCTATTCAAGTCAAAAACTACTTTATGTCTCGTACACCACTCAAATATATATACACATGGAGCCTGAGCTTATAACATAATTGTACAGTCAGCAAAAATATAATACAACAAAACAACTCTAAGCCTGAGCACTATCTAATATTGCCTCCATTCGGGCATCCGGACGGATTCCCTTCGGAGGGAATCCGTCCTCAGTTGCAGAGAGATGCAGTGAGTAGTAGAGAGGAAAAAGATGGTTTAACGCTGAGCATAGTGATGAACGGGCAACGTTTAACTGAACATGGGAAATATATATATATATATATAATATGTTTAAAGGGTTACCTGCCGTGGCTGCTAACGGCGTGGGTTATAGTGTGAGTTTAGTGTCGTGTGAGTCGAGTGAGTACACGGTGTGGATTGCATGAGTCGAGTTGGACGGACGGATTTTCGCCAGCACATTAATGAGCTGACCCGTCGTTCATGCCCGACCCGCACACCCTTCAACCCGGCTCCATCTCCCACAACTCTACTCCTCCCCGAATCCTTTCCCCCTCAAATTTCGACGACTGACGAAGAAAGCTCCTGCGAGCCCTAGCCTTCGCCTGTGTTCTCAGATCTGGGGAAGAAAGCGAGCCCTCAGGTTTTTCTTCTCCTTCAATTCTTTTGGTTCTACCTAAAGTGTCGTATTGTCCATGTCGTAATATTTATCTGCTATTGAGATTTGAATTTCATTTTTCGTCGTTGGGTCATTCCCGGTTATGGCCTTCGGCTAGATCCCAGTTGAAGAACTCGTGGTTGAAACATGCTAATTCCAAGACGACAGAATTTTCTGATTCCAAGTGTTTTCTTAATCTTTATGCTCTTAAATGATTGCATATCATCTTAATAATCTTCATCCTGTTAATTAGTAGATTATCTCAGTTTACCCAGTAAATGAAAACTGTCTGATTTACGTTTTTTTTTGAAATTCCAACTGTAATAATTTTCTGGTTCTTTGATCTGTCATTACTAATGAAAAGCACACAAGTCTTTGCTCGTATCTATGTCATTCAATGAAATATTTGTTAATTTCAGCTAAGGAGTAGTGTAAGCTAGGCTTCGTGCTTGATCTGTAGAATGTATTATGTTTTAGGTTTGATTATGTTGAATATGGTGGTTGTCTGGTTGATTTGGTTCCCAAGGTGTCATTTTTGCTGGAGCTGGTTGTGGTTTTTTAGATGGTAGAGGTATAAGTTCAAGTTCAAATACCTCTCTGTCTGGTTGATTTTTGCTGGAGCTGGTTGTGGCTGGTTGATTTTTGCTGGAACCGGTGGTCTGGTTGGTTTTTGCTGGAGCTGGTTGTGGCTTTATAGTCTACGAGATTACTTATTTTCTTAGTTGTATCAATTACTTTTATTTGGTGTATACTAATTATTTCTGTTTGTTTTTTGTAGTGCCATACTAGGTGGAGATTACGTATCTGCATCCACGTAGAAGCATCTCTCAGGCAATGTAGGTGGATGTGCTTCAGATCCACCGTTTTTTTTTTTGAACTAATGTAAAAGGATTGACTTGGGAAGACAGATCTCAGATATGGTGTACCGTGCTGGAGTTAATGTAGCTTTTAGAAACTGTTTTGGTTTCTGACATTAATTTAGAGTATTTCTATTAATTACGTTTTGCTGTGTCTATTTTAATCATGCATATTGAACTTAAAAGAAGGACCTGTTGTCTTAAAAAAAGTTCAGTGTGAAAAAAAAGAGTGAAGTATTTTTTTTTCCAACAGGTTCTTTCTTTCGTTGATGTTTGGAAGGTGGGGTTTTTTAACAGCCTTTGATGGGAAAGTTGCATTCTATCGTCATAAGACTGGAAAAAATTTTCTTGTGTGGGGTGAAGAAAAATAAGACTGCAAAACGAATTGAAAAAAAAGGGCATAAGTTTCTTGTGTGCTGTCATTTGGTGGCGCAATGAATTCCAACGGTTCTTAGGTGGAGTTTGGATTCCAGCTCGAAAACACTAATCATCCTAATCATCAGTTGGACTTAAGAGAGCATTTGTCCCCACTCAACAGGGGGTTACAATTAGGAATCTACTTTCCCCACAAGTTACGCGATTTAACTCAACAAAATATCTGTTCCAGTCACGGGCCCAGAATGAGTATATCACATTACTAACACATTACAACATCCTAAAAGTACACACATAGAAAGCTCAATAGTTACCTCAACTATTACAACAATACGTACTAATTAATCTTGGGAGGACTAATCTACTTCACACCAAGAGAAAATCCTACAACTAATCATATGTTGTCTTATGCTGCTAGAATATTTTAGGCCCATACAAATCCGATTCCTGCATTTAGAAGTTGCAAGCAATTTTATCAGCTGCTGCCACAGTCTTATGCTGATAAAAAACCACTATTACGGCCATATTGTTCTTCGAATGGAGCAGTAAGCAGCCGTGTCAATCAAATAGTGATTCTTATTATACATTTAACCTCTTCTCGCACTGTAGCTGCAACAAGGGATTGAACCTTTTTGTTTTCATCGCAGTGATCAGCAAGAAGAAGCTATTCCACTCATTCTTCATGATTATACCTCCCTCCCTCTCTTTGTTTTTCTCTCTTCAATTTTCAATTTTCAAGGAACGGTTCGAATGCTTTTCAGAATTGATGCCCACCTCGTATTTGAGAGAACCAGAATCCTGTAAAGTTCAGATGCCAAACACTTAAAATCTATTTTAATGTACGCCTAAGTAGATTATAACCCATGATGCACAAGGGCTCCCATCAAGCTTCGATCACTGGATTGCATCATTGGAGATTGAGTTGTGTTCCATCCTAAACCTTAACAAGACCTCTTCAAATCCTGATAGAGGAGGAAAGGTACTCAAACAAGGCTACAGAAGCCAGTAAAAAATTAGAAAGAATGTTAGCAAATTATACAATAATCCATACAAATTTCAGATAACTCCTCAAAATTTTGCCAAAATGCGTCAGAAGCTTTGATAAAGCTACCATACGCTGTATATGTCCACTAATACAGTAGAGAATAACAGCATAAAT
Organism: Myrica gale; assembly: GCA_963930655.1. Classification (NCBI taxonomy): domain Eukaryota; kingdom Viridiplantae; phylum Streptophyta; class Magnoliopsida; order Fagales; family Myricaceae; genus Myrica; species Myrica gale. Next base: position 7,713,158 of record OZ005601.1, read on the forward strand.
GGAAAAACTCAGGCTTTACGACTAAAATTGGAGGAATTTCCTTACCGTTCCTAGAAACAGAGAAAATAGATTAAAGCAAATTTAAAATCTGACCTCTCTTCCACATTATGCAGGAACAGCCTCAACAAGCTTGTTGCAGCTACAGTGAGAGAAAATCCCTTGTTGCAGCTACAGTGCGAGAAAATCAATCCAAATTTGAGAGAACTGTAGCTACAGCTACAGTGCGAGAAAATCCTAAAAGTACCCCGAGCATGTTGCCCATTTTCCAACTTCACCCCTTCCACTCGTTACACTGCCCAGTAGGCCTTGTCTTCTGCGTGCCGGCCTTCAATGGGCACGGTGTCTGTACGGGATGTTAAGAGTGGTAGAAACAATCAAATCCCATTGTTTCTTATAAGTAGAAACAATCAAATCTCATTCGATGCACATGAAGGAGTTGTAAAACGAATTGAAAAATGAGAGGAGAAGAAGAACCTGAGGGCTCGCTTTCTTCCCCAGATCTGAGAACACAGGCGAAGGCTAGGGCTCGCAGGAGCTTTCTTCGTCAGTCGTCGAAATTTGAGGGGGAAAGGTCGAAATTTGGGGGAAGGATTCGGGGAGGAGTAGAGTTGTGGGAGATGGAGCCGGGTTGAAGGGTGTGCGGGTCGGGCATGAACGACGGGTCTGCTCATTAATGTGCTGGCGAAAATCCGTCCATCCAACTCGACTCATGCAATCCACACCGTGTACTCACTCGACTCACACGACACTAAACTCACACTATAACCCACGCCGGCTGCTAAGGCGCCGGTTATTATGCGACTTCAAAACCGTCCGAGTGTTCCGATTACACGGCTCAGATCGTGTGGGCTTCATCGCACGGTGTAAGGGAGGCCAGCGCATTAATGAGGCAAACCCGACTCTATGACCCGAAAGCCAACGATCTTAACCCGTCTCCCGCAAAAATCACTCGCACCCGCAGTTCCCCCAATTTTCGAGCTTTTCCCCCAAATTTCCAGCTTCTCTCGCCCTAGCAGAGCCTTCAGCCTTCGAAACCGCTGAGGTCGCTCCTCCGGTGTTTCTATGGTGGCTGTAGAGGTCGTCGACAGCTTTTGTGGTTGTTGTAGGGATCGGGTGTGATTATTGTCTTGGTGGCTGTGGCTGGGAGTTTCGACAAGTTGGGAAAACTTTCTTCCTGTTTCGGTGTGTCGAGGAAGATGAGACCTTCGTGGGCTGATTTGGTCTTGATTTCGTCTGTCTCACAGAGAGGATTTTTAGATCTTCTATTTAAGCATTTTCAGGATCCAGGAGTGTCTGGTGCTGCTGGACTGGGGTGCAAGCTTGAGAGCTTTGAGTTTTGAGGCCTGCTGCTAGTTTTGGTTGTGAAGTGCCATCAGGGGCTGTGATGCTTGTTATATTTTGGGCTGATATTTTTTTGTTTTTTCAACCAGTATATTCCGCAGGCAAGATTTGGAGTCCTTCTGCAAGATATTACCTTGCGGTTGTATGGGTTGCCTGTGACGTTGTGTTATGTTGATAGTGCCAATAATGTGTAACTTTCCTTGCTATGAATTCAGTGTACGCAAGAAATTGAATAGCCACAGTAGGGTCTCTTGTTGTTGCTTCTAAGCTTGTAATTGTTGATGATATACGTAGGCTTTCAAAAAGGAATCATTGTTTGAAGCATTGAGAAAAATTTAAGGTGATTGTTGGTTATGCAGTGTAGGTGGAAAATCAATGGATGGTGGATCCTACCAATTTGCTTACATATTGTTATTCATGGTTTTCAAAAAGTGGAGTGCACTGTTGTTTGATCGTGGAGACCATTTTTAAGTATTTTAGAAAATGTGCCTGCTGCAATCATAAGTAATCTGAAATCATGTCCAGGGATGTTATGGTGAGGCCTTTTGTAAGGGAGACCATCTTTCAAAAGGTCTATTCAGCAACAAAAGCAAGTGTACTCCTATTACAAAAGCAAATCTCTGAAACCTCATTACACAAGCCAATCATATACCGAACTTCACCAACAAAAAACTGAGGACTGATTTCGTTAGGAAGCTACAGAATGTAATCTGAGAACTGATTTCCTGCAGATACATTTCATTGCCATAAACGACCACTCCCGTGTGCTTATAGTGCAATACAAAATGAGAAAAATAAAAAAACTTACTGTAAAAAGAAACTCAACATATGACTTCATAAAACAAGATACACGCTTTATTAAAAAGACCAAACTTACAACACTAACAGAAACCAAATTTTGTTCCATGCCTGAACAATTTAGATAATCAACACTAAAACAAGGTACACGCTTTAACAATTTGACAGGCTCACTTATATCCGGCCATATACATATAGAGACCAACCAAATCTCAGTATCTATTAGATGCAATTCCAGCCTCCATAAACCAATAAACTTACTGGATTCAAAAAGCAAATATAAATTCTCGATCAAACAGAACATCCACAGCTCTTGTTGGATTTCACAATATAATTTCACAATATAAATTCTTGTTGGATTTATAAGCTCTGTGCAGCAGAGCCCACGAAGGTCTCGTCTTCCTCGACACACCGAAACAGGAAGAAAGTTTTCCCAACTTGTCGAAAATCCCAGCCACAGCCACCAAGACAAAAATCACACCCGATCCCTACAACAACCACAAAAGCTGTCGACGACCTCTACAGCCACCATAGAAACACCGGAGGAGCGACCTCAGCGGTTTCGAAGGCTGAAGGCTCTGCTAGGGCGAGAGAAGCTGGAAATTTGGGGGAAAAGCTCGAAAATTGGGGGAGCTGCGGGTGCGAGTGATTTTTGCGGGAGACGGGTTGAGATCGTTGGCTTTCGGGTCATAGAGTCGGGTTTGCCTCATTAATGCGCTGGCCTCCCTTACACCGTGCGATGAAGCCCACATGATCTGAGCCGTGTAATCGGAACACTCGGACGGTTTTGAAGTCGCATAATAACCGGCGCCAGCTGCTAACACCATGCTTCTATGCCGTAAACAGGGAAATTCACAATCTACCAAAGTACAAGAATACGAACACTTGGCAATAGTAATAGTGGGGAATCTGTCTACGATGGTCAATAATCTTTGGAGGCCTAATAGGTTGACTTGAAAAATCACAAACACGCAAAGGACTAAGCAAACCCTTCTGCATGGTTTCTATCAGCAGGGCTCGCTCGCATTCTCAAACTGCCCCTCTGCAACCTTTGTAAGTTTGTCACCGATTGCTTCAAATTCAAAGAGAACACGAACACGGAGAAGCGCGAAGGTGAGTGAATTGGGAGAGAAAACCAGAGCTCTTTGGGCAGACTTAGTTGCTTTGGTGTGGTTCCTGCCGCAGTGAGAAGTGAGGGCCTAGGTTTACAAAAGCTTATGTCGATTTAGAAAAAAAGAAAATAAAAGCTGATGTCGAGTTTGAAAAGGAACTTGACGTGGAAAAATGCTTCTGACCTAGAGGCTGACGTGGCACGTCAGTCCGTTACTGAGGAAGATGGAAGAGTAACAGAAGAATATTATTTGAAAAGATGGTAAATTGAGGGACTGAAATTTTGAACCTAAAAAATACATGACTAAAAATGAAATGGGTGCAAAATTTAATGACTAAAAAGTAAATTTCCCTTTTTTCTAAGCAAACTACTGCTCTTCTTGCGAGTTCAAAGCTTTTTTATTTACCGTTCTCGTCCTCAAAAGACGTCCGAAAATTGTGTTTTTGGGTACTCCAAGAGTGTGTTCGGTTAGGTTGTTTTGTGAGAATTTTTTATGTTTTAAAAATTTTCATGTGATATTAACTTTATTAGTATATGTATTGTAGTTATATTTATATGGTGTAAAAAATAATATTTGGTTGTAGAATACGGAGGATTCAAAAATTCCTGAACATTGTTTGTAAACGAACAAGCTCTTAACAGGCGTTGTCACTTATAATCTACGCGGGTGGCTGCAGTACTTCTATATCCATGAGCGACTAGGGGTATAATGGACCAGAAAGAGAATGAGTGGTATCTAAAGACTCGAGTATATTTTTTTATAAAAATATTTTTGAAATATAAGAAGATTTAATAAATTTTATAAAATAAATATTTAAAATCTAAAAATATTTCACACAAATATTAATAATTTTTATGTAATTTTTAATAACTTTTTACATAATTTTCATTTAAAAAAAATTATAATAAATATTATCTCTATATTTTTACATAATTATAATATTTTTTTATTAAATAATTACATCAAATCATCTCTAATTTTTTACAAATTCTAACAAAAATTAAAATTTTTAAAACCTATAAAACTCAAATTTACATAAATATTCACAATTTTATTAAAATCTTAAAAATCTTAAAACTTTTTTTAAAAAAACTATCTCCAACTTTTTTCAAAAAAAAAATAACTTATTTTTACACAAAAACCTACCAAACTCAAATTTACATAAATATTTACAATTCTATTAAAATCCTAAAAATCTTACAATTTTTTTTTTTAAAACCAACATCTCCAAAATTTGTCCCCTGCCGACGTGAATGGGTATAGCCATATAACTGAAAGTGATCAATTACTCAAGAAGTAGCAGAAGGCCGGTTAGATCCTCAGCTCGGATGATCTACGAGTCACGTTCGTAGTGGCCGGCCGGTATATTGATGAGTTAAAAGTGATTAAATAAACATTATGAAAAGAAAACGAGTACAGAAAGCCAATAACTTAAATAACGAAAAAACATAGGAATTGGAGAGAAATGGGTGCAAATGCGATAATGAGGCTTCTGGTGGTGATGGCGGTGTTGAATGGCATGCCTAAACTCGTAGGACAAAACCTATAAAGCCTTGGCTCTCCGTCCCCATCCCCATCCCCATCTCCATCCTCCTCTCCTACTTGCGACTGCACTCTCACCCTCTTTCTCCCAGCACTCCACCCTCTGATTTCCCGGATCATCCCGGAATTCGGTCCCCTCCGCCACTTGATATTTTCGAAAGGTTTAAATAGTTGCAAAATCCATGGCTGGTCGACTTCGCCTTTTTTTTTTTCTTTTCTTTTGCGCTAGCAAGGTTATTTAAGCTAGGTTTGTTTCTTAAAATTTTACATTTTTAAAAATTTTAATACAATAAAAAATTATAATATAATATTTCTCTTCTCTACTCATCACATCATTACTTTTCACTCTAATAAATATTAAAAAAAATAATTTTTTTCACTTTTACATCAAATTCAATACACTAAAATTTTAACAATCAACCAAACATTATTCAACCTAACTCCACTCTGTGGATAGTGGGCATTTGGGGTTGTCTCTGATGGCCAACGTATGTATATATAATATATATACCCATCTTTAACATAAAATCTGATTTACAAGAACCCTCTCATGTCGTGTTTGAGTGTTAAAATTTTAAGGTATTAAACTTAGTAAAAAAAATAAAGAGAGATGATTTATTTTTAATATTTATTATAGTTAAAAGTAATAATGTAATGAAGAGGGAAATATTGTATTATAATTTTTTATCATATTTAAATTTTAAGATTTGTAAAATTTTTTTTACAAACACACCCTTAACCGGTTAGAAAACAAAGACTATAATATATATAAATATATATAAACAGTTTATTTTTATTTCCTCTGGAATTTCTAGCTGTTCTATTTTCTTTCTGACATAACATTTATTAGCGAAGTGTCCAGTTTTTCCACATTTCCAACAAACAACATTTTTTCTATCTTCTTATTTTTTAAATTTCTTAAATGGTTTAGAAGAGGATAGTTTAGGTTTAGAAGAATATTTAGATTTGTTAAACCATTTTTTATACTTGTTATATTTTGATTTTTTAGATTTATAATATTTATCATGTTTTCTTCTTTTAGAAGGGGCAATCGAAATGGAGTAACCATATATATATATATATTTCTAAGTGCAGCGCCCAAGTCTCATTAATTCTACAAATCCTAGAGGAAGTTTGTGGTACAGAGGACTTGAAAAAGGTAACTTCACAATGTTAAATTTATAAATAGGCGAGTTCGACTATTTTAAATGGTGTTCAGGCAAGCTTATGGAGAAATCAATGGTGTTCAGGCATTTAACACTAGTCAGGGTCGCGAACCTAACTTCTAGAGGCTTCTAACCTAGCTATTTTTGTTTTCTAACAGGTCAAGAGAGGCTTCTTGTAAATCGGATTTTATGTTAAAGACGGGTGCATATATATATATGTCAGAACGATAGAAGAGCTAGCTACTTAGGAAAAAGTTATAGGTACGAAAGTACATTAATGGCCTCTTCATCGATCGGAAAGATACGTTGGCCATTAGAGACAACCCCAATTAATGCACACAATTCAAAGAGCATGTGAATAGTGGATTTTTTTTTTTCTAAATAATGTGAATAGTGGAGTTACGTTGAGTAGATAACGTCCTTTCTAGCGCAAAAGGATATCATCCACACCACCCCCAAAAAAAAGGTTCGAATTCGACCTTTTTCTCTCGATAGATATTAATTTGCGGAATTTGTGAAATAATGTCGATAATAGGCCAGTGATAACAGGCGTGTCTTTGACTCAATGGTTTGTGAGCAAGAGAGAGTATATATTCCTAACATATGTTTTGACTACCTCTTGGATGACACTATGGATGCTGTTCGATCCGTGTCCTATGTAATTTATTTTCAAGAGCTTAGACTTGAATGCAATTGATGGGGTTTAATAGTTTACAATAGCAGTAGTAATACCCCTCTTGATCATATCTAGAGCGCAATCGGAGAACGTACAAGCTGGCAATATTGCATGTACGTAATTTCCAACATCCTGAAAAGGCGCTGCTCAATAGGAATATTTAGTTTAAGAAAGCTATTTTTGGAAGAGAAAAATACACCATCAATCCCACAAAGTTTCCCTTTATATATGTCTTAACAATATATATAATATGTACATCTACTTGGTTGATTTATATTCTGAGATGATCTGAAGGGTTCACAATAAATTAAGTAGCATATATAAGTTAATCATCCATAATTAGGATGAGTAAAAAAGAAAAAAAGAACAAAGATTGGCAGGACTTTTGCTATAAATAGCTCCCCCGAACGCCAACAGCATCTACGTACGTACCAAAATTCATACCTCTCCCTTTTCTACTCAAGTAATTAGAAGCTATGGCCAAGACTCTCGTAAGTGCTTGTTTTTTAGCTATTCTCTTTGTGTTCACCTTCCTTGCATACGCAGCTGAGTTACCACCCCATTATCCAGTCACCCCAAATCATCATCATCAAGGAGGAAAGCAAACTGTTCATCAGGATGGCGCTCGGTTGGAAGGTTGGTCAATGGTCATAACTTCCTCTAATATTGTTACCTTCGATAACTATCGTATATATAGCAGCATCCCTTAATCTTGAATGAAAGTTCTTTTATCATATTTGTCATACTAGTCCTCTTTGTTTGGTTAGAAATTATATGAAATTTAAGATCCATTGGATTTCCTATATATATTTGCTTGTTTGTTAGCTGCGCTCTTTGTTCTCACCTTCCTTGGAAACACTTACACAGCTGATCAGCTGGTACCATCCCATTATCGGCCAGTCTCCCCACATGATTATCAAGGAGGAAACCAGCAAACTGTACATGAGGATGGCGGTCGGTTCAATGGTTTGTTGGATTTTTTAGGGTTAATGTCCTTTTTAGTCCCTAGGTTTTGGGGCGGTACTCGTTTTAGTCCCTAGGTTTTATTTTTGTTCAAAACAGTCCCTAGGTTATTTACGTTTGTCTTTTTAGTCCTTCCGTCCAATTCCGTCACTCCCGAGCCCAGTCAGCTAACGGTGTGACACCTCACACCCAATAGAATATTGACACGTGTACCAACTTTTTAAAAAATAATAAAAATGTCCACGTGGACAAAACTAAAAAAAAAAACGGGAGAGGCACCCCCGTGGCCACCACCGAACGGGGAGCCCAGATTTGGGCTCCCCGTCGACGGGGGTGGCCGGGGGCACTCACCCCGGCGACGGGGAGCCCAGATCTGGGCTCCCCGTCGACGGTGGCCAGACGGGGAGCCCAGATCTGGGCTCCCCCTCGACGGTGGCCAGACGGGGAGCCCAGATCTGGGCTCCCCGTCGCCGGGGTGAGTGCCCCCGGCCACCCCCGTCGACGGGGAGCCCAAATCTGGGCTCCCCGTTCGGTGGTGGCCACGGGGGTGCCTCTCCCTTTTTTTTTTTTTTTTTTTAGTTTTGTCCATGTGGACATTTTTATTATTTTTTAAAAAGTTGGTACACGTGTCAATATTCTATTGGGTGTGACGTGTCACACCGTTAGCTGACTGGGCTCGGGAGTGACGGAATTGGACGGAAGGACTAAAAAGACAAACGTAAATAACCTAGGGACTGTTTTGAACAAAAATAAAACCTAGGGACTAAAACGAGTACCGCCCCAAAACCTAGGGACTAAAAAGGACATTAACCCGATTTTTTACAATATCAGCATGTATTGCTTATGATGATATGTCATAAAGATAAAAAGTTGGATATAATAAGCACTACACCAATAAAAGTATTGATATAATGGCAAATTTCAACTGCATATATATATATATATACACACACATGTAAATATATTTGCATAGTTTATATGCATTCATCAAATAATCATATTGAAGGACGAAACTACAAGGTGGCCATGGCCCTACCTCCCAAATTTTAGAAAAATAATAATAATATAAATACAAAATTGGTAGTAATCTTTGAAATGACCGCCCAAAAAAGTAATATGTTTATTAATATCATTTTAAGCTTTTAGAACTAGAGGAGCGGTGATTTAACATGTTTTCTCTATCTTTGACTCGTTTAGTGAAGATGAAGAGAAAGAGCCATTCACCGCGTGTTGAAACATTGAAAGTTCCATTCACTTTGAGGCCTTGCCGCAGCAGTTCAATCTGTCAGAAGAGATGCCGGGAAATATATCCAATGCTTCTGCTATATGGAAAATGCGTGAAAGGCATCTTCGGCTACCGCTGTGCCTGTGTCCCTAAGGTGACACTGACTCCTTAGATATGCAGATGTAAAAACCCGGAGATGTTTTTGCTTCATGGGTTTACTATTTATAGTACTGTCGGTGGTTAACCTGTCGCTTCATTTTCCTCATGTAATACAAGTTTCGGCTATATCATAAGACTGTTTCTCAGTTATATATTATTGGCCACGTCGATGTCTAATTATTTTCATTTGTTTGCTTTTTTTTTCTAAGTAAATATGAAAATTCATTTCACTCTAAACATTTCAACAGTATTACATTCAAACAATCCTAGGCCATTAGCAAACTCATAACATTTGCTTGTTTGTTATGCAATGAAGCCCATTTTAGCCAGATGTGAACGGGTCGGGTCAACGGAGGCCTTTTGAAGCCAGGGAAACCATTTCGCTCTTTGGGCTTTAATCTGATCCAATATTAACAAAGGGCGCACTTAAAAACTCAAATGGATTAAAAGTTAAGAGGCCCAATTCTCTACTTTCGAACCTGCTAGTGCACAACTTCCAATTAGCCACGTGGAAAAGCAGTCTCATATTGGCTTTGACCATCATTCGCCGAATAATAGAAAGACATTTTTGTCCTTTTCGGTCATAACAAGTTAGGCCTAGAGGCCCTAGACACGAACATTAATTGGTCTTGTTGTATTAATTAGACTATTTTACAAATTATTTAGCTTATGGGAAAATGGCTAATGACTGTGCGCATCTGGGTCCCACTTGGAGTCAATGGTATCAGCGGAATTCACGCCAGCAGAAAACTTTAGTCAATTTTGTAGTTTTCTTTTATTTTGTTCTTTTCTTCCCTTTTTCCGCTCTCCTTTTTTTTTTTTTCTATATATTGATATGTTCATTGAGAGGACTCCACTCCAGTACCCTTCTCTTCACTGCACACCACCCACGTCTCAGTTGCCCAATACTCGTGTACTTTAATGTTAGATCCGTTGGTAACTGGGACATTATTCATGTCCCGTTTGGGCCCACGACATAGTAATATAGGCACCCACTCACCGGATATATGGATACGGATCACATAAAAAAGCGATTTCTTGGTTCCCCCCACCCCCACACACACTGACACACGAGAAAAAAAAAAAAGAGCGCAAAAGAAGTTCCTCCGAAGTCCTAAAGTTCACATCCTCTCCAACTGGCCTTCTTTTTTTCTCTCTTCCTACAGAAAAAGTAAGCATGAATCTTCTTGGTCTTCTACTGCCTATGTGGGTATTAAGCACCGCTCCATTTTCAGTGGTGGTTAATGCCGGATCACAGCCCGCTGTATCATCCATTTCTGAACCGGTTTTTGTTGCTGAGAGAGAACCCATTTCTCAATTTTCTCTAGACATGGAAGCCGAATCTCCAGGTACTTCAACAGTGCTGAGGGTTTTGTGTTTACGGTCGTTGTTCCACATCGTGGACTTCTACAGTCTGTCCGTTTTAGCTTTTATGGGTTAAAGGTTTTGCATTAGTTCAAAAAGCATAACACATTGCAACTTCAATTAAAGTAGATGTTTTTTCGTTGCTAATAAAATAAGACACTAAAACGAAGGAGTTTATATCGTGAATCATTCTGGGTTGTTTGAACATCCCAAATAAACAAACAAATTCAGTGAATTTAAATATCTCTTCTAGGGGATTTTGATCTTTTTTCTTTTTACTCACCGCACTGCTTGGTTGCTGCAAAACGTATCGGAAGTAAATAATTTTTTAAAAACAAAATTCGGGTTGTTTGTTGCTTGATTCCCCTTATTTTCACTCTGATGTACACATGTGCTTGATACGAGTTTCTTGCTCAGTTGCGATGACTTTGAGTTTTTCATTGGAGTATCAGAACGACGACTATAAGAATGCTAATTACACGGTTTCCTCAGGAACCAAACAGAAACATACTACAGCTGACAAATGCTTTTCTCCACTTTTCAAGACTTATTTTTATGATCGAAAACAATTGGTTTTGGAGTTAGATATCATAACTCGCTTCCTTTTCCTATGCCATAATCTCCGTGGCTTATTTATAAGAGTTCAGAGGATATGCACTTCTTGATATGCTTATGTGATGGTTATTGCTCTCATTCTTATTTTATTTCCAAATCGGCATTTTTGTTATAGTTTTCTTATGTTAAAGCAGGAATTCCGGAGGTTACAGTAGTGCACCACCAAGATCTGAACAAGAGAATTCTTATAGCACTCATTGTTGCTTCCATTCTCCTTGGTGGAATTTTGGTGTCTTTGTTATGTCTTTGCATTTGTAGATGGAAGAACTTGAAGAACCCCAAAGAGAAAAGCCAGAAGAACTTGGGTATCTTCTATTCAATGAAATTTGCATTTTCTTTATTTTCTTTTTCTTGTTTTTTCTCTGAGATATTTATATTTCGTTCGATTGCGTTGTCTTTTTGTAATGTGATCTGAAGAGGCAGCAAAAGGGATCCCGTTGAACCCAATTATGGTCGGATTTAATTCGCTGAGGATGATCAATAAGAAGAGCTCAGTTGCTATATTTGATTATCAATCATTAGAAGCTGCAACGAACAATTTCCATGAAAGTAATCTTTTGGGTGAGGGTGGTTCTGGACGTATCTACAAAGCTTGTTTTGGTGAAAAGCTCCTTGCAGCGGTGAAGAGGATTGATGGTTGCAGACTAGAAGCAGAAGTAGAATTTGAAGTAATGATCTGTATCAGATTGACCTGGATATCATTTCCCAAGAGTTGAATTTCTCCTTTAGTGGTTTTCTCTAAATTGATTGTACGGAATTGCAGAATGAGGTATATTGGTTGAGTAAAATCCGGCATCAGAATATTGTTAAACTGTTGGGATACTGCATTTATGGCGAATTGAGGTTTCTTGTTTATGAAATGATGGAGAAAGATTCTTTGGAAACTCAACTACATGGTATTATTTCTCTCTCTCAAAAGATGATTTCTATAGAAAACATTTTATAGGTCCTTGTATATTGTTCTTATTTCTCTCAACGGTATAGGACCTTCTAAGGGTTCAGCTTTGACATGGCATTTGCGGATGAAAATAGCCGTTGATGTTGCTAGGTAAGTCCACTATGCTAATTATGCTTTCATAAGTTCTCTCACCATTTCTTACTTTAACATGGTTGGTATTATTTTAATGGTGTTAAGAGGATTAGAATATCTTCATGAGCAGTCCAATCCTCCTGTGGTTCACAGAGACATAAGATCTTGTAACATTCTTCTGGATTCTAATTTAAATGCGAAGGTAAGTCCAATATTTGAACCATTAGAAGTTGACATGAATAATGCTTCTATTCTTTGTGGTGTTTGATGGGATGCTCTCTATTTTAATGAGTTTTCTTGTATCAGTTGTCTGATTTCGGCCTTGCTGTTACTTCTGGCACTGAGAACAAGAACATTACGCTTTCAGGAACTTTGGGTCATGTTGCTCCGGAGTACATTCTGGATGGTATGGAGGACTGTATATGACTTTCAAATTGTGTATTAATGGGTATTTATTTTGAATGACCTATAATGTTGTAGCACTTCCAAGATACAAGTTCTATGGAAACGTGAGGGACCTATAATGGTATCCCAATTTAAGTACAAAAGAGGATGAATTCTATTTCTTCTTTTTTTCATAGAAGTGCAATCAACAAGACATCAATCTTCAGGGGCAGCAAGAAAATAGTTTGATGTCTTATATTGTTCCTTATATCAGCCTAAATGCTTAGTAGAGGGTTCTGTTCCATATAAAATTGTGAGATTATATTCTGCAGGTAAATTAACAGATAAAAGTGATGTATATGCTTTTGGAGTTGTCCTTCTAGAACTACTTATGGGATGCAAGCCATTGGAAAATGCTGCCCACCCCCAATGCCAATCTATTGCTACCTGGGTAAGTCTTCTTTCAAACCTCGCCAAATTGCCTTTTATGAAGTATATTTTGGGAAAGGATTGACTTTTGACTTCTTGCTGCTTGATGTTTTGAATCCTCATTGATTTCCAGGCCATGCCCCAGCTTGCTGATAGATCCAAGCTTCCGACCATTGTTGATCCTGTAATAAAAAACACCATGGATCTAAAGCACCTATATCAGGTTCATAGAATAAAACGCAAATATTTGGGTTAAGTCATTATGCGTTTCCATGTGCTGCTAAGTTGCTGTATGTAATACCATTGAACAGGTTGCTGCTGTGGCTGTACTATGTGTGCAACCAGAACCGAGTTACAGGCCATTGATAACAGACGTCCTGCACTCACTCATTCCCCTTGTCCCTCTTGAGCTTGGAGGGTCACTCAAAGTTGTAGAACCTACCAAGCCATTCTGCCCTGGACCTTCCCACTGACTGCGAAACGTTCCTTTTCACTACCCCGTTTCATGCTGCAGATTCTCACATTCTAGGAAATCACTCCAATCCTGGGATACCATTCGTCCTGTCCATGATCATGCTTTGGCAGATTACTATTTCTTGAGATTCACGACAGAAGCAAAATTATGGTAGAAAGGATGTTTTTTGCTATTTTTTTTTGTAGAAGTAAAGTTTAGATAAATTTTACATAATTCTTCCACTGCAATGTGAGAGATGTTTGTATAACTTGGGCTTTGGAGAATCATTCTAAATTTTCATTATATAAACAGTTTAATGCAATCATAATTCTTGGATGTTTGAAAAGTGAGAAAACCTATTATTATTTTCGGAAGATAAATGTCCCCAAGTTAGGCAGTGATGTATTATAGGGTTAAATATACTTTGCATTATTTAATTATGGGATTTGACATTTTGCATTCTCATCTATTATTTGTCACATTGAACCTATTGGTTTTAGACATTTTGTACTATACTTTAAAATTTTAGGTTAATTTGAAAGGAAAATAATTTTTTGATGCACTCTATCTCTGTAATGTTTTTTTGTAGTGATTATTATATGAGTAAAATCTTATTTTTAGGCTAAAAAATAAATGTAATTCAAATTAATACTTATAAAATAATTATTTTAATGCACAAACCGTAATTTGAAAATTAGCAGAACAAAATTAAAACGGTATATATATAATCATCTGAATTGTTCAGTGATGTACAATATTTCATCAGGTACGTACATTGAACTTCAATTTAAACAGCCCACATGATAGACGTACCATAAAAGATGAGCACAGACTTTGCAGATAAAAACATTAAGACCGATCCCACATGCCACCCAAAAAGTCGAGTTTGAAATATAACAAGGCTGTGGACCAGAAGTTGCAGGTTTACCAGGTATAGTTGCCCGAAATCCTCCGTCTCAAGGTGATATTGTGATTTTATACACAAGTATTGAGTTTGGGCAAATGTCCTTCAGTTCATGGAGCGTTTCTGTGGTTTGTTGCGTGAAATAGTTCCAACCCCTCCTTCTGTGCATCAGACACTTGTCATCACGGCATGCACAAATGCAAAGAAAGTTTTTAGAAGCATTGGACCCAATATCTCCTCCTGCGGATAAGAAAGAGTAAGAACGATGTAGATGGAAAACAATTGCTCAAACCCAGAAAAATTCATTGGTAATATCAGACGCCTTCCCGAATCTCCCCATAGATTCACATGCCAACCTCAATTCCCAGTCCAACCTCTCTCCCTCTCCCCCTCTTCATCGCTGGCCTTTTGCAATTGATTTGTTCGATCTTTTTTTCTTTTTTTCTTTTTTATCTGCTGGTATGGTGTGTGGTTTCCAGGTTAGGTTCAAGACACCTGAAACCCGGGCATCAGGAGATTACGAAGCCAAGCTCCAAAGAGAGGCAGAGGACTTTCCTTCGACGGAGAGACTAAGGTCGGTGTTAGAAATAAAAATTTTTACTTTAGATAAATGAGACATGAAAAACTCAATTGAATTTATTACATCTCATTTATGAAATTAAAATATTACAAGGGGAGTTTATTTATAAGCCAACAAACCTTGAGTTTGGAGTTACAAAAATAATTATAAGAAAAAAATAATAACAAAGGTTGCCGGTACTGAGCCGGGAGAAAACTAGTACTAGCTGGAAAAATGCCGGTACTAAGCCGAATGGTCGCCGGTACTGAGCTGGGAAAATAGCCGGTACTAAGCCGGGAGAAAGTCGGTACTAAGCCGGATGGTCGCCAAGAGGTAACCGGACTAAAGCCGAAAACCTTGCTCCGATACCATGTTAGAAATAAAAATTTTTACTTTAAATAAATGAGACACTCAATTGTGAAAAATCCAATTGAATTTATTACATCTCATTTATGAAATTAAAAGATTACAAAGAGGCTTATTTATAAGCCAAAATCTTCCTACACTAAGTAATGTGGGACTACACCACATTTCAACAGTCGGGGGAACATAGCCCTCCAGAATGCCTCTACAGATGAAGGTACAGATCTGGACCAGATCACTGTTTAGGCGAACAAGAATCCAGTGCAATGTTCAATGGCGTTGTTTTCTGGGCTTGTTTTAACCGTGAATTTGCATGTGATTTTCTAAAGACAATAATTTATATCAGCAGAGTAACGGGAAACGACAGGGCCTGTCGTCTTAAGAGTATAATAGTAAGTCCAAGTTGATGATTTTCTTTCTAAAAAGAGATTAAAGAGCTAAGGCTGCCGGGCCACAAATGTTGATAGTGTTGGGGGTACTAACTACGCCGGTTTCTTTTCTCATTCCCCATCAAATTTGTGGGAAGTTGAAAAATATGAACTTATAATTTAATGACGATATTAGAAAGAATTGCATATTATTCCCTTCTGGGATTATTGGATATGTGTAGGAATTTCGAGACCTCCCGAGTGCTTGTGCAAGTTTTGAGGCCTCTAGATTTCTTTCTAAAGTTGGTTTGGGATTGACCTTTCGTTTTAAAAAATTTCTTGGTCTTTTGTTGTCAATGTCATTTAATATAGTGTCTGGTCTTCAAGAAAGACATATTTTAATAAAAGGTTCTCATTTGTGTACGTTATTATCCTTCAAAATAGAAATGGGTGGTCGCTCGTGCGAGTATGTGAGAGAGAGATTGATCGGGAGTCAGCATGCATTTATCAAGTTTCTACACATTAAACAAGACAAGCTCTGATTTTCATTGATAATCTCATTTGTTCTCAACCCTGGCATTCTCCCACATAAACCATACGAGGAAATGACGAAGGAATGGACGCATAATTCTCATTGCCAGTTCTCCCCCTGCTGCTATGTCCCAGCTCTCGTGCAAACGAGTTCCTTAAATCAAACAGTGTAGTGTTGCTGAATGGTGTCAATGTCAAGCCCCTTCAGCTTTACAACAGACTCGACATGCCCCTTGACAGTGTTCAGCTCTCTCAACCTGGAAACGAAAAAAAATGGTACAAAATCAAGATTCATTGATGTTCTCCTTCCCTAAGAAATCATATTACCTTCCTTCCCCTGAAACTCACCTGGCGATTTCAGCGCGCCTCTTGGCATGCTCGGCAATTTCAGACAACTCGCCGTAGTTGCTTTTGTCACTGAAAAGTTCCGATGTTTCTGGAGGATGCAGCCCATGCAAAGAACGTTGAGCCGCGGCCCATCGTGCCTCCCTCTCTTCCCTTCCATAATCCTTCTTTGTCGTGAAAGCAGTCTGGATAATAGGGGTCCCAAAAAAGGAATGGTCAAAGATTGGCGAGAAAAATGCCTTTGGAACAATTCTCGCACTATATTCGTCCCCATGACCAAAACGAAGAATAAGTTACCTTGTTCTGGCATAGACTATCCCAGGCCTTGCCACTCGGCAGATATCGGATAAGGAATTTCAGAATATCCAGAGGGATGTAAAAGACGATGCTGTATATCCAAATAACGCCAGCCCATCCCCACCCAATTCTTTGTATCCTCGCAAAGCCCCAGTTTGCGTACACAGCAATGATAGTAGCAATCTTGATAAATCCATGAGGAAGAAGAAGAAGAAAAATTATCTGGTTCAGTCCTATGCATTTGTAAGAGAACCAGTAACAACATTGGGCAACAAATCGGAGTATCCAATTACTCACCAGCTGTGCTATAAGAAAGGCAGCCGCAAGAAGGAGACCAGGGCGTTCAACATAAGACCAGCTCCGGGACCGCGTAACAAAGATAAGTGCCTGACCTACAATGCTTACTTGAAGGTAGACAGCTGCGGTAAGCTCGCGATGGTTATTCCTGATTGATCTTACACCAAACTTATCCTGGCCATGGTATGTTAGAAAATAGAAATCAGCAATTAGATTGATTTCACACCAAGGACCAAACTTATTATCCTTGCTATTAACTGTTTTTCTTGATCCCAATCTATTGGCTGGTTTATTGATGTTTTCTTACCGAGAAGAAGTCAGTTTTATGAGCCACCCAGAAGAAAACAACAGTCATGACAGCAAGGTAGGTGCCCAGAACAACGCCAGCGGCAAAGATCTCCTTAAGCTTCCATGAATCAGGAAGAGGAGAAGGCTTCACCCTGTCTTTTGAAATTGTCATGATAGTTCCATCGTTAAGTATGGCAATTACCAGAACCATGAAAGGTGAGAAATCGAATTTCCATATTAGAGCCAGAAGCGTAAAACCCAGCACAATACGGATAGTTATAGAAACTGCATAGATGGTGTAGTTCTTCATTCTCTGGAAAATGGCTCTGCTAGTCAAGACAGCACTAATAATCACACTCAATCCTGGCTCTGTCAGGACTATGTCAGATGCACCTCTGGCCGCATCAGTTGCATCAGCTACTGCGATTCCAATATTTGCCTTCTTTAGAGCTGGGGCATCATTCACACCATCTCCAGTCATCCCGCATATGTGGTTCCTCTCTTGCAGCCTCTTCTTTCTTCTTTTTTTTTTCTTTTTTTTTTCTAGGCAACAGAGACAATATATTAAAATCCGAGAATAGTACAGCCAGTACAAAACACAAAACCGACTCGAAGGCAAACGGAAGACCGAAACGGGCCAACAGGCCCTACATGAAACCGGAACCAAATGTCCGGAAGCCAAACCAAGCCACAAGGGCAAACACACGAAGCCAACTCAAACAACCAGAACAACAACCAAGCCACAACGGCAAACACACAAAGCCAACAGACACAGAGAAGAGAGGAGGAAGAGGGGAAGGAGCCGGAGCTCCTCCCCAGCCACAGCATGAAAAATGGGATTGTAGTCAGAAGAGGGGAGAGGGATTCTAGAGAGGGAGGAGTCTCTCTCTCTAGAAGTTCGAAAAAAGGGTTGACTCAAAATATTTAATATAATTCTTGCAGCCTCTTCACAATTTCATATTTGTGCTCTGCATGCGTCTACTTGTTAGTTCCCGTTTGAAAAATCTTAAAATCACCAAAATAATCTCTTTGAATCATCCCAGTATGACGACAAATTATTACGTTTAAGCACCAATAAAATTTCAGTCCAGTTTTCTTTATTTTTTTAATTGTTAGAATTATTTACAAGTTTCATGCATTTTTATCCCTGATGGAATATATTCATTTTACAGAAAGCTTCTGCAATAGTTGAAATGTTAGCTAGGCTAGCCGTAAGGATCACATAGATCTGGTTCAATAAAAAAGCATTCAGTCCAATTACCCGGGAAGACACCAGCAAAGCCATCAGCCTTCTCAATAAGCTCATCAACAGGATGGGGAGCAATAGACTCATTCTTGTGATCTCCAAGGAGAGAGGAAGAAGGATACATATTTGTTCCCATGCCAAGCCTGCGACCAGTCTCCTTCCCGATGGCCAGCTGGTCACCTGTGATCATCTTAACATTGACACCAAGATTGAGGGCGCGTCGAATGGTCTCCGCACTGTCATGCCATGGAGGATCAAAGAGAGGTATGAGGCCCACAAATTGCCAAGGTCGTCCTGCGCTCTCCTTGGTTCTTTCTGGTACCATCTGTTAGTGGACAATCAATACTTCAGGTGACATAGCTTCAGCATACCGGGAGAACACACCGAGGAAAATAGTAAAACCAAAGAAAAAACTTACTTGTCCAGCAACCGCAAGAGAACGAAGACCACGATCCGCAAACTTATCAATGATTGCATGAGCTTTCTTTTTCACATCTTCCCGAAGGTTACAGAGCTCAATGATCTGGTAGAGATTTCAGGTACTTAGCTATACAGATAATGGATGAAGACTGTGTGAAGAAAGCTATAAGGAAATATTTTTTAAAACAGTTGTAATATAACTCGTATAATCTGTCACCTGCTCCGGTGCACCTTTGCTAACTCGGTGCCAGTTGCCTTCAGAGTCGATGTATGTTATGGCTGTGCGCTTATCAACCGGGTTAAAGGGCAAAAAGTGCACCTCAGTGATACTTTCTCTGGCCTGCCGTGCATGGAATTTTAATATTCAACAACAAAAACATCCAAAGTCCATACTAAATCAAATGCATGAAATGCTCCGAAAAAGAACTACTCTGGTTTAATGTAAAGCTGGTTGAAAAAAAACACTATCAAAAGAATTGCATTGTGCAGAATCTTCTCGTCGCCGAAAAGGGCTTTCTTTATTAACAATTTGTGATTCTTTCAGGACCCTTATAATTGGAGCATGAGGACTATACAAGACACCTTTTAGCCAATTCAAATAATAGTTCACTGTCAAAATTTAATCACCTAGCAATGCAAATTAACGATGCGAAAATACTACAGAACATAATACATTCCCAATCCTTCTTCATACACCACACTTTTGGAATACAGGAAACTTCTTGGCTCCCATCTAGGTTAGAGGAAGTATAATGGGGAAGAAAGAAAGGCATCGGATGGGACCTTATCCGAGCACTTTCAATCACTTTGCCCTTCTTTTCCTTTTTTTTGTTTCCTTTCAGAAAAATTGAAACTTCATCAGGTTGGAGAATATTATTAGAAGACTGAAACCGATCAGCAAATCAAGAAACTTTTTACAGAAACCATGGTGCTCCGTTTCATGGAAAGAGTATAGACAGAGCAGCAAGATCAGTGAGCTGATCCTGCAGCCACCTGTGCATCGATGACTTCCAAGCAAAATAATAGTGTATTTGGTGTATAACCTACCTCCTTTGGGTCACCCAGCATACCAACAATGCAAGCATCAATAGCATCCTGATTCTCAACCCTAGAGGCCCTGGCCCCTAGTAAAATCAGAGTGTCCCGGGCCACGTCCTTCACAAACACCTGTAAATCAACATTTCATGCCCAATAAATCACCCAGGTATTACAATTGTAGATTCACTCAATATTTAAGTCATAGTCGAGGTTCTTCTGTGTTTTGGTTTTCTCTTACCCCATCTGTACCTAGGTACATGCTCATCAAGAATTTAACACTAACCTCAATCATGGTCTTGCTACCGTAAGCTTGTTGAGAGTTCGGGTTCCGGTCTTTTCACTACAGAGAACATCCATTCCAGCCATCTCTTCAATGGCTGTCATCCTCTTGGTGATAGCACCTTGTTTTGACAGCCGGTGAGAACCGATAGCCATTGTCACAGACAACACGGTTGGCATAGCAATTGGAATACCTCCAATGAGAAGCACCAAGAGATTGTCAATACCATCCCTGTACTCACGGTGCTGAACTGGGTACATGATTACTATCTCTACTACCATCCCTACAGCAATCGAGCATATACAGAAGTTTCCAATAGCAGTCAACACCTGATCAAAAAATCACCATCCAGTGGACATCAGGAAAAAGCAAAAGACAGCATAAAATGACAAGGCTTTTACTTAGCAACTCCAGTGTAGCACCATTCCTGACTGTTTTCTTTTCTTCTTTTTTCTTTGATCGTTAGGAACTGTTAGCAGACCTATAAAAGTATGTCAAATCCATTCAAGATTTATTGGGGCCTGCCCTTCACAAAGCTCATGCAACTTGATTTTTTCTCCCACTATTCAGAAGTGACCACTGTCAGTAACTCATGAAACTTAATTCTTTCTGCCAGTGCACAGAAGTGATCATAATTATTTAATAAGCTCCTCAACTCTCAGAAAGTTATATCCCTATTTCATAAAGGTTCCTCCTCCCTTCCTTTGATCATTCATAAAATCTTTCGAAATTCATTCGCAATATTCCACACTTCACTCGAGATGATACCTTTTGGAAGTGTCCTAGGTCGGTGCTGTCAACTAAGTGAGCAGCCTTTCCAAAGAAGGTGTGCACCCCAGTGGCAATCACAACAGCCTTAATCTCCTCTTGTTTGACAGTGGACCCAGAGAAGACTTCATGACCCGGGTGCCTTGTAACTGGCAATGACTCACCAGTTAGGGCAGAATGGTGGATCTTGAGTGGGTCTCCTTCCAAGAGACGACAATCAGCTGGGACAATATCTCCTAACTTGATACTAATCACATCTCCCGGTACCAAGATGGCAGCGTCTTGCTCTATCCATCTTCCATCTCTCAGGACCTACAATCAACCAAGAAAGAACAGAGGATTGAGTACTTCACACTTAGAGAGCATATGTCATACGAATATTGTTGTAGCCGAATTACCTTGGTCTTTGGTGCAAGACCTGCCATAAGTGCGGCTGCAGCATTTCCTGCATTGTTTTCCTCTATGAAGCTGATGGTGGAGTTAATTACAAGCAACGCTATTATGCCCACAAAATCCTGCCAGTCTGGTGGCCTGCCCTGCATTGGTTCATTAAAGACACAAATCATGCGAGAGTTCGAGAATTTTTCATTATACTCACCCTGTTATGTGTTTGCATGCATGTATGTGTGCAAAAGAAAAATTAAGAAAGCCAGAGAAGAGATGTTTTTACCCCTCCATTTGCCAAAGCTATGGCCATGATAGCGGCAGCCTCCATTACCCAGGACAGAGGATTCCACATAAAACATAAGAATTTCAGGAACTTATTTTCCTGTTTCAGGATCAGTTTCAAGAGGTCAATTTATTCAATTAAAACTGGAAAATAGAAGAAAATACGCACAGACGTAGTATGAACATTGCCTTCTTTTCTTCCAGCTTGTTTGGGCCAAAGAATCAAAGATTTGTAGCCTCTTCTGCCCATGATAGCGGCAGCCTCCATTACCCAGGACAGAGGATTCCACATAAAACATGAGAATTTCAGGAACTTATTTTCCTGTTTCAGGATCAGTTTCAAGAGGTCAATTTATTCAATTAAAACTGGAAAATAGAAGAAAATACGCACAGACGTAGTATGAACATTGCCTTCTTTTCTTCCAGCTTGTTTGGGCCAAAGATTTGTAGCCTCTTCTGCCCCTCCTCGGTTGACAAACCATCTCTTGAGTCTTGAGCATTGCAATTGTTCAAATACTTCCTGAACTGGTATCCGTTCCTGTTTACGTATTATACATCCCAGGCAAATATTTAAATGACCCAACAATAAACGAACATCTTAGCAGTGTAAAAATTCTAATCTTGGAAAACCTTTTTTCCCTTTTGTTTTTGGTTTGCCAAAATAAGGGGAAAGGATTCACTTCTTAGAAAAATTAAGTAATGGGCCCAAGTAATTGGATAACAACACATTAATCAATCTATCCAATGGTCTATATTAAAATATCTAAAAAAATGTAAAATAAAAGAAAACTTTAGATGAGATATAGACCATTGAATAGATTTATTAATGTTTTGTCATTCCTGACTTGTTAGGATCCATTACCGAGTCCCAAAATAACCGAGTCCCAAAATAAGAAGGCGAAACCATCCCTTTTAATGATCAAACTTTAATTTCAGGATTGTAAAGTACATGCACAGCAAGTGCCTCTTCACCAATAGGCCTCAATCATAACGACAGTGTGCCATTAAGACTACAAAAAAAAAAAAAAGACGAATGCTTGAACTAAGCTCAGTGGCAAGAAGTTATTTATTTTCCATTGATTTCTTCAGGTTTCCGACATAGTTTCAGCCACCAATCAGAGAACAAGAATCAATCACTAGCTTAGAAATAGCTTTAGAGGGAATTAATATTTTTTGTTATACGCTGCTGCTACTGCCGCAATATAAAAAATCAACGAGCAATTTGATCTGAACTTGTTAAAACACATTATAACCAACCCAGCTCGGATGATGTAAAGATTTCGTCAGAAAAGAGGAAACGCATCTACATATACCATTTAAAAGGAGAAGTTAATGATAAAGTTCCCGTTTTCAAGCAAACATGGTCCCTGATAAATTACATGGAAGGAATAAGAAACGAAACGGCTAAAGAACAAAAGCATCGGAAACTGAAAGAGAATAATTTAGAAGGTTAGAGGACAAGAACTTTGAAGCACTGAATCCAGGAGCAGAGGTTTTGAGATGAGGGGCAGACAAAACTAGAAAATTTTACACGAAAAGCAAGAAACAAAGTAAAACCAAAAGAACAAAAAAAGAATCATAAACAAAGATTACAGAAAGCAAGAGCTAATTGTTTACAGCATAAGTAGAGTCTGGAAACCAACAAATGAACGCCACTGCACAAATAAATGCATTGGATGTATTGACGAAAACAGAGCCGCCAGAAACAAAAATACCTCCTCACAAAACGAGAGGAGAGGGTGTGCCCTGTACGGTACCGTTACGACTCGCAGCAGGAAACAGAGAAAACGAAAACCGAAAACACTTTCAGAAACCGGGAAAAAAAAACACATACAAGATCGACGTTCTCCTTCTTCATCTCTTCCAAGCTGATGCCCTTGTTCTCAACCATTTTTCTGTTAAATCTCGACGAAGAAGAAAGGTCTCACATTCCAACAACGCTTATATATAGACCATGGGACTTGCGTTGGAGCCCACTGAATCGTTGTAAAAAATATAAGAACACCGTCGTTTGCTAGTTTTTTTTCCCTAATTCTTTCGCTTTGAGAGGTAGTGAAAATTGTCCCGAGTTGGAACGGTGAGTTCCAAATAACAAACTCTTCGTTTTTTCATGGAAAAAACTAGAACGAGCGAAGGAGCGGCACTTTTGGTGGTTCCTTCGGGCCTGGTCATCCTGCTAGAAACTGTTTTTCCACTCTCACTGCGCGTCTTCCTCTTCTTTCCGTGAAGGTCCAGTTTCATTGTGCCTTTTTTAGTTCACAATCATTTGACGTTTCGTGTGTGATTACGTGGCTGGCTGCTGTTGGGTTGTGACCAGGTTCTCTTGTTGTTGTCTGAGCTGATAGGGGATATGGTTGGGAGGGATAATTGGCTCTTTGCTGCGCTCACGAGGAACAACGACGCAGACTTGCATTGGTGGCTCCGACACGGTGGACACGTGGAAGGCCAAAAGAAAAAGAAAAATAAGCCCAACGACAACCAGTCACTACCATGGATTAGAGGCCCAACCAAATCTAGGCGGAGCCCATGTAGAGACCAATTTGTACTAGACAAGTTGCACAGAAAGTTTTTTTTGCACTCAGATGAAGTTGACCTAATATCTGCACGAATTGATTCAAGGCCACGGCAAACTGTCATTTGAGCTGTCCAGTGTGTTAAATTATCAGCGAAGTTGCTAGTACTTTTGCTTTTGTTATATTCTGTTGGTCCTTCAGAAATTGAGCTGGGCCGTTTCAGACCAGCTCCACTAAACCTAACTGTTCTGCTGTGGGCCTTGTAATTCGGCCGACTCAACCATACGTCCTCCTCCGAACCGATATTTGATCAATATCGTCCAAAGGGTACTATTCGAACCGAAAACTGGTGAAACATGGGTCTCACGTGCTTACAGAGTCGTGAGGGATTATGGGCATGTTTGAGACCCCAAATATTTAGGATCTCAACAAATCGGACAAACCAAACGAACTTCAAAATTTTTAACTTTTACACCTACACACTTCACTTTTCACAAACCCCAATAAATCTCAATAAAGTAAAGATTCCCAACATTTTGGGAATATTCCCCAATATTTTGGCAAACAAACATCCCCTATATCTGTTAAGAGTCAATGTGATTTGGCTCTAATGGTGAGCTCTTTGTTAAGGAGAGACAACACGTGCGAATCTCAGTAATTAAAGCTTCTTTTACCCACAAAGATAAGAATAACACGGTTCTCCTTGTCTCTTTGTTCAATTTTCACATGAAAGAAAAAGTTGCTAAAATGTGCATGCTAACACTCACATAGTCACATGGTAGAAGGTAACTAACCATGTGCATGGTAACGTGCATCATGCATAGAAGTGGTGACGCTCCATTTTAGGCAACATCGTTGTCCATGTGAAGGGATAGGGTTTGGGGGGGAGGGGAGGGGAAAGAAGAACTCAAAAGGAAAAGATATGCAACATGCCATGCCTTAGGCTTGTGTCAGTGGGTCCGTGCGTTTATGTATATGTGTCTCTGTGTGTGTAGTGTGTGAAAGAGAAAAAGAGTTTTCTACTCTTGTCTGGAAGCTCACTCTGCAGATATAGATGTCAGCCCCTGCTCATGCTATTGGCTCTTTCGGAGTTCCAGATTAAAAAGATCATGGGAAAGTGCTTTAGCTTTTTGGAAAGCTTAATTCATTTGGCTAACAACCTGCACTAAGGGAAAAAGGAAAAGCCTCCTGGTGGATCTTGCATGAGTGATCACTCCGCTACCAGTGTCTGACTCCAATCATCATGCACAGATGCAAACATTGAAGCTCAGATTGAAATATTCATTTCTAGAGAGGCCTACATAATGCTAAATGCCATATCACTGTCTCCCTCCATGAGATTGTACATCAGATGCCCTGTATTACCGTTATTCTTGTGACTGCTTTCCTAGGATTTTAGGGAAAAAAAAATTTTTGTATATTCTAGAAACCTCTTCTGTTGTCAGGGTTGATCCTTAGAATATTCTGTTGAGCACTATTTGTATAAAAACCACACTCTGTACATTGGAACGATGATTGGGAATGAAAAAAGAATATCCAGTTTATTAAACAACAATCAATTTTCTGTACCAGCTTATGGAGAACTCCTAATTTTGACTCCCTTTTAATCTGGCTAATGGCTATGGTGGTTCTGATTACAGATTCATCAATCTAGATTCCCTAGCAATTGTCTAGTGCTTGTCTGTATTCTATGTGGAAGGGAAAAGGCAACTGTCTTCCTACCATTCTTGTGTGGGGGGAAAAGTCCCTCTTGCATACGGACAATTGCAATCTGCAAGTGAAGGAAGGAACAGAGTCACCATGGTTAAACCCGTTTTAAATTCTATTGACGGCAGTGCTAATTCATGACCAGGTTTGTCGATTCTGGTTTTTCAACGGTCGCGGGGGACAGAAACAATCATGAGGCATGATTTTAGAGTAGAGGAATAGTACCCCCACCATCTGTTAGAACTGTAACATTTTACTGCTAAATGCCTTACAGGTAGAAGATAAAAAGGTGGAGGCCAGCAGAACTTGTAAGTCTTGCAGAAGCCATCATTCTCTTCGCCGCGTCCGTATGCACAGAAGCGAGCTCACTGAAAGAACAAAAAGGTGGGATATATATAGGAGTTTGTCTAGAACAGGACAAATGAAAGAATATGAAAGAAACTAATATTAGCCGTTAATCTTCTCTTCAAATTGCATAAGATCATAATCTATCAATAGATGAGAATGGGTCAGAGAGAAATCACGAATACTGTCTTTCACAACTGAAAAAACAAGCTTTGGATCAATAGGTCTGAGATTTGCTCTTGATGGACTCCTAATACCCTTCCTTATAACATCATCATGAGATCCAACCCTGAAGAGGTAAATTCTCTTATTAACCTAAGAACTTCTACAGCAATTCACTTTTTTCGCCATTTGCACCATGCAAGGATCTAAAATTTGATGTTATCCTGCAAACCGGATAAATATATATTATTACATACATGACTAAAAGGGGTAAGCTTCACACGTACAGGAGTCTATGCAGTCCAAGTTTTAGTAGTCTTTTTTTTCCCTAGGTAGATATTGATTGAATTTGATATGATATATCCTCAGTAGCCATAGCCTTTGACAGAACAGGATATGATATATCTTCTCAAAAGCCTGTTCCACGCGTTGATGTAAGCGTATCTATCCTGCGTGACTTTGACTTGGGTGAAAGTGGCTAGTAGTAGAACATGTGGGTCCGAAGTGTTGGGATTTCACTAGGCCTTTTTGTGAGCATGAGGGCACATGTACGATGCACAATTAAAGTGGTTGAGCCTCAAACTTCAAAAGTGGTAGCGAAAGTGCATTTTCATCATATGAATGCTAGTTGTTAGCCTCCAAAAGAAGAATTCTTTGCTTATAGAACAATTATACTCCCCAATATTTCTACGTGTGGCCAAAGAATGTAAACCCTTTCCAAATTACTTGGCATCAACTCTATTGGCATATTAAATTGTCAAACAAGTTGGATCTTACATATTCTGTATATAAAAGTTCTCTCAGCCAAACTTAGGTGGCCGGCCGGAGCATTCATACTAAATTATCTCGATTTGCACATATGGTTAAGAGCAATCGCCAATAAGGCAACGTTTGCCTCCAACTGTGGTTTACAAATTTTAAGGCACAGAAGAAGTCCACCTATATTGACTACTGTTGGAGTTGAAGTCCTGTTTACCGGATAAAAGGTTAAACAAGTGGCACTGGATACTGAGCCTGAGATTTTTTTTTATGGAAGAAGATTTTAGTCACTGGCTCAACTCTGAGCCATTGAGAAAGGCAGGGTGAAACGACAATAAGATTAGTTGCCGATTATAAAACGACAAAGTCTTTGTTCTACGGGACTATGCCTTTTCCTCGGTTTTGGATTATAAGAAGAGGATCTTTTTTTATTTGCTTCGTTTGAGTTGGATTCGTATCTCACTTTTCCTTTTCCTGTTTTCAATTAATTAGCAAAAGAAGGATTTTCCAACCTTGTTTTGGAGAGTTGATGATAATTTCATCAGTATCTAAACTACCTTAGCGAGTTAGAAGCACTCAGTAAGAGGTAGTGTTTATTTGCCTAAAATTTTGGGGTCTCAAAATTTTGAGTAAACTAAATACATTCCAAAATTTTCAATATCTATAGATATTCTAAAAAATTTACAAAACTCAATAAATTTTAATATACAGACAATTTTCAAAATTTTAAGAATATTCATCAAAATTTCGACAAACCAAACGCAATTACCGGCTGTCAATCTCCTTAAGCTCTCTGAAGGCTTCTCACAAGAGGTTGTTTCAATGGTGATTCGGGTGATTGATGTAGGAGAGAGAAAATATAAACACTTTAGGTGCAAAAGTCTTAAAGAATATTTCTCTTAAGCATAAGACACCAAGGAATGAAAAAAATAACTTGGGTAAACAACTTGGACGAAGTCTCACGGTTTAAATAGAAAAAAGATAGAAAATTTGAAAACAGAGATTTTCGCTCGAGCCAAGCTAGGGCGAAGCTCGGACGAAACACACTGTATAAAAAAGTGTCAATTTTGCTCGAGCCAAGATAGAGCGAAGATAGGGCGAAACACACTGTGAAGAATATTACCAATCTTGCTCGAGCGCATATCAAGCGAAGCTTGGGCGAAGATCCTATTCCGAAGATATACTTGAGAAATTTTAGGATCGGATCAAACTTCACGGATTTGAACTCCTCTTTCACGATTCGAACGTACTTTATCTTTATCTTCTTGATTCGAATGCTTTTCAATCGTAATTCTTTTAGAAGACTTCTTGAACACTTAAACAATACCTTATCTAAATGATTCGAATTACAACTCAAATTTGAAACGGAATTTGTCAATTAACGATCTAAGCTGGAAGGATAACAGAGCTGTCTAGACTATTATCAGCCGAAAAAAAAGCAGGTGAGAAAACAATCAGAAATGTCTATCGAGACAAGACATGCACCATCATAGAGCTCCATACTTTGTAAACCTTGAGCAGGTGAGAAAACGATCATAAATGTCTATCGAGACAAGACATGCACCATCATGAGCTCCATACTTTGCAAACGGCGCCGGTTATTATACGACTTCAGAAGCCTGTGAGTGCTCCGGTTGGACGGTCACGATCAAGTGGCTTATATTGGACGGCTCAGATCGTGCCAACGCATTAATGAGACATACCCGCGACCCGCGACCCACCCACGACCCGTTCCTCCCCCAACGTCCCTCCCCCATCGTATTCGACTGCCCAGCCTTCTTCCCCCAAATCAAGCCCTAACATTCCTCCCAGTTCGTCCCAGCCTTCCTCCCCCAACCAACCCTTCGTCCCAGCCTTCCTCCCCCAAATTTCCTCCCCCACCCTTCGTTCCTCCCCCAGTGGCAAACTGGCAAACTGGTAAACTTCATGACCGAAAGAAATGTTTCAGTTTTCATACACGTGGCTGTTAGTTGGTGGTTCAGTGATCACGTGGAATTGAGACCATTAGAGTTAGGTGATCTTGCTATTCACTTTATCTGCATCTACAGAAAACCTCTCTTCGTCAAAATTGATGCTTGCTTTTGGTTTCAGGAAGTTCATCAGACAGAGCACTATGTAGAACTGGTTCACTCAGTCCGTCCATATCTCCTTCCTCAAAATTAACACGGAAAGAAACATGTCTGAAGTAATTCCCGACTAATTACAACAACTTTCTATCGACAAAAAAGATGCAAATGGCTTATAAGAAGTTTAAAAAAAACATAAGGTTTACAGATGATCACAAAGAGCCATTTACAGTAGGTTGAAAGAGAAACAGGAGGGTCTTCGTTTACTATCTATCTTTGCCTTTGTCAAGGCTAGCTGTGGTCTGATTTGCCTCCTTTTCGTTCGATCTTTTTGGGGTTCAACTTGGTCCGGGCCATTCCTTCTTCTCTAATCTCCTTCCCCTTCTCTGACTCCACTTCCTCAGCAGTTTCTCCAATGACCAACTTTCTCTCCATTGCTGCTGGCAACTTTCCGTCGGACTTCTTCATTTTATGTTGATCTTTGTCACTGGTGCCGGGGATGGTTGTTCTTTTCATGTCCTGATCTCTTCTATTAACCTTTTATAAGATTTCCGAAGGGTGGGACGAAGGGTTGGGGGAGGAAATTTGGGGGAGGAAGGCTGGGACGAAGGGTTCGTTAGGGGAGGAACGGGTCGCGGGTGGGTCGCGGGTATGTCTCATTAATGCGTTGGCACGATCTGAGCCGTCCAATATAAGCCACTTGATCGTGACCGTCCAACCGGAGCACTCACAGGCTTATGAAGTCGTATAATAACCGGCGCCTTTGCAAACCTTGATCACCCATTTGAAAAGCTTTTGAACTTTAATTTCTCGCAGAAGACAAATATTGACTCAATGGTTGGAAAAACACGTACTCGTGTATCTTGCTGCTGTTCTTTCTTTCTTATTTTCCGTCAGAGGTGCTTTCTCTGTCACGACTCAATACCCTTGTCCATTGTAAAACCCTACCAGTTTCTACCTATTGACAGTGTCCTAATGAATGTTTTAATTCTGCCAATATAATGATGCTTAAAGAGTCTCCATATTTTCTCTCCAAAAAGTGAGAAACCTGATGGAATAGATATCCTTTGGAACCAAAAAAGAAAAGAAAAAGTATAAACTATTTTTCAATTACATGCCACTAACTCAAAAAGGCTTAACTAGCAGGGAAGACCTCTCTCGGCTAAACCCTTAAACACAAAAACTCAGACAATGGCATACTACAAACTCAAAGACATGGATATTAACAAATCCAGCATGTAGCTAGACCAAAAAGTGTTTGCAGACACAAAAGCGCCTAGGCATACACTGATACAGAGAAAGCGAGAGAAAGAGAAATAGAAAGAGGTTCCAATCACTTGATGCAGAAAGCAAAGTGCACAAAATTCAGTGCGCTCACACTGAGAACCTCATAAGTTATGATCAAAACTCTCTGTACTAGAGAGTCCATTCATAAAAAATAATAATAATAAATAGCAGAGGATTCTTGCAGAAGGCCTCCACTCCAATCTTGGAATGCTATAACTCAGAGGACTTCGAGTCATTCAGTGACTTTGGCACACGACATTGCCAAATGAATACTGCAGTTTCTAAGTTGTAGGCCTGAACTGTAGCAGAGGTCTTCTGTCATATCAATCTACCTTGATCTTAATGCGGTGCTTATTCAAAGATATGGCCATACTTCTGGACATGCGTGTAAAAGAACCAAATATTACACCAGAACAACTGTAGGAAATTCTCGACATTATCATTCTCTTATCCTTTTGTCTTGCAATGTCTTGCTCACTCTCTTTCCTCTTTTTTTGTAGTATACTCCAAAATACTGAATCCTGTGTTCTTTTTTCATTCCAAACAATGGAAGTCTCTTTTAATCAGCATGCGTAGCACACTCTATTTTTGCACAGTTGAGGATTAATCATAAGTAACAGAGAAAGTAAAGTCGCTCCATTTCGACAAATGTTCCCACAGCTAAGTTCCGTATATCTGGGTCCCCTGGACTGAACCTTCCAACTCCCCCACTGTCCGGACTTCCAAATTTTGGCCTATTGTATTACACTTACTAATAAAAAGAAAAAGGCAAAATATATCGATAGTCTGTCTTTCATGGTATAAAGCTTTGTCGGCTGCTTTTTCTTACCATTTCTACCAGCGAAATTCAGGTTTCATAAGTTAAATATGCATCTCAGATTCCATTCTCGTTTGGCATGCTCAGGTACTTGGTCTGTATCAGAAAATCATCTATCATTATTATTCCAATAGTTATCTCGTATCTAAACACAAAAAGTTCCCTCGGTAAGTAGAAGATGCTAAGTTGAAAAGCCTTATGTTGGAACAGCGTTGCAAAGCTCAATGGAGCCGTAGTAAAGCAACTCCTCAATCATTTGCTCTATATGGTCATCTTCAAGGGGCTTAAACGGCTGATCGTCAGCACTCTGCACTTGACCCTCTACACAACCCGTTTCGCCACTTTTTCCTGTAAAGCCATTGCCGGCGGCGCGAAGAGTGCACTTTGCCTCTTGGGGCTCTTTCTCTAGAGAATTTTTGGACATTTGGAGGGATGCCAAGTGACACTTGTGGAGCTTGGCCGTCAAAGTTGCTGAAAGAAGCTTGGAAGAATTTGATTGGGACTCGTTGTATGGGAAATTGGTTCGTGCTTTTGGCCCGCACATGAGTCTTGCTGCTTCATCGTAGGCTCGCGCCGCATCCTCTGCCGTTTCAAATGTGCCAAGCCATATTCTGGTCTTCCTGAGCATGACAAGTACACGTAAGAAACGTTTCTTCAGTAAGAATGAAAACTAAGAGTCTAAGAATTCAACACAAAATGTATGAAAATCACTCCAAAGATTCACGTATGAGAAATTGAAATGTGTATCTTAGTAAAAGAATCATTGAAAGTGGAAGGAAGGCCAAAAAACGAAAAGGGAAGACTATCAGGACGTCTGGTTTAGAACAGAGGAAAGCGTAAAAACGTTTCTCTTGATGTTTTTTTTTTCCAAAAGAAAAGACGAGTCGCAGAGATGTTTCTGAGAGGTTCTCGGCAAAGAGAATTACAGCAGGGGGTGGCGAATTTCGGAGACCCAAGAACCCCAATGCCTTTGGCGGACGCCTCGATATCGTTTTTGTGGTCTAGCCATGGTGACAGGAGGAGAAAACGTCTCCAAAGCTTCGAGAGCTTAATGTAGTGTAGGAGTTGTGCTAGCAGCCAGCGAGAGAGGTGACTGAAGTGGTGGAGCAAAGTAGTCCTTATATACGCCTCTTTTGCGGCCTTCTACCAGTCAAGTGGGCAACGTGGGCCCAAAGAGGGTTTTAGTCCTTTCTTTTCTTTTCTGATATTTTTTCGATTTTTTTTTCACGTGTTTGTTCAAAGAATTTTCTTTCCAAATATTACTTCTAATATCATTTCTCATAAATATCAGATAATTGTAGCCAACAAATCCTAGGAAGAGAAAAGCTTTTTGGTCACAATTAACATGCTTATGTGAAGTTCAAAATATAAATATATATCCCTTAGCTGCATGTTTTGCATACCAAATTTATATATAAAGAAAAAAAAGATAATCTAATTTGACAACTAATTAATACTTACATCAATTAATGACCAAATTAATTTTATGAAAGATTATAAATGCTGTTTTCCTAGTGAAGATAGTAAATTATATTCATGGTAACAAGTTTATAAATTAGATTTGCGATCAAAATTACATATTGTAAATACTATATATAATCCTTTCAACTCGACTGTGTATATACTATATTTCAGTTTTGGGTGTGAATAAAATATGAGCAAGACGGCAATGACGATTTCAAAGGGTCAAGTGCAAGGGACCTTAATTTATAATTCAATTAAGTTCATACAAAAGTGGTAAACATAGTTGTAGTTTTGTACGTGGCATGCACGTCTAGATGATCAGGGGAGTAGTGATCATGTTTGTATATTTATTGTAGTAGTTATACAAGACAAGGGTACGTGGCTCACATCACAGCTTTCTAAACATAGGAAACCTGCCCATATGCCACAATGCATGATGTGAAGACACAAACCCACATGTTTGATATACGTAATTTTCAAGCCCCCCCTCTTTCTCTCTGTGGGTTTGGAGGTTAGTAGCGGCTATATTTGACCACATTTACTTTTGCTGCATCAGGCAATCCAAAGTATGCAGAATATATATATAGATATGGAAGTTGATGTAACATCTGCTGCACGCCATTTTTGTGGCCCCTCATTCATACTGTGGGATCAGGCCGTCACCCCTCACATGCAATGCCATGTTGGGACTCATGTGCGTATAAACTATACACGGCCACTACTTTTCCCAGGGTCTAAAACATCATTAATACAGCGTATCTGGTAACTGAAAAAAAAAAAATGGCATGCTGTATGAATCTGAGCGAGCATGCGTGTTACATCATGTCCTGTGGGAGCTCAAGTGGGGTTGCTGGGTTTCTGTGCGAAAATAGTCATAGTCCCCTTCACTATCCTCGAAAGCTAAAAGTCCGGCCCCCAGTACCTTAGACTGCTCCTTGAAAACCATCTACTGCAGTACTGTGCATGAGGATGTTCATTAATTTCTTCAATTTTTTAACAAGTTACCGTAGAGAGCAAAGTGAATAACGCGAGTTTAAATTATGTTGTCTTTTGCTTGATTTTGATAGTTTATTAGGGTTATGTTGCTTCAAGGCAGGGTCGGGGCCGTCAGATCGTCAATCCTTTTCAAAAGAGTTTATAAAGGACTGGTTCCAAAGGTCAGTTTTAACTTGTGATCAGAATTATATATATTTGGTAAAGCCTGGTAGGCATGATAAAAAAAAACCCGAGTCTTTAAGCGGGAATGAAGGGCCAAAATAACGACGACGACATGCAAATTAGAGATAGATTTAATATTGGGTAGCTTAAGAATTATGGATAGATTCGTACGGATCGAGCTAGCCGCGCTCTAATAGTCGGTAACTCGATCCGTGAGGTAATTTCCACGAGGTTTCTGAGGTGAAAAGAAGAATGGAATTAAGAGCAAATACAGAGCCCCTAATCTTCTTTTTAATTAAACTAATGTGGATATCTATACAGTAAAATTTAGGTTGGACTTGGTAAAATGTTTAGATTCTTTACGTACAGGCCACCCTCGTTTATAAAATATTGCATTCAATCTGTCGTGATCCTCTCGCTGTAAATGTACGTACGTAACTTAAGATTCTTATATTGATCTGTTCCCAACTTTGTGCAAAACAAGAGTATTTTATGAGTAATATTAATATACATCAGCTAAAATGGTAATCTATATATAGTCGATCTATTCTATTATATAAACTCGTGAAAGTCTTGATTTTGATAAATATGCCACGAATATCTGTATTATCCTGAACGTTTGTTGATTATTTGTTTATTTTTGTATATATACGTATGTGAAATTTTTCTTTTTCAAAGAATTATTTTCCATTGCAGGCAATTCTCTACTTAATCGCGGCCAACTACACTGATTCTCGTAGAACAGCAAAAACCACAATTGTTCTTCAGTACTACTTAAATTAGGTGCTCTCAACTTGCGTAGAACAACAAGAATTTCAAAATCTTGTTCTTAATATATAGTTTTTTTTGGCTGTTCTTAATAGATCATGTATAGTTTCTTATACTAAATGCTGATCTTATTAGATTTTTATTTTTTCCTCTAACAGGGTCATGAGGATTTTGCTCTTCCTAGCTAGGATGAAGGATCCTCATTGGCGACTAGGCAAAAACAAAGAAAAATGGGACGTACGACGTCGTAGTCATGAACTATGATTTCTTGAGCTTATGTGTAATATTCTTCTTCTTCTTCGGTATCTTCTTAGCATTCAAAATTCTAAGATATGTTGCGCTTGATCCGAAAACTATATATATATACATGTCGTAGCTTGGTTGTGAGGCCAAAATGCCAATATCTCAGTCAATGTACGTACGTCATTATAATTACTCGTTGTATTATATACAGAATTAGTACTACTTAAATAATTTGCTATCAGGAACAACTATATATCCTGCTAGACAGCTATCGCAGGATGTTCCATAAAACATTATCTCTTGTCTGGCTCAACATCACGAAGAAGGAATTTCACTTTCAATTCTTTATTTAATTAAGTATATACCAGTCCCTTAGAAACCCTAAATAGATACTTCTAATACTTAATTAATACTGCTTCTAGGCGAAATATATCGCTAGCGCCAAAAATACCTAATTTTATAATTTCCACAAGTCAATATCAGGAAACAAATAATTAAATTGGAATCCTATCTACTAATTTCATTTAGAATATATAACTTCTTAACTTAAAAATTCCCACCTCAAATACCGTTAATTAGTAATGTCACCGAATTTAATTTCTAGAGGAGGACTGACATTAGATATTGTGCCTTGCACGTGTATATATAGCCTATTAATTAGTCAATAACTAATTGATTTTCTACACGTAATTAATACGAGATTGAGTGGAGAATTTAGACTTTAGCGCAGATGCATGTAAAACAAAAGGGACGAAAAGACATTATCGTACGTGTTTCTAATCTATTATATTAATCACACAAACGTGTAGCTAGCTAGCATATATGCGTATTATAAAACGTGCATCAGGACAATTAGGTAGCTAAATCCAATCTCCTAATTATGAAATACGAGTGGTTAGAAGAGGATTATGGCACGTAATATATATATATATATATAGAAAAAAGTTACTTTCGTACGTGCCTCATGGATGTAGAGTGATTGACATATATAGTTAATGGCTTTCCATGTATCACAAATATGGATCGCTATTAGAAAACTAATATATCTTTTCAGATTTGGACAGGCTACTACTTATTAATGTTACTATCATTTAAAAAATGAGGTTGGTAAGCTGCAAATGTGGTGGTAAAACGGCATTAATGTAACTCCGCCAAATGCTAGCTAGCAATTTGATGATCGTTTTGTAGCTTTTGTTTGACTTTGATTGGTAAACCCCAAACACTAATTAATTAGACCCCTATAAATTAATGACCTTATCTAAGGGTTACTAGGAATCAGCTTCCTAAACTTTGGAAAAAAAAAATCGAGATTCGGAATGGACCGTTTAGTTGCCAAAACCATCAAACCAAACGTTACTGCCGAAAGCCATAACTACTGAGTACACTAAAACTACAAATTAGCATCAAGTGAATAATGTAATAAAAAAGAAAGGCCAGTGGAGAAAGCAAGTAAGACGAGCTTTTAACGACGAATTTGTGGGCATGCACTTATTTATCTAACATATTGTTTGTCACATGGACCTCAATCTTCAATCCTTACCTCTAGACTTTCAAGGATATAAAGTGTATTAATTCTAAAAAAAATTAGGTTAGCCCATAGAAACGCCAATTATTTTATTTTTAATCTTGGAAAATGACAGTTTTGCAGATCATGACAAGCTCCATTAGTAAGACTGGAACTCTTTTTTTTTTTTTTTGCTAAATAAAACAACAAACTAAGGATGCATATTACAACACCAGATATTGCTCGAAGAGACGAGAACAATCTAAAAACCCAAAAGAGACGCTCCGCGCCGCCCACGAAGCTAAAGAGTAAGACTGGAAGAGGTACTCTACAGTAAAGTAAACAGGGAATTGGATTTGATCATCTGAGAGCGCACATCCTGCGGACCGAGCTGGAGACAAAAACAAGGACAAAACGACACCATATATTTTGCGATCTTACGCGATCGAGTGCGAAGCGTAATTCGCTACAAACTGTTGTCAATAGATTAAAAGTCCTCTATTCAACATGGCACGTTCAAAGATATAAAACGTTAGGATAGCAGATAGCTTTGTCCATGTTCTGTCGGACAAGACAAATAGTTTAGAAGCTAGGCTGTAAGCCTACAAAAGGCACGCTCTCAATCAGA
This sequence comes from Myrica gale, assembly GCA_963930655.1. Classification (NCBI taxonomy): domain Eukaryota; kingdom Viridiplantae; phylum Streptophyta; class Magnoliopsida; order Fagales; family Myricaceae; genus Myrica; species Myrica gale. The sequence continues at coordinate 7,750,211 of OZ005601.1, forward strand.
GACTTCTGTGTAACCTTTTCGGGTTTTCGATTCTCCATGCATGTTACTGTGGCTCTCTCAGGTTTAGTCTCGTCTTCAGTTGCTGTTAGCAGATCGACATAAGCCCATTCATCTTCTACGTTGAGAGGGTTTCTATTTCTTTCGGTTACTGACACACAAACGCATCCATCAAACTCGCATACGAGGAATCTACCTACTTTTTTCCCTGCTTAACAAAGCAAATGCAAGAGAAATCTAGCAATTACATATCATTTATTTCAATCATTGAAGCTTGAGTACGAGTTGATTCAAACAACATTTAATTGACAAGCTTGATGGGGAAAGGTTTTCTGAGTTATGGTGCGAGTGTATGAATATCATCTACTGTAGTACCATAAGCGGCAAAAGAGAGCTAGACCAGAGAAAAAGAGAATTTCGTGAAAAAACACTTCGACCAAGGTTCAGTTAATGAATGGAAGCGGATCGGTATCAAATCACAACATGTCTTCTTCCTCTCTTTTTTTCCTAAGCCAACTCACATCATGACTATAAAATACTGACAAATAGTTCCACATTATGGCGAAGCTTCCTTCTTCTTCTTCTTCTTCTTTTTTTTTCTAAGCAAAAAAGGAAGCAAAGTATCATACAGGACACATTGTCAAAAGTGTCATAGAGGATAGATCGTTATATTGAATGATACTTTGCATCGACAACTTACAGCCATAAAGTCAACCAAAAGTGCAAGTATCCTATCTAGGCGTTACCATAATAGCCCCTATGACCAGAGAGGACAGACGCTCCCTAATGAGGCACTCAAATTATATCGAACTTGAGTTTGAAACATCTGTCACAGAATATTGTTTTGTAATCTTGAAGCATCTGATTTTAAAAAGAGTGCAACATCATTGAGAATACATATTGAACTTATTGCATTCGGAACATTACCTGGGGGTTCTGCAAGTTGAAGACTATCATATTTCGATCTGCAGTGCCAACGACCATCAGAGGATGCTTAACTATTAGTCCATAGAAAAGGTCAGAGAGTTGTTAAGTATGCACCGGATTTGACTGTCTAGTGTCCCAATACCTAGGAATTGAAGGAAACACGCAGAATGCTAATCACATAGGTCAAGAGCACAGGAAAATCAGATTGCAAAGGAAATATAGATCAATACAATGAAAAACAAGGTAGTACGCATAACAAACTTATGACAGACAAGCATGGCCACAAATAGTAACTGCCCAAACATGAAGAAGGACATTTGAAAATCTAAAATTAGCAACTGAGTATATAAAAATTCACAATGCCAAATAATCAGACCAAACTAGCATACAACAAGTCGTAACAACCTAACAACTACAGTACCTAAGGAACGGAAATGCAAATAAGAATCAATGTTGTATTTAGGGTCTTGTCCCAGCTCCCTGAAACTAAAAGGTTCATCCCCGGAATCCATGCAATCTCTTTGATGGGTGCATCATGCATGGCGACAGTCATCGGCTGCAAACCAGACAAAGGCCACATCTTCACTTGCTTATCACAGCCTCCGGAAAAGCCAGTTGTTCCATCATCTTTCTGGGTAGAGCACAATACCTTATGGGCCTATGGCAAAAGGGAGACAAAATTAATGAAAGGACTTGATAATTGCCAAGGTCGATTCAGCAAAACCAAGAGATATATAGGTTATGAACTCCAGTTTTACCGGTTGGTCACAAGATATTGAAGCCTTGGGTGTACTGCCTACAACAGCCCCACTTTGCATTATTTCCCAACATCTTACCTACAAAATTACAACCAACAGTGTTGAAGAAGGGAGAGGAGATAAGATGATAATGGTGCAGTACGATAGCAGGATACTAACAGAATTAACCCAGTAAACAAGGAAATGGAAACCAACTGAACATACCTGGTTATCCCAGGAAGTAGCAACCAAGTAATTGGCCTTAGGGCTGAAACTAAGGCTGGAAACTGAATCACTAGAAGGTTGAGTGACCTAAAATGAGATTACAACATCATTTGAGCTCAAGGATCCCCAAAAAAAGAAAAGCAAACAAGAAAGAGGCAATGCTTGACCAAACAAAAAATTGTGAAAGGTAACAACAATGAATGTATAATGGAATTATGGAAGCAACTACGCTCCACATCAAATAATGCTCAATTCTAGATTGGAGAACAAAGTACTATTTGAACAATCCGTTTATTCAGATATGAAAAACAATGATACTTCTGCAGAACGTGAATGATACTAATTATTTCTCCAGGAAACAAAAAACTGAAGACAAAAATAGAAAGATATATAAAACCAAAATTTAATAAAAATAATAATTTCAGAGTTAAATCAAAGAAACAAAAAGAGGGGGGAGGAAGCAGCAATGAATATCTTCTGTTACAAACCAATTCAAGCTCGATAATCACAGAAACACAGCAATTCACAACAAGATTCAGATGCATTTTTAAAAAGCCAAATACTCGACCGTGAAATTTGAACTGTGATCAGTGAATTAAGCTCAAGTGCCAAAGGCTTAGAGAAAAAAAATGCTCAAGAACCAAAGGAAAAGTTGAAAAGAATAAACTAAATCCGCCAATCACACCACATACCTCAAAAGGACTTATTCGGAATAGGGTTTGGGGCTGCAGCAGTTCCGAGAGTAGCCATTTGCAACTGCAAGATCCTATTACGATGCAATCAAAAACCAGAATCAGAATCAAAAGTAAAACAAAATACTTATGGAACTGGATTAAGAATACGCAAAAGATAAGACTGAATGGGAGAGAACCTCGAGAAACTACTGAAACGTTTGAGAGAGAAAGAACAAGAGTAGCATGAACAACAGAGAGGTAGCTCAGGAAGCTCCTGAAGAATAAGAGTTGAATGAACAACAGAGAGGCACCTCAGGAAGCTCCTAATACGTTTGAGAATATGAGAGAAGACGGGAGGAAAATTTCGGTTAAAAATTTGACCCTAGCGGCAAGGAACCAAGAGGTTTGCAATGGCTTATTAAAAAAAACTACAGAGCAACCAAACAAAGCTAGAACGCAATCAAGGGATTCAGCTTCAAGTTAAACGCATGACTAGGTCAACCGGACTCGCACTTCTCACGCCGAGAACGAAGTTAACAGAACCTAGCTCGGAGTTCACTCAAGGGTTTCGGGAAGTATAAAATTTGTCTCCTAAACATTGGTTTTGCACTCTTGAATCTAAAAATCAAATAGGAGAACAGAAATAAGTGAGAAAAAGGCTTACCAGATGAAGCTGCGAATTGAGAAAGAGTTCAGAGAGAGCAAGAGAGTTTCAGGGCCGGCGGGAAAAAAGTTCTCGCAGTAGAGAAGTGGAGGACGGATTTTAGCGAGGAAGAAGACAATTGGGATTATCAAAATTTTATAACTAAAAATCACGTACCTTTGGTTCTTGGCACCCAGCGCGTAGCGTCAGAATGACGCTGCACGGAAACATGCTTCCTACAATTCCATAACGACCAGGGGAACTACCCTTGCTTCCGGCAAGGTAATTCAGGTGTTGAACACGCTCTTCATTTTTATTTCCCTCTTTTTTTTTTTTAATCGCTCGCATCTAATTATCTGTTTTATATAAAAGTCGGTAATTGAGACAGTAATGACATGGGTAATATCCATTTTCAAATTTTTTTCTAACAAATTTTATCTTTCTATATTTTTTCTGTCTAATTTTAATATTTTTTTAATAAATAATTATATCAAATCATATTTTTCTATCATTTATACAAATACTTATAAAAATACTATTTTACGTAAATATTCACAATTCTAATAAAATCCTACAATTTTTTACAATACGAACATGCCCATGAATCTCTATATTTTAAATTTTTTGAAAAATATACCACCATTTTTAAAAATAATAATAATACTTTGTATGTCAATAATTATTTATTTATTTTTCATCGTACTGTCTCTCGATTAGGGCTGTACAACCCCGGTGTAGGCCGGTTTTGAAAAAATTGTCACCTACACCTACACCGTTAAGGGCAAAAACCGTCCCTTAGCGGTAGCGGTGGCGGTTTCCGGTTATCCTACATTCATATTAGACTATTTTTTTAACATTTTATGCACTTGGCCAAAGGGGGAGAAGAAGAGCAACTTTATATGAAGACACTATGGGAAAGACAAAACCAACCGTTGCTTCGGTAACAATGGAAACAAGACAAAATAATAATAATTGACAAGATATTACGACAGGGGTACGTTGTTTTACATTATCCTTGCAGAAGTACTTTACAAATGAAAACACTAGTTCTAGTCCATGACCACTATACTTTGATAATTATTGAAGGCTCCACACGTTAGATGGACTTACCCTCTTGAAGCCAGGTTCCATGCTTCCAAAAAGGACAACAACAACAGGGGACTCACTGCCAGTAATACACATCAGTGCCTTCCAAATTATTTGTGCAGATGTAACAATCATGCCTGGGACAAAAGCATAACGTTTATATCATGCAGACAAGTTTAGGAAACAACTACTATTCATTCACAAACATCTTTCCACTTCAAATAATCATACACTATCTCAATAATCATGCTATAGGAAAAGATCAAAACATTCACTATTAACTCCAACACAGGTAATAAATAAACAACTAATAATGACAAGTACCTCAGACTGATATTTGATATCTTTTTCGTGACTCCACATTCAAAACCAGCAACTTCTTTCAACAATCCTTGGACAAGAATGATTGTTGATTCCATTTGCTTATGATGTTCTCTCTCTCCAACTTTGAACAATGATAAAGCTTTCTCTGTCTCTTCGTTAAGATCATGAAGCATCCTTCTCTCTTTATCAACTCCCCTTACTTCCTTCTCTCTTTATCAACTCCCCTCAAGTCTTTCATTGCTAGTTCAAGCTTCTGGTATAACTCACATATCATCACATTATATTGAGTAATTTGCTCTAATGCCTCGTCTAGACTACCCTTTATGATATTTGACTCATCACTTCTCTCCAAAAGCAAGATCTTCTGCTGATGTGTCTGATCTCTTAAATTGTCAAGCTCCTGAGAAGCTAACCCAAATCGCTCTTTTTCTTTGGCCAATGCAACTGCTGTTTCCTGCATTAACTTCTCCTTTTCTTTCGCCAATGCAAATTGCTTGGAGGTTCAGCAACAAGAACAACTTCCTCCAACATCATTGCATAAATTTCTCGCATTATATTACACTGCAAATCTGATTCTTGAATGCTCCATCTTATTTGGCACATTAGCTCCTCAAGAACACATTTAAACACATTTATCTCCAGCATCAGAAACTTGTGATGAGAGCAACTTGACTTCCTTTTTCTTATCTGAAAGCAAATCTCTAAGCTTGCGATTTTCTGAAAGGAGGAATTCCAATCTGTCCCTCAAACTGCCTAAATTTTCAATATTTGCATCGAAAAGCTAGACTTTTTAACCTATTCCCACATTCTTTTAGCACCAAAACAGAGCAAAGAACACACATTTGTGCGCTCTCTCCTCTTAGACAGTACCACACAATAATTTGAAGCACATATCAAGAAAATTCAACGGAAGGCACACACCACTAAGTAAACGTATACCCATGAGCACCAATCGAGAGAGCGAGAAAGAGACAGACGGAGGCACACACCAAGAAAATTCAACGGAAGGCACATATCAAGAAAATTCAACGGAAGACACACACCCCTAAGTAAACGTATACCCATGAGCATCAATCGAGAGAGCGAGAAAGAGACAGACGGAGGGAGGGAGGGAGGTTCAAAGAGAAGGGAGCAAACCAAGACTGACGACCTGGGTAAGGACCTGGCAGATCTAGCCGAGAAACTTCTCCGGAGCCGCTGATCATCAAACGCACGCCGATAGGAGAGGGAGGAGAGGGAGAGAGAAACTTCTCCGGAGCTTGACGAGCGGCAGTGGTGGGATGGGCAGAAAGGCACGACGTCCGGCGACTGGAGGGGCAGGCGTGGTGGTCGGCACTCGGCAGGAGAGGGAGGGGAGGGAGAGAGAAGCATGGGCAAAAAAACTCTCCGGGGTGTTAAGGTTTCTGCTTTCCGTCGAGGGGAACGAGGAATATAAAAAAAATTCCGGTTCCCGGTTCCCCGGAACCCGGTGCCGGGTAACCCGGGAACCGGGAATACCACCGGGTTCATTGCAAAAAGTCAAACCGGCACCGGCACCGGTGAAGCCGGATATCGGGAATCCGGTGCCGGTACCAGTGCCGGTGCCACCGGAATTTTTTGGTGGCATTGTTCAGCCCTACTCTCGATGCAGGTTCTTGTAACTCGTAAGCGCAATCACAAGGGAAACTCCGAACCATGGGTTCAGCTTTGACAAACTTACAATCGTGGAATCAATATGTACTTTAAGAATAATTGTAGATTTGTGATTTATCCAATCTAATATGTGAGTGCAAGTTGTCATTCTAGTAATGTTTAAAGGACTGATTGTCTATATTTTTTTTATAAGGAGTTTATAAATGCTTTAATCTACATCAGACTTTACAAAAATTTACCTACAGTCGTAAAATTATAATCTTTTATGGAATATAATTTAAAGGCAAAGAGTGCTTCATAAAATCAGAAACTATACTTGATTCTCTCTTCAATTATATTTAACCTTACAGAATCTATACCAAATAAATTAGGCGGAGACATCAGACATAGAATTAAGAGAAGATAATTTACAGCCTAATATCGGAGGAAGGGATTATGTACCAAGATGGTGTAAAAGGCTGAATTAAAATGGAGGAAGGTTGGTACTATTGAAAAAAAAAACACAAATTATAGTATATCCATGTCACATAAAAAAATCATAGTTTTCCTGAAAACAAACCTATTTCCCTTGATCGTACCCCCTAAACCCAAAAAACCTTTTCCCTACTACGAGAGAAAGAGCGGGCTGCGGAAGGACCGGTGAAGATGTTTTGACAACACCCTGAAACCTCTGTCACTTCCTTTTTCGTCCAGTGTGCGATCATGGCGTCCCCTTCTCTGCTCCCGGTGTGCGGTAATTATCCTACAATCTCTAGTGGCCACTTCGAAGTTTTCATTGATTGTGTTCGCTAGCTCATAAAATGTAGGAAAAGGAAAGAGAATTAGTAGGACCGCATGACAGTAAAATGACTAGCTAGCCAAGTTACGTCGAGTTTTAACTTGTGTGTGTTTATGTGTTTTTTTTTTCTTTCACTCTCTCTGAGCTCTGTCTGGTTGCCAAGAAGATATGAGAAAGTGCATCACCCTTAGCTTAGCCATTCCGTTTCCGGTCCTCGCATTTCTTGACAGTCAAACGGAGGTTCAGGGCTGTATTTTTTCGACTTCGATATTCGGAGATCTAGCTTCTCTAGTGTTTGTTAATTTCTAGGGCTTGTTTCTTGATATTTATATAACACGGGAATTAGTGTTAATTATTCAGATATGAAGGTGGATTGTGAATGATAAAAGACAAATGGATTTTTCTCTTATCGGATTTTGTTCCCGAAAGGAAAAGAAAGTTTTTGTAATCCTAAGGATGTCAATTAAAAAATCTCAATCTGTTACTTATCTGTAATCCAGTGTAGTGCGAGTTATCAGTTATCTAATGGTGCATTTTATGTTATTAGGGATTTCCCCTGAACTCCAAAGTAGGAGAAGCATGCCATTTAGTAATTCACACGGAGTGGACTCCGCTCTGGGAACTAGCTCACAAGTTGTACCTCTGTACAAGAAAAGAAGGATGTCTCAAAACAACAATTTTTCTTCATGTATGGTTTCAAGAGAGATTGCAGCTATTTTACCTACTTTAAGGTCAGCTGATTATTACATGAAGCCCTGCTTGAAGGATTTGGCTTCTATGGAACTTGTGGACCCTGGTTATTGTAGCAGAGTTTTGGATTTCACAGTTGGGAGGATTGGTTATGGATCAGTCAAGTATATTGGGGAGACTGATATTAGACGGTTAGATCTGGATCACATTGTGAGATTCCATAGGCATGGGGTAGTCGTGTATGAAGATGACAATGCCAAGCCTAGGGTTGGGCAGGGACTTAATAAGGCTGCTGAGGTGACTTTGGTTCTACAAGTAAGAAAAGTGAGTTTAGAAGAGGGAAAACTAAATAAGGTTGTGGATAAATTAAGAATGAGTGCAGAAAGACAGGGTGCTTGCTTTATTTCGTTTGATGTGGCAACTGGGGAATGGAAATTCATGGTCCAACATTTCAGCAGATTCGGATTAAGTGAAGATGATGAAGAAGATATTGTAATGGATGATGCAACTTTCATTCAGAATCCCCTTGCGTCCAATGGTGGTGAGAATTCTGATATTGATGAAGTAATCCACATGGCCACCACAGGTGCTGAGCTTGCTCACACTCTTCCTGCCCATCTTGGGCTTGACCCTGTAAGAATGAGAGAAATGAAATTGTTAATGTTTCCTGATGAGGAAGAGGAGGCACAGGGTATCACTGAAATACCTGCATGGCAGAAGTCATCTTTAAGCAAAGAATACGTAAGACCTCCTTTTCACAACTCTGCTCAGAGGACGAAACATAGATCTAGTCCACCTGCTTCCCGAAAAACCCCATTAGCATTGCTTGAGTACAACCATGGTAGTTTTGACTCAAACTCTCCTGGAACCATTCTGATTGCCCCACAAAATAAGAGTCTTTCTCTGAAACCGATAAAAACTGAAGGTTCAGGTTTTAAGCTGGACTTCAAGCAAGAAACACCGGTAAGTGGAAATTATTCTTGCAACATAGTGGATGCTGGTTTGTTCATGGGTAGGTCATTTCGGGTAGGGTGGGGCCCAAATGGGATCCTTGTTCATACTGGGACTCCAGCTGGCAGAAATGCTTCTGAGGGGCTGTTATCGTCTGTCATCAATTTAGAAAAGGTTGCTATAGATAAAGTGGTTAGAGATGAAACTAACAAAGTCAGAGAGGAACTCGTGGACTTTACTTTTGATTCTCCATTAAATCTCCACAGGGAATTAAATCATGAAACAAAAGAACTTCAAGTTGGATCCTTCAAACTGAGGCTTCAAAAACTTGTCTCAGATCGCTTAATGCTTTCTGATATTTGTAGGAATTATGGGGATATTATTGAAAGGAAGTTGGAAATTCCTGGGCTATCTTCCTCTACTCGTGTGGTTTTGTCTCATCAAGTGATGGTCTGGGAATTGATAAAAGTACTTTTTTCTGAAAGGGAAACTAGTTCACAGTCGAAGTCCTTGGGTGCGGACAATGAGGAGGACATGATGCAGGATATGAAGGAATCTTCTTCAGAAGTTGACCTAGAAGCACTACCACTTATTCGAAGGGCAGAGTTCAGCTTATGGTTGCAAGAGAGTGTTTGCCCTCAAGTACAAGAAGCAGTAACCTCCTTGAATGAGTCCAGTTATCTAGAACATGTGTTCTTGCTCTTGACTGGGAGGCAGCTTGATGCAGCCGTGGAGCTGGCTACTTCTAGAGGAGATGTGAGACTGGCTTGTTTGTTAAGTCAGGCTGGAGGGTCCATGGTGAATCGTGCTGATGTTGCTCGGCAGCTTGATCTTTGGAGAATCAATAGGCTGGATTTCAGTTTCATTGAGGAGGAACGATTAAGGCTTTATGAATTGCTTGCTGGTAATATTCATGGTAGTTTTCATAATGTGAAAGTTGATTGGAAGAGATTTCTAGGGTTATTGATGTGGTATCAACTACCACCTGACACTTCGTTGCCCCTTGTTTTCCACACTTATCAACATCTTGTTGATGATGGAAAGGCTCCATATCCTGTTCCTGTATACATTGATGAAGGACCGCTAGAAGAGGCTGTTAGTACAGAGGAACATTTTGACATCTCCTATTATCTTATGCGTCTTCATGCTTGTGAAGAGGGAGAGTTCGGCCTTTCGAAGGCAATGTTCTCTGCATTATCTTCAACACATGATCCACTTGATTACCATATGATCTGGCATCAACGTGCAGTGTTGGAAGCAATTGGTACTATCACTTCTAATGATCTTCATGTTCTTGACATGGGACTTGTCTCGCAGCTGTTGTGTGTGGGGAAATGTCATTGGGCAATCTATGTGATCCTTCATATGCCATACCGTGAAGATTTTCCCTATCTACATGCTAATCTCATTCGGGAAATCTTGTTCCAGTATTGTGAGTCTTGGAGTTCAGAAGAATCGCAACGCCAGTTCATTGAGGACTTGGGGATTCCAGTTGAATGGCTTCATGAGGCTATGGTATGAAATTATTTCTTCAATTTGGTTGACTTTACATATCTCCTGCCCTTTAACTATTTTGGAAGAACAATCATCCTTTTGCTAATACTGCAAACTGTGACTTATGGATGAATTTCGCACCTAGCTTTGGAGCTCTTATATAGCCAGTGGTTGTGTTTGGAACTACCATTAGATGTCATGGGAAAAGTTTTGTGATACTAGAGAAGTCTGGTATATTAAAGAGATTTTGTGATTCTTTTATTGAGTATCTCTGATCGAATTATATCATTCCTGATCAATGCAGGCAATTTACTTTAGTTACTATGGGGATTTTTCAAAGGCACTTGAAAACTTTCTTCAATGTGCACATTGGCAGAAAGCTCATACTATCTTCATTACGTCTATTGCTCATAAATTGTTCTTGTCAGGTAAAATCTCATATTTCACTTGATTAAAATTCCCTATATAGGTTCCATTATCTAATATCTGTATCAGTTACTGGGAGGGATCTGAAAGCAATCAATTATTTGGAGAGTTCTTTTTCATGTCCATACCTAGGCTTTGCAGGACTGACTAATACTGGAAGTTGAATGGCTACAGTGGAAATTATGTTTTCACTTATCAAAAATGGGATAGGAAAATACACAATGTCGTTGGGAGATATTGGGTATATAATTAGACGGGGCACTATTTATAAACTTGGGAGTAGAAGTCAACCAGTATGTCAAAATCTGTAATTCCTCTTCCATAGGCAGAGGGAACGGATAAAATTGTGTTCTGAACTCCATATCCTTCTGCAAATACCACTTTTTGAGCTTTTTTCTCCTATGTTGCAGCAAAACACTCGGAGATATGGCAGCTGGCTACTTGTATGGAGGGCCATAAGTCAGAAATTGAGAATTGGGACTTGGGAGCTGGAATTTATATTTCATTCTATCTATTGAGAAGTGGATTGCAGGAAGATTGTGATACTATGAGTGAACTGGTAAGAAAGCCCGTCTTATATATTGGATAAGAGGCACATCTTGCTGTTTGCATTACTCTGTGTAAGGCACTAACGGCCAAATGGACTGAATTATGGGATTCGATTATTCGTTCTTTACTCATGAGGTTATGATCGTAAATCGGTTTTGAAGCTTGAACAGTATTGCTGAACTCTATTTCAAACCTAGACTGGTGAACGGCCCTTTCTCACTAGGTTTTGAGTCAAATAAGAGAAAAGGCACATGCCTGATATTAATGAATCTGTCCAATGTAGGCATCTCTATGAACGGTTGATGGTATTTTGTGACAAATAACTAGCATAATTGGACAAGTCAACTCATGCACCTTGTTGCTTTTCTCTTTTCGGGATAGAATTAGAAATTACTCTTAAGGAGAAAACATCCACGTGAATGATGCCAAGGAATAGCTTAAAGCTTATGACTATAACAAAAAGACATTGCCAATGTTGGTGGAATTCATGCAGAAGAATGATTTAAAGCTTGGGAGTGATCGTTACATTAGTCTTGGTGGCTTTTATGGTGCGTAGAGTCATAGAAAGAAGAGTGGCAACTCAACTATGGGCCCAAATTAATGGAATTTCCGCAAAAGACAATATAATAATAACTTGTCTTACTTTCTCTAATGAGTCCTGAGGAATATGTAATGTCTTTTGTAGGATTCTCTTGAGAGCAAAAATGCTGCTTGTAGAGACTTTCTTAGTCGGTTGAATGAATCTCTGGCAGTTTTGGGTGGTAGATTTCAAGTTGATGCAAGGTATGTGTATCAATCCCTTGGCTCAGCTTCTGCAACCATGTTCTCTTTGATATGATTAACTATGCAACGCAGCCTGCATGAGTATGTCTGTTTTGTGTCTGTAAAGAACCCATTAAATATGTCTCTGCACCTATTCTTCTGGCTAGGTTAGAGAATTGTCTTTGCATACCGTTACCCTACACTTTAAGCAGGATATATTTCATATTTGGACATGTTAACTACGTTCCTTCGCAATTTTCTGCCTTCAAAAATCTATTCAATGGTTGGGGCACTTTAAATATGATCACTAATTTCTCCACCCTTCCAACCTGCTTCTAACCATTGTTTTTCTCTCTTAGTTTCGCCTTCAGAAAATAGCTTTTGCAAATCAGTACATGACCAAAAAAGGGGACTTTTAATAAGTGTGAAGGTCTTTTTTTCCTATATATAGCTGGTAGAAGTCGACATCTTTTTATGATATGTTTCTACCATTTTGGCTCGAGTCTTGTCATACTTGTCGGAATTGTTTCCTTCATTTTCGCTTTCCCTACAAACATGAAGACAAGCAACAATAAATTGTTGGTCTTTAATGTTCCTTGTGCAAAAATTCATCTGTATTCCCTGAAGATAGGTGGTTCCTTGGAATATTATAGTCAAAATATTATATGTTTTTAATTGGAAAAGTTCATCTTTTATGCACAAGTGCTTAAGACACAAGGGCTGATTGTACGAGATTAAGAACTGTGATATATTACATTGTTTTTCTTTTTTCTCTCTTGATGAGTGCTGTGTTACGAAGTACATGCTAGTACCAACTAGATTGGAAACACTGTATATTATGCCGATTGACATTAACGTGAATTATCGCGGGACTTAAATGATGGGTTAACATATGTTTAGAATTTCATACTCCCTCCTAAATAGAACAAGCATTAAAAAACTTGAAGAGAGGAATCGAGAAAGCTGCTAAAGAGATTCACATTTCAGTGAGAGAGAGAGGAGCACCATTTGTTTTGCATTATGAACCTTTCTTGGGTTATGCCTAGGAGGGTGATCGAGGTGTTGGAAAAAGAAGTTTGACAACCCCATTGCTCTGGCAGTGTAGATAATGATTCCTCTTTCTGTTTGGTGGATCTTGTGGAGGGAAAGGAACAACAGATGCTTCGAAGATTCGGAGCGGTCTTTGGATAGTTGAAGGAGTCTTGTTTTGCAGTTGCTTTTTCTTTGGGCCAATGCGGTGTTGGATTCTCCCTTTTCGGGTTTTCCGGATTTTCTTAACTTTCTGGTTTGCTTGTGATAGGGGTTTTCAGTATAGTCTATTGTACCGTTGACTCTGATTGCTTTGTGTTTTTTGTTTTTTCATTTTAACAAGATTGGCTTACTTATCATAAATAAATAAAAAGAGAGAGAGAGAGAGAGGGGATCTCTAAACTTGTTTAAATTGTGGTAAAAATAGAAATGTATATTGTCGGAGACAATTTTGAGTAGGTGTATAGCCTAATACTTTTCGTTTTGGGTTTTGGTTATTGATAGTTATATGTCAGAGATTTCCAAATTTGAGTCTGAAATGCTTGTTGAACTCTGGGGTTTGCAGAGTAGCCTATTCAAAAATGGCGGAGGAGATATGTGGTTTGCTTCTTTCTGACATTGGCGAAGGCTCAACATGTGATGGTCAGTTAAGCTGCTTTGACACTGCTTTTACTGCTCCTGTTCCCGAAGACCTTCGCTCAAGTTATTTGCAGGGTGCAGTGTCGGTTTTTACGAGCTTCCTTTCAGAGGTGGCTACATAGTTTCGCACCTTCATGGCATAAGGTCTAATATTCATGGTCAATGGTGGCTTGAGGAGTTGAGTCTAGATGATTTTTAGCGTCTTGAAAATGAGTGAACTAACATATATTTGTGGAATTATGTGGGCAACTTTTCTACATCTTTGTCAAAAAGCCCAACCAGCAAGCAATATTTCAGGTTTTTGGGTTCGAGGATTTGGAAACTTTTGTCTCCAGTCAGGGCAAGAGAAAAACTGTATTCTGGTCAGTCAACAACCAACTGCAGAGAACTGTGGTACGCATGAGAGCACAAATTGCCAGGACGATGACAGAGGTATCTTCTCGGACGGAGGTCGGAGATTTAAAGCTTCTATTCTTCGTTTGGTGATATTTCTTGTAGGGTGGGAATTCTTCTTCTTCTTCTTTTCTAAGTTGTAGGGTGGGAATTCAATTGGTCTTTTGATTCCTAGCTAATTTTGAACTTGGTTAGATGGATGTTTCAAAACAATACGAATGTGTCCCAAAAGCCCTTCCCATACATTTCGTGTATTTATCGCCTTATCTGAGAACCACAATTTTTTCAAAAATTTCTCAGTTACGTCCCGATTTTAGCTAAAAAGAAAGTCTCACGACAACTTTTAAAAAATATAAGGGAAATTAAAAATTTAGTCACTGGATTTTAGTACCGCTAATAAAATGGTCACTGAACTTTTTTTTTTTACTTTTTGGTCACTGAGAATATGTAGTGATGACTTTTCACTTCATCCGTCAAACTCTTGTTATTTTTTTAACAGAATAGTAAATGGTCGATCGCTACGTGAAGCGGTCGACTGATGGAGTGAAACAATAGCGGTTGAAACCTCCATTAATTTTTAAGGGGAATAGCGGTCGACCTCTATTTTCGTTAAAAATTAACGGAGGTTTGACGGATGGAGCGAAAAGTCACTACCAAGTATTCTCAGTGATCAAAAAGTAAAAAAAAATAAGTTCAGTGATCATTTTGTCATGGGTGCTAAAACCTAGTGACCAAATTGCAAAATTCCCAAAATATAATAAAAAACAAAAAATGTGTACTAATTTTACGAAATGCTAAATAATTATGTTACACAAATTTTATTCAAACTTATCTTATCAACGTACTTTAATAAAACCTAAAATTACTATAAATTTTTCTGAAATTAGATTTAAAATAGGATATCTTTATTTTCTTTTTCTTGGTAAAATAGGATATCTTTAAATAGTTCATCCAGTATGCTCGATATCTGGATGCAGTAGGCCCTCGAATCTAACGAACCTACCAACCGACCAATCATCAGAGGAAACCCATCCACCCTCCCTCCATCTATGAGTTGCCACCGTACGCTGCCCGCTGAGACGGTACGCACCGTATCCACGTCATCACTTCCATCTCTCTGACTCAGGCCAACTCAACCTCGGAAACTCTGAAAAAGGCAGAAAAACCGAGTGAACAAAAACCAAACCTATAGCTGAAACAAGACCTGTCTACAGCTCTCTCTCGAATTTGGCGCTTGGCATAGTAGAGCTTCTGAGCGACGAAGCTTCTTCGCTCGCTCCAGGGGTGGTTTGGATTATCTGATTTTCTCTAGCTGGAATTCCTGAAGATGCCCCGCGGTGCCTCCCGAAAAACGGGTCAGCCAAATTCAACGTCGTCCTTCAATTCTTCGCCCGCGGATCTCTTCCGTTCCGGTATTGGATCTCTCTCTCTCTCTCTCTGATCTCCTCCCGCTGATTGAACTTTCTTTGTTGATAGCTAATTTAAAAAAATTCGTTTTAGATTTTTTTATCCCCAAGGTATTGTGATTCTGACTCCAATAATCATATCTGGTGTATGTTTATGGTGGGATTGATGCCTGGATGATCAATTTATTGGGAGCAGGTTGACTCTTTTTTTTCCCCTCCCAAGTTTTCGTAAATCCATGTTTATAAAAATGTGGAATAGTTGTAAGATAAAGAAAAAAAAAACTTCCGTGTACTTACCCTACACCTTTGGTCATTTTATTCTATAAAAACTTCTAAAATGAAAAGAAACACATTGCTTGTTCTTAGCGATGACCTATAAAGCCTGATGAGTGGATGAGAATAGACAAACCGAATTATGGGTTAGTTGAATGGCAGCATGAATTATGCATAAACGGGAATTCCTACCTTACTTAATCATTAAGCATATGCGGTTCAGATTCTTTGATCAGGCATTTCTATTTCATTACTGTTTACTTAATCGGCAGTGATACCCATTTGTTCAGCATCAAGTAAAGCAACTTCAAAGGAGTTGGAACGAATCGATAACCTATTTTATTCATATGCCAATGGATCTTCTGGTATGATTGAGTAAGTCAACTCTATCACAGTTCAGATTCGACCATTTGCCTTCTAAATTGTGTAAAACTTCCATTAGAATTTTATTATTTTAAAGTTTGTTGGGTTACAGGGGCTTGTATCCCGCTTTTAGTTGGCATTTTACATTATATCATATGAGACTATTCATTTCGCTTGATCATGTAAGGTTTAATGGCATAATAGGCTTTTGTGTTCAATCCCACTTTGTACCAATTTTTTGGTGAGGTACAGTGTGTATCAGTTGTGCAGATCTTGTCTGGATTTTGATTATGGAGGGTTCTTTGATAAACCAGGGAAGATAACTCAATTCTCACATCTTTTTTTTTTATATAAGTAACTCAATTCTCACATCTATAACTGGGAAATTTTCAAAACTCTATGTACATAATAATAATAATAATAATGTAAGCATAGTCTTGTTAGAAAAACAAAAAGGATAGGTTGAACACATCTTATATAAGTTCACTGGGGAGGACAGATTTTATAAGGAAGCGAATTGGTTAAAAGTATTTTGGACTCAAAACACACAAGTGTTTCATTTTGGATATCCTGGCGAGGTGGGAAACTGCTTCAGCAAAACCTAGTTCCTTAAGCATCTTAGTGGCTTCTGAGCAGCTCATGGAGCATCTTTAATGGTAGAATTTTCGTCATGGAATATCTCCTGTGCAAAGGAACCATGGAAAGTAATGGTTTTTGGATGGATGACAGCTTTTAGCAAGATTTGGATGGTTAAAAACTTGAGAATAAAGGGAAAACCCATGGTGGACTGATGGCTCATTTGTAAGGATTGTCGTGAGGCAGTAGACCTTTCTCTTTTGCCTTCCATGGCAAGAGTGTTGCGCTCATTAGCTTCTACTTTAGGGATAATCACGAATGTGATAAAGGGAGTCTGGCCATCATGAGAATGGTGTCAACTGAGGGCAATCCCTCAAATGTGGAGTTGACTAGGAACTTGTTGTAAATTATTTTCCTTTATTTTATTTGGATGGCTGTGCTTTGGGAAGTATAGATTGCAATTCTTTCCTGGACTCCATTTCTCTTTCAATTTTTCCTTCGTAATCTTGAGGATGTAGTGTATTCTTCATACGTAGTCCTGATGAAATGTTTTGGGAAACATCAGTGTGTCGTTTATCTATGGGCCAAAATTAAATTTAAATTGCGCCCGTAAGTATAATTCTATCTGATTGCACCACTTATTTTCTCAACTAAAGCAATGTATGCCATTCTGTCTAATTCCTCGCTCAACTTGACGGAAATCTAGGTATTTTTGTAATTTCAAGTGGAAGTTTAAGAGGCCTTTTGGCCATTCAATTGAGTGGGTGCCTTACGTAAGGACATGTGTGTGAGTTATGTCAAGTTTGTTGAGGGAATCAGACGGCATGCATACATTCATTTAGTTGAGAAGATATGGAGCACAATCAGATGACGCAATTTGATATTTATCTATAGATAAGGGACATACTATGATATTTTCCCAAAAAAATTTCTTGCCTTAGAAAATTTATCTTCTTCCAGTTCCAATCAGATCCTTATGTCAATGAATGGTAAATTACATCCTAAAAATTGGTAAATTTCCTTTTTCCAAAGAGAAAGAAGAAATGATTCTAAATCTAAACATGCACACATGCTTATGTATTTGTATTTGTGTATGTAATTGCTGTTGAGATGTAATGTATTTCAATAACACTTTGTTGATTTTCCTACACGAGAAGTTATTCTGCTATCATGGAAAATTCAACTGTTATAATAATATGCTTGCTGGATATGCAGCCTGAATAAGAATAGCTGGTTTGTAACATCCGATGGCGCAAAATATGCACGTTTGTTACATATTTTTTTTCCAGAAGTGATGGATTTTTTCTCCGTTCTCTCCCCGTAGGTCCATCGAGTTGTGTTAGTTTTCTTAGTTCGTGGTTTGTGATGGCTTTCTTCCATAGTTTAGTGATTGAGGCGAAGACGTTCCATTTCTCGGTTAGCAAGTTGGGTCTCGTTACGTTATCGGAGCTGAGTCGGAAGTCGCAGAGCTCCGTTCGTACTGGCAGATATGGGGTGGTTTGGCTTGCCAACCTATTTGGCAAACTGGAGGAGGGGAGGACGACAACGATCTTTCGATGAAGTTCAATGAATCCTCCTGTGCTTTTCTTGCCCAGAAATGCTCGAATGCGCATGGTAGATACGTTGTGTTGGTCGAATTTGGGGATAGACAACGGAGGGGGGCAGTCATGATCCTTGAGGAGCGATCGGGCTTTGGCTGGCAGGCTTTCACTCAGTCTTATGAGGAGATAATTTCTTTTGCCCAACTGGTGAGGGGTGGCTCGCCGGAGATGATGAAGGAGGCTGGTGAGGGGGAGTTTCGTACGCATCACGCTGGCAACGATAACCTGACAAGGCAGGCCACAGTTGGTTTCCCAATGGCGGCGCCTGTAGAGGTTGGCGTAGGTCACGTGAATTCCTCTCGTAAGGATGCTTTTGGGGGGTCTGCTGGGACGGCTGGGACAAAAGGAGAGTTATGGGAGCATTTAATGCGTCTGCGTGCTGAGCTGGACAACCTTTTCAAATTCGTAGAGGAACCCAGGAAGGCCTTGCGTTGCTTGGCATGCGGTTCTACGCAGGTTGGCTCGGTTTCTCTTGAGTTGGTCGTGGGTCTCACTCTCCTTTCTGTGAGCCCGGCCCATTGACCCAGTTGATAGCGCCTGCTGGTGTGGAGAAGCCGAGTGGGTGTGCAGAGCCGGGTGATGGGCGGGATGACCCGAACTCGGGTGCTGGCTGGAACTCTCTGCCGGTGGATGACTTGCCTCAGGCGACGCTGTTTGTGGTGGCAGGGATGGGTTCCAGCAACTCGCCGGCGCCAGAACAGTCAGAAGAAGTTGAAGACAGGGAGCGGGCAGTGCTGGAGACGTCGGGCTGCAGCTTTTCGGCGCCAGACCAGGCCGATCTTCAAGATGGGACGCTCCAGAGTGGGATCCCGATGGAGGAGGTCCACGTTCAGGAGACTTGTGTTGCCGAGAGGGAGCGGACAATATTGGATCCTTCTTCTGGGGCTCCCTTCGGTGGTCTGGAGGTGGGGGAGTGTTCTCGGGGGACCCTGGCTTGTGTTGAGAGTTCATCTCTTGAGTCACACTCTCTAGAGATAGAGGTTGGAGAGCTTCTACGAGATCCCGTGGGGGAACTGGTGCATGTTGACCCCGTGGCTGTCAGTTTCCCTAGAGACAATTTGGAGGGGAAATCTTCGGATTGGGTATTAGATATGGTCTCCTCTGTTGGACATTTGGTTGGAGTGTCGAGTGACGGTCACGAGGAGGACCTGAGGAAACTTTTTGCGGCATTGGAACGCGATATAGTACCGCTTAGTTCAAAAAAGACTAGAAAATCAGGGGGAAGGATGCTTCGGGAGTTAAAGGGATTGAACTCTTCGATTAATTATGAAGGGTCTTCTTCGATCACTAGGAAGACTAAGAACAAAGGGTAGGCCTTGGCTTTGATCGTGTAATAGGGTGGGGTTCACGTTAGTAGGGAGGGTGTGAGGTGGGGTCGGGTGTGGGATTAGTTTGGCAGCGGTTGGTGCCTCGGGAGGTGGGGGTTGTGTTGGCTGGAGTTTTTGGTGGGTGGGGGTGAGGTGGGGTCGGGTGAGCGTTTGGGTTAGGATTTTCAGTATAGTCTCTTGTACTGTTGATTCCTTTGTCTTGTGTTCTTTCTTTTTCTTCTCTTTAATAAGATTGGCTTACTTATAAAAAAAAATAATATGCTTGCTGTCTTTTATACAGCCCAGAGGGTATCGAAACTCTTTGTTCAGATTTGGAAGTAAATCATACTGATGTGAGGATCTTGATGCTTGCTTGGTGAGTTTTATTTAGAGTTGTTGGATATTTCACTTCGTAGATTTAACCGTCAAGCTCTATTGTTAAAACTCATGTTTACTAATTTCAGGAAAATGAAATCGGAAAAACAGGGATATTTTAGCCTGGTAAGGAAGTTTTAGTTATATTCTTTTCCTTTCTGTTCTGTTTTTTCTTTCTATAATGATACCTTTCAAAGATCTAGCTCAATGGTACCAATAATGCTATCAAGTATATGCTCTCTTTTTTTTTTGATAAGTAGCTATCAAGTATATGCTAATAAATGGATGATACACTAACACTAGCAGCCCACTCACTAGGCAGGGGTAGGGTTCTAGACTGATGATGGATGAACTAGGAAAATGACACAGCAACAAAGGGTTTTACTTCTAAGGATTTTTAGAAGGATTTGCTGGTTTTTATAGAGTATACGGTCAATTTTTTGGGGGGATCTGCTCTTGGCTCATAAAAGCAGGAAAAGAGAATTTTCTTGTTTCTCATAAAGACACTTGGCTCTTCCTCAATTCAATATGATTTTAGAATTAATCTCTAACCTGGTATTGTAGATATAGTATAGACACTGTGTTGCATAACTATTCAAAGCTATAGATTTTTGGTTTCTCTCTCTCCCTCCATCCCTCCCTCCTTCTCACACTCTCATTCAGTTTGTCCTTTAATTGAGATGAAATAACTAATCTTGTAGGAAGAGTGGGGAAGAGGCCTCAAAGCACTGAGGGCTGACACTGTAAACAAATTAAAGAAGGCACTCCCAGAGCTGGAGAAAGAGGTAAGATACTTGAATGGGCTTCCTTGTCACGGCAACTAGATATTTCGTAACATACATATGGTGTTACTGATGATGGAAAGAAGCTTGCAAGTGTACTGATTTTGCCATTTCTCCAATATATCCTGAGAAGGTTAAGAGGCCGTCGAACTTTGTGGATTTCTATTCCTATGCATTCCGATATTGTTTAACAGGTACAGTTAGTTTATTGTGCCATCCAATTCTATGTTGAAACATAATTTTAGTTCATTTTCTTTTTCATGTTTCTTCTACTTCCAACCATATTTTATTTGCTATGTCAGAGGAGAAACAAAAGAGCATAGATATTGAGAGCATATGTGAATTATTGGATCTTGTTTTAGGCTCCCAATTTCGGGCACAGGTCGACTCATTTGATGAGTATTTAAAGGTAAATGGATTGCTTTATGATGTTTCTTTTTTTGTTTTTATTGTGGGGGTCACATTGGAGTTGTTCAGGGATGTTATTTTTTAAGTCGCTGTAGATAGACCTGAGCTCTTGTATACTTGTGAGGAAAGGTTTCATGTAAATGTAAGTTGCTAATTAGGTAGATTTCTGTGTCATCTAGTTTACAGCTTAGTGACACACCACTTGACATTGTTGTACCAATGAACTCTACTATCTTCTCTGACGATGTGGGATTGGCGACTTACTATTCTGCATTACTGTTGAGACTTATGAGATATATATTACCTCTTCTAACAACTATGGTGTGGTTCACAAACCAATTGCTTAGAAGCTTAGACTTGAAAGCAAACCACATATTGATATGTGATGCCAATCTTTTGTAATTCTTGATCTGCAGAACCTTCTCTTTCTCACTCTTGCTCACTCTGGCTCACTTTCCCGCACTCACTCAAAAGAAAGCCAAAGGTATAGTTCCTTATACGTTTGTGTTCCAAATGCAGACTCAAAGTGATTACAAGGTCATAAACCTGGATCAATGGATGGGCTTCTATCGGTTTTGCAATGAGGTACCCTTACAGTCTGGTCTCTGTTTCCAGATTCTTGCTTGTCTTTCTCTCTGTTCACTTCTTTTCTACCTACTTTTTGCATGGCATACATGATACAGTTCCGAGATCGCTGTCCTAGTGAACTGATTGACCATTTGGATGTGTTACACGCATATTGACACTTAATATCTTTGTTCCTTGAGGGGAAAAGAAAAAAGGCATGCTTTTTGTCTGACCCCAAGTTTGAAGTTCCAATTTAGATAACCTTAGGTTTCAAGGTGAAGAGAACTGTAAATTTTATGTGCATCTCTGACGGGTCCTAGAATTGCCGAATCTGAAGCTTCTTTTGGTCGTTTCCACTCTGAAAGAATTCTAAATTGATTCATCACAACCTTCTGGTGTAGATATCCATAGCATTTGGGTAGTCAAGCAACTCCATTAAATATTCTGATGGTCCTCAAGTGCTATACTTTTGAATAATATCCTGCTAGGACATGTGCATGTGTTGCCATATGTTGGGCCTCATATTGTTGGTAGTGGGAGCTGCACTTAAAACTTTATTAATAAACCTAGTTGTAATTTGTGTTTATCCCAATTACAGGTACTTTGGGCTTTTGAATTGGCAGATCTTTCTCTGAGATTTAAAACCCCTATGTGATGGTCTTTCGAATTTGTAAAT